>CM076573.1:56993525-57593525 GCA_034641835.2 Pinus albicaulis | reverse complement strand
CACAGGGATGAAGTACATTAACTGCAGAGTCAAAACACTCTCACGCATGCACAGGGACAGAGCATCACCAGAACTCAATCATACACAGGATTTCAATTCCGTCTTTCACACATAGATTCCTACTATAGATTGTATAGATTTCTATCACTCTAATCATATCCTTACTTATGGGATTCGAACTTCAATTACACAGAAATCAATCATCATTCATCAAGAGCCCAAATATTCACACAGGAATTAAATCGACAAGGCACAAATATACTGAAACATTTCTTATTTACATAGTGAATTAACTTACAAATACTGGCTGGCCCGATCTTCAATCTGATGGCCTTCCTCCCCTATGCAGCTCTATGCAGTTCTCTTTCTACAGGTCTCTATGCAGGTCTCCTGACTGTGTCACAGAGGTTTATTTTTATACAAATTAGGAATCAATCGACTCAGCTTTGCTTATGACACACGAACTCTTCAAATTCCTATGGTTCCAAATTAGACTAACGCTCTGACAGCCAGTGACGGACTACCTCTTCCTATGCCCACTAATCATCCAGGCAGTTACATTTTTCCTTCTAATTAACTAAAATAACTAAATTATGAATATTTACATGGGGAAAAAAAACATAAGACCCCCTTTTACATTTGTTTATGGAAAAAGGGACCCCCATTTGTTTTTATAAATCTAGGACAAGTATTTAGTCATCTATTAAATAGAAAAAATATTGATGACTAATAGACACAGTGGCCACATTCAAAACTAATGGGCTGGAATATGGAGGAATATCCATCGACCAAATGAGATCCGAGAATAAAGTTGTACCACTAGAAGCTCCAGAAATAAGGTTTCCCAAAGAGGTATAACCTTCCATAAGTGTAGATGCAACCTAACTAGAAGGTATTTTGGTCCCTCTGCCTGAATCGTGAGGTGTGGAACCAAATAGCTCGCTTTCATATGAAGCAGATTCTGAGATGTAGGTGCTAGTGGCTTCCTAAAGAGTGCCCTGAGGAGCGCTCATGAATGGAACATCATCAACATTGGATGCCATTTCATCAGAAAATAACCGAAAAATAGTAGAGTGAGATCCTATTGGAGAAGTTTGAATGGGAATTACAGGTTGATCAAAAGCGCTATAATCCTGTTGAGGCGAGACCACAATTAGATCAAAGAGCAGATTTTCAGGAAAGACTGTGAACTGTGCAGATGGTTCGGGGCTTTCTAGCTCAGAGTATTCCGATGTTGTACAAGGAGAATCGTCAGGTAGTGGTCTAGATGAGATCGATTGAACACTAATGACAATCTTGAGTTCAACACCTTGCGCTTCAAGGGGCCCAACCGGAAACTGAGGGACCTCAGGAGGAGGTTCTTGAGATCCTTCAAAGGAGGGAGGAGGCGAATTCGACAATTCAACCACGATGACCTTTTAAAGCAAGATCAAAGAAGGAATAGGTGAAAAAATTCACATTTTCCAAGAAATAATAACGCTGGAGAACTACACGGATAAGATGTTTTCGTGGGCAATTACTTTTAGTATTAACAAAAAATAAATAAAAAATAATTTCCTAGGCATAAAGGTTTACAGGACCAGCTAGTGATACATTGTTGAGAGAAGTACGAGAAGCATAATAGTAGTATGCCAAATAAATTCCACTTTTGAAGGATTCCTTGGATGATATCATAACAAAGATCAAGGGTACATCGACAGATTAACTCAGGACGAGTCATAGTTTTGTGTTGGTGGCATGTTGGAGAGAGTAACCCTGAATGAAATATTTTAATGAAGATTCTGCAGATCGAGGAGTAGAGCACACAACGCGTAGTTAAGTTAGAGCCTTAGGGGCTTTGGGGTGGGTGAAAGCCCCTTATTTTGTAAAATAATGAGAATAGTTTATATACATTGAGCTTCACCCATGGTTTTCGAACCATGGTATTGTACATGTAAAGACTATATAAGGATTCTAGGATAGTCTTGATAATATGGTCAATGTCATACTTGATGATAGAATTCACTTGGATGTAAGATTATTTTTATTCTGTGTTTTGTGGTTTGGGTAAGAGAAAAGGCTCCTACATCTGAGTGCATGGAGACCTTAGGAAGTCTGTAGCTGAGTGCGAAGGGCGGGACTGATTGTGTTGAGAATATCTGAGCATTAATGAAATACTCTTGAAGAAAAATCTGTGTTTGGGTTTATGTGTTTACTTTACTTGCAATTTATGTTATCTCTGTTGTTTTACTTATAATTGCATCATGAAGTCCTGGTTATGGTTATTATTTTGTTTTATGCTTGTTAAAGTAAGATCACACAATCTATGAGTTAGTTCAACAAAAGTGTTGAACTGCGACTGTCTAATTAGTAAATTTGTTATGCGAAGCTCTGTCAAGTATTAAAAGGAAGATAAGACCTAAGTCACACTCCATTGTCCCTCCGAATGCAGAAACCTGGTTCTATCATCACTATATATTTCCTCGAGTGAGAGTTCGGTCTGCGCAATAGATCATTTCCAAAAGGGTCGTTAATGGTGGGTTTTTTTGTTTTGCGCATCTAGGCCCCATCAAGCCAATAGTTTTGTCATCCACTGTTTTATTATGTGATCATGATCTAGTTTTTTCTTCGTTCACTTGAGCTTCATTGATCACACACTTAGCCTTATTTGGAAAATTTAATTTTCAGGTAACTTGACTTCTCTCAGCCTTCCTAAACTACGCATTGCATAGCATCAACCCTCTAGCCCTGACCTTGCCTCTTGAAACTATGCACTATGTAGTCACAATGCCCAACGTTGGCCCTTGAGCTCCATAACTACATAATTTCTTCCCTCCAGTCAGCCACAACTATGCACTACGTATTTTCAAGGCTCAAACTTCCATCCCTACACCTTGAGTTGTGCAACTGCGCAATTTCAAGCCTCAAGCATCCATATTGACACCTTGAGTTGCACAACTGTGCAATCCATGAGAATTTTCTCACTTCAAAACTTCACAATGGGCAACTTCAAGACTCAAGCCTCAATCCTGAGCCCTTGAACCTCTCAACTATGCAATCATTGAACTAAAGGGAGTGATATAGTTTTATTTATGATAGTTTTCAATTGTGAAAGGATGAAGGGGACTATGTTTATATGCATGGTAAGTGGGGAAGCCAAAGTAATATGCATGGTGAATCAATACTTCCTGCGAAACTATACCTTGCATGTAAGATTTGACCAAGGCAGAGAATCTAGAGTCCTACCAATGCATCACCAAGTGTTGTCTATGCAACAAACACCCTCCAAAATTTGGTCTACACTTGAATTTTGGAGCCTATACTAGATCTTGGGACCGTTCGTTTCATAGTCAATTTATGTTTGGTTGATAACTGTCAAACAAACATGCTCACAAATTCTAAGTCCGCAACAAGTTCATGAGCACTCTCTTTTATGCAATATTAAACATGCATAGCACAAGTCCATCACGATAGTGCTTGTGTGATGTTCAATTTGTGTTGACATTTAGTGCACACTTTCTTTGTTATTTTCGCACTTTTGGTTGCTAATGTACTTCAGTTTTAGTGATTTTTCCAAACTGAAGCTTTTGCGCCTTCGCTTTCACGAGTGTCACTTTCATTTTTTATGTTGTCGCTTCTGGTTTCTTTCACCTTAATTAGAGTCATTTTAATATTATATTTTCTCTGGCATGTTTCACTTTCACCATCATTTTCACATTGCAAGCATTGTTCACACGTTTCTCTTCATATAGAAAATGTTGGCTTTTAGCATGGGAAGTGCACCTTCTCATGTATAGTGAATTTTTGGCTTATTTAAAAGGGTAAATTTGGTGTTGATGAGTCCTTATATTCATGTAGAAATATTTTACTCTCATTACCAAATATTTATGCACTCTTGCACAAGTGTCGTTGCTTTCGTCACAAAGTGTACCTTTTGTGTTGCACTTGGAAAGGTATGTTGTGTCACTGTTGCATTGAGGACATCATGTTGTTCTTGTTTTATGAGTGATCAATGTTGTGTCATCTACTATTTGAGTGTGTGTTCATGATCTAGTTTCATCTACGTTCACCTCAGATTCACTGATCCCACACTTAGCCTTATCTGGAAAATTTCACTCTCACGCAACTTGACTTCACTCAACCTTCCTAAACTACGCATTACGCAGTACCACCTCTCAAGCCCTAAAATTTACTCTTGGAACTGCGTACTACGCAATCATAATTCCCAAAATTGACCCTTGAGATTCAGAATTGTGCAATTTATTCTCTCAAGTCATCCACAACTACGCATTGATCAGTGTCAAGCCTCAATCTTCTATCCTAACACCTTGAGTTGTGCAACTGCGTAATCCTTGAAATTTTTCTTCCTCTAGAACTCTGCATTGGGAAACTTCAAGCCTCAAGCCTCAAACTTGAGCCCTTGAACCATTCAAATGCACAATCTCCAAATATTTTTTCCTTCCAGAACTGTGCATTAGGAAACTCCAAGCCTCAAGCCTAAACCTCGAGCTCTTAAGACCCTCAATTGTGTAGTCACCTAGCTTGGCATCACAACACTACGTAGTGGGAAACTTCAAGGCTAAAGCCTTAAGCTTAACCTCCTAAGTCCCTAAACTATGCAGTTCCTTAAGTTTTTCCTTCTAGTCTAATTATGCATTGGGAAACCTCAAGCCTCAAGCCACAATCTTAAGCTCTTCACCCCCCAATTTCATAATCCTTTGACCTTGGTCATCCCAAACTATGAATTTCTTAGTATCAAGCCTTAGTCTTGGAACTTGGCCTTTATAACTGCACAATCCATAAGTCAACCACTCAATCATTTAGTCGGCTCCAACCCTAACAAGTGATTTCATGAAACATTTTAGATTAGGAGTATTCATACCGATGATGGCTTTTCATGAGTAGTTTTATGTTGCACGTATTCTATCTTATCATGACAAGATTATGACAGAGGAAAAGGAGAAGGAGATTGTGCTAGAATAAACCTATGGAGCTAAAGAGATAAGATGATCATTAGTCAAGAAGATGAAGGAACACCATCTTACAACAAAATATCAAAATCAAGACCACATTGAAGACTCCTTACTTTAAATATAGATGAAGGAGGAAGAAGAATAACATGCACCATCTCTCAAGAAGACTCAAAGATAGCAGCACAAATAGTGGCTTGACATTGCCATGTCATCATGCATTAGATGTCATCAATGTCTTGTCATATCTTGTCAAAGTGTCATGTCATCATTGGCCACATCATTTGTGGATTATGTAATTTCAATGTATATAAAATGTAATGTAAAGTGGAAGTCCAAGAGCCAAGTGTAGAATATGAAAAGTCATGAGGGAGTTGAAAGGTCACAAATAATTCAAACAATCATGAGGGTAGTCCAAGAGTCACAAGGGAGGTGAATGTTCACCTCATTCATTATATATACACCCTCATAGCTCAAGAAAAATACTTTTCACCTTATCTCCTCCTACCAGGAATTGGAGAGGAAGATAGTTGTTTTGGAGGAGCGAGTGACTTCTTTGATGCTCCACTACAGGGGCTAGTGGTGTTCATTGTCTTGATGTATCTTAGTAGTTTTACTTAATTCAGAAGTTCGTTGAGCCAACACACTTTAATGCATATGTCGTGGATACTGTAAGACTATTATTTGAATCTTTGCGATGTATGCTGTTTTCATTTGTACTAAGGAAATTGAAATATTTTAGTGGCTTTGGTACTTATCTTGTTGAAGTTGTGTTGTATTTTTTTTAATAATCGTTGCTTCCTTATGAGCTATTTTGTTGGTTTATCAATTATTCATTCATATGTATATACTTGTGTGCCTTTTCTGGATTAATACTATTACTTGTATTTAAAGGGCCCACGTTTCTCTTCCCTTTCGGTAGAAGGACCTTGATACTTTCTATAGTTGAACATTTCACAAGGGATACTCACTTGCTGATCTAAAAATTCTTGTGTATTAATCTCGTGATGAACTTTGTAGCTAAGGAAAATCTACAAGGATACATGGCAGTCGCGTTGATACTCCAGATGGGGCTCCTAATCCAAATTATGTGAGTTATAATTGGGACTTCACATCAGGGAGACCCCCATGGTTGAAGGATTTCCAACACCGTCAACATGACATCATCATTAATCTTTTGAATCTTTCAATAGAATTAAATTTGACGAACCTAGTAATCCAACTTTTCAACATTTACCTCCCCATTGTACATAGGAAATTCAAATTTCTCATCAATGTTAATCAGAGACTTAGCATGTCCTTTTGGAGATGGAGGAGGAGTAAGTCTATGAGATGAAGGGGGTGAAGAAGGAGGTGAGGATGGAGGTGAAGATGGAGTTGAAGGAGGATATGGAGGTGGAGTCTTGCTCCCATCACCCCCCATTAACTTTTGGTTCACTATAACTTTCTCATTTCATCCTTGTTGTCCTCTCATTGTACAACACTTCCACCATCTCAAACATATCATAGAAATATTTTCTAAAAGCTCTCTCATCCTCAAACATCAGTTCTTTTCCTTCTTCATGTGCCATGAATTGTGGAGTTTGTGGCCTCCTTGAGCTAATTTGAGGGTTTGGTTCTTCAAGCATTCCTTCTACTCTTTTAGATTTAGACCTTGTAATCATTCAATAAAACACTTGATCTATATGTCAAACCTTCACAAATACCAATAAATTTAAATAAATAGAATTACATGTCACCACCAACGTTAAAATTAAAATTACATAAAATAACTAAATAATTAAAATTGAAGGTTTCATGTAAAGTTTTACAAGCTAGTTTATGTCTTATGGGGAATGGATCGATATTGGAAAAGCACAAAAACTAAGTTAAAATTTGCAGATTTTAATAGTTAAAAATAAACAACAAGAAACATCACAACACATCAATTTGATGACGAAGTTCACCCCTCCTAAGCTACATCTCCAAGTCTAGCTTCTAATGGTGGCACTTTATATTATATGATAAAATTTGAAGTTACATCAACATACAATGCTTAAATTAAAAAAAATAACACTTCCATTGTGTCTAGAACACCCAAAAATCCCAGTGTAGGCTCTTCTTGGGCTCAAAAACGCAGAAAAATGGCTAAGTTAGGCCTCATTCTCCATTTCCATGCTAACTGTTCTACAAATTAATCCTCACTGCAAAATTGGAAATGGAAATTTTCTTTGGCGGACTAGGACGACGAAAATTTAGCCACCGTAGGTGGCGGCTTTGGCCCATGATTCCCTCCGTGTCAAGTGCAAAATGTAGAATCAATAACCAAACAAATTGGTCGCCCCTATTCTTGTGCCTACATTTAGTCACATGGATGTAAATACGACCATGGGGTGTGGGCCATAGGCCACACGTTGCATGGCCTCGATCCTAGTCACCTTTCCATTAACATAACCGTGAATCAGGACATGAGCAAAATGCCATGCGCCTTGACCCTCTTGAACTCCCACCAGTGGTTATGTGAGGGTGATATGGTCACAGGCCATAACATTGTTGCTTATCTATTGGTTTTAACCTCATGACTGATTCATTTTTGGCTCTGGTGGTTACCATGTGCCTTGGGGTTGGGTCGGTCGGGCACTCCCATTGGCTCGGCCCTCCTGCCAACCTTCGAACCTAGACACTTTATTACTAATCGCCACACCGTCGTTAACAAGTCCCAATGATGGTCTAATGATAATGTGCTTCGTTGGCTTATGAGAGGTTATGAGTGTGATCCTTGAGGAGTGTTGATCAGTTGACTCCAACCAATTTTGGCCCAATCTGGGGTGCCACATGGCACCTCATTGTTGGGCCACATGTCACCCAATTATTGGCCCAATTTTCCAAACCAAGTTCACTCCCTATTGTCCAATATTTGAATGCCACGTGTTATCTTGGGATTGTCCCGTCCGAAAACCATACCATCTAGTCATCCTATTGATGTCAGCATGGCGTCATCATACAAACTTCCACATGGCATCTATATACTACCTAGTCAACCCTGCAAGTTAACTTTTTAACTCTTTTCTAAAAACTTCAGAATGTGATAACTTCCTCATACAATGTCAAATTGAGGCGATTATAGCATTGTTGGAATTATAACGACGAGATCGATGATTTAGCACTGGTGTTGAGACAATTTGATCACTTTAAGTTTTGAGAATATTTTCTATCCCCTGGATCATTCCTCCCCACTGGAAACTTTTGGAGCACCAAAAGTCTATTTTTAATCAGCAAGTAAGTGAGGGTACAACTCCCTCACTTTCCCGATCTCTATCCACCTTGATTTTCTTGGATTGATACCTTTGAGACCCACTTGAAGATACTCCACATTGCCTCTGCGTGACGTCCTTATCCTCCTGTCAAGAATTGAGTCTTATTGCAACTCATTTAAATATTTAGGAGAAAAATATTCTATATCTGGAATTTGAACATTATATTCTTGATCATCAATCATTGGAGGCTCATACAATCTCAAGCTTTCCACATTCACAAATGATTAAATTTACATGTAAGGTGGAAAATCTAATTAGAAAGCATTGTTACCAATCTTCTCCAATATTTTGAAAGGACCATATCTGATTGGATTGAGACTTTTACCTTCACCTTGCAGTGTTTCCTTGCTGATGTAAAACCAAACTTGAACTCCCACTTGGAAATCATGATAAAATCGATGCTTATCATGTCTTTCCTAAACATTGGTAGTCCCCAAAAAAATACATAAATATACTTTCCAAAGGGTGAGAAGGAATAGTAAGTGGAGTGTACATACCCAATTTTATATTACTTGGTTTGGTAGTAGCACACATGGAACATCCTTTCACATATATTGAAACAATTTCATTCATGTGAGGGCAATAACAATACCTCTAAATTTGAGCAACTATTTTTCTTATTCGAAAGTGGCCTAAAATAAGATAAGTGTTGGCTTTCCTTATGACATTAATTATTTCACCCCGTGGAAAACATAACTTTCAAATATGCTACAACAACTTTTTATGAACATGATAATACAACTCTTCAACATGATTTCCTTGACTCAAAGTTGCATAAACATATTTAAAATATTCATCTTGAGCATGTTGTTCAATATATATTTCATGCATAATTGAGTTATGATTAAGAATAACATATGCAATAACAATAGGCCTAGATAACATATTTTAAACTTTGTTATATATACCTTTCTTATACTTGATTACCAAATGAAATTGTTGTAGGAATCTCATCCACCTGAAATGTCTATATTGTTTTATCTTGGTTTTTGATTGTAAATATTGCAGAGGTTGATGGTCAGTATGAATAATAATTTATTTACCCATCAAATAATGCTTCCATTTCGTCATGCTTTGTATCAAAGCATACAAATATTTATCATAAGTTGGATAATTGAAAACTACATTGGTAAGGTTTCATAATGATAACATATTGGCTTAGCATGTTGCGTCAGAACTACTCCCATAGCATATTTTATTGCATTGGTTTGAATTTAAAATGGATGCCTAAGATATGGAAGTGCTAGAACTGGTGTTGTACTAAATTTCTCTTTCAAAGTGTTGAAGGATTTCTACTGCTTTCTTCCCCACTAAAAGTCTTGTTTCACACTTGTCAAAGCATGTAATGGTAATGCAATGAGTGAGAAGTTAGAAAATATATTTTCACCAATATTGGGCTACTCCCAAAGCTCCTAACTTCTATTACATTGTTGGGTTTAGGAAAATTCATAATGACATCAACTTTTGAGGGATCAATCTTCAATTCACCCCATCTTACAATAGGACCCAAATAAAACAAAGAGGCTTTCCAAAATTCATATTTATACATATTCAAATACAAATTTTCCTTTTTAAATACATAGAGAAGTTGTTTCACATGCTTGACATGATCTTCATGAGTCTTACTGAAAATAAAAATATAATATAAGTAGATTATGAAAAAATCATCAAGGAATGGTCAAAACACATCATTCATAACTCTCATGAATATGTAAGGTGCATTGCAAATCCCAAACGACATAAATAACCATTCAAACAAACCTTGTTTTGTCTTGAAATCAATTTTCCAAATATCATCTTCAACAATCCTTATCTGATGATGTCTGCTTCTCAAATTTAACTTAATAAAGTAAACAAATTCCTTTAACTGATCTGGAAAATCATCAATGCAAGGAAGAGGATAACGATTCTTTACTGTGATCTTGTTCAAAGCCCGTAAATCCACACCATGCGCCATGTACCATATTTCTTTGGAACTAAGACAATAGGAGATCCACAAGGATATGTGTTAGTCCTGATGACCCTGGATTGGGCCAAAATTGGTTTGGGTCGACTGATCAACACTCTGTGGGTATCAAAATCACAACCTATTACAAGCCAACAGAGTGAAATACCGTTAGAGCATTGTTAGGACTTGTAAATGGTGGTGGAAGAGGTTAGTAGTAAAGTGATAATTTTTAAAGGTTGGGGGGAGGGTTGAGCCAGTGGTTGCGCCCAACCAACCCAACCCCAAGGCACAAGGTAACCATAAGAACCAACGATGAATAATTTGGGAGGTTGCAACTAATGGATAAGCACCAAGGATATGGCCCTAGGCCATACCGCCCTCACATGATCATCAACGAGAGTCCAAGAGGGTCACGGAGCTTAGCACCCTACCCGCACCCTGAACCAAGGTTATGTTAATGGAAAGGTGACCAAGATTGCGGTCAGGAAAAATGTGGCCTATGGCTCATGCCACATTGTCATATTTACTGCCATGTGACCGAACAGAGGTGGAAGAATAGGGGAACAACCAATTTGTTTGGTTAACATTTCTACATTTTTCACTCGACACGACGGGAATCATTGACTAAACCCACCAACTATGATGGCTAAAATGTCTCCTTCCTAGTTCACTAAGGTGAAGTTTCGTTTCCAGTTTTGTAGGGAGTGTTGTGATTCATATGTTTTGTCCAGATTGGCAAGACCAAAAGATAAGACAACATCAAACCACTTTGGGATCCTAGGATCTAGCCCTCCTAGATCCAGAGAGGGATCTCTCTATAAATGTAAAGAATGATATATCTTTAAAGCTCAAAATGAGGTATTAGGCTAGCTATGAAGCACAAGGGTTTTTTATTTTGTTTGTTTGGTTGAATTGGTTGGAGATCAGTAACTGAGAAAGTTATGGAAGTAAAGAAGGAACTGAATAGAAGGATGTTTTAGCATGAGAAAATAGGTCAAGAGAAAGGTAATCCATTGGGCTATGGGGTCATGAAAGGGGATTACTTGCATAAAAACTAACCAAGGTTTTTCATAGGGCAAGTCATCTATACTAAAGGACATTTTTAGATAGATGGCGGAATGGAACATTAAGAATGGGTGAAAGAAAGAAACCAAAGTGCAGTCTGTAGATCAGGTAAGGACTTTGAACCTGTCCTGCTTTGACATATTTCAGAGGAAAATATCATAAGAGACACAAAGGGTAGCTTAAGATTAGGTCAGATGTCATTTAAATCTAGACCTGCTTCAGCATACTCTCAAGGAAAACAATCCAACAGTCCTCATAACCACTTTTAGACATTAGAAAACATTAAATATTAAACATAGAGTAAGGCCTAAGATCAGAGAGGGGCTTTTAACCTTCAATGCTTTTGACACTAACTCAGAGGGATCTTAGAAAGGCTAACTGTTGGAAAAGGATCCTAGTGGACAGGGCTAACTCTAAATCCCCAGTATCCCAATTCTTTCAGCTAAAACCAAACAAGAACATCTAAGGAGACAAACTCCAAATTCATACATTAGTAAGCATGGACTAGCCAACTTCTATATTGGTTAAATTATGATGAATTTTCTCTTAGATACACAAGTAGCAGAAAACATCAAATATACGAAGAGTAGGAAGCATTAGGGTACTTTGCAGCAGTATATCCTAAGCCGGATTACTGATTTTTATCAAAGAATAATGGACAATGTGAAAAACATGAAATGAAACAATCATAGTAAGGAAAACATCACCCGTAATATAGACTAGGATCCTATGAAATTTTCTTGTTCAATTGATGTGCAAAACCAGTCACATACTTTAAAGCTCAATGGCTCTTTACATTGCAAACTTCTCCTCTTAGCCTACTAAATTGCAAACTACTAAGCTACTTCTCCCCAATAACAGTTCTAATAGTCCAAGGATCCCTATCAACCAACAACAACCTTTACAATGTATTCTTCAGGAGTTCTTATAGGAGAATGAGTGATAACAGGAGTAGATGTAAACTTAATTGTTCAATTATGACACAGGAGAAGAAGGTCGAGTGCCCATTCTGCAAAATGGCTCTTCATTAACTACGTGTACTCTACAGTATGGTCTAGAAGTCTTTGTTAATGACTCCAGGTATGTTCTCTAAAGTACCTTGACTGATGGTACTCTGTATTTCCTTTTGAAATAAGTAACATGGATAGAAAGTCTGCAGGTCTCCATACTTGCATAACTGTTTTCCTGATAGTTCTTAAGGCCTCTATCAGTGTAATAACTGATCTAGTGTTCGATGGAAGATGGAGGAAGTCATATGGTCGATATTTTCTTGGAGAAAACGCTCTACTGATGTCAAACCAAGATATGGCTTGTTTCATGTGTTTTAGGCTTCATTAAGCCTCTTAATCATCTCCGTGATTCTTCATCTGTGTCCTCGTCCTTTAAACAACGGATTATAGGCGTTAAATCTTCAATAAGGAGCCTAAATCCTCTGTTGATTCTCTTTGCCGCTTCTGTGATGGTCTTTCTGCGCTCTCAATCACAGTGACTGTGACTGTGGAGACAAAATGATTTCACCATCTATATACCCTACACAATATAATAAACCTGTTATAAAATCTAGGGGCGTGAGGGGAGGAATGTTGTGGAGGCCTATAGAATATGGAAAGAAGTGATGGAAAAATAGTGGTTGTAGTGAAAAATAGGCAAAAATCATGGCGGAATGTGAAAAATGGGTCTGATGAAGCTCTGGGGCGAGGCGGGTTTTGGACCGTTCAGTCAGATTAATCCACGGCGACCAGCGGTTAACGTTCACCGGTGCAATTGCTTTAGAAGATTAGATGGAAGAAATAGCTTTTAGTGTTAATACACAAAAGTTTAATGTTGGGTGAATACAAAGGAAAAAGAGTAAAATGAATGAAATCGGGGCATTTGGTGGTGGGACCGGAAGGGCAGAGGGAAATTGAATGTGGACCATCGGATCATGAAAGGAATCAACGGTGGAGATCTTCCGATGAGGTCCTTAGGAAATCCTGATGAAAGAAATATGGATGGGAATGCGATGTAATATGAGCCGTTGATCTAGATCAAATAAACGACTGAGATCTGCGGAGGAAGTCCTTTGAAAGGTCTGACGGAGGCCAAAGGAAGAGCGAGATTCAATATGAATCGTTTGATCACAGAGATCAACGGTTGGGATTAAAAGAGAAAATATGTTGTGAAGGGTGGTAAGCGGAAAACCGGCAGCAGTTTTCACATGGGGTCGAAGGTGGTAAGTGGTTTTCGCTTTTGGAACGCGATCCAATCATCGCACGCCACGTGGATTCTCAAAACTGCTTATATCGCGCGATTTCAAAACGTTAAAGTTCGGACGCCAAAATAACACGATATGCATATCAACCGTTGGATTACGGGTGGGGAGATCTGATGGTGGAGGCGCGAGCGCGATGGGGGAAGATGCACAGGCGGAAGCAGACCATCAGTTTCATCAGGTTAATTGTGAGCCGTAGGATCTATACGACAGACGGTTGTGATTCGACGATGAAGTGGAAGGCTTTACAAAGGGGAGAAAGGTTATATGGTTGTGGATACGATCTTGACCGTTGGATCTGAATGGGTGAATGGTTAGGATCTAATCAGGGCTCACAAATCGATAGAGGTCAAATGCACGAGATTGGGCTTTTGCGATTGTGCGATTACACCAGGGTCATCGGATTAGAATGGTAGATCAACGGTCCATAGTCAATCGGAGGGGTAATAGAGAGAGGTGATGGACAGAAATGAATAAAACGCGATGGCCATCAATATATGCAGATCGACGGCGGAGATTGAATCTGAGGCCGATAGTGCAAAGGTTCATCGCATCAAAAGAAATAAAGAAACAAAGGGAAAGGTGTTTAAAGAAAGCTCTGATTGCGATTGGTGTGACGGGGCCTAGAGCCTAGTCCTAGGCACCGGGTTATATGGAGGAAGGACTACAGAGTATAAGCCCTCGGGGGCTAAACTCTATTATAGTGTAAAATAGAGGGTTTTTAGGCCAAATTTAGTGTTTTTGAGGCCAAATGAGGGTTCCAGTAGAGGGAATAAGGGGTTTTTAAACCAAAAAAAGGGTAACATGAAGTTTAAAATGGGTATTTGAGGAGATGGAGGGTTAAGGAGGGGATTTTTTGGGATTTGAAAAGGGGGGAAAAGTGGTGAAAATGGGGGATTTGGAGGATATGAAATAGGGCAAATGGAGACCTTTTTGAGCATTTTCTTCACACAACAGCAAGGCTTTTTCAATGGAAACAACAGTGAAGATCTCTTCAAAGACAAAAGACACATAGAGGCTTCAAGGATGAAATATTTTCAAGGGAAATGTTTCTCTTGAAGACTCAGAACATATTTAGCCACCTGTTTGCTTGACAAAAATTTATAGGTGGCTAACAGGGAGGATGAATTTTGCAGAGAAGTTAGTAGGTAAATGGAGAATGAGGCCTAACTTGGCTATTTTTTAGCCTTTTTTCAGCCCAATAATATCTTACACTGGGGTGTTTGGGTGTTCTCGACACATTGGAAGTGTAATTTTTGAAATTTTGGCATTATATGTTGATGTAATTTAAAATTTGAGCATATAATATAAAGGGCCACCATTGGAAGCTGGATCCAGAGACATACCCCAAGAGGGGTGAACTCTATCATCAAATTTTTATGCTGTGATGTTGCTTGTTGTATATTTTTAATTGTTAAAATCTGAAAAAAATAATTTAGTTTGTGTGCTTTTGAAATATCGATCCATTTCCCATAAGAAATAACCTAGCTTGAAAAAATTTACATGAAACCTTCAATTTTAATTTTAGATCAAAAATAGCTTAAATGAAGCTTTTTGGTACACACCTCTAAAAATTCACTCTAACAAGGGAAGGGGACTGTAATTGACGCTCTTATATAGTTCCAATTCATTTTTTCGGTGATCCGAGCGCCCCTAAGGGTGGATCCAAGACCTCACAATGATTCATTGTGATAAGAATGAATCTAATATTAGAAACCTATCCAAATGAGAAGTAATATATATATTGGCCCAAACATTCTATTCTTCCACATGTATTTGTGGGTGATAGGTTTTATGTCAAGTAGATGGAGTTTCTGGATGAGATCTTACATATTTTCCTCAAACTGATCTCTGATTTGGGTGCCCTCCTTTTTCCCACTTATGCAAGGTGCTATTAAAGTCCCATCCCAAGATAAAATTGGTATTATATATGGATTCATCTAGAAGCATTAGTGAATACGAACACTCCTTATTATCTCTAAATTGAACTAGCATATAAATTTTTGTGACTGAACATACCTTATTTGAATGGAGGTGCAATAATTGTGTCACCATCCAGTGGAGAGTTGGAGATTGGTTTAACAACTAGAATTTTTGAAGATTCCACATTATGCAGAGGCCTCTAGATGCTCCTCATGAGCTAAAAAAAATTATTTTGTTGCCTTTCCATAGCTTATGCTTTCTTTGAAGGAGACCACGGTCCTCCATTTTTGTCTCTTGGATTAGGGCCACTATAGGCCTATCTTTTTCTATTAGGGACTTTACCTATGGCATTCTTTGCTCTAACCCAAGGCCCCTATAGTTCTAGGAGAATATTTTCATCATTTATTTTGTGCATGGGCTACCCTCGAGAAGGGGCGAAGATGTTCCCTTTTCTCATGCTTTTGGGCCCTTGCATTTGGGAAGTATTGCATGGAGCCCCAATTTTTTTTCTTTTTCCATATTTTCCAACCAGATTTCCCTTTTTTTTTTCTAGCTCTTTTGTGTTTCCACTTTTATTCTTGTTATTTTCAGCTTCTAATATTTCCTTAATCGAATTGACAATGGATAATATAGCATTAACACCTCTTGTAGAAGGGATTTAATCTTCCTCAATAGAAGGATCTTTGTGGTTCAAGTGTTCTTGATCATCTTCCAATGGTGACATGTTTTCATCTATGTTTTCCACTCCATCTTCTTTATGTGATCTCATATTTGAATGATAAGGGTAAGATTGAGGTATTCCCCCCTGCTCAACCTTCATGTTTAACACTTAAAAAAAAATTGGGCCTTTTTTCTTCACTTCAAGACTTACTAGTGCCTTCTTTGGAGCTTTTCCCATATACCCTTAGAGAGATCGATCCTTTCAATTTTCTTCTAGGATGGTCGATTTGTTTTGGCTACTTGTTCTATTGTTGTGTGGGGGAACTCCTCTTTTTAGCTTGTTTTCATTGTTCCTTTGCATAATTTTGTTTGGGTTTCTCTTCTTATTTCTTCTTGAAAATACAAGAAAAATGATCATATTCGTGGCATACATTGTACTTGAAAGGGAGTTGGTCATAGTATACCTTCTGTATATGATACAAACTATCTAGATTCAATTTGATTATCGTTGGGAGGCCCTTGTCCAAATCTACCTTTGTGTAGATACAAACATAGGATAGAATACATGTGCTTTGTTACGAACAATGTACATACCAATGATGTTTCCAATATTCTTGATGGTGGCTTCATTCTAGAGGAGCAGAGGGAGGACAAGGAGCTTTTACCAAAATTAGGATAGCCGAAGGAACATCACTATCTAGATTGAAATATGGGCTCCATTGATCTAGATATAATCCTTGAAATCCCATAGAATAAGACCTAGTTCAAGAGATCAGGTCTCGATTTTCTTGATTTCACATAAAAAGGTAAATAATCCTTTCCCACAAAATGAAGAGGAGATTACAACTTTGATTTAGGATTTCCAATTTTTTTCTACCCATAAACACAAAGTGCACGGAGAGAGCCAAATACCCATGAAATGACCAAGGAGTCCTCATTCCACAAGATTTAGAGCCCTTGATTTAGCATGAGGTGCATAAAATTCAACTTTTGGGATCTCCTCCAACCTTTTAATAAAAAGAGAGGGTTGATACTTCTAGTATTTAGATGCATGTGAAACCAATAAGTTGAAGGCTTCTATATCCATCGTAAGTGGCAAGGGAACTTGGCCATTTGAGGTCATTGAAATTCAAACCTACCTACGAGGAGGTAGGTCACTTGTTCATTGTTCCCTAATCAATAAAGCTTTATATCTGAGTTGAGTTGTGTCTTAGATTTGTGATCAGGTGCTCAAAATTATTCTCAAAAATGAAATTTTTCAGAATGGAGTGGAACTTGAACGACCACATAGATATCTTCATTCTAAATCTAGTGCAACTTGTTTTGCGGAAAACCAACACCGTACGCTCCCAGAAACTTGTTCTGTCCACTTTGTCAAACAGGTAAAATATTGGAAAAAAAATTGCAGGGACAACCCAGTCAGTAGTCTGTATTGCTAACTGGACATGCATAGTGGTAGGCTGACTTTGTTAACAAATATCCTCCAACGATATGGTATTGTGCCAAGTGGCACATTTGTATTAGGTTGAAATGGTGCGTTTTGGTTGGGTGTTGGAAGGCCAATCATAGGTTGCCATGTGGCCCAGCCAGTGGCTGCCACGTGGAAGCCCGAGGGCCACCAAAATTGTGTTTATAGTCTAAGCATAGCAGGTGAGGGTCAAACCCGTGATCTCCAAGAACCGAGCACAATCCGTTACCAACATGCTATCACAATATTTCTTATTAAACTATGGTTGTCATATCATTTTTTTTTAATGTTGTTTGTGTCGTGGGGGAGGGGGTCGGGGTCTAGCCCCAACCCTGGTCACTTCCGGGGGCAGGACCGTGGGCAAGAGGCTAGCCTCAGGCCCCGCACCACTGACCATAACACTAACCATAACATAAAACTCCAACACTACGCCATGTGCCCCCTTAGCATTTGATGCCGACGATTAGAAAACCGCGAGGGATTTTTAATATAAGAAAAAGAATTCAAACTTTAGGCCTTATTGGAAAAATTAAAGCGCCGACAATTTCGCCTGGTTTTTGGCGGAGATGGCGCTCTGTTAGTGCTTTTGGGGGAAAATGTCTAGGCTGGTGCCAGACTTTGAGGAATTTATGGAGCAATTAGTGCCAAAACTTGGGGAAGTCATAATTTACTTAGGTTTTGACCAAATTCGATGCAGAAAGAGGCTACAAATGCATTTTTGGGCATTCTAGAGCTGATGGAACATGTTTGAGAGATGTTTGAGCATTGTAAACACATGTAATCACACTTTTGAGCATAATAGAAGAGGGCCATTCCATTGGAAGCTAGACCAAGGAGATGTAGCCCAAGCGGGGTGAACTCCTTCATCATGTGCTATTGTGTTATTGTTTATGGTGATGTTAATGTCTGTTAGATGTTGTTGTTCAATGTTTTATTTATGTTAATTTGCTCAATAAATTCACATAAAAACACGTAAAAACTCATGGAAAACTTGCAATTTACCTCATAATCCTCAAGCACTTTTCTTCTATTCTAAATTGGATCTTAGCACAACAAATACTAATATTCCCATTCAGATCAATTCGTGAGTGGATAGAGCCTAGGATGATTTGTCAGTGTGAGGAGGGTCGATCCACCAATGTGAGGGTCGAAGAGCCTTAAGGGAAGCGACAAGGCCTCAATGCCTTAGGTGCACGATATACCAATATTAGGGTTGCAAGGCCTTAGGGGTAGCGGCAAGGCCTTAGGGCCTCAAGTGCAAACCAGAAAGAAAAAAAAATATTTATTGATAATTATAATTTGTGTTTTTTTGGAAAAATAAATATATAAATTTATGGGAATAGAGTATGTATATCTTTACATATTATAATAATCAAATCATTATATAAAAAACCAATAATTTAGTTTATAAAAATTCAATAATTTAGTGTATAACTTGATTGTTTTAATTATCAAAATTAATTGAAATTCGATAAAACCTAAATACCCATGTAATAATTAACTCTCACCTTAACCTTCCTCATAAAATTTAAACATATATTAATGGTTTAGAATCAAAATATATATATATATATATATATATATATATATATATATATATATATATAATTTTCTCACTCTAATAATATATTTTATATCAACATTAAATTTTTTATAACCATTATTATCGACATCTCTTTTACATAAACCAAACTTCTTAAATTCCCTTGGTAACTAATATTTCATGTCTAGATTCTTAAACTTTATAATTAAACATTTTACTTTCTTAATATTCCATTTTATTGGAAAAAAAACATCGAAAATGATGAGCATCGTCAAAATAAACCATATTACACCATAATAATTGTTATGGAGATGTATTTAACACGGATTTGTCTTCTCAGGCAACAGAATAGCCCGGACGACAGGTTTTTGCCGGAATCCGGTTCAGTAAAATTCAAAAAATGAGGTAGTTGCAGTGTTTGGAGTCTATTTTTTAGAGTGGAAATGGATTCAGCGCTATCAAAAACCTTTAGGACACCCAAAACACTGAAGTTTAACAACTATAAACAAGATTCTGATAAAATCTTTGCCAAATTTTTTCAAAATCTCTGCCAAATTCCGGGCCATTCTGTTACTTTTTTAGACTACAACATTTAACACTATTGTTACGATGGAAACTTGTGCAATCTTTGACTTTAAATTATAAAAAATTACGTTACCCTTTCGTTAAACCTTGAGAACATTGATGCATTAATGTTCCTAATTTGTGTCCCTTTAGTTGATATATTTTATTTTCTGAAAATGCCAAACCGTGTCAATCAGAACACTTTTAGACCATATGTATAATTATAATAAAACAAATGTATCTTCATAATCAGTAAGCAACATGATGCTTCGTTAAACCTTGAGAACATTGATGCATTAATGTTCCTAATTTGTGTCCCTTTAGTTGATATATTTTATTTTCTGAAAATGCCAAACCGTGTCAATCAAAACACTTTTAGACCATATGTATAATTATAATAAAACAAATGTATCTTCATAATCAGTAAGCAACATGATGCTTAGTAGTGAAATAAATTCATTGGAAAATAACGATAAAGACGGAAAAAGTCACGCATGTCTATTTCTACGCTGCCTATTAGTTGTAAGTATTGGATTTTATAGTTATTATAGTTTATGATAATTTAGGCTATTATAATAATTTAGTTGACAATTAGAATAAATATTATCGTTTATAGACGACATTTAAGTTAAATTTGTATTTTAATTTAAAAATATGATTTAAAATTATTTTTTAGTTAACTAAAAAATGTTCTTTAATATTAAAAAACAAATTAATAATATTAATTTGTAAATTTTAAACAATAATAAAAGTTTAGGGTTTTTTATATTATTAATAATGGATTCTAAATAGATAAGTATTGTTTACACATTCAAATATTAATAATAGTTGATTTTAAATGATGATGATGATGGTGGTTACTGCTTGTTAAGACTAATGCGGTTTATCGGACCTTAAGAAAGGAGAAATAATCTAATTTTGATTCATCAAAATCTTGTTTCTATGGTCAAAGAGAAGGGAAATAAGTGCTCCAAGATTGCTATAGGTGGGTTGGCTTAATAGGTCAAGAAGACTAGAAGTGTGGTAGATGGTAAGGAATTCAGAGCAAATGTGAGTAAGAGTATGGTAGTCTAAAAGGAAGTGATTTTCATCTTCCACCTGCTTAGAATCGCAAATCTGACAGATTCTATCGTTCCAAGGGGTCTTGGGAATAGACCATCATCCAGTCTCACTCCGAAGCTCATGGGAATTAGTTC
The DNA here is from genome assembly GCA_034641835.2 of Pinus albicaulis. NCBI lineage: Eukaryota > Viridiplantae > Streptophyta > Pinopsida > Pinales > Pinaceae > Pinus > Pinus albicaulis. The sequence goes on along the minus strand of CM076573.1, from coordinate 57,572,662 downwards.
TTATCTTAGCGATGTTCATTTTTTTTCTTATTGTTGGACAACGTAGAGAGATAATTCTGATTATCAAGGGTGAGGTTGATCACTTCCTTGTAGTATCTTAGCTTCCTTTTACTCTCCAGCTCCTGATCCTTCCACAACGTGTCCTTAAACTTGGAGGTAATAGTATTTTTGATATTATCTTTGCTTCCCATACTGATCTCCTCCTTAATTCCCCAATGGTTGAACCAGGACTGGGCATCCTTATGCCACCCGCTCTTAAGGCGAAAGTGAGGGTTTTGACTACATTTAGAAGCAAATTTAGGGAGCATTTTTGGTTCCATGTTGTCAAGCTTCTTCTTATACATAAGATATCTAAACATAGCTATACTTTCAATGAGGGACAAACCAGATTCGATCAAGAGGATATGATCGGGAGTATTTCCTATAATCTTAAGGTTGCAGGTTATGAATTACTTTTGAATCATCTCAATCTTTCTCCATGACTCTTTGGATATATTGCAACCCCAAACTTCACATATGTATAAGACAACGGGGGTGACAAGGGTCTCAAAAGGGAACCTCTTTTTACTCCAAATGTAAATATCGGTCGACTTACAATTGTTTTCAAGCTCATAATAAGCTTTCCAGCCCCCAATAATCCTTTTCTCAATGCTATAATTCCAGTTGAGATGATGAGGGAAGTCAATGCCCAAATACTTATAAGAGGAAACCTGCTCTAAGCACTAGTTATTATACACGAAACTACCATGGGTGATCTTTTTGGATTTAATGATCATGACTTTAGTCTTGTCGGTATTAACTGTCATACCCATCTTGGAGTAGTAGTTATGAATAATTTGGAGCTACTTGTCAAGGCCATCATAGCTTTTTGCAAGAAGAAAGATATCATCGGCATAGAGGAGAAGAGTAATGAGAACACCAGCAAGCTCGGTGCCCTTGCATCTTGCATATTCCAGACACTCCTCTAGCTTATCGATGTATATGCAAAAAAGCGTAGGGGATAGGGGACACCCTTGCTTAACTCCAATATTGCATTTAATGTCTTTAGACCACCCCTCGTTGGTCTTAAGCTTGGTAGTGACGGTCTCGTAAAAATGGATCACGACAATCCTCAGCTTAGGAGGGACCTTGATCTCTTTAAGTCTCTCCCACATTACAATATTATTTTGATAAGATCAACCTCTTAAAATTATATAAATCAAAACTATACTAATATTATTTGATATTATTTAATAGTGTAAACTTAAGTCTAATATATTTAAGTTATAATGAAAAATTTATTTATATTTTTATCTTATCAAATATACTAAGTAAATTAGAATCCTTTTTAATGTAATAAATATCGAAATTAACTTTAAGTGTAATTTTTCTCATGGTTAGTATATGATTTGGTTATTTATTTATTCATTCCATTTGCATGAAAATATATTGGTTTTGTTTTGGAACATATAAAGGCTTATCTTATCATGTAATATAGTTTCACTAATTAATTGATCAAGACAACTTATGTTGTGCATTTCATCGTTAGTGTAGGGTTCACATTTCCTTTTTGTTAAAGAATGTTTTTTGCATTTTCAATATGTTATTATTGCTGCCTCTACACACACAATGAAAGTCACTTTCACACATATTTTTTCATTTCCTCATAGCTTTCTCCATATAACTGGTCATTTTATTGTATCTTCGTTATTAAATCCGCTTTTACTTTTCACCCTTACAATTTGTCATTGTATCTTCGTTATTAAATCCGCTTTTACTTTTCACCCTTGCAATTTGTCATTATTGTCACCTCTGCACACGCACAACAAAAACCATAGATTCGCACATTTTCTTCCACGTCAATCAAACCTAAATACCCACCTAATAGATTACTCTCACTTAAGCCTTCCTCATAAAATTTAAACCTATTTATCTCTTTTGTATAAAATCGAAAACTATATATAGATAAAGGTGATGAGTACAACAATATTTTTAAATCAAACATTAAAATTTTTATAATCATTATTATCGATTCATTATTATCCTAATCAGTATTCTCGACATCTCTTTTACATAAACCAAACTTCTTAAATTCCCTTGCTAACTAATATTTTCTATCTAGATTCTTAAGCTTTATAATTATATCGATTCATTATTGTCATAATCAGTATTATCGACATCTCTTTTACATAAACCAAACTTCTTAAATTCCCTTGCTAACTGTTGGGGTTCCCATGTTTTGGCCAGGTTGACAGAGACCAAAAGATGAGACAACATAGAACCACTTTGGGACCTTAGGATCTAGCCCTCCTAGGTCCAGAGAGGGATCTCTCTATATGAGTTAAAGGATATGTCTTTGAAGCTAGGGTGTTATGATTTTAGGCTAGTTATAGGCTCATGGTTGTTTGTTTGATTGTTTGTGTTTGGTTGGAGGGAATCAGGAAAAGAAGGACCAATATAAGACAAGGATGAGCAAAGAGGAAGCTTAGGCAGAGACAGATAACTCAGGGAACATCAAAGCCATTGGGCTATGGAGTCAGGAAAGGATTTATTTGTGTTCAATGTGCAAGCTTTCAGTTGGGCTAGTCACCTAGAGCATTTGGATCTTGAAGGAGATATTTGGAATGACACAAAGGATTCAAAATGAAGGAGGAGAACCAACCAACTCTGTCTATAGATCAGACCAGAGGTCATTTAACTCCAGGCCTGCTTAGACAGAATTAGGGGTAAAACAAGGGATCTTGGCAAGGTTTAATTGGGATGGAAAGCTCCTAGTGAGGCAGATACAGGATTCTAGACCTCCCAGGTTCTCAACACATTCAGCTAAAGCCTAGCAAGAACATCTAAACACATATTTCATTAATTCATACATTAGAGAGCAGGCAATATCATCCACTACACTGGTTAAATCAATTGAAATCAACATTTAGATACACATATAAGCAGAAAAAATTGAGGTAGGGAGAGCCGGAAACATAGGGCACCTATCAAGGGTGAATCCTATATTATACTTCTGTTGCCTACCAGTAGAAATGAAAAGAAATGGAACATAACATAAGAGCAAGTCAATCACAAATACAGAGAAAGAGGAAACATCACCAGCTGCTCTAGATCATGATCCAAAGAAACATGCTTGTCATATTAAAAAAAGCACCAATCAGGTACATCATAGCCCATAGCTTGAACATTCAGTCTGAATACATCTAATCTCAGTCTATCTTACAATATACACAGAGAACTTGTCTCAAATAGGAACAATGCTTGCATTCCACTGATTTCTCATCAACAACCATTACAATGTTTCCTTCTGTGCTTTATAGCAAAGGGTGAGCCTAATATCGACTGAAGGAGTAGGTGAAAATTAAATGCATCTTTAAACACAACAATGAATGCAGGGCCGAAACCCATCCTGCTTGACATGTTGTATATTTAATCTCTGTCACTTTCTTTGTGAGAGAATGATCTGCTCCAGATTTGATCTTGATATCTTTTGGCTGAAGTACTCCTGGTGTCTTGAACAGAAATAAAATAAACTAAACTGCTGAAAGGTCTGTCTCATAAATGTCTGATTGTTTTTGAGCTGTAGTCTGGTGGAAATCTTTTCGGAGACACAGTATGTAAATAAGACAGAATGGGTGCCCTGTACCTGATGAAGAAAAGCATTTTGCTGACGAAAACCCTGATATTACCTTGTGCCTATGCTCGGGATCCTTTAATCGATTTTCGGGGTCTTCGAACCGTGCTTAGCCCCCCAAACTGCTGATTTAAGGCCCGAAACCTTCGTCGTCGTGCTCCAGTCTCTTGTCCTTGCTCTGAAACATTCTTTCTTCTCTGATCTTGCCATACTGCGCTCTAAATGGTGCCGGAAGGTGTCCTCGCAGGGCTCGAAGTTTGTTTCTTTAATGCAGGCCCTGTCCCCAACTTCTTTAGTCATTTCTAATAAATTCTGCTCCTAAAATGGATCTTCTTCGGATTCATCTGTCCTGGTAGCGCAAAAGTTTATCATGGCTACCATTTCTTCTAAATATCCCTGCAAAAAACATGAAGACCCTGAAGAAATCTATGGACGAGGGCAGCAGGTGATGTAGATGGGCGAAATGGATGTACAGGTGGTGACATGGTGGAAGAAATCGCAGAGGAATGGTGAAAAAACATCTCTGGTAGGTGGTTGATGGTCTGCGGAGTGACAAATGCATGAAAAACATATAAAAAAAAATGAACTTCGGACGTATATCTGCGACGGAATGGTTGACAGGTACGGAGCATGCACGTGGGGTGACGTGGCATACAGACAGCCGAGTGGACTGATGACGTGGAGGTCGCGGGGCAACGGAATAGTCAACGATGAACAGATAGATCTGGACCGTCGATCGGGCGAAGATCAACGGTGGAGGATGATGGAAGGCGGGCCCGCGGGTACGATGGACGGGTGTTAAATGGTGTGCAGCTTCGGGAGATGACAGCCGTTGGATGAGGGCTCCAAGATCTAAAGGTGATCGTGAATTCCGCTGCCCGACTTTCGTCCGGGAGATAATGCGCGAAGAGGCGGTTTTCAAAGTAGTACAGGAGGACGCGTGGCAGGAGATGAGTGGAATCGCTGGGTTTTGGATGAATACCGCCAAGCGCCCAACGATGGTGCGGAATTTACCGGCGGGTTTGGAGGATGACGTATGCAGGCGGGGTCCACTGTTTCGGGCGAGCACCGCGTCGTTGGATCCGGATCTTTAACGGACGGTCGAGATCCGCCGATCAAACAAAATGTATTAAAACCCACAAATGCGCGTTTGCAAAGGTTTTTGATGATTTTTCATGCGGAGAAAGGGTTGGAGGGGATAAGCGCCCAACGGGTTTAGCGAGTGGTCCCGGTGCTTGGGCATATGGACAGAAAGGGTGCGGGGCTGATGGCGAAAGGGGCTAGGACCCAAACTCATAAATTTCACCATTTTAACTCATTTTGAATGCAATTTCAGGCCCAAGGGAGGTAACGATAGAAGAATGAAGGATAGAAAGGGCTAAACTAGGGGCAGGAATAGGAGTTAGAGGGGATTTTGGGCATGAACATGGGAAATTTTGAGTGAGGAGGGGGACTTTGACCAAAGGGAGGGGTGACAAGAATGTTGGCATTTGCAGGGGTATAAAAGGCAATAATGGGCCTTTTTTGAGAAATGAATCAGCAGAGGAACCATATGTTAGGCACAACACACAGAGACTCCAAGGAGGATGAATTTTCAGGGGAAAGGCAATCCTTGAAGGCTCCAGAGCAAACTAGCCTCCAGCTTGCTTGTCAAGAATTTCATAGGGAGGCTAACACTAACTAATATTTCCTCTCTAGATTCTTAAGCTTTATAATTAAAAATTATACTTTGGGAAAAAAACATGGAAAATGATGGGTATCGTCAAAATAAACCAAATTACACCATAATAATTGTTATGGAGATGTATTTAATAGTATCGTTAGAATGGGAACTTGTGCAATCTTTGACTTTGAATCTTAAAAAAATACGTGACCCTTTCATTAAACCCGAAGAACATTGATGCATTAATGTTCTTAATTTGTGTCCCTTTAGTTGATATATTTTATTTTCTGAAAATACCAAACCGTGCAAATTAAAACACTTTTAGACCATATGTATAAATATAATAAAAGAAAGTTAACCAAAGAAATTTAACGAACATGGTGCTTATTAGTGAAATAAATTCATTGGAAAATAACTTTAAAGACGGAAAAAGTCACGCATGTCTCTTTCTACACTACCTCTTATTCGTAAGTACACGATTTAATGATTATAATAGTTTATGAAAATTTAGGTTATTATAATAGTTTATAATAATTTAGTTAACGATTTAGAATAAATATTGAATTGTTTATGAATGGCTTTTAAGTTAAAATGGTAATTTAATTTTACAATACGATTTCAAATTCTTTTTAGTTGACTAAAAATTGTCCATATAAAAACAAGTTAATAATACAAAATTTGTAAATGTTAGACAATAATAAATTTTTACGGCTTTCTATATCATTAATAATTTATTTTAAATAGATAAATATGATTTATATTAGAGATTGTACTATATGTTGCAAAAGAAACGCTGTAAGGCAATAGCATATGAAAGATCAGCCTAGAAGAAGAAATAAGTTGTTGCAAAGGAGGAGTGAAGGAATAAAAGGAAAATTTTGCTTCCATGGTTCACATATTTAAAATTTTTGTTATAGATATTGAAATAGTAAATTGGGGCTGCAAATTCTTTGGTGATTGATCTAGGCCATCTTAATTCCCCCCTTTAAATAAACTATATTCCACATGAATACCATGAGTCAACACCATGGGTTGTTTTTATAGTTCATTAATATTTTATTTTATTACCTAAATTCAATCTAACTTATTAAAAAGAGAAATATATATATATATATATATATATATATATATATATATAACTATTTACATTTACATATACTCTCATAAAATTTAACAATTTTTTAAGAACAACATTTTAACTTAAAAGTCACCAAAACCTAAATTCAATTTAACTTATTAAAAAAAAACACTAATATTATAAAAAACATATATAAAACTATTTACTTGTGGATCTAATGGACTAAAACATTTCAATTGTCTAACATTTGATCCAATGGTTTAGACATGGACACAGTGGCAACTAGAGGAGTTGTTTTCAAATAAGAATGCCTTATGGCGTAATTATAATATTGTATAGGAACTATGCCAAATTCGATGAAACACCCATGCTCTCTGCGGTGGTGGTAGTGGTCGAGCCCACCTAAACTGAGGTGAGTTGGTGAAGCTCTAAAAGATATAAAGTGCTATCCCTCCCTCCGAGCCTACCTATACCGAGGTGAACAATCATAACAGAACCTGAAGAAGCTGAGCCAGGTTAAGCCGAGGAGCTCTGATTAAGGCCTAAGTAACCTAAGCTGTTGAAAGATTAGACACGAGGTAATCTCATTGAGCCAGTGGTTGCTTGGCCATGCAAAGATAGAAAAGTGGTTGTTGGAAGGGGTAGAGGTTGAAGTTGTAATGACCAGAGAGTTTGCTTACCCTACTCCTATTCCTAATGACATAAAAGCTTTAGATTAAGATTAACATCTTAAAATTTATCAATAAAAACTATGCTATTATTATTTAATATTGTAAACTTTATTAAATAAAATCTAATATTTTAAAGTTATAATAAAAAAAAGATTTATATATATCTTTTATAATGTTTGGTTTCAGTGGATGTTAACCATCATCATCATCAAATATGTTAACCATCATCATCATCAAAGAGTAATAAATATCAAGATTAAACTTAAGTGCAATTTTACCTCATTGGGATGAAAACACATTTGTTTTGTTTTGAAACATATAGAGGCTTACGTTGAGAAGATATGGAGTTAGATAACTATCTAAATAATATATTATAAGGGTAATTATTTCAAAAAATATATAAAAATTATAATTTTTTTTGTATTTATATAGTTTATTAGTGATTTGTAAATAGAGGATATATAATTCATTATTGAAGATATTAACTCTTACTTGTCTTGTATTTAATGTGGGATACTCCTCATCATAGAATATATTGGTTATTGTAACATTTATGTGAGTTGGAGGTTGTAGTTTGATCCTAGTTTAAGGTGTAGTTGAGATATTCTCTCAATTAACTAGATTCACTTGTTAGGATAGTAAATCTATCTCAAGCCTAGTTTGATGTATATATATCTAATATTGTGATGATAATAAAATAAGAAGAATCATGTTTATTGTGTGCAATAATTCTAAAATGATACCAAAGCTAGTAGCTTTGGGTGTTACTCCTTCATAGGAGGGCCTAAGAATATGAGAAAGATGTAAGATTAATTTGTTGTAGAATTAGCTTTGCACAAAATATTGTTAATTAATGTATGTTTTTGATTGAGGATGTTGTGTAACCAGCTCCAAAAATAGAAGAAAAGAGATATCAACGCCTTAGAAATAAGCCACTTCGAGGGGGCAACCTCCAATACATTACATAAATGAACAATTCTCGGATGATACAATTTACAAAACCTCATTTCTATATATAGGAGTCCATGGGGCCATAATGTAATCCTAGTGGGCCACAATGTAATCCTAGCCGACCTAACAATAATAATTTAAGGGCACAATAATAACAAAATGGGGGTTACAAAGGTACAATAATAACAATAAGGGGGTTACACTAATAACAATAAGGGACTATACTAGTAATATAGGGACCTGACATGCCCCTCTCCTTCAAAAAAGTGTTGTCCTCAACATTTGAGTAGCTCTGGGTGCTTCTGTATAAACTTCTCATCCTCCCATGTATAATCTTCAGTGGGTAAGTTCTTCCACTTGATGAGATACTCTGAATTGATCGATTCTGTAGCTATTGAGTTCTTGTTTCCGTGACCGCTTCAGGTTCCGATATGATTTTTCCTTCCTCATCAAGTTCTGGCAATATTGTTTGAACTGGAAGATTTTCACCTATAACCTTATTTAAGCATGAAACATGGAAAATTAGATGCACTCGCGAAGAAGCAGGAAGCTCCAATTTGTATGCCATAGTACCAATCTTTTGCAACACCTTGTAAGGACCATAGTACTTTAGCGATAATTTATTATCCTTCTTAGCTTGCTTGAGGGACATTTGTTTGTATGGTTGTAGCTGTAAAAATACCCAATCTCCTACATCAAAACTTCTCTCGCTATGATGTTGATATGCCTGTTGTTTCATTCGATTTTGTGCCAAATTCAGGTTATCCTTTAAGAGTTGGAGAACTTCTTGTTGATGCTCGATGTGATCTTCCACTGCTTGAACCTTCGAATTTTCCTTAAAGATGATGTGATGGATGGTGGATGATATCCATAAAGTGCCATAAATGGGGTCATTTTTGCTGCAGTATGGAAGGAAGTGTTATACCACCATTCAGCAAGAGGTAACCACTTGACCCATTGTGTTTGTTTATCAGATACAAAACAATGAAGATATCCTTCCAAACATTTATTTACTATCTCGGTTTGACCATCAGATTGAGGATGATAAGATGAGCTATGAGCTAATTGAGTACCCAAACAAGAAAATAACTCCGTCCAAAAATTTCCAGTAAAAATGGGATCTCTGTCGCTCACAATAACCCTTGGGCTTCCATGTAGCTTTGAATTCTGTCCATAAATGTAGTAGCAACTGTACTTGCTTTAAATGGATGAGATAAAGCACAAAAGTGTGCATACTTGGTAAGTCTATCAACTACCACCATGATGACACTCTTTCCTTCGGACTTAGGTAAACCTGTGATAAAATCCATTGAAATCTCCTCCAAACGTTGACCTGGAATGGATAAAGGTTGTAGAAGTCCTGGGGTCTTAATTGTTTCCACTTTATTCTGCTGGCAAACCAAACATTCCGCCACAAACTTTCGAATATCAGAATTAAGGCCATCCCAAAAAAATTCTTTCTTCACCCTGTGGTAAGTTTTTAAAAATCCTGAGTGTCCTCCTAAAGGAGAAGTGTGCAATTCCAGAAGAATATTTTGTTTTAGTTGGGAATTCTTACAAAGATATAAGCGATATTTGTACCATAAGGAATCATTTTTCCAGCTAAATGTATCAAATGTACTAGGATCTTGCTGCAACTTTTGAATGAGTGCCCATACATCTTTGTCCTTCTTCCATTCATCTCTTGCTTCGGTTATCCAATCTGGTTGGATAATAGAAATGGCACAAAACAATGCTTCCACCTCTTCATTCTTTCTTGAGAGTGCATCTGCAACAACATTAATCTTTCCTTTTTTGTAGATTATTTCAAAGTCATAACCCAACATCTTTGTGACCCATTTTTGCTGCTCTTCTGAAGATAGTCTTTGTTCTAAAAAGTGTTTAAGACTATCATGATCAGTTTTTACCTTGAAGTGTCTTCCCATTAGGTAAGTTCGCCATTTCTTTAGTGCATGCAGTATTGCTAACATTTCCTTCTCATAAATAGGTTTCTGTAAATACTTTCCCTTGATTGGACGACTTTCAAACGCAATGGGTCTTCCTTCCTGCATTAAAACTGCACCAATTCCATTTCCCGAGGCATCACATTCCACAATAAAGGTTTTTGTGAAGTCCGGCGTAGCTAAGACCGGTGCTAGGCACATTGCCTCTTTAAGATGTTCAAAGGCCTTAGTTGCTTCAGGAGTCCATGAAAATGCATCTTTCTTCAATAATGTTGTTAGAGGTGCTGCTATTCTCCCATAATTGTTAACAAACTTGCGATAATACCCTGTTAACCCGAGAAATCCTCGCAACTGCTTTATGGTTGTGGGAACTTTCCATTCCTTAATGGCTTTAATTTTGTTAGGGTCTACTTTAACACCCTCGTGAGATACAATATGACCCAAATATTCCACCTCTTGTACTCCAAAGAAGCATTTGGATTTTTTTGCATATAATTGTTTCTCCTGCAATAGTTTGAGCACCCTGTCAACATGTTCAACATGATCCTTCCAAGACCTGCTGTAGATTAGTATATCATCAAAAAATACTAGCACAAATTTTCTAAGGAAGGGTTTGAAAATGGAATTCATCAACTTTTGAAATGTAGAAGGTGCATTGGTAAGGCCAAAAGGCATGACCAAAAATTCATAATGACCCTCATGAGTTCGAAATGTTGTTTTTGGAATATCTTCAGTCTTCATTCTAATTTGATGATATCCCGAACGAAGATCCAACTTGGTAAAATAAATTGCTCCATGTAATTCATCCAATAATTCATCAATCACAGGAATGGGAAATTTATCTTTAATGGTGAGCTTACTGAGCTCCCTATAATCCGGACACATTCGCCATGATCCATCCTTCTTGTGTACCAATACTACAGGAGCAGAGAAAGAACTTTGACTAGGTTGAATTATAACCGCCTCTAACATTTCTGCAATCATACGTTCAATTTCTCTCTTTTGGAAGTAAGGATATCTATAAGGCCTGATGTTTGGAGGAACACTTCCTGGAATCAAATGAATAGCATGATCATGATCATGAATAGGTGGGAGTCCTTTGGGAGTTTCAAACACCTTGGAATGATTGTCCAAGACTGGTTGGAGATCTGCAGAAATAGATGATTTTGATGTTGGAACTTCTAGTGAGCATAATTGTGCAATTACGCCTCGTTGTTCTTTCTTTAGAAGCTTTGTCATGGCATTAGAGCTTATTATCCTTCCTGGCTTCCCTTCAATACCCCGTAGTTCGACTTCCTTTCCTTCTGAAAAGAATTTCAAGAAAAGTTCTTGAAAATTAAAAGCTACCGTCCCCAAAGATTGTAACCATTGTATTCCTAGTACAACATCAGCACCTCCCATAGGAATGGAAAGCATTGGACTAGTCAATACATATTCCCCCATGGTTAGCTTGATATTATGGCATTTTCCAGAGCAATTTATAGTTCATCCATTTGCAACCATCACTTGACATTCTGGTGCTGGGTATAGGAAACAATTTAATTCCTTGGCTACCTTACAATGAATAAAATTATGGGTGCTACCTGAATCAATCAACACTATTACCTTTTTCTTCTTGATTTGTCCTTGTATCTTGAGAGTTCGAGGAGTGGTAATTCCTGCCAGTGCATTACACGATATGGTCGGATTCATTTCTTCCTCTTCTAGGGTTGGTTCCTGGTGTATATCCTCTTCTTGTTCATTTTCTTCTTCCTCTTCACAATCTATGTAAAATAGTTTCTTCTCAGCACACTTATGACCTTTAGTGTATTTTCTATCACAACTGTAGCAAAGCCCTTTTGCTCTTTTTTCTTCCAATTGTTGTGGTGTCAACCTTGTAGGTTGTGGAAATCTAGGTGTAGCAACACTTCCTTCTTTATATAATTGAGTGGTAGGCTTCCTTGTCGCCATTAATTGACATTCAAACTTTCTTGCCAACCTCAATGCCTTCTCCAATGAATCCGGTTCCAAAACGCAAACTTCATGTTGTATGTTATCCTTTAAAGTGCCTATGAAGAGGTCGATCTTGTGTTCCTTTGGAATATCAGTTACCCTTATATTCAATTTTTGGAGGTCCTCAATATGTTGCCCCACTAAACCCTTTTGTTTGAGATTTATCAATTGGCTAAAGAAGGTGTTTCTCTTTGTATCCTCATAATGTGCTATCATTTCCTCTGTAAAAATTGACCAAGTGACAATTTTTTTACGGGAGCAAAGCCATCGATACTATACAAATGTATTTTTTTCTAAATGTAAAGTTGCAATGCGTACCTTTTGTGTGTTTTGCACATTATGGAGATCAAAATATTGCTCCATCTGTAGTATCCATGTTACAGGATCCTTTCCATCAAACTTCCTCACATCCATTTTTGGAATATGGTGGTTCTTCCCGCCAACATTAGAGTTTATGAAATCACGATTAACATTTATTTTGTTCTCATCATGAGGTTCTTCTACTATCTTTTCACCATTAGGAAACATTTCTTGTATCAACTTTGTCAAACCTTTGATGTCTACTTTTAGATCATTCTTCATGTTTTCCATGTTGTCTTTCATGTCATCCATCTTAGCTTCCATGCCATCCATCTTAGCTTCCATGCCTTTCTTCAAAACTTCCATTTCATTTTTTGTTGCTCTTTGCGAGAGTGAAATTTGTTGCACTTGCTCTTGTAATTTTGATAGATCATGTTGTAATTCTTCATCTTCATGAGTCATAGTAGAGCCTTCTCAAGGCTTAATGGGTGTTGAATTATTTTTACGGGGCATATTTTAGAACCCAATACTAATATCTATTCTACAATATTCCCTTGGAATCATTTCAAATTGATTCTTCAAACAAGACTTATGTAATTTGGAAAAAATTACACACCTTTTTCTTGCTTTTGAAGAGCTAGATATTCAAATTGGATTATCTCTGTGATTGTAGCACTTTAATATTTTAATTTTGGTACCAACATAGCCCTCTGAATTATATTTCGAATGCCATAGGTCTGACCTGATTTGGATTCTCCAAGACAAAGTTGTGTCCAATCTCCCACAATGACCTAATTATGGACTAGTTCAGTAGACTGAACTTGTACGACTTTCCACATGTCACTGTTTCATCCTTCGGCTCTGAAATTGATAGCCAAGAAACTACAGTCTGTGTACTTACGAACAATTTTTACGACACTCCAATCCGATGCTCAGAGAGAGAGTTATGAAGATTTTCCCACGATCACCTCTTTAAGATGAGATTCAGGAGCCTGAAAAAGCACTACCTTCCACAGATCATATCTCCAAAAATCTTGTGAAAAAAGCTCTGAAATTTTTTGACGCTTTTCCTTAGGATTTCAGCTTCACACCCTAAAAATTTCAGCTTCTGATAATTCTTAGAAAAAAAGTTATAGCGGCAATGCCACGATGACCTATTTAGGAGCCTGAACAAATACCTAACTTCCACAGATCATATCTCCACAAATATTGTGAACCAAGCTCTGAAATTGTTTGAGGATGTTCCTATGGATTTCCGCTTCGCACCCTAAAAATTTCAGCTTCTCAAACTTCGTAGAAAAAAATTTATAGCGAAAATTCCACGATGACCTGTTTGGAGCAACGAAACCCTAGAATCCAAAGCTCTGATACCAAATGTTGTGTAACCAGCTCCAAAAATAGAAGAAAAGAGATATCAACGCCTTAGAAATAATCCACTTCAAGGGGGCAACCTCCAATACATTACATAAATGAAATATTCTTGGATGATACAATTTACAAAACCTCCTTTCTATATATAGGAGTCCATGTGGCCATAATGTAATCCTAGTGGGCCATAATGTAATCCTAGCCGACCTAACAATAATAATTTAAGGGCACAATAACAACAAAATGGGGGTTACAAGGGTACAATAATAAAAATAAGGGGGTTACAATAATAACAATAAGGGACTATACTAGTAATATAGGGACCTAAAAGAGGATCCTCCCATTATTGAAGTTTCTATTCATGTGAAGTCAAATCATTGTCGTTCAAATTTCCCTAGCTATCTTGCGAGAGAGCACATAGCTTGGTAGTCGTGAGGAAGACACAAAATGAAACGCTACATAAAGGATATCATCATCAATTCACTGGATATGATGAAATGACGACTAAAGAAATAGGGTGTGATGTAGATGAGAAGATGTTGTTGAGAATATAGTAATTGATAGTTGCAAAGAGTGAGTGAGTCACTGTTTGGCATGTGCATGGAGGAGATAAGATATCGTTGAACTGGCATGAGGATCACATATGAATGTGATGATTATCTCAATGCTGCACACAACAGATGCGTCAAATAGAAAGCTTGTGCATATTTTCTAATTATGTTGTGGTAGATTTCCATTTCAAAGGTAAGTGATGGATATGACAATAGAATGATTAAAGCCAACTTGAACTCCCGAAAAGGAATCAAATAAGACTAGATATGGGTATGCTTTTATTTTTGTGAGCCTATATTAATTAGGAGATCATTTTTTTAATTATGTTCAATATTTATTTTGTTTGTAAAATAAAATGATGAAGAATTTCCAAAATTAGATGAAAAATTCCACTTTGTATGACTACTTCAAGTACATTCAATAACTAGACTGATTTCTAGGATAATTGGAAAGGTAGAACAAATGGTACCCATGTATCTTGGTAGATGGAAGTATGTCAATAGAATGACTACTATTTTAGTCATTATAAACCATAAATTGAAATAATGGTGTGAAGCAATTATATCTTCAAGAGATCAAGTGGAACCAAATCCTAGTATGGATGGTTTTTCGGTTATTTTGGGATTTTTTGATCTAGGGAATAATCCCTCATTAGTTGTTGAAGACATCTAAGTGGTATGCTATTTAGGTTATGTGACTTGGTGCAGTGTCATAAGCGATCTCAGGAGATCCAAGATTCAAGAGTTCTGGAGTGGAGCTCAAGAATTCAACTCTAGGGCTAAACACCTTTATGAAAAATGGAGTATAACTCGATGGAGTTCAATCCATAAGATTTTAAAATGATTAAAGACGCTCGTGAAAACTCAAATAGAAAAAAATCAAGACAAGTATTTGTTAAGGGAGGGTGTTGGATATATTAACAACTACTTTTCTTGTGCTTAATGTGTGAAATTCATCAGTATAGAATATATTGGTTATTGTAATATTTACATGAGTTGGATGTTGTAAGTAGCTCCCGGTTTTAGGAGTAGTTGAGATATTCTCTCAACTAACTATATTGACTGGATAAGATAGTCAATCTATATTAAGCCTCATTTGATGTATACATATATTATATTGTGATGATAATAAAATAAGTAGAATAGAGTTATTGAGTGCAATAATTCTAAATACCACTAACTCTACCGTCATGAATCCTCTATGGAACTAGCACATCCATGTAGATTAAATGGTCAATAAAATTTGATGCGACATCAATCCATAGTAGGCATCATAACACTTACCTCATATACATCTCATATTATTAAGATTTAAAAAAAAATAAAAATTAACTAAATCATAATTTTTTTACTATTACTATTACTATTACTATTATTATTATTATTTTGTAATCTTGGTAGAAGTACATCTTCAATATGTCCAATATATCATCCCGATCGGATGGGATTGAACTAGTGACCTCACATCAAGGAGTGCCTTAAAAGAGCACCTGATCACCATCTGTCCAACACTCTGTAGACTATTATTATTATTATTATAAAAATAATTAGTAGATGAGTTAAACGTATATAAATTTTTATAAACATGTAACAAGAAAAAAAATTAAAAGCAATAATAAACAATAAGAATTAAAAAAAACAAAATTTTATTCTTGTGGACATGACATTTATTTATTTAAGTAAATTAAAAAGGGAAAATAACATAAATTCCTTTGAAATAAATCCCAACCCTCTATCCTTGAATATTACTAAATTATTTCATGGATATTCCATCAAGATTAGATCGCTATGATCCACCTAAAAACTATTGATTTATTTTAATTAAAAGTTTGGAATCCCTATTCCAAAATAAATATGCTTATTTATGTAATTACAAATTTTTGGTGTCTGTATTTGTCTTATTCTTGTATAAAGTGTATTGTATTCAAAGAGGATACTAGGACTTTGTCTTCTACCCTATACAAGGGTTTTGTTTTCTCTATTCCCATTCTTCAAAATGGCTACAAGGATTTTTTCCTCCATCTATTCTCAGTGTAGCTTATTTATCCATAAAATACATTTGGATACATGGAATTCAATGACATTAATAGAATTCATTTGCAAAAATTGCAATTGCATATCTACATCCTAAATATATCCACTCAAATTCCCAACATATTAAAAAACAATTGATATTGAGATTGTAGGTCACCCTTATTATTTATATAGAAGAAATTTTTTCATTTTCCACACTAAATGAGTGGCATGAGAGGATCTAATGTTTTTAATTTACAAGGTAAGATCCTAGTCACATGTTAATACAATTGAATATGTGTTCACAAGATTTTTTTAGGTGCATATAATATTAATACACAAGATATTTTGGTATTTTTTACTATAGCCTAGAAACTATGCATGATTTGACATAATTAGATTTGTTAAATATCCATTTTAGTAGGATTTTTATAGGAAAATGCATCACAAATATTAGAACAAGAACTTGACATTGTTTAATCTAAAAAGGTTGGCATTGCTATTTCTAGTACTTGGTGCATTTGCATATCTTGAAACAAGTCATGAAATTTTCATAAGAAGTCATCTCAAGAATAACTACATAGGTAAGGAATTGACCTAGCACCCAATTTTTCATCACTCAGTTAGAAGGTAAATGATCCAACTTGAATGGAATCACTATAATTCTTAAACTACCATGGATATTCCACTGGATAGCTCATCACAACATATCTAATAAAAATCTATTGAAAGAGGATTATTTTTCCGTAGATTTTTGGATTTCTTAAATTATAATTTTCATCTTATGTACACAATATGTAAAATGCAGAAAATATAAAATAGATAAAATAATCACTCACAAACCACACTAACACTAGGATATGAACTAGGGAACCCTTTTGGGAGAAAATATAACTAGAAGGTGAGTACACACTACCTTCTCTTTCTCTAAATGGAAATGGTGAAAATACAAAGGGGTGAGACCTATGGCCTTTGTGATACTATATAACAAAAATAATCTCTATTCTTCCCTATCTCTATCCAATGTCATCTACTTTTCTCTGCTATGGAACAAAATGCATTAAAATATAATTGAACCCCTTTGCCTCCTACTAGCCCCGTTATAATACACATACCTCTATAAGTTGACCATTATATTCCCTACACCACAATTACCTATAAACATGGTTGTGTGAGCCTATGTGAATATTTGTATCCACTTACCTATAGGAAGAAATAACTTGTCCAATCTATAGAGAAACATGTTCTAGAGAGGATATTATTCAAATGTGTTGTCAATATCATGCACATGACCCTGGAGCTACAACTGCTAAAACACCTCCTTGAGTATTTATCCTTTGTATATGCCTCTATATATGCATCATGGGTGAAAGTATCCATGTGCATAAGAGTTCCTAAGCTATGTTATTTGACATGGATGGACTTGAAAGAACTTTAACCAACTTGTGTGTGCCACCCTTCTTGTACATGATCACTAAGTGACACTGTTGGAAAACCCACATTCACTTGTAATTCCTAGTTTTTTGTAACTTAATATTGGCCTAAAAGTACTATAGTAACTTTAACCAACTTGTGTGTGCCACCCTTCTTGTACATGATCACTAAGTGACACTATTGGAAAACCCACATTCACTTGTAATTCCTAGTTTTTTGTAAGTTAATCTTGGCCTAAAATTACTATAGAGATCCTTATTGTAGGTAGGGTAGTTGAGAATTTATCCATGAAACACGTTAAAAAAGTAGTATATATGCATTTCTCCCATCAAAATTTCTCCCATAGCATACCCACTCACATTTGTCTCTACTTCAAGGGGCCGCTGCAAGTTTGTTAATGCAAGAAATTGTGCTTGAATAATTTTCTTATTTATCTTTTCAATGGCCTTCTATTGACCCCTTCCCCATTAGAGACTCTTTCCAATCACTATATGGAGTGGATTGGTTTTACTACCACTCAAAATGAGGCTAAAAATTTCCTTCGGTATTGTGTTGCTCCAACAAAACTATTGATCCTATAAACATTAGTAAGAAATTTCCACTTCATGATAGCCTCCATTTGGTAGGATCTCTTTTTAGATCTCCTAAACTAATCACATATCCTAAATACACCACATACCATATTGAACACTCACATTTCTTGATATTTTTTAGTAGCTAGTGCTTTGTAAATGTCTCTTGCATCAATATCTAATGTGAGATGTGATCCTCCTAGGTAGAATTATATACCAATATATCATCCAAATACAAAATAGGAAATGAATCTAAATATGGGCACAATATATCATTCATTAATCTCATGAATGTAGTTGGTGCATTTCATATACCAAATGGGGTGACTAACCACCCATACACACCTTGTCTAATTTAGAAGGCATATTCCTAGGTATATTCTTCTTTCAATTGAACTTCGTGATAGCCTTGTTTTATGTCTATCTTTGTGAAGTACTTTTCTTGTCACAACTAGTCCAACAAATCATTTATCCATGGTAGTGGGTACCTATTCTTGAGCATAATTTTTTTAAACACCCTATAATCAATGCAAATTCACCAAGTCCCATCCTTCTAAGGAACAATTATGATACGTGACCTACATGGTGAGGTACTTGGTTGAATAACTCCTTGCCCCAACAATTACTACAATTTAGTTTTCTCTTTGTTTACTTCTATATTGGACTACTTATACAACCTAATGTTTGTAAATAGGGATTATTGAAACAATCAGATCTTCTTCTCCACTTCCCTCTTGGGTGTTAGCCATTTAGGCTCTTGGAACATTCCCATATATACCTATATAAAATATTCCAGTTATTGTATTTATTCCTTAGCTCACCCATTGTTGACGTGCACAAGGGTGACCTAGGGTTTAGAATTTGGTCAACAAAAATGCCTTAGACACCAACATATTAAAAAACCACAAGAATCTGAGCTCTCACTTGAGGCATCATGATGGGGTTACAAGAAACTTTGAATGGTTTTTCAAGAAGAGGGGATACATAGATGATTTAGCTTAGCCTATTTCCTTAGAACACCAAGATTCAACATATAGCACAAAAATTACCAACTATGTAGTAAAAAAATCATATTCATCGTGATGTATATATATTATGTCAAATTAATTCAAAGGCATACACATTACACATTAATGAAAAGCAATAAAATTCAGTATTCTTCATTAGAATTTCATCACCCAAATATAGACACATATAACCATGTTTTTGGGAAACCATTTAATTCATATTTTATTCATCATGGTGAGATATTCATTATATATCCATATGCGGGTCCTTCATCTTCAAATTTAAAACAATACTTCCTATCTCCATAAATGTAAATCCATTTTTTCTCATCCATATCTCATCCTCTCTTAAAATTAAAATTATCATTACAACTCATCACAATTACCACTTTAGCATCATCCCTTCCTTAAGAAGGATAGTGTTACACAGCAATTTGTCACTGTCCCTGCAATTCCCCATCCCGCACATTGGAGGGCTTATTCCGTGACCTGTGAGGAGTGACATGATCTAAAAACACTTCCATGACATCCCCCTAGACATGGAATTTCATTCCCCTAAAGACATCTCCTTGTGAAAAACCCTAAAAATAGCCTTTTCATCCTTGGCGCGACTAGCCAGTGTTATACCCGCGCCAATGGGGGAAATCTGCCAAAGAGGGCGCGCAAATTGGCGCTCTGTCTCAGAGTCGCACTCGCGCCAGGCTTGATAAAGGGTGTTTTTTTAAAATAAATGGCGGAAGATTGACTCCAACCAACTTCTGAACTGGTCTCTAAATTGAGTTGGGACGTTTGGCTCCGGATTTCCATGTAGAGGAAGTAGTTTTCCACCTCTCATGGAAGCTTCCTTGAGGATAAGGCCAATCCCATGATTGTAGGGATCCCAGCTCCTCTTCCACCATCTATATAAGCTTGCCATTTCCCTTTGCAAGCTAGCCTCCAAGAATCTCTAGCTCTCCAAGAATCTCCAAGAGCCTTCATAGCCTAAATAATGTTGCAAGAGCTTTGATAGTCCTCATAGTGCCAAATCCATAGCAAGCAGACTGACGATCGAAGAGAGAGGCTTGTCCCTATTCCCGACAAGCTTTACCAAGACGTATTCCGCTGACGACCCACCGAAGGAGGATTTCAGCGTCAGAGCTAGGTTGTATCATCCTTTGTTTCATTAATATAAGCGACTACGATTATAGTTCCACTTGTATTATTCATGCTTGTTTACGAGTTGTGTCCTCTCTGACTGACACATAATTGCAATTATATGGTTTTACGCCCGTATGTTCGTCATGTTTCTTGTACGTGTAGGTGTTCGATCGCGTCAGGTGGTGGAATTGTGACCTGTCGGAGCAAGGGATCGAGAGCACTATCCTCTCCGCAACAACAACAGCGTTGGACCTGAGGTAGGCCTTCTATCGCACTTTGATTTTGCAATTAGGAGCTTGCGTTGTAGCGTGTTTGATTGTTGCTAGACCCGATCTGGGCTAGTAGGGATCACCTCTGTCCGCGGAGGGGATTTACCTCCTTAACAAATTGGCGACTCTGCTGGGGAGTTAGCTTGTTGTTTGCTTTATAAACTACAGACGGAGCCTGAAGTTAGCCAGATATCCTTCGAAACGCTCTTGCTCTGCATTAGCGAAAGTAGATGAATGCTGCTTCATTCAATCTCTAGTTTAGTTTATGAACTGAACACTTGGAGTATTGTCTTGTCTTTCGGTCGATTCTTGACTTTTCTTGCTTGATCAACTCTTTTGGCAGGCTCTTTTCATGAGTTTGGCTTTTGGTTTGAGATTCAACATCACTGGTCTGTTCCTTGGATTTCTCTTTTTCATTTTTCCATAGAAAACTTGATTGGCGCACTTATTAGCCTGACAGTCACACCAATTGGCGCTAGTTGCCAGTTTACTACCCGCGCCAATCCTGTTTTGGCACCAGATTCTGCCTGACAGTCGCGCCAATGCTGAAAGGTGCTACGGTTTGCTTGGTTTTGAGCTTTCTAAGCTTGATCTGTGTGTTTGGTTTCATTTCTTCGACTGCCTGAGTGTTCGGGAGCCTTGTTTGACTAACTGTGACCTTCTTCCTTCGGTTTTTTGCCCATTTCTATTGATTTTACATTGTAGCCCTAGGGCATCTAGGTGCTATTGTGCGTCGAGCCTCCCTTGGGAATTTTTGGTTCTTGTCTGTTCAGTCAGCTCTGTGATAGCTTCTCTGCACTCGTTGGGTGTTTGTCTATCATTTTATTGCGTTATTTGAGTGATTGGCTTCTTCTTCATTCAAATTCCGCTTTGTCTCCTTTTGGGCCTAGATTACATGGTTCAATTGAGTCTTTGGGTGTCTTTTGATTTGAGGGAATTTTTATTGATTTGAGATCTGATTGTAGGCTTGCGTTGAGTGAAATTCGATTGTTTTTCTCTTTTTCTTTTGCTTCTTAATTTCTTGTCTCTTTAGTTTTCATCTTGTTAGTGCTCTTGCTCTTAAACACTGAAAATAAAAATAAAAAAATCTCTTTTGCGTTGAATTAGTTGATGTGAATTAGATATTTTCGGTGTTATTAGTGATTAGTAACTTTGAACGAAAAGCTTTTAGTTTCCATTAGCTGCATTAGAGATATCATTGGTTGTTTTCTGGTCATTTTGTTGTTGTGTGAAAAGCTCTTAACTCTCCTGTAGTTAGCTTTCATCTAATGAAATGATATACTGTGGCATGTAGTGTGCATTTAGGAGATTTCGAGACATTACATTCGCTAGGGCCTGAAAACTGGAACATAATTGAAGATAAACATTAAAATTTATTCAATTTACACTAAGGCAGCATTGAAACATTAACGAAATATTTAGAGGTCTAGGCTAGAGACGTGTTCCGACGTCTTTAAACCTAGTAGCTGTCGTTCGCCTCTTGGCTTTAGACAACACTAGAATGGACTTCTGCTCCCCATACCATCGCGTATATAAAGGGAGACCCCACTAGGTTTCTATCCTTTCTCCATAGGAAGCCGAGTCTGCCGCCCTATACCCATGATACACCGGACACACCATTCGGGGAGATTGCCTGCACGTACGTCAAGTCCTTGGTTGATTTCGCTTTCATTTTGAAACCAAGGTGTATATTGCAGTTCACGGTTATTTGGTACACCCTTTGCCTAGTTTTCCTGAGCAGTCATTTTGATCTTATCTCACTCCCTAAATTTGAAAAGATCATCAAGCGCTTGTCCTTTCACGCTTGTTTCCAATCTGAAAGTGATAGAGTCACCTTTCAGCCATTTCTCGACTCTTAAAACATGAAACGGTGAAGTTTCTAAGTTTTGATGTGGTAAAATAAATCACCCGCGATCACATGCCCTTTTAGAGTTTGCTTGTTGGCCGTTTGATTGTGTGCCTTGGTTTTTAGCCCGTGTCTGGTTTTGAGTTGTTGATGGCAACTTTTCCAGAGTTCACCAACCAAGGAATCCCCTCCGATGGGAATCCTGGTCATTTTCCTCCTTTTGGAAATGTTGGTGCTCCTTATATGGCAACATTGTCCCTTCCTGGGTTAACTGTTGGGTTGCCTGTTTGGTTATTTTCAACCTCTGTGGTTCCGAATGTCCCAACTACTGTTCAATCAGTTCCTCTGCCTGAACAACATCATGTTGATTCTAAGGTGGACCTCTCCCCTTCTTCGCCTGTTTCTGCGTCCTCCTCTTCTACTTTGCTTGGTGAAAGTCTGGATTCGAGTAACCAGGTGGCTAAGAAGAAGAAGAAGAATACAAAGAAGAAGAAGTCCGATAAAGGAGAGGCTAGCTCTGTGGTTATTGCGCCTAAGAAGCCTTCCGTCGATAAACCTCCCAACCCTCCGCGGAAAGTCAAGTTCCCTTGCATGTTGTGTCAAGGTGACCATCTTCTTCGAGACTGCCCTGGAATTCCCAATGTGCTCGAAGCATGGTCCAACGGTCGTCCGCCGTTGCCTTTGGCTTCCGGGAGTCAGGTTGGGGGCACTTCTTCAGCTAGTGCTGGTAAAACTCTTAAGAAGCAGGGTAAGCTCACTAATCCCTGTAAGTTGTGTGAAGGGCACCATGCCATTCACCTTTGTCTGTATATGGATGAAGCCAAGAGAGTTTTGGACAACTCAACTGTTTCTACGCCATGCCTCCCGGCTGGTTACAAACGGCTTTCTTTGATTCCTCCACCAGTTGATTCCATGATTGGTCAAGAGTCATCCTTGGTCAATCCCGCTCCCTCAGAAATTCAAATTCAGGAATCCGTTCCCGACCAACCATTGGTCGTGGGATCAGTTGAGCTGGCCCCATCTGCGGTGCACCAGGTCTTTTCTGTTGAAAGTGGACCTCACATCCCTCAGGTTCTTCTTGTTTCTTCAGATTCTTCAAACTCGGAGAAAGATTCTCCTGTCCCTACACCTCAAGAAGTAGCTCCTCCGCCTCCCGTGATGGAGGTCCCGGAGGATACCCCTCCCACCTTCGAGATGGAGGTCATGGAGGATGCTCCTTCTTCTTCTGTAACACCAGAGGAAGACCATCTCGATTCGATGGTAGCCCCTCCAAGTAGTTTGGTTGCTTCCTTTGATTGGAATCGATTTGCAGGATACCGCCTTCCATCTTATGTGCCTTTTGAGATAACGGTATAGGCCTTTGGTCTGGTTGTACCTAGCACCATTATAGACAAAGGTGCATCTGTTATTATTTTATTCTCAACTACTTGGCAAGCTTTTGGCTCGCCACCGCTTGCACCTGTTACGCAGAATCCGTTGGCATTTAACAAAAGAACTAGTCAACCGTTAGGGATCCTTCCAAGGTTACCTGTTACTTTGGGAGGTAAAACCATCCATATGGATGTGATGGTTGTTCCAAGCCCCTTGGATTTCAATCTTCTTTTGGGGCGTGATTACACCTATGCCATGGGAGCTCTTGTCTCCTCCCTTTTCCGTGTGGTATGTTTTCCACATGAAGGACGGATCGTGACCATTGATCAACTTTCGTTCTTTGGTCCTGATGTGGCAACTCGACCGCCATCATCCCTTCCTGGTTTTTATCCACCCGTTGTATCTACCTCACCGCAGCTCAACTATGTGGCTACCTAACCCATGCCTATACTCAGTGATAGTGCCATTGTGCATCAGGTGTTGGGGGCATTAGGTCTTGACTTCTAGGATGTTTTCCTTCCATCGGGAGTGGAACTCTTGGAAGTGATGACTTCTTGTTCATTATGATGAGGTTGTTGGAGCACAGTTCATTTTCTTGTGTCAAGCTCCTTAAAAAATGAAACAAGGTCGTTAGAGCAGAGTTCTTTTTCTTGTGTCAAGCTCGTTAAAAAATGAAACAAGGTATGTTGGAGCATAGTTCGTTTTCTTGTGTCAAGCTCCTTAAAAAATGAAACTAGGTTGTTGGAGCAGAGTTCGTTTTCTTGTGTCAAGCTCCTTAAAAAATGAAACAAGTTGTTTGGAGCACAGTTCGTTTTCTTGTGTCAAGCTCCTTAAAAAATGAAACAATCTCTTTAGAGCACAGTTCGTTTTCTTGTGTCAAGCTCCTTAAAAAATGAAACAAGCTGGTTGGAGCATAGTTCATTTTCTTGTGTCAAGCTCCTTAAACCATGAAACAAGGTGTCTTGAGGATAGTTCTTTTAATGTGTCAACCTTGTTAAAATAATGAAACACTTTCCTGTTCAATTCGAGTCTTTGATAAGATCTCGTAAAATCCCAGTTGAGTCTTTCTCTTGATCTCGTAATTTTAACCTTCACTCCATCTGCCTTTCATATGGACTGAAGCTTGGGGGGCATGTACCTTGAATTGAGTCACCATGCTGGGGGCATGCTTGAGTCACCATGCGGGGGGCATGCTTACTTTTTCAAGCATAGTTTGTTTCCGTTTCAAGCTTGTGTAAAAATGAAACTGGTTTCAAGCATAGTTTCTCTTTGTTTCAAGCTTGTGTAAAAATGAAACCAACTTCAAGCAGAGTTTCCTGATTTCAAGCTTGTGTAAAAATGAAACCTTTCCCATTTTACCTCTTGTGATTTCCATTTTTATCAGTCTGTTTTTTCCAGATGAGCCTTGGTTTTTTCATTCCATCGTCACTATCTGCTTGGCCGATCATATGCTTTCACTTGGTTGTTTTACCCATTCTTGAGGAACTGCTGCGATGAGTGGTCTTGTTAGCCAACCTCTTAACCTTTACTTTTTCTGAGAAGTTCCACCATTACCGAAACCAGTTGCTACCCTTTATACCACTCATTCCTCTAGGAGAAGTCAACTTTCAACTCTCTTTTGACTCCCTAAACATGAAAAGATTGCCGAGTCGCGCTTTTCATTTTGATCTCATTAAAGTGGTTACGAAATGACATATACCCAGTATACGTTTACCCCTTTTCTGGGCTGGGATGGATTACTTACGAAAAAGGAATACCCTTGGCTATCGCGACTAGGAGGTTTTCTCAGACATAGTTTTCTACCTTTTCGGGTCTGAGGAGCTATTTACAAAAAGGGACCATTGGAGTTTAATTTTCTGCTGTCTTTTCAAACTCTCTAAACATGAAAAGACGCCGAGTTATTCCTTTTTCAGACTCGTTAAACCCTGATGACATTGGATTCAATCGTGATGACGATATTCGAGTTTCTCCTTCCTAGGGCTCGTTAAATGTACTAGGTTGGGTTTGTCTGAAGGAAAAACTTACATGACAAGCATACGGTATCCTCTTCAAGCTTGTGTAAAAATAAAGAGGTACTCACCAGAAATGGTGGGGGAAAAATGGAACCAAAATCGTTGTCGTGTCGGCAGTATGTCGCTCTTGAACATGGCACTTGTCTGCATTCGTGTCGGGTTGGGGACATCTCATCTCATTTTCCACTTGCCTCTGTGGGTTTGGGTGATCCCTTTTGACCTCTCATCTGCTCTTTGCCTCTTCATCATGACCTCTGATCTTTTGATGTCAAATACTGCCAAATCCACTGTTGTGCCATCGATATGTTCAAGAGAAGTTGACCTCTACAAGTTTC
Organism: Pinus albicaulis; assembly: GCA_034641835.2. Taxonomy (NCBI): domain Eukaryota; kingdom Viridiplantae; phylum Streptophyta; class Pinopsida; order Pinales; family Pinaceae; genus Pinus; species Pinus albicaulis. Next base: position 57,546,536 of record CM076573.1, on the reverse strand, counting down.
AACCTTCCTCTAATTCTCATCTAATCCCGATTCACGAAGACATTATGTTCCTCTGTCTCATGTCGATGATGTGGGAAACACTATGGCCCACCTTCGATCAAGGTCACTTCCTGTTGACATCAGCTCATTATCCAGGAAGCTGATCCAGAGATTCCCTTCCGGTATCTTGGAGCCTGCATGCCTCAATGGCAGGTTCTTCACGTTCGACGTGAGGTTTTCATCATTGGCCTCCGATCGAATGATTCTATGGGTGTTCGATGCCAGTTCACTGATTCACATGCCGTAGATTATACCTATAGTACCTTGAGGACCATTTTCATTATTGGTGGTACCTCTCGCGTCTGTTAACAACTTTCATCATTGGCTGGTAATCAGGCGAGGGTCTTGCATGTTCCACTTCAGCTCACTTATTCGCATGCTTGAACTTGTACTTTGTTCGGGTCGAGATGGAGCGCAAGACCCTGGATTTTGTCTGTTAGAATCTGGGCTGCGATTTTGTGGATTATTATGATTGGTTACATGACTCACTGATTGGATGGCTGCGACCATACCTGAGTCTCTTTATCGATCCTTATTGGATGGCCGCGTCCATGCCTTGGATCTAGATTCTTGTATACTCTACTATGGATGGCTGCGCCCATACCACATATATATCATGTATTTGAGATATCAGTTGTACTTCTCTATGCAGGTTTTCTGACAGTAGTGTTTTCAGTAGGAAACATTCTCGTAAAGCATTTCACCCCTCTCTCTCTTTCGGGCCTCATGCTTTAGGGGGCATCTGTTACATAGCAATTTGTTGCCATCCCTGCAATTCCCTGTCCCACACATTGAAGGGATTATTCCATGACGTGTGAGTAGTGACATGATCTAAAAACACTTCCATGACATCCCCCTAGACATGTAATTTCATTCCCCTGAAGACATCTCCTTGTGAAAAACCCTAAAAATAGCCTTTTCATCCTTGGCGCGACTAGCCAGTGTTATACCCGCACCAATGGGGGAAATTTTCCAGAGAGGGCGCGCCAATTGGCGCTCTGTCTCAAAGTCACACTCGCGCCAGGATTAATAAAGGGTGTTTTTTAAAAATAAATGGCAGAAGATTGACTCCAACCAACTCCTGAACTGGTCTCTAAATTGATTTGGGACGTTTGGGTCCAGATTTCCATGTAGAGGAAGTAGTTTGCCACCTCTCAAGAAGCTTCCTTGAGGATAGGGCCAATCCCATGATTGTAGGGATCCCAACTCCTCTTCCACCATCTATATAAGCTTGCCATTTCCCTTTGCAAGCTAGCCTCCAAGAATCTCCAGCTCTCCAAGAATCTCCAAGAGCCTTCATAGCCTAAAGAATGATGCAAGAGCTTTGATAGTCCTCATAGTGCCAAATCCATAGCAAGGATATTGACGATTGAAGAGAGAGGCTTGTCCCTATTCCCGACAAGCTTTACCGAGACGTATTCCGCTAACGACCTGCCGAAGGAGGATTTCAGCGTTAGAGCTAGGTTGTATCATCCTTTGTTTCATTAATATAAGTGACTACGATTATAGTTCCACTCGTATTGTTCATGCTTGTTTACGAGTTGTGTCCTCTCTGACTGACACATAATTGCAATTATATGGTTTTACGCCCGTATGTTCGTCGTGTTTCTTGTACGTGCAGGTGTTCGATCGCATCAAGTGGTGGAATTGTGACCTGTCGGAGCAAGGGATCGAGAGCACTATCCTCTCCGCAACAAAAACAGCGTTGGACCTGAGGTAGGCCTTCTATCGCGCTTTGATTTTGCAATTAGGAGCTTGCATTGTAGCGTGTTTGATTGTTGCTAGACCCGATCTGGGCTAGTAGGGATCGCCTCTATCCGCAGAGTGGATTTACCTCCTCAACAGATAGCAATCTTTATTCGTAACAACCCTAACAACTTTTACAACAACCTATTAATACAAAACATAACAACTTAACTAAATGAAACCTCTTAAACAACTTTCCACTAACAACATTTATATGTGCATAATGTACAAATATTGACAACTAAATTTTTGTAGATGAACTACAAAGAAGTCGTTGGGATTGTAATTAACTGCTTGGTAGTTTATTTTTTCTACTTCTATCACGATTATTCGTGTATCTATCACAAAATCTATATGCTATCCCTAATTATGATCCAAACTAGATCATTATATTGTTTTTCATCCAGCTTGATGCATTCAGAGTGGAAAAAGTGGAGGAATAAGCTCATGAAACCATTTTTACTGGTGGGAACCAATTTGGAAAAATGGGTATAAACCTTCCAGAAGTGTTTTGAGGCATCAAACGATGTTTTTGGGTGTAAATTTTTTTTGCTTTATCACCACACCTTTTCATTCTATTCTACACACATATACCTTTCCAATAGCACAAGAATCATGTTATCAAAGTACACATGCACACACTATGCTACTCAGAAGTTGACCTTCCAATTTTCACCACCATGGTTCGAGAGGATGCCACATCAGCCCCCAATATTCATGGAAGAGTGGCTAGCCATGTGATTTTGATGTAAAATACCCTAGAAGAGGCTATATTGTAACTATGGGTAAGAGTTGAGGTAGTCAAATTTAACCACTAGTAGGCTATCGGGTTGCGTCATAACCGTGCCACTAGGAGAAAGAGGCATTCCATTATTTTGAGATCATTTGTTCCATAGTTGAGAAAAAAAATCCAAGAGAGATAGTAGGTAGAGCGCATATAGAGGATTTGTGCACTATATAATCCCACGAGCCACAAGCCTTACTTCTTTGTACTTGGAGCCATATTTCTAGACAGAGAAAGAGAGCGAAGCGACCTCACCTTATTGTTGGGTTTTCTCCCGAAAGGGTTTCCCAGAGAATATATTGTGTCTTATGTGTGTGTGCGATTTTTTATTTTTTGTTCTCTATTTCTTCATAATTTCCATTGGCAAGCATGCACTATTTATAGTAAAATCTAGAGATCTTGAAATTTAATAGCACTATAAGTTTAGTGTAATATTTTCATATTTTTAATATAATATTATCATATATGTTGTGACAAAATGTCTAGTATAATATCCATGACAATTTATGGATCATTTGGTATCATACAAGGTTTCTTTGGTTATTTTGTGGATATTTGCAGGGGATCTAGGTTGGTGGGGTTGAAAATCATAAAACCCTAATCATGGCCGACCAATCTATAAATGACACTCATGATCTTGCCGAGGTGAGGTTCTCCCAGCTGGAACAACAATTCATAGACATAAATCACAATGCAAACCTCCTCATGACGAACCAAAGAATTAAGCTTGGGATATTTGGAGAAGATGGGTGTTTAAATGTAGAGGAAAAGTCTGAAGGGTGATCGGGGTATCAGGAAGAATGAAGAACCAGTAGAAGAAAGAACTTGGAAAAGATCAACCCAATTCGAGTTCCATGAACCAATTATAGTCCTTGTTTAAAATGGAAGAAAAAGTCGATATTAAGTGATAACATGATGAGATCAATGCTTTGAAGATGAACCATTGGTTGTAGCAATTGAAATTTTATTTCAACATCCATCATATTGAGGAAGGAAAAAAAATCTCATTCATGTGGCTAAAATTGGAGGGACATGTATTGGCTTGGTGGGAGACCCACACAGAAACCCTGAGGTTTGAGGGAAAGCCTCCAATGACCATGTCGGAGAATTTAAAAACCCTATTTAAGTAACGATTTTATCCCATTAGGTATGTGGAGGACCGGTGGATCTAGTGGAATTACTTAAGGAAAATGTTGAGCCAAAGTGTGAAGGAGTACACCATGGAATTTAGAAATATGGTTATAATGTTGGGTATCTCTCTAGAGAACCCAGATGTTCTCCTCAAGTATTTCGGGGGTATACACCACCATCTGTGTGAGCAAGTGTTGTTGTTCAAGCCCAAATTAGTGGACAAGGCTTGTGTACATGCACAATACCTGGAGAACATAGCCCCGAAGAGAGTGAAATCAAGTAGATCAAAGAAGAAGGAGCAACATGTTGCTTATATGCAGGGAAAGAAGAAGAAAAAATGGGGAAAGATAAAAATATGATAGCCACAACACACCAGTGAAAAGATCCTAGCAACCACTGCAAAAACTCCAACATTGATGGCCATACAAAGGAAAAATGTTGGAAGTTGCATCTAGAGCTAAAAACAAAGGACAAGAATAAAGATAATAAGAAGAAGAATCTCATGGTCACATATTTGAGAAACCAAGTTAAAAGAAACTCAGATGTTGATGAGAAGATCCTCTGTAATTAGTGTAGAAGGAAGTGAATCCGAGTAGCCTTTAGCAACATGAAGAGAAAGAAATGAAATTTTTTTTCCATATAAAGATATAGGTCAAGTAGACAAATATTAATGCTCTATTTGACTCAAGATTGCGGGAAGATCTCATTGCAACAAATTTGGTCAATAATTTGCGGTTAGAAGTTTGTGATCATTCAAACATGTATCCACTAGGATGGGTAAATAAGGATTCATATTTGAAGGTATCAAAACACTAGAAAATTAGATTTTCTATTATTGTTGATGTTACTGATATAGTAGGTATAGATGTGGTTCCCCTTGATGTATGTGGAGTTGTGTTTGGGAGTTGTACATGCGAGATGCAATATTCATGAGGAGAGCCAACCAGTATCGACTCATCAAGGATGGAAAATCATTCATCATCAATGCACAAAAAGGCAAGTCAAAAATTTCATTGGTAAGTGCCAACCAAGCCAAGAAATTGATCAGTTCCAACAATAAGTATGTTTTATTATTTTTAAGAGAATTTCAATTTGTAGAGGAGTCAATAACAGGTAAGGAATCCATGGAGGGGTATATTAAGAAACATAAAAAAACATTTGGAGGAATTTTTATAGGCATACAAGGATTTGTTCTGAGAGCCTGAAGGGTTAGCACATAAGAGAGAAGTGGAGCACGAGATCCAACTATTGCGAAACTCCCCATTACCAAATATTGGGATGTATAAGCAGTTTGTTATAGAAGCAAGTGAGGTGAAGAAACAATTGTAGCAGTTGTTGGAATAGGGTGTCATTTGACCAATTACACCACCATGTGGGTCACCCGTCATCATTGTTCCAAAAAAGGATTAGACTTGGCAGATGTGTATAGATTAAAGGGAATTGAACGAAATCAAGCTTAAGATTAGATAACCCCTACCCAATATAGATGATCTAGTAGATCAGATGTAGCAAGAAAAATAATTCAACATGATGGACTTGAAGTCTGGATATCAATAGGTCAAGTCAAAGAAGAATACATCTATAATACTTCCTTAATCAAAACCATGCAAGGTTTTTAAGAGTGGTTAGTCATACCATTTGTCCTATGTAATGCACCAACTACGTTTATGATATTAATGAATGATGTATTGTGCCATTTTATAGATTAATTTTTTATTGTCTATGTGGATGATATAATATTATGTGTTACTTGGGAGAAGCATATTTCCCATTTAACACAGGTGCTTGAAACATTGAAGAAGCACCAAATGCTAGAAAATCTCAAGAAGTGTGAGTTTGGGAAACTATCGTTGGGGTATATGGGGTATGTGATTGGTGTAGGAGAACTGAAGATAGATCCTTCCAAGACGAAGGCCACCATGAAATGGATGGTTCCTACTAATGTTTCTAAGGTCAACAGTTTCATTGGGGAAGCATAGTACTTAAGGAATTCATAGTCTCATTTTCAGCGGCAGTAACATCTCTCCATGCCATGACAACAAGTGGAAAGTGTTTCTAGTGGGGAAAAGGTTAGAAGAAGGCTTTCGAGGATCTAAAGAAAAATATCATCTAAGAATCAATTCTAGCATTACCAAACTTGAAATTACCCTTTAAAGTGGAGAAAAATACGAGTGTGTATGCTATGGGAGTTGTCTTGATACAGGGGGAAGGAAAGTATGCAACCATTCTGAAGTATTTCATGGGCCAGCTCTTAGCTACCCTACCTATGACAATGTTCTCTATTCCATGGTGCAATTTGTGAAGAAGTGGAAGCATTATCTGATTGAAAAGGAGATGGAAATCCACAAAAATCACCAACCTTTATAGTACTTGTAGGCCTAAAGTAAGCTATAGCATACCACACATTACAAGTGGATGGGGTATTTACAACAATTTCATTTGGTGATCAAGTATAATAATGGAAACATAAACAAGTTGGAAGATATGCTTTCAAGGCCACCCACATCAAAGATCACAACTTTGGGGACACTTATTCATATGGAGCCATTCACCCATGATGCATACAAAGAGGCATATTCATAGGATGAGTACTTCAATGAGGTGTATCAACAGTTGTAGAGTTAGATTCATGTGCACGATGGTGACAAAACCGTTACTAACATTGCCAGGATGGATCACTATACAGGCTGGATAAGTTATGTTCCTAAAGTTGAGCATTTGCAGCCAATTAGAGAGGATCACACCTCCAAGGTTGTAGGGCACTTTGGTGTATGGAATATCGTGGCTAACCTGGAGAGGTATGTGTATTGGCCCAATATGCAAGAGCAAGTAGTTAGGTTCATAAGAGGATGAATGTTTTTTTGTACAAAAAAACCTAGCAACAAGAAACAAGGTTTATATCATACCTTACCTATACCTACTCATCCTTGGGAAATAATTTTTATGGACTTTGTGGGAGGTTTATCGACAATCAAGAAGGGACATGACTACCTGTTCATGGTAGTTGAAAAGTTCAATAAGACGTGTGTCCCGATTCACTGTAAAAAGACCATCAATAGATAAGAATAAAAAATCTTGTTATTTGGACAGGTCTATGTGCACTTTGGGATACCAAGGAGCATAATTTCAAAAATGGATACAAGTTTTCTCAGTGCATTCTAGAATAAATTATGGGAGGTGTGGACACAAAGTTGAAGAGATATACAACATTCCATCCACAAAAAAATGGGCAGAAAAAAGTAGTCAACAGGACTTTGGTGTAACTTCTAAGGGGATACATCGAGAAGCATCGAAGACTTGGGATGAAAATCTAGTATGTATATAACATTTTTACAATATAGTAGTCCACACTTCTACAGGAAAGTTCCCATTTGAAACTTGTTTTGGATATTTTCCACCTTCACCTTTAAATATTGCATATGGGTAGCAAGGACAAGTGAGGGAAGATATTATAAGAGATTCTTTGAGGGATGAAAAAATTATAGAGAATATGAGGTAGATCCATCTACATATACAAGTAATAGTGCATAAAACACAGGAGAAGAATAAGTCCATGCATGATCATCACAGAACAAAGAAATCATTTAAGGTGTTGTTGCACTGAAAATTGTCACCTTGACATTTCATTGCCCGTATGAGCTCATTATCACTCAAACTTTCCTCTGCAAGTCTAAAAACATCAGTTCTTCATGTGAAGCCTTAAAAATAAGAGAAAATCTCTCAAAAGTCTCTAAAAATCTGGTATCGCACTTTCTCTTTGTCTTACCTGCAGTCCCACGCCCAATGGTCATGTTTCCTGCATACCTGACCGCAGTTTCTCTGTGTTAAGGGTGCGGACCCCTGTAAAAGATCAAAAGGCGCAAGTAAACTAAAAAAGCTCACTTTTAGTCATTTCGAGAAGCCTTTGGAAGGAATCTTGCAGTGGCAGAACCACTCTTTTCAGGTTCATGTATCCCATGCCTTAAGGAGCTAACCCCTTGATGTGAGGAGCTTATTCCTTTGAAGAAGGACTCTATCCCTTCATAGGTGGAACTGTAACCTCCTCTTTTGCACTATAAAAAGAGGCATTGGGTAGCCTCAAAGGGAGTTCAAGCTTTAGTATTATTTGAGGTGAAGTGTTGTTGGAACTTAGACTCCTTTAGCTGAGATTTTATGAGGAAAGATTACATACATGTATGTATCTCAGTTGGAAGAGTGCAAGGATTGTCGAAGTAAAGGAAATTCCTGCTTCGGACCCCAGGAAGACCTGTTCAACATCAAGGCTGAAAAGGTTGTAAGGTTCTTCTACTGTTTCAAAGTTAATACAAATAAGTTTGTTTTTCTCAATAAGCTGTCATCTGATTGTTTATTTTATGGATTCCTTGATCACCATAATAGATATGATTTATGAATATATGCTATGCAGGTGCTATTTGATGCTTTTTTGTTTGTGATTGCAGATTTTCAAAGATAACTCTTTCGGGCAGTTGAAGGATGACTACTACAAACAAGCGTTGGATCAAGGTAGGATCGTAACACCTTTGTAGCATTTACTTATAAATCGTGATATATCTAGAGAAAGATAGATTTAATTGTCTGTTTGTTGCTAAACTATCTTCTTATACTAGGGAGATCGATATTGTCCACAAGATCGATTTATCTGGCCAACAGGTGTGCGACAAAGTATGGTTACAGTTAAATAAGGAGAGGTTGTAGGGGCCTGGTAAGAAAATCAAATCTTAGAGGTGTGGTCCTTTTGAGATATTGGAAAAGGTTGGTGATAATTCTTATCGAACTCGCCTACCACCATATATGCACATTTACTCAGTTTTGAATGTAGAGAATTTGAAACTCTATGAGCCTTCCATGCTATATCAGGAAAAGGAACAAGTCCTACCTTCTATGGAGGATTTGGCACCAAATGCTCAAACAAAGTTGACAAAATATAAAATTTTGTAGAAGAGGTATAGAAATACAAGAAAGAGGAAACGTGAACTTTGTAAGATTGGATTGAAGGGAAAAATTCCAGGAAAAGATAAATGGTACACCAGAGAGGAGGTGGAGGAAAACTTTCCTCGCCTCATTCAATGTGGTATTCCAAATCTGGAACAGCTAGCAAGGCATGACTAGAAAACACATTTTCTAGTAATGCCTGCTACAGAAATGAAAACCAAAAATTTTATCCCTTAGATATGAGTATCTGAGTCCTAAATCCAAGAGGTATCAAAAATGAATCCTTCTAGGTGGGTTAAACAGATCTCCCACACCTAGTTTCCTTGAAAAGATGCCCCAAAGAGGGACTGCAAAAATATATAAACTTAGTAATGGATATGCAGCATCAAATAAGCTCATAGGGAATGTTAGAAATACATATCCATCAATCCAAGCTACAACAGCAAACTGTACTTCATTTTATGAGCCAAAAGTTGGGGAAAAGAAGCAATTTATGCCCTAAAATGGTTAATTTCATAGATGAGCGTAAAAATTAGGGCAAGTGAAGGTGGGATATATTATATTAGGTCATAAGAGACTTAAATATCAAATTTCAGCCCAAAAAAATGTCTCTAGATATGTTAAACAGATATACCACTCCCGATATGGCTTAAAAATGCCCAATCCCCATGACTTAATTAATGCAGAATTTACTGAAGCATAGGAAGCGTGATTTTCTGAAGGTGATGGATGAAATATGTTATGGACATAAAAAAATCAGATCTATAGCATGGTTCATACAATGTACAATGGATAAATAGAAGATTTACAGAAAGAATCCCTCAAGATTGAGGTGCTGCAACAACATATTGAGACTGCAAAGCTTGACAGCGTTATTTTATGGGCTGAAGAAACTGTATATTTAATTTCAGATATAGAACAGTTATGTGTACAAAAAGATAGATCTATATCAGATCTGTACACTAGATGAGTTCCTCTACAATTTCCCCTTGGGGTTTTGATCAAAACATGAGTGTATAGGAGTAGATCTGAGATCTATAATTACAAGTCTGCAACAAAATTCATAATTCTGCAGTAAATAAATACATAAGTAAATCAGATCTGAAGTAAACATGGATTGGTTGGCCAATCCATGGATCACCACAGTGAAAGGGAGAATCCTATCACCGGAGATCTCTCCTCCAAATAGCAGTCAAAACACCCTGCAACTCTCCTCTTGCAGATAATGCAGTATGGAATGGAAAAATGCGCTGTTAGCTTCAATAGTGATTAGGCTTGATGCCTGATCTGAAAATGCAGCTCTGATGATCCAATACACTCTTCCAGGAGGTTAAAAGAGACACTCACTGAGAAGAGGCACTAGATTTGCCTAGATCTTAATAGATCTAGCTTCCACTGATGCAGCTTACAAAAAAAATCAAACCCTCAACAAGATCTGAATTGTGGTTGGAAGATGAAGCTTGGCCCAAGCCTGATAGTGGACAAGATAGAACAAGTCTCCTCCAAGAGCTACTCAAGAAAGGAGGTGGGATTCCCGACCAGGAACACCCAAGTGCTAAACAGCACTATTCTCAGCTAAACAACTAGAGAATGAGGGTTGTCTAAATAGACAATACCTTCATCAATATCAAATGATCAGCCCCTCTCTTGGTGTCCTCATCCCTCTTTTATAATGTGGGAGCCTTGCCAAACCCTAAACCATCTTGATGAATTAGCCTCATTCACATGAGTGGCTTCCAACATGGATTGCGCTGTGCCTTTTGGAGATGCATTGCACCTAGACAACATTGTTGATTTGGTCCTGTTGACCCAATTAATTGTTCTAGCCTAGTTCACACTTAAGTGTGTTTATGAAAGTAGCTCAAATTTAGCTTGTTTCACATTGAGCATTGATTTATTTTGATGTTTAGGAGTCATTATTGGCCCTCCTTTACAATTTTATTCAGAAGTATGAAAAACAAAACAAAATTTAATATTCCTATTATCTTGGTCTAATTAGGAATATTACTGTCCCCCCCCTTCAAAATGTTGCTTGTCCTCAAGCAACTACAAGGTAGAGAAAAATTTCTCCCTCCCTCTTCTTATGGCCTCATCAATGTATCCCACCATGGCTGAAAATGATAGGCAATGAATTTGTCCCCCCAATGATTACCTCCAAGTGTAAGATAACAGAGTGTACATCATGAGAAAATGGAAGGTACAAGTGGTGATCTCCTTGTTGCTCAATGGCCTCCTCAAGGTAGGAGTGATGACAACATGGGAAGTCCTATTCCCAATGAGTGACTCCCTCACCCATGCAATCATCCAAATGAAATGAGCCATCCTAGGTAGCTCATCAAAGAAAACTTCAACCCCGGATCTATGGAATGTGTTGGGGCTGAATAGAGAGTTTAGAATTTCCCATTCAAATTGTTTCTCTCTCCATTTATGGTAATTATGGGGCTATTTATGCCCTTGGGCTGAAATTATGTGGCCTCCAAGAATGGCCCAAGCTACCCCATCAAACAATTCAACCATGAAGTGCCTCCTCCAAGCACTCAAGTTCTTCAAATGTCTCACCCCATGTGAAGAAAAGAGATGTGATGTGGCAATCATGGTTTGCCCGTTGCTCCTCCTGTGACATACAACATGAATAGTAGGGAGAATAATACTCCCAATGGGCATCTCCATCTCATATCCCACTCTCCAAACATAGCTTCCCATGAACATAGAAACATCAGTAATATATGGAAGAAAAAACAATTGGAAACAAGTTGTTACATGACAACCAGAAAGTGGATGATAGTTCCTCTCATGGAACCAGCGTAGTGCATTCTTTGCCTGCATCAAACCAAACAATAACAAGTGCTTTTCCAGCCACTTGTTTTCTGCCACAATCATTTTACAAGATAGAATCATGAAAGTACAAAGTGGTGTCAATGGTGCACACCAAAAATCATGTGGATTCCCCCACAAACCACCAATGAGATAACCAATCTCAATGCTACAAAAGGCTGCAAGTACATCATTATAAAATATGCAAGAAGGAACAATTCTTATTGACACATCATGCTGCTCAAACAAGGAAAATAAGTACAATACAAAATGTGAAATTATACCTCCTCCATCATGCACTTGAGATCTTGAGCTAAAATGGCTCAACTGGAATTTCTCCCTCACCTCCAATGAGTAGGGAAGTGGCTGTGACCTCCTCTTCATTACGATCCGGGCTATGCATCTCTCCATATCCTAAAATATATTCCCTCCCAAGTGAAATCCTTCATCAAATGGAAATATGAATCAAAGTGCATGGAAGAGAAGTCCCATGTGCTGCATGTCGCAGCTTCTCCTTGAGACTAGAAGATCTAGTCAAGAAGATCCTGCCATAGGAATAGATGACCACATCATCCTCCATGTATCTATCATCTCCATCTGGGTCATCAAGAATCATGCATGCACCAAGATCCTTGGAGTACTCTACCAAAAGTTGAGACCTCCAATAGGGATCAATCCTCCTAAGAGATAGCGCTGGTGATCTAGCATATGAAGCTCTCATGTTGCTGCCTGCTACTTTGACATCCCCCATGCCAAAGTATTCCTCAAAAATCTTCACCTCTCCAAAATCCAAGAGTGGTGAATCAAAAGACAAGATGTCTCTCATCAAATCTAGATCTGGTGGCCTCCCAGGTGGAATGCCTCCATGTAGTGAGACATCAAAATTTGAAGTGGACTGTAGATATGAGTGGACTGAATTGTCCCTCTCTTCACTACACAGTGCAGTCCACTCCTTATGTGCAGAAACCTCCCGGAATAGATAAGGGTGAATGCTCATCATCCCTTGATACTGATCCTCCTCCTCTTCTTCCATGTATGAGAATGCCTCATCCTCAATGAGAGACCCTTGTTCTCGGTCATCCCTTGAAGGAGAAGACTCCATGTCTTCAAAAATAGAAGAGGGGTCTTCAAGAAATGGGGATCTTGCCCTTGGAAAAATGTCATACATGTTTCTATCCCCTATAAAAATATGGAGTGGAGTTGGTTCAATAGGCCTCTCCAACTCATGCAAAGTGTTTCAGTTTTTGTTTTTAACAAATGATGGTTCACAATGTTCTTTATCAAAGCTCCTCATCAATTCTTTAGTGAACTCAACACAAGTTTTTACATTTGCATGAAAAAATGAAGTAGAATCATTAAACCACCAATCATGGGCCATAACTTTGAGTTTCAGCGCTGCTACTCTGATGGCCTCCTTCTCTTAAACTTGGTGTAGCTAAAAATAGGAATCTAGTTCTTCTACCCAAGCTTTTGTTGTGCACTCTGCTGATCCATCAAAGTGAGATAGGAAGATTCTACCTCTCTTACCTCTTTTGTGGTTGCTGGATCTTGCCTCCTTGAGTTTAAAAAACCCTTGGAAGTATAAGTGCTCTCTGAATCTCCATGATTGAGATTCATACTCCTAAAGAAAGTCACTCAAGGTCTCCTCCCTTGGTGCACCTTCTTCCTCCATTCTTCTTGCAGTCAATGTGGGCAATAGACTGCACTATGGATCTGCATGTGTGGTTGAATGCTCACACCCATCATGTGAATAGCTAGGGCTTATTTCAAACCCTTCCAGAAATATTCTACACTCCTCCCCTTCTATCTCCTTGAGATCTCCTTTAATACCTTCCAAGGTTTGGAAAATAAGCAGGGAGATCTCCTCTTCCATCATTCCTCCTTCTCCTCTTTCTCTCAACAAGAAAGTAGGCATGTCATAGCGTTGTAGATCAGATTGTGTGGCTGAATGCTCACACACACCATAAGAATTACTGGGGATTTATTCATGAGAAAAAATACTTGAGGGATTTGCATGTCTTCCCCTCCTCATTCCCCTGATTTCTTCCTTCAATTCATGCATGGCTTAAGAGAGAGTGTTAGAAAAACTCTTCTCTTCCAATCCTCCCAAGTAAAGGGGTTTCAACCTTCTTCTCTTTTTCATCTATGTAATATTTATTTTGTCTTCTTCTTTATTCTTCTGATGACTAGATCTCACAGGCTAAGCCAAAGATCATGCTTTGATACCTGTGTAGTATTCCAAATCTGGAACAACTAGCAAGGCATGATTGGAAAACGCATTTTCCAGTAATGGATGCTACAGAAATGAAAAATAGCACTTGTATCCCTTATATATAAGTATATAAGTCCTAAATATAAGAGGGTATCAAAAAGGAATCCTCCTAGGTGGGTTAAACAGATCTCCCACACCTAGTTTCCTTGAAAATATGCCCCAAAGAGGGACTGCAGCAATATATAAACTTAGTAATGGATATGCAGCATCAAATAAGCTCATATGACATGTTATAAACACATAGCCATCAACCCAAGCTACAGCAACAAACTGTACTTCATTTTATGAGCCAAAAGTTGGGGAAAAGCAGCAATTTATGCCCTAAAATGGTTAATTTCAAAGATGAGCGTAAAAATAAGGGAAATTAATGGTGGGATATCATTTATTAGGTCATAAGAGACTTAAATATAAAATTTCAGCCGAAAATAATGACTCTAGCTATGTTAAACAAATCTACCACTCCCGATATGGCTTAAAAATGCCCAATCCCCATGACTTAATTACTGCAGAATTTATTGAAGCACAGGAAGTGTGATTTTCTGAAGGTGATGGATGAAATATGGTATGGAAATCAGAAAATCATATCTATAGCATGGTTCATACAATGTACTGTGGATAAACAAAATATTTACAGAAAGAATCCCTCAAGATTGAGGGGCTGGAACAACATCTTGAGACTACAAAGCTTGACAACGTTATTTTATGGGCTGAAGAGGCTGTATATTAAATTTCAGATATATAATATATCCGTGTACAAAAATATAGATCTATATTAGATCTGTACACTAGATGAGTTCCTCTACAATTTCCCCTTGGGGTTTTGATCAAAACATGAGTGTATAGGAGTAGATCTGAGATCTAGAATTACAAGTCTGCAACAATATTCAGGAATTCTGCAGTAAATAAATACATAACTAAATCATTTCTGAAGAAAACATGGATTGGTTGGCCAATCCATGGATCACCACAGTGAAAGGGAGAATCCTATCACTGGAGATCTCTCCTCCAAATAGTAGTCAAAACACCCTGCAACTCTCCTCTTGCAGATAACGTAGTATGGAAGGGAAAACTGCATTGTTAGCATGAGTAGTGATTATACCTGATGCCTTGATCTGAAAATGTAGCTCTGATGATCCAATACACTCTTCCAGGAGGTTAAAAGACACACTCACTGAGAAGAGGCACTAGATTTGCCTAGATCTGAATAGATCTAGCTTCCACTGCTGCAACTTACAAAAAAATAAAACCCTCAATAGGATTTGAATTGTGGTTGGAAGATGAAGCTTGGCCCAAGCCCGATAGTGGACAAGATAGAACAAGTCTCCTCCAAGAGCTACTCAAGAAAGGAGGTGGGATTCCCGACCAGGAACACCCAAGTGCTAAACATCACTATTATCAGCTAAACAACTAGAGAATGAGGGTTGTATAAACAGACAATACCTTCAGCAATATAAAATGATCAAACCCTCTCTTGGTGTCCTCATACTTCTTTTATAATGTGGGAGCCTTGACAAACCCTAAACCATATTTATGAATTAGCCTCATTCACATGAGCGGCTTCCAACATGGACAGCACTGTGCCTTTTGGAGATGCATTGCACCTAGACAGCGTTGTTGATTTGGTCCTTTTGGTGTCCAGGTAAGAATGATTTATCCACCCTAATATGACATTAATTTTATCAATCCAGGAGCATATCCTCTCAATGAAACGCGCAAGGTATATGCAGGAGCAAACACATAATCCGTTCAACCAAGGGTTTATAATTAAGATTCAAAACATTGCCGTGATAAGAAATCAAATTCCGAACTCAAAACAATCTTAACAGTAACGAATAATAACAACAACCATAACAAGGAAAAAACTCACACACACGCAGACACAGCGCCTGATCATAAGAGCGGGCCCAGATCTCTGATCAGGGCTGCGTTAGTCACGAAAATTCTTTAGAATAGCAAAAGAAAAAGTATTTTATTAATCTGTAAGATGTGGTTACAATATCCTTTCGGGAACCCCCATTTACAGGAACAATATCCATTTTATACACAGCGCGAGAGAATAACATATTTCCTTGGAATGTGGTAATTGCACATTCGGAAATACACAGTAGTTGGAACAGCACAACATCAGCTATCCAGAATAGAACAAGGGCCAAAAATAGACCCGGAGAATCGTGACTCCAGCTGCGCGATCTCCCTGTAGTTGATCGTTACCAGATCTGTTGCAAAACCGCTGGATTGAGGGTTCGTCTTCTCCAAACTGCAGTCAAGCACATATCTTAGTGTCGCAAATAGGTAAGACTTTGTGACTTTACTTCATTAATTAAAATATTCAAATTGGACAAGTTAGGGGTATTTACCTCATAAGTTTAGCATAGCGAATGTAGGTAATTAAACACAAAAGGATAAAAAAGGATGATAAAAATGGTCAGAAAGGTAGCCAGATTTGGTGCCCAACATCTCCCCCCAACTAGCCTTCTGCATGCCCTCATGCAGTCCGCCGCCTCCGTAGGTCTGGGTTCTGCAAACTATGAGCTTCATGAAGCCCGACAAGATTATACTCTGTTGGGGTTCCCATGTTTTGGCCAGGCTGACAGAGACCAAAAGATGAGACAACATAGAACCACTTTGGGACCTTAGGATCTAGCCCTCCTAGGTCCAGAGAGGGATCTCTCTATACAAGTCAAAAGATATATCTTTGAAACTCTAAGTTATGATTTTAGGCTAGTTGTAGGCTCAGGGTTGTTGGTTTGATTGTTTGTGTTTGGTTGGAGGGAATCAGGAAAAGAAGGACCAATATAAGACAAGGATGAGCAAAGAGGAAGCTTAGGCAGAGACAGATGACTAAGAGAACATCAAATCCATTGGGCGATGGAGTCAAGAAAGGATTTATTTGTGTTCAATGTGCAAGCTTTCTGTTGGGATAGTCATCTAGAGCACTTGGATCTTAAAGGAGATATTTGGAATGGGACACAAAGGATTGAAAATGAAGGAGGAGAACCAACCAACTCTGTCTATAGATCAGGCCAGAGGTCATTTAACTCCAGGCCTGCTTGGAAAAAATTAGGGGTAAAACAAGGGATCTTGGAAAGGTTTAATTGGGATGGAAAGCTTCTAGTGAGGCAGATACAGGATTCTAGACCTCCCAGGTTCTCAACACATTCAACTAAATCCTACCGAGAACATCTAAACACATATTTCATTAATTCATACATCAGAGAGCAGGCAATATCATCCACTACACTGGTTAAATAAATTGAAATCAACATTAAGATACACATATAAGCAGAAAACATTGAGGTAGGGAGAGCAGGAAACATAGGGCACCTATCAAGGGTGAATCCTATATTATACTTCTGTTTCCTACCAGTAGAAATAAAATGAAATGGAACATAACATAAGAGCAAGTCAATCACAAATACAGAGAAAGAGGAAACATCACCAGCTGCTTTAGATCAGGATCCAAAGAAACATGCTTGTCATATTAAAAACAACACCAATCATGTCCATCATAGCCCATAGCTTGAACATTCAGTTTGAATACATCTAATCTCAGTCTATCTTACAATATACACAGAGAACTTGTCTCAAATAGGAACAATGCTTGCATTCCGCTGATTTCTCCTCAACAACCATTACAATGTTTCCTTCTGTGCTTTATAGCAAAGGGTGAGCCTAAGATCGTCTGGAGGAGTAGGTGTAAATTAAATGTATCTTTAAACACAACAATGAATGCAGGGCCGAAACCCATTCTGCTTGACATGCTGTATATTTAATCTCTATCACCTTCTTTGTGAGAGAATGATCTGCTCCAGATTTGATCTTGACATCTTTTGGCTGAAGTACTCCTGGTTTCTTGAACAAAAATAAAATAAACTGCTGAAAGGTTTGTCACATAAATGCTCCGGTGGTTTTGAACTGTTGTTTGGTGGAATTCCTTTTGCCTGTGTTTGGGATCCTTTAGTCGATCCTCGGGGTCTGTAATCTACTGCTTTGTCCTCTAAAATTTGGATTAAAAGCTCAAGATCCTCATAAGCTAGCTTTAATCTTCCTTTTCTCTGTACTGAAACACTCTGTCACTCCATTTGCTTCTGACAGGGTAGCTTGGGTTTTAGTGGTGATGGGAGATTCTCAGAGTTCGAAATCTGCCTTTTCCTTAATGTAAATCCCGTCAGCAGCTTTCTTTGACAATTTTATGGTAGCGCCGACCCTCGGATTTAATTATGTCTGTACAGCTTTTCCATGTAGAATCATGGCGGTCTTTCACCTTTGGAAACCCTGCAAAACAACGAACTGGATGAGGAAACAGACCAAGGGGTGGTGGACATGACGAATATGATGAGGGCAGACCATGTAGATTGCTGAGGGGAAAAAATGCTTAGGTTCATGGTGAGGATTCGACGACAAGTGGTCTGAGAGGTGGATGCACAGCGGATGCAGTTTGCATGGAAAAAACACGTAAAATGACTTAGGAAACAAATATATGCGGAGAGATATGCGGACGTACGGCAAGGATACGTGGAGGTGACGTGGCGGGACCGGGAGACCACGGAATAGTCAACGACGAACGGAGGAATCTGGACCATCGATGGGGTGGAGATCTACGGTGAAAACATGACGGAATGTGGACCCGGGATACGGAGGAGGAAGGTTAACGAGGGGTGCAGCTTTGATGGATTACGACCGTAGGATGAAGCGCTCGAGATCAGACGGTGATCGTGAATTCCGCTACCCGGCTTTCGTCCGAGAGATAATGCGTGAAATGGAAGTTTTCAGAATAGTATAGGAGGATGCGTGGCAGGAGATGAATGGAATCGCTGGCCTCTGGGGAAAAACCACCAAGCGCGCGGGGGCGGTGCAGAATAAACCGGTGGTTTCTGGGCGGATGATGTATAGCTGGCGGGGTCCACCATTTCGGGCGCGCTCTGCGCCGTCGATCTGTCGGGCGAATGGACGACGGAGATGGAATACGGGGGGGCCAAGGGGTACGGGCACGAGATTTTTGAGCGACCCCCCGTAGTGAATAGCAGTCGTTTGATCGGGTGAGATCTACGGCTGAGGTTGCGCCCAAAATGGATCTGTGATAAGCGCCTTTCAAAACTGGGCTATGGTCATAGCATCGGGTCACATGGAAGATAAAGGGGCGCGGGGCTATGGCCTAAGGGGCTAGGACCCGAAAACATAAAATTTATCATTTTAATTCATTTTTAATGCGTTTTGGGGGCAATCAAAGGTTAACGGTAGGGGAGATGGAGGGGGAAACTAGGGAAACAAGGGAAAAGGGACATTTGCAGGGGTACAAGGGGTAAATGAAGGCATTGAGCTATGAAACTAGCAGAGGGGATTTGTATAAGGAAAAGCATATAGAGACCTCAAGGACGATGTGTCTTCAAGGGAGATGCATTCCTTGAAGGTCTCCAAAATGACATAGCCCCCCAGCTTGCTTGTCAAGAATTTCATAGGGGGGGTTAACAGTGGCTCCACATGGGGATGGCTTCTCCTTGGAGGAGTCAAGAATTCAGAAATTGATCTCTTGGAGTAGGCCATATGCTTGCTGTCATAAGCCATATTTCTTCTTCAATTTTAGCTGCCACAGTATGATAGAAACATCAGCAAAAATATTTCCCAACCAATCTACCTACCCAAACTAAAGTTCTACAATTTTCCCTTGGGTGCATTTTAGCTTGCATACCCTCTACATTTCATTTTGCAAAACAAAAACAAACCTATTCTAAATCTACCCTTATTGCTCCATGAGGCCAGATTAGACTGTTGGCCTCATACAATTCTCTACCTAATCTACTACCTGTTGGGATTAAACTGTCTAACAAGTTTCTTCACCTACATTCTAAGACATGAAATTTAAAACTGCCAAGCCAGGATTAGAATATCTGACTTGCTGGAGTGGGATCTTGAAAGCAAAACTGTGAAGGCATGAAATCTGCAGTTCTGATATATCCTTCTTTCTTTCTTGTGACTCAGGTTTTGAGCATATTTGAGTCACCTCTTTTCTTTGTTTCAGCTCTGGTTTTGGGCATATTAGAGCTGGTTCTTCTTTCGCTGCTGATCCATATTTTGAGCTTATTAGGACCAGCTATACTGCTTCCTTTGGCTCAGATTTTGATCAGGTTCGAGCCATGATTTTTACTTAAGAGGTTCATGTTTTGAGCAGGTCTGAACCTCTCTTTTCATTCTGTTTTTGGAATATTTTCTTTTTTTTTCTGAAAATGAAAACTTGCAATGGTATGTACAATGGAAATGAAACTGGAAATGAAAAACTAGCCGAAATAGTGTTTGAGCATCCTGCCATTGACAGGACCCCCAAACAACTCTGTACCACCAAGTTCTTGTAAGAAAAATGCATTAGGACCCACAGTGGCCTGGATTATGTATGGACCCTGCCACAGGCTGTCAAATTTGCCATGTTTACCTTTGTCCTCTCTTCTTGAGTCCCATTTTAGAACCTTGTCACCAATTTTGAAATTTGAAGCTTTGGTTCTTTTGTCAAACTGCCTTTTTATGTTTTCTTGGACTCTGATAGCTCTGTCATAAACCTGCTCCCTTGTTTGCTGAAGATGGATTGTTTCATTAATTCTCCTTATCATGCTGTCCTCCTCTGCCTGAATCTCCTGAACAAGCTTGATTATTGGAACTCCAAGACTAGTAGGAAACACTGCTTCAGTCCCATAAACCAGCTGAAAGGGTGACATGCCAATAGATTTATTTGTAGTGAGCCTGTCTGCCCACAAGGCATGTATCAACTTTTTATGCCATGACCTTTTGTTCTCTTCCAGCAGCTTCTTAATGATTGTAACCAGGCTTTTATTTGATGATTTAGCTAGGTCATTACCCTGGGGGTAATAGGTAGTTGAATTTCCAAGTGTTGTTCCGCACCTGTGAAAGAAATCAACCATTATTTTGGATCCAAAAGCAGCAGCATTGTCAGTGATTATTTTCCTTGGACAACCAAAACGAGATAGGACAAAGTCTTCTAGGAACCTAATGATGACAGAGTCAGTGGCATTCCTAGTGGGTATAGCTTCTATCCATTTAGTGAAGTAATCTGTAGCAGTTAGGATCCATTTGTGTTGTCCAGAGGAGGCAGGATGAATTTCTCCTATAAAGTCTAGGCCCCATTGCATCAAAGGGCCTTCTATGGTGATCGGTTGTAGAGGGAGGGGAAGGAGCTTTCTTTTGCCCTCGAATATTTGGCATTTGTGGCAGGCAAGAATCATTTTATGGACATCACTAAAGAGCGTAGGCCAATAGTAACCAGCCCTGAGTATCTTATTTGCAGTGGTTTTCCAACTCAGGTGGCCTCCACACTCCCCAACATGGAATTCTTGTTTGACTCTTTCAGCTTCAGTTTCAGACAAACATTTCAGCAAAAGGCCATTTGGATTTTTCCAATATAGATTCTCATTCAAATACAATAATTTATAGCTTTGAGTTTTATGAATCTGGCCTTTGTTTTGAATAGTTCTGGAGGGGCATTAAGACTAGTGAGCACATAAAGGATATCAGTATACCAAGGAGAGTTTAGAAACTGCACCTCAACAGTTGGATGGGGCAATCCTTCCTGCTCATCTGGGGCATTTATCATGTTGATGTCAAGGGCCTGCAAGTTTGATTCAGCCATTAACTGGGCCAAGCCTTGACCTTTGATCAACTTAGCGGGTTTTATTTCAAGGTCGTATTCCATGATTGTTGTGATCCATCTGCCCCTTTTTCCATCAGGGTCTTGGGACAAGATATCTTTGACCACTATATTTGGCACGAAAGCAATGATGTGAGAATGAAAAATGTACACCCTAAAGTCTTTTAAGGCCTTAATCAGGGCATATGCCCGTTTTTCCATGATGTTGTACTTTAAGGGTGCATCTCTTAAGGCTTTTCCGAAGAAGGCTATAGGCTGTTCATTACCTTCCGAATTTTTCTGCAGCAAAACTGCAGCTATGGTGATTTGGGAAGCAAATGAAAAGATCAGAAAATCTTTTGAGAAGTCGGGGCTGATAAGGACAGGGGCCTGAGTGAGTGAAAGTTTTACTGACTCAAAAGATTTCTTGGCTTCAACAGTCCACTTAATTCCTGCATCTTTCTTTAGCATTTCAGTCATTTTTCTAAGGTGCTCAGCAAGATTGGGAATGAATCTTCTAAGGAAATTTATCTTCCCTATGAAGGACTGCAATTCCTTGATGTTTCTTGGATGTGTAATCTGAAGTATTCCCTCAACTCTCTGGGGGTCTATCCTGATCCCTTTCTCAGATATAATGTGGCCCAGAAGTTTACCTTCTTGCAGCCCAAAAACAGTTTTCTTAGGATTTAAGGATAGGCCGTACCTTCTACATTTTTCAAAGACTTTCCTCAAATGTTTCAAGTGTTCTTCTTCAGTTTTAGAAAAGACAGTCAAGTCATCCAAGTAGATAACTATAAAGTGTCCAATCTCGTCTGAGAAAGCAATATCCATCGCTCTCTGGAAGGTAGCTCCAGCATTCATCAATCCAAAGGGCATTTTCACATACATGAAGGTGCCCCACGGAGTGGTAAAAGCTGTTTTGAGTTGATCTTCTGGGAGTACCAGAACTTGGTTGTATCCGGAAAAACCATCAAGTAGGGAGATCCTTTTAGAGCCTACTACCTTTTGTAGGATATGTTCCATTCTAGGCAAAGGGTAGTCATCTTTCAGGGAGGCTCTATTCAGGTTTCTGAAGTCTATGCATAGTCTGATCTCCCCTGTTTTCTTTCTTACAGCCACTAAGTTTGACACCCAATCAGAAAACCTTACAGGGACTATTATGCCTGCATCATACATCTTCCTGATCTCTTTCTCTACTGCAGGCAATTGTTTTGGATTGATTCTTCGAAGTTTTTGTCTGAAAGGCTTCTGATTTTCCTTTAGTGGTATCTTATGTTGAATGATGTTGGTGTCATAGGCCTTTAAGTCTTCGTAGCTCCATGAAAACACATCAACAAATTCCTTAAACAATTCAATGTATTTCTTCTTCATGTTTGCAGGTATAGACTTAGCTAGTTTTATCATTTTGGGCTTATCTTCAGTGCCAATGTTGCATTCTTCCACATCAGAATCAACATGTTCAATTGTGGGCTTTTTTGCTACGTCATCAAAGTCAAAAAAGTCCTCTAAGGGTGCCAGGCCTCTGGGTATGTTCTTGTCTTTGGCCTGCAGCACTTTGACATCTTCATTTTCTGTGTTTTCGCTATCTTCGTTAAAATTTCCAGTTTTATCAGAAAAAAAATTTATTGCTATGTTGCAGGGAGTTTCTACATTACAGGGTGTTTCTTCCTCATCTGAGGAATCCTCGCTTGGGAAGCTATCATCAGAAATCGAGTCTAAATCAGAAAATTCAAACTCATTCCTGCCCACCAGGAAATCTTCGATCTGTTTGTCTCCTTCAAAGACCTGCCAATATTTTTCATTGTCTAGCACTGCAGCCCTGAATTTGGTCTGAATGATAATTTGTTGGTCAACTGGGGCCTTAGGATATGAACTAGCTAGGCAAGCTAATCCATTAGCAACATCGTTTTGACCCCTAGGAATGAACACTAATTTATATTTAACGAATGTTTTCAACATATCCAGAGTGTCATTCCTATATGCTCTTAGTCTAGGATGTTTTGCTAAATATTAACCATTCGCCTGTTTGATTACCAACTCTGAGTCTCCTCTCACAGCTATCCTACGGGCTCCTAATTTTTTCAACATATTTAAGCCCAAAATCAGAGCCTCATATTCTGCAATGTTATTCGTGCATTTGAAATGCAGATTGACAGCGTGGCTCTCTGCGTGATCATTTTCAGTGTTACGCAGCCACACTCCTGCTCCAGCACTCTACCTAGTACAGGACCCATCAAATTTCATTTCCCATAGGGGTTCGTTGTTTAATTTGTCTTCATCCCCTCCCCTACAGCTGGGTTCGGCATTATGTTGAGTTGTGAGGTTTTTGCTAGGAGGGGGGTCATTTCGTGGTTCATTATGGGCATGGAGATCAAGGAGGTGGCTAGCTTGCTGTTTTTGTTCTGTTTCTGTTTCATTCAGAGTTATATTTTCAACAGTTTTCCCATGGTATTCTTCTTCGTATTCTTCCAGAGTAGCCATTATGTTGAAATCCATGGGTTGTATGTTTGTATTTCTATTATCTGATCTCGGCTCTTCTGAGGATTGGTCATTGTAAATGATAAAAGAGTCTAGATCTATATGTACAGAGTATAATGGTGATTTTTTAGGTTTCTCGGGGCTACTGACTAAAACTTTCATCTGAGACTCTCTATATAGTCTTCTAAGTTGGCCAAATATAGGGATAGTGGCATATGAGCCATCCATCTGCATTGTTCCTTGAAGTTTGGCTCCCCATGATCTTGACAATAGCATGCCATACTTTGGCGGCACATCTGCCACCACAACATCCATGACCATACACTTGGCAGGAATCTGGGTCAGACTCACACATAAATCCTTGATCAGTCCTAGGCATTTTACTCTGCTAGAGTCAAATGAGTATAAGTATTTGTAAGGTCTAGTAATTTCTAGGCCTAGCCTTTCCATCACTACCTTAGGCATTAAATTATGTGATGCTCCATAATCATGCATGGCATTGTGGAGTATCTTGTCATGAATGTTGAGACTGATATAAAAAGGTGGAACTACCCCTTCCTGAAACTTTCCTTCAATTTTTGGACCAAAGAGTAGGGTTGGTTGATCATCATTCAGATTTACAGTATCATTGTTTTCCCCTAGATTCAATGCTTTCAAAATTTGGCCTTTATATACATCCTGAGTGGCCAGCTCAGATAATGGTACAGAAATTTTGATTTTTGCAAGTTCACTCTCTAGATTGAAAGTGGACTGGACCTTTGCAATGTTCAATTCCGTTTTATTTGCCACTGCTTTAGTAGCTGAATCAGTTTGTGACTTTTTACTATGTACAGGGTTGGGAACTATTGTATCAGGAGTACTAACTGAAGTGCCAGTACTGCTGGTTGGTTGACTTCGTTTTTCATTGTTTTGGTTGTCCTTCTCCTTATGTTTACCAGAACTTTCAACTGCTGTTTTGTTGTTTGCAGAGGTCGCTTTGGAAATTTTGTCAGGTCTTTTCTTGATGGTTACCTCAGGAGTCTTTGTTTTGGGATCGGCTTGGTTCTTTTTGCTCCTAAGATCATATTGTTCCCTGACTTGCAACATGGCATTTTCAAATCCTAATCTGTAATCCTCAGTTTCTAACCATTCCCCATCCCAATATGAAGGTGAGGGTTGATCATCTTCTGAATCACAGTTAAGGACTGAGTCTTCTGCTTCAAACATGTTTATGGTATTCCCTTCACACTCTTCAATGATTTCCTCGTCTTCATCTAAAAAATTTTCTTGAAATGGGGGAATAATTTGTTGATCTGACTCTCTTTGTCTGTTGGGGGCAACATTGTTTCTTCTAATGTTTTGGTTCTGGTTTCTGTTTTGGTTGTTGTTTTGGACAACCATCCTCTTTATCATTTGTTGCAGTTCTTCCACATTCTTGGACAGTCTATCATATTTGGGATCAGATGTGGAAGCTACATTGTCGTCCCTATATGTTACCCTTTTTTCAGCCTTTAGTCTCGCCCTTTTTTCCATCAGGTTTACTTCTATGGTTATTGCTCCTTTCTGCATGTCTTCCAGGGTGGTGTATTCTTTGTCTCTAAGCTCATAGGCCAGGTTAGCATAAAATCCATCAGGATACTTTGCTAAGGCCATACCTTGTGGAGGTTTCATGTGTGGAGGGAGAGCATTATAAATGTTGTTTAATCTAGTGGTGTAATCGTGAACACTCTCTCCTATGTTCCTCTTAAGAGAAATGTATTCTGCTAGGAGCTGGCGAGGGTTGGATCTAACCTCCCATTTGTTTATAAAGGTCTGGTATAACGCAGGGAGATCTTGAATGCTACCAGGAGGTAAACTCTTAAACCATTTCTTTACCTCACCTCCTAAGATTTGGGAAAAGATCCTCATTTTGATTGTTTCATCATCAATTTCCATATAATCAAAAGAGTCCTCCATCTTGTCTACATGTTACTGAGCTGTTATGGACTCTTTAGCAGTGAAGTGTGGGATTTTTGACTGATAATCATTGGGCAAGGGTAACAGGGGTTGAGGTAAAAGCAAAGGTGCATACCAAGCTACCATGGTAACGTTCTGATGAGGTATAGGGTTGGCTTGAACAGCTGGTATCTGGATGACAGGGATGTTAGGACCAACAAAAATCTGTTGAGCAGATCTAGGGTGAGAGAGCCCCAAGTTTTGGAGGAAGTGAAAATTAGGTGGTGTGGAAGGAGGGGTTTCACTGTCCCTAGTGTTTTGACCACTGTTAGATGGTGTATTGTAAACTTCGAGGTCTTGCTGGCCTAGATGATTGAATGACCTAGTTTTCGGTAGTCTATCAGGTATGTCTAGGTCAGGGAGGAAATGTGCTAGAGCTGTTAGGTTTTCTGGTGCAGAATTGGCTCTAAGAATGTGGTTGGAAATGGTTGGTATTTTAGGTGTAGGAGCTCCTTTGAGGATACTCTCTGGATTTTCAACTATTTCCGGTGGGTAAGGGTTGGGATAAGCCCTTGCGTGGATGGTTCTGAAAGCCAGAATGTTGTTTATAAGCCAAGCAGCTTAACCCTACTCGTTTCTTCTACTATGGTTAATGTTGTCTCAGGGACTGGTCTCCCAGTGGAGTCTTCATTATGTTTCGGGTCTGGTCTCCCAGTGGGGTCTGATGTGAAACCAAAATGATCAACAGGCCTACTAATCACCAGTGGATTCTTTTCATTTAGGAACAAGGGAGTCGCCAGGTGGAGGGTTTAGGATGTTTCTAAGGGGTACACTGTCCACCACAGTGCTCAGGAACTATCACCTTTCAGGAATCTCCTCTGAATCAGCAAGCTCCAACCAGAGATTGACTGGGAGGGCGTTTACCAGATATGTCACCTCTGAAAAGAGGATGAGATCTGGAGGCTACCTGGCCCTTTCCAGGCTTTGTCTAAGAGTATCGTGGATATTCAATAATGGAGGTTGATTCAAGAAAGAGGTGAATTACTGTCAAACTAGCCAGAGTTCTAAGTTTTTGAGGTTTTTACGAATGTTTAAGGTGAAATGTACTCAGAATTCCCCAGCGGAGTCGCCATTATGTTGGGGTTCCCATGTTTTGGCCAGGCTGACAGAGACCAAAAGATGAGACAACATAGAACCACTTTGGGACCTTAGGATCTAGCCCTCCTAGGTCCAGAGAGGGATCTCTCTATACAAGTAAAAATATATATCTTTGAAACTCTAAGTTATGATTTTAGGCTAGTTGTAGGCTCAGGGTTGTTGGTTTGATTATTTGTGTTTGGTTGGAGGGAATCAGGAAAAGAAGGACCAATATAAGACAAGGATGAGCAAAGAGGAAGCTTAGGAAGAGAGAGATGACTCAGAGAACATCAAAGCCATTGGGTGATGGAGTCAAGAAAGGATTTATTTGTGTTCAATGTGCAAGCTTTCTGTTGGGCTAGTCATCTAGAGCACTTGGATCTTAAAGGAGATATTTGGAATGGGACACAAAGGATTGAAAATGAAGGAGGAGAACCAACCAACTTTGTCCATAGATCAGGCCAGAGGTCATTTAACTTCAGGCCTACTTGGACATAATTAGGGGTAAAACAAGGGATCTTGGAAAGGTTTAATTGGGATGGAAAGCTCCTAGTGAGGCAGATACAGGATTCTAGACCTCCCAGGTTCTCAACACATTCAAATAAATCCTACCGAGAAAATCTAAACACAGATTTCATTAATTCATACATTAGAGAGCAGGCAATATCATCCACTACACTGGTTAAATCAATTGAAATCAACATTCAGTACACATATAAGCAGAAAACATTGAGGTAGGGAGAGCAGGAAACATAGGGCACCTATCAAGGGTGAATCCTATATTATACTTCTGTTGCCTACCAGTAGAAATGAAATGAAATGGAACATAACATAAGAGAAAGTCAATCACAAATACAGAGAAAGAGGAAACATCACCAGCTGCTTTAGATCAGGATCCAAAGAAACATGCTTGTCATATTAAAAACAACACCAATCAGGTACATCATAGCCCATAGCTTGAACATTCAGTCTGAATACATCTAATTTCATTCTATCTTACAATATACATAGAGAACTTATCTCAAATAGGAACAATGCTTGCATTCCGCTGATTTCTCATCAACAACCATTACAATGTTTCCTTTTGTGCTTTATAGCAAAGGGTGAGCCTAAGATCGACTGAAGGAGTAGGTGGAAATTAAATGTATCTTTAAACACAACAATGAATGCAGGGCCGAAACCCATTCTTCTTGACATGCTGTATATTTAATCTCTGTCACCTTCTTTGTGAGAGAATGATCTGCTCCAGATTTGATCTTGACATCTTTTGGCTGAAGTACTCCTGGTGTCTTGAACAAAAATAAAATAAACTGCTGAAAGGTCTGTCACATAAATGCTCCGGTGGTTTTGAATTGTTGTCTGGTGGAATTCCTTTTGCCTGTGTTCGGGATCCTTTAGTCGATCCTCGGGGTCTGTAATCTACTGCTTTGTCCTCTAAACTCCGGATTAAAAGCTCAAGATCCTCATAAGCTAGCTTTAATCTTCCTTTTCTCTGTACTGAAACACTTTGCTGCTCCATTTTCTTCTGACAGGGTATCTCGGGTTTTAATGGTGATGGGAGATTCTCAGAGTTCGAAATCTGCCTTTTCCTTAATGTAAATCCCGTCAGCAGCTTTCTTTGACAATTTTATGGCAGCGCCGACCCTCGGATTTAATTATGTCTGTACATATTTGCCATGTAGAATCATGGCAGTCTTTCACCTTTGGAAACCCTGCAAAACAACGAACTAGATGAGGAAACAGACCAAGGGGTGGCGGACATGAAGAATATGATGAGGGCGACCAATTGCTGAGGGGAAAAAATTCTTAGGTTCATGGTGAGGATTCGACGACAAGTGGTCTGAGAGGTGAAAGCACAGCGGAATAAACCAGCGGTTTCTAGGCGGATGACATATAGCTGGCGCGGTCCACCATTTCAGGTGCGCTCTGCGCCGTCGATCTGTCGGGCGAATGGACGGCGGAGATGGACTACGGGGGGGCCAAGGTGTACAGGCACGAGATTTTGGAGCGACCCCCCGTAGTGAATAGCAGTCGTTCGATCGGGTGAGATCTACGGCTGAGGTTGCGCCCGAAATGGATCTGTGATAAGTGCCTTTCAAAACTGGGCTATGGTCATAGCATTGGGTCACGTGGAAGATAAAGGGGTGCGGGGCTACGGCCTAAGGGGCTAGGACCCGAAAACATAAAATTTATCATTTTAATTCATTTTTAATGCGTTTTGGGGGCAATCAAAGGGTAACGGTAGGGGAGATGGAGGGGGAAACTAGGGAAACAAGGGAAAAGGGACATTTGCAGGGGTACAAGGGGTAAATGAAGGCATTGAGCTGCAAAACCAGCAGAGGGGATCTGTATAAGGAAAAGCACATAGAGACCTCAAGGATGATGTGTCTTCAAGGGAGATGCATTCCTTGAAGGTCTCCAAAATGACATAGCCCCCCAGCTTGCTTGTCAAGAATTTCATTGGGGGGGCTAGCATACTCTAAATCCATCTCTGTCCCAGGGACTTTAAATCCATCTGAAAGGAGAAATTCCTTCCACCAATCTGTTGGAACATTGTACACTAGGGTGTAAACTTCTGCAGGCAACCAAATAATAGGATACTGAAACTGAAGCCCCATCCACTAGATCCCACATGTTTGGACACATGCCACATATCTAGGTACTCTGGCAAGTGCGCACAAAAAATTGGGTGCCCCAAAAGGTTCTCTGTTCTGGACAGCTGTCGGTGACATCATCCATTTTCTTTGACAACAATCAAGGGCCTCTTTTTGAGAAACAGTTAATTGATTAATAAAAAGGTCGAGGCACCACCTTTGTGTCCTTAGCATTATTTCTTTGTTCTCCTCAAATTTCAAAAATGTATGGTGTTTATTGTACATTGTATCTAACCTCCCATGTTCCCCTCTTACTATAAACGGCTTTGTATCTGACCTCACAAGCCTTCTTCCAATGAATTTGATTGAAATCATAAGAGGTGAGGGCCCTCAGATGGATGTCTCCTACATATGGGACTGGATTAAAGTCTCTTTCCATACATAACAAATACCCATGTAGATAAAACTCACACATCAAATTCTGAGTTGGCACATCATGATTCATCATGATTCAGAGGAATTGTACACCATCTTCTATTTCATAACTGACCTCGTTCTTAATGCTCTCCATGCAGAATAAAAGAAAACGTTCATGCAAAAATAAAGAATAACAAGAAGCAGGGGGACGACATGACATCACCTTTTGCACTAGTTTGAACATCTGGTCCTTATCATCTTTCAATTCGCCACTTGTTTTTCCAGCTACTCCATCTTGAGCTGCTGCTTTGCATGCCTTATTCTCATAATATCTATGCGCTCCACATATCTGAAAACATTTGTGGAGGATCTTTCCTCAGTTCTTTTGATCTCATTCTTATACTGGGCTTCAGTAGGCTTCCACGTCTGTAATTTGGCCATTAAGGCATACTACATGGCTTTGAACAATTGTTCAATCGGGTCTGTTTTAGTTCCTGCTTCAACCCTGACGACTTTGGATTTCCTGGCTCGCCACTTATATTTGTTTATTCATTTCTGCATCCTTTGCATTTTCCTTCTCAAATCCCTCACTTCCATTTTGAGTTGCATTACTTCCTTAAACTGTTGTTGTTATCTATGTTTGATAGGAAGTCTTCGCTGTCCACGTGGCTTTGCCTCTTTTTGCTTGACCTGTATTTCTTCTGCCCCGGCAGCTGGAGGTAAATCCCTCAGGACTACCTCTGTCGGACCAATAGTTGGTCTAACCTCCTCTGCCTGTTCTTCTTCTGTTATTTCTTGCTTCACTCTTTTCATGCCTATGTGCTCCATTAGTTCATTCATCGGGATGGCTCCGCTTGGTCCCTCCTCTTCACCAATGGCCATTCTCTCATCCTGTACATTCTCTGCGACTAGTGGTGACCCGGTAATATGCTCCTCTGTTGACATGCCTGTTAGGGCCTCTTCCAGTCGTGGCCTTCATTTTAAATTCGAAGCCATAGGAATGGAAACATTTTCTTCCTCTCTTTGCTGCAGGGAACGAGTTACCCTTGCTCCCCTAGGAGGAAAGGTGGGGAACTGGAACAAATCCTCTGCATTCAGCCCCGAGGTCAACGCTGGTTCTTGTGGAGCAGCGTCAACCTCACACCTTAGTTCTCCCATAATTTCCTCCGCGTTTTCTCTAGTTGGAGTGGCCTCGGTTGCAATGTCGACCAATTCACCCTCTTTCATTTACTTTGGGTTTACCTCCATGCCCATCGCACTATCTATTTGCTCAACTGACTCCGCGGATGGGGCTGGTTCTTGTGTAACAACCTCGGCCATAGTGCCAGTGGGTATCTTTACAGCTTCCATCAATTCCACGAGTTCAGCTTGTTCTTTGGAAACCGTCTATTCTTCATGCTTTTCAGTCTCCATTTCCATCTCCTCAAGCTCCTCTTGATCAATGTAATCATTATCCTCTGCAACTCCCTGCATGGCTTCATCCTCCTCTTCATCCTCCTACATGGCTTTAGCTTTTTATGCCCTAGCAGCCATAGCGGCTTCTATTTCCTCCTCTGTGGAATTCTAAAATAATTCCCACGGAATTGGGATCTTATCAATGGCATTCATTACTAGCAATTGGACCAACCCATGGTGAGAGAGGACTGCCAACACCTGTCACGCCCCCCGAGCCAAATTTTCAATCAATTGAAGGCTCCTTAACAGAAAATAGGGCGCATTCATTGAGAAGGCCTTTGCTTGTGGAAATCTTAGATGAGCCAAAATGTGCAGGTGATATTTGAAGATAGTAGAATATCTTCCTTCACATGTCATATACTTTATAACAACCTCTGCAACCTCTCCCCATGGACGAGGTAATGAAGCTCTGTCGTATCCCCGACCCTTCTGCACAATACTTTCTCCAGCTTGAAGAAAAGCTTTGGGGAGCTCCTGAAGGGGCGTTCTCCTTGAAAACCAGCGTTCTCTGCCTTGTGGCAATGCACTGACTTTTGCGATGGTTTATTCTGTCACTGGAATTTCAATTCCACAAACCCGAGAAACTCCTTCTTTCAGATTCATTGCGAATTCCATTGCGATTTATTCAGCCCGTCCTCGGCACGTTTGACCATCCTTTTGGAATATTTAATTAAATCCATAAAATAAACAGAGACGTACCTGCGGACTTACCTTAAAGTGGAGTAACAGCAAAAATATCTGTCGTAGTAACAACATAGCAGATAACGATGTCAGTGAATAACATGAACAGTGAGTAATGACAATAGTGAGTAACGATAGCTAAAGAGTAATAGCAACTATGGAGTAAAGACAACTATGGAGTAACAACAATTGCAGAGTAATAGCAATTGCAGAGTAACAACAACTGCGGTGTAACAGCAACTTCAGTGTAGCAGAAACTTTGGAGTAACAACAACTTCAGAGTAACAGCATCGGAAGTGTAGCAACAACTTCGGAGTAACATCATCGACAGTGTAGCAGCAACTTCAGAGTGACAACATCGACAGTGTAGTAGCAACTTCGGAGTAACAACATCAACGGTGTAGCAGCAACTTCAGAGTAATGGTGGCTACAGAATAACAACAACTACGGAGTAACAACAGTTACAGAGTAGCTTCAATTGAAGAGTATCAGCATCAGTGAAACAAAATATCTCTATAGCAGCACTGATGGAGTAACACACCGAATGTTACTTTCCTCCTGGCCATATTTCTTTATTATTCCAGCAAAATACAAACAAGTAAGTAATAACCACATATTATCATCATTTTTTTTTTAAGGAAGAGTGAGATTGTCTTTTATTGCAATAACCATTAGATCAGTTGAATCTGAAAGGTTTTTAACAAAGGCATCTTTAGAAGCTAGACAATGGTATGAATTTAGTCTGTGTCCATTCACCACAAACGTGGTCTAATTCTCATCAATTGTAATTAATCTAACTATCCCATTGTCGAACACTGCATCCACTTGATATGGTCCCATCTAGTGAGTGCGAAGTTTGCCTTTGAAATCCTTAAATCGGGAGTCATACAGTAACGCCCAATCCCCTTCATGAAACACCTTAGTTTTGATGAATTTATTATGCCATTTCATTCTTTGCTGTTGAACAGCAGTAGTTCTCTAGACAGCTACTGATCGAATCTCATCTAACTCATTCAGTTGTTCAAGTCGGTGTTTCTGTTCTTTTGATAGATCTAAACCTACTTCCAGAGTTGTTCTGAGTGTGCTAATTTCAAATTCTACCGGAACAAGGGGGATTTCCCATAAACTAATTCAAATGGAGAAAAACCCGTTGTGTTCCGCCATGTTGTTCTATAGGCCCATAAAGCTTATGGAATTTTTTGTGCCCAATCCCAGCGATGACTTGCTATTGTCTTTGTCAAGATATTTTCCAATACCTTGTTTGTACTCTCTACTTGCCCATTCGCCTGTGGATGATAGGGGGTTGTTACTCTATGTTTGACCCCGTATTTATGCATAAATTTCTCTATCATATGGGATGTGAACTGTGATCCTGCATCTGATACAATTTCTCTAGGAGTCCCATACCGAGCAAAGATTTCTTCAAAAAGGAAGTCTACCACTACTTGCTCTGTTGCTCTCATGATTTCTCTAGCTTCCACCCATTTGGTTACGTAATCGGTACAAACTAGGATGTAAGATTTCTGATGAGAAGGTGGGTTAAAGGTTCCAACGAAATCGATGGCCCATTTCTCAAATGGTTCAAGGACTATCTGGGGTTGAAGGGGCATTTCATCTATTTTCCCAGGTTGTCCCATCCGCTGAAAGCTATCACACCTTCGAATATAATCCCGAGCGTCACGAAATATGGAGGGCCAATAATATCCCATCTGTAGCACTTTATGGCCTGTCTTTTTGTCTGCAAAATGTCCTCCACAGGGTCCATCATGTGCAGCCTTTAAGATCTCATAAATATCATCCTTTTCCACACAACGCAGAATCTGTTGGTCAATCCATGTATGGAAGAGATATCCTGCCATCCATGAATATTGGATACTTCGATGAATGATATTCCTTTGCTCCTTATAGGACAAGTGATGAGGCACCTCACCTGTAGCAAGATAATTAGAAATATCTGCATACCACGGAGTGTTAGCAGAAACTGAAAAAAGATGCTCATCTGGGAAATTATCTTCAACTGGTGTATTCTTACCATCATGTTCTATCCTAGACAAGAAATCTGCAACCACTTTATCCTTCCCTGGTTTATCTACTATAGTAATATCAAATTCCTGTAGTAGAAACAACCACCTTGTAACACGACCAGGGGTAACAGGTTTGTTCATTAAATACTTGATGGCTGCATGATTAGTATGCACAAAAGTAGAATACCTGGTAATATAATGCCGGAACTTGTTGATGGCATAAACGACAACAAGGAACTCTTTCTTAGTCACTGTGTAGTTTAATTCGACAGGGGCCGAATTATTACTAACATAGTAGACTGCGTAAGGTACTTTATCCTCCTGCTGTCCAAGTACTACACCAATTGCTATTTGGGAAGCATCCGTATGAATGTGGAAAGGTAACGCCCAGTCTGGTCCTCTAAGAATCGGGGCACTGCAGACTAATTATTTAATCCTTGTGAAGGCTGCATCACAGTCATCTGACCACACAAATTCTGAGTCTTTTGTCAGTAATTGAAATAGTGGGTGTGCTAATTTTGCAAAATTTTCTATGAAACGCCTGTAATAACCAGCACAACCAATAAAACTACATACCTGTGTGGGTGTTTTAGGTGTTGGAAAGTGCAGAATTACCTTTATCTTTGCTGGGTCCATCCTAATTCCTTCATCTGAAAGCAAATGTCCCAGAACAATTCATTTTTCCATCATCATGTGGCACTTTACTGTACTCATGGAAACATGCGCTTGTATAAATCTTTCAAGAAATTTTTCTAAATTTTTCAGCCCCTCTAAGAATGAGTCCCATATGGAGTGAATTTGTCCATATAAATTTCAACACCATCATCTATTAGATCAGAGAATATTCCCAGAATTTCCCTCTGGAATGTTGCAGGGGTATTACACAGGCCAAAAGGAAGGACCCGGTATGCAAATGTTCCCTAGGGGCACATGAAAGCGCCCTTGTCCTGGTCCTCAGGAGCGATATGGATTTGATTATATCCACTAAACCCATCTAGAAATGAGAAAAATTTCTTGCCAACCAATGTGTCTAAAACTTGATCGATAAATGGCAGGGGAAAATGATCCTTTTGCGTTGCCTTATTTAACTCTCGATAGTCCACACAGATCCGCCATTTACCATTCTTATTGGGGACCATTACCAATGGTGAGACCCATTGGCTGTCTGAGATAGGGTAGATAAAACCCACATCCAATAATTTCTAAAGCACATCTTTCACAATGCTTTTCAATGTAGGATTCATCCTTCTCTGAGGTTGTCTTATAGGACTACAATCTTCCTTGATATATATATGATGGGTGCATTAGTTGGCAGGGATCCCCTTCATGTCTGAATAATCCTAGGCAAAAGCTTCCTTATGCTTCTAAAGAACATCTACCAGCTGCTTCTTCTAGGATTCTGACAGACCTGGATTAATATTCAGAGTTTTCCCCAGTTCTATCTCCACCTGAACACTTTCATGAGGTGCATCAACATCTTCATCTAATTCTTCTATTGTTTCAATAACTTCCTGAGTTTCACAGCTTAGGACAGATTTTAAGACCTGCTGATTTGACTCTGAAACGGAACAAGGATCATTCATGAAGGAAGTAATCACGTCATCTTCTGATTCCATCTTCAACTGAAGGGCATGCCCGATAGTAAGGACCGGTCTCACTTCTTCATCTTCGACCTCTATCATAGATACAACATTCTTGCCACCTGCTGGTTCTGCAGGTGGCTATAGTACCAAGTTCTTGGTATTATGCCCATTAGATATGACCATATTTCTTGAACGACACCCAATATAAGCGTCTGCAGTAACCAGCCATGGCCTACCCAGAATTAAGGGGTGACCACCCACTGAAGACTATGTATGCAATAATAGGAAATCTACGGGGTAATGCCATGCATCTACTGAAATTGTCACGTCCTCCAACTTCCCTACAGGTTTAATTGTAGATCGATCTGCCAATTCCAACACTGTAGGTGTATGCTTCAAATTTTGAAGGCGTAATGTATGCATGGTTTCAGTAGTGATGACATTGATGGCAGCGCCCATGTCTACCAGCACATTTGGAATCTCTACCCCATTAATTTTTACTGTCAAAATCAGGTTCCCAGGATCTCCATATTTCACTGGTGTTGATTTTCCCATCATGAAGTCCGATAATTTTCCCATAGCATGTATAGTGAGGGGGTCCTTAGTTTTCTTCGCAGGTTTCTTTGAACAATATTCCCTAAGAGTCTTTGCATAAATTGGCACATACTTCATGGCCTGTAACAAGGGAATTTTAACAATTAAATTCTGCAATTCTCCTAATAAATCAAATTCAGTTTGTGGGCTTGGTTTACTCATAATCAATCTCTCTGGGTACGGTGGTTCAGATTGATGTTGTTTTGCAGGAGGCATCTGGTTTTTAACAGTTTGTTTTGGCTCTCTACTAGTCACTTGTGCCTCTCTTTCTTCATTATCAAGTTGTTCAATAATAACCAAAGGGGGTTGGACATTGACTGTTTGACTTGATCGTAAATTCATTTCATACATTTCTGCAGTAGAGATACTATACGAAGGAAGGTTAAGAACATAAGCTTGATGGGCTCCTTTATTATTGGGATTAGGATTAGGCTGCATTGGAAGCTGAGGATGGACTGGTTGATTACCAGGAGGCACATTGGAGGGAAATTGGAGTTGCTGCTATGGCATATGTTGAGGAAAATTCCCGAAAGAGGGTCCTCGCTAAGTTGGAGCCCATGGTGAGCTCATACTGGCTTGAGGGTTCCATTGCTGCCACGGTGGGTACTGGTATTGCGGCCACATAGGGGGACAAGGCATGGTATGAGGATTCATGTTATAGATATTGAAATACTGAGATGGATTTGGGTACATACCTTGATTTCCCATCGGTAGTCGAAGTTGCCACGGCTTCTTGGCGCCCATAAGGTATAATTGCTCCGTGTCCTCCCTGCTCCTTGAAACACTGCTTTCATGCACGACAAGGAAGGGCATGAGCTTGTTACATGATTTAGCTCACAAATGTCACATTTTTATATGGACTTTAATGGGAATTCCCTTTCCAAATGATTCTTCTTGCACTTCAGGAAAAATATTTCCATCGTCCTATCTAGTTCCAGTTGCTTCTGCTTTACTTGAAAAGTGTCCATTTGTGTTGACAGAGTACTGATAATATCCATCCTTAATTTTTCTAGCAGGTTCCCGATTTCTGCTTTCGTAACACCCCCGCCGGATCCTTTTACTGAACGGATCCCTGATCTGTTTCTTGCAAGCCCCCTCGACAACTAGATACACAAATCGCAAATACCTTCAAAGGTTTCCTTGGATATGTCTCCCTTTCCCACAATATTCAACAGTTCCATTGAGTCCTCTCGAAAGGATCGAAGGAGGATAACCTTCAAAATTTATTTATCCAAATCAAAATGACCTGACCTATGTAAGAGGTACTTAAACCTCTCCACACAATCTTCCAAACTTTCATCTTCTTTCTGTGTGAACTTGAAAAGCTCCTCCCTGACGTTCCGGGATTTGCAGTAATCCTGGTACTTTTCCAGAAAAGCTGTTTGCATATCATTCCATGTGGAAATGGATTTTCCCCCAAGGCCCATAAACCATCGCAGAGCCATCCCTTTTAGTGTAGAAGGAAAAATATTTAACTTTTGGGCATCTGTCATGTAATCATACCCCTGGCACACTATATCGAACTCAAATAGAAATGTGTTGGGATCCTCTGAAACAAGCCCATGGAAGTTCGGTAAGGCTGCTAATGGGATAGGCTTTGTAGGCACTCTAGCTCCCAAATTCCTAATGGGAAATTTGATAGTGGAGGTTGTGGGATCCATAAATATCTTCAAATAATCATTGGGGATTTCAACAGGCTTTGTGGAGGATGGTCGGGGACTCCTCACTACTGGAACGTGAGTTACTTTAGTGGCACTACCCTGGTCTCTTGGCGATACCAATATCTCCTCGTTTCTCCTTCCTGTGTCCTGATGCTTCAATCCCTCGACTACAACTTCCTTTCCCTTTCTAGAGCAGTCCGACTCCATCGATGTTCTACTTGCAATTTCTTCCTCTGCTATTACCAGCACAAGATCCTCTCGGTCCAGTCCACTGCTGATTATCTCTGCTACTGCTGGAGGACCCTGTTGTACCAAATCACCAAGGGATACCGTGGCCTGTGTTGAGCCCCAAAGATGTCCTTTTCTTTCACCAAATTTCACTTCATTTCCTTTGTCCTTTATTATTTATAGGCTTAAAATATTAATAGGATTGATTAAAGTCACTTTAAGAATACATACAATGACTGACTTGCTATACTTTTATGGTTTTGTTGTTGTAGTAATTTTTGACTAGACTTAGATACAGAATGCAGCCATTCTGTAGCTAGTCGCCTATTCCGCAGCTATCTTTATGTT
This sequence comes from Pinus albicaulis, assembly GCA_034641835.2. Classification (NCBI taxonomy): domain Eukaryota; kingdom Viridiplantae; phylum Streptophyta; class Pinopsida; order Pinales; family Pinaceae; genus Pinus; species Pinus albicaulis. The sequence continues at coordinate 57,508,071 of CM076573.1, read as the reverse complement.
CACACAGGTTACAGGTGTCACTTAAAGGAAAAACGCATATGGTTGAATTCCAGAACTCACCTACATCATTCCTTGCCCTCTACGAAGTCTGAGAAAAAATCTGCAAGTGGTTATGCACGTGGAGGAAACCAAAACTAAGAAGTAGATTCCTACCAGGACAAGGACTCTACAGATGTCTTAAGAAAAGTACGAGGCCTCAACAGGAGTTATAATTTGACTTTAATTGAAAAATACACTTATTCCTATTTCTTCTCAATGGCAGTTATGTATGTTGCATATAAAAATAACTCGGTGAACCGAGAGACAGTTAGCTAGTTGATGTTTTGTTGTTAAGCTGTGCAAGACTGTAATACTCTGTTTTTGAAGCGTTTTCCTTTAATGAAATAAGTACCACTTTAATGCATGATCTGAAGCAATCTTGAGGGGATTTGTGTGCCAATATGATGGTAGAGGGCCCCTACTGTCCGAAAGGCTTTGTGCATATTTTATAGATAAGTGACTTTATCTCTGTTTCGTTCCTAATTCTGGCAGTTTTCTGAACTTCATGTTTTATGCTCACTTACATCGAATAGTGCAGTCAATCTTGTTCTCATGAATTGTTCCAAAATATTACTAACACTGAATGAGATAGAGCTATATCATTTTGAAGGCTAATTGCGTATTAGTTCAATTATGTTCATTGTATTTCAAGTTTTTATTAATTGCATTCTAGCCCTATTAAATTAGACTTAGAAGGACTTCATTATTTACAAACTACTCTTGTTCTTAATATCTGCTGATACATCATTATCATATGGACAAGAATTAGTAGTATCATTTTGAAGTCTTGACTGTTCTGCAATTTCTCATAATTTTACAAACAGCCCTTTCCAAAGCTACTCTAAGAGATCTCTAACCCTTGAATGAGGCTTAACAGTAACACTTTGAGTTGCAGAATGGGTTAATTTTAGTGTTAAAAGTTAATTTAACATAGAGTTCCTTACTATGTTGCAGACAATCTTTTCTTAACGTGTTCGAACAAATTTCTAACCATGAATGAGATTTTCTTTGTGATATTGTATGTTGTTGTTTGCTTAGAAGAACCTCATTGCATCAAATTATCCTTTTCTCAAGTTGTTCCAACATACCTCTAATGAAATGAATTGGATTGAGTTCATGTTATGAGTTATTTTTTTCTTGTCAAGTTTTGCAATCTGTGAATTAGCATTTTCTGTTCTTAGGTGCCATACATAGTCTAGATTTTGCTCTGTTTTAGTGTGACCAATAACTTCTCTTTGCCAACAATTTAGTTCCTTTCCTCTTAGCACAAAAACACAAAACCAAAAACACTAGAAAAAACTAAACAAAACGAAGTAGGAAGAAAATACCTAGGCACATATACTGCACTTTACTTTAGCAGTTTACTAGCCCTGGTTGACAATTTATGACATCAATTTAGGAACACTAAGTTGACTAGACATCCTGCATGGGTTGATCGACTGAATTTCCCTCAGAATTAACTCTCCTAGCCCCTAGCCTTGCAGCCGCGTGAGAAGATGCTTCGGACTCCGCATTTTCTATAATCTGCTGAATATAAGTTTTTCTTCCTAGATCTGGTCTTCCCCTTTTTGGGGCTACCACTATGCCCCTCTTATTTGGTTCTTTGTTCATAAAAAAATTGATATGATGGAAGGTTTGTGTATGAACTTACAATGCTCCAATCTTGGAGTAAGGTGTCAAAAGACCACTCCTTCCCCAAGATAAAAGAGTTCGCAAAAAGAAAGGAAAGACAACAAAACGAAAAGCTAGGGTTTTAGGCCCACAACAGGGCGTTAAAGAACTCCTCCCTCCCTGGGACAGGAACCAAAACAACACAATCCATGGGAAGACCTAATACTCCCAGATCTGAAGCAGGGTGTCAAAAGACTCCTCCCTCCCCAGGGAAAAGATAAGGGTTCCCCACAAGAAAACACATGACAATTAAAGAAAAGAATTAACTCCACTCAGGCCCTAGAGCAGGGTGTCAAAAGACTCCTCCCTCCCTAGGACAAGAATATGGCCCTAAATCCAAAATATAAATAGAAATAAACAAACCAAAATAAAAACCTATGCTCATGACCTGAAGTAGAGTGAGAAAGCTCGATCTCTCCCCAGGACAAGAGATTGACCCTCTGGTTGGTTCGAATCGTTGCTTGCACCTTGTTAGCCTCCCCGGAAATGACGCAAAAATGTTGGTGTCCAGGTAAGAATGATTTATCCACCATAATCCGACATTAATTTTATCAATCCTGGAGCGTATCCTTTCAAGGAAACGCGCAAGGTATATGCAGGAACAAACACATAATCTGTTCAACCAAGGGTTTATAATTAAGATTCAAAACATTTTCGTGATAAGAAATAAAATGTTGAACTCAAAACAGTCTTAATAGTAACGAATAATAACAACAACCATAACAAGGAAATAACTCACACACACGTAGACGCAACGCCTGATCAGAAGAGCGGGCCCAGCTCTCTGATCAAGGCTGCGTTAGTCACAAAAACACTTTAGAACAAAAAAACCAGAAGTATTGTATTAATCCATAAGATGTGGTTACAATATCCTTTCGGGAACCCCCATTTACAGGAACAATATCCATTTTATACACAGCGCGAGAGAATAACAGATTTCCTTGGAATGTGGTAATTGCACATTCTAAAATACGCAGTGGTTGGAACAGCACAACATTAGTTGTCCAGAATAGAAAAAGGGCCAATAATAGACCCAGAGAATCATGACTCCAGCTGCGCGATCTCCCTGTAGTTGACCGTTACCAGATCTATTGCAAAACCATTGGACTGAGGGTTCTTGTTCTCCAAACTGCAGTCAAGCACATATCTTAGTGTCGCAAATAGGTAAGACTCCGTGAATTTAATTCATTAATTAAAATATTCCAATTGGACAAGTTAATGGTATTTACCTCATAAATTTAGCATAGCGAATGTAGGTAATCAAACACAAAACGATAAAAAAGGATGATAATAATGGTCAGAAAGGTAGCCAGATTTGGTGCCCAACAGTCCTGTTGACCCAGTTAATTGTTCCAGCATCGTTCACACTTAAGTGTGTTTATGAAAGTAGCTCAGATTTAGCTTGTTTCAGATTGAGCATTGATTTATTTTGATGTTTAGGAGTCATTATTGGTCCTCCTTTACAATTTTATTCATAAGTATGAAAAACAAAACAAAATTGAATATTCCTATTAGCTTGGGAAAATTAGGAATATTACATTCAATAGAAGCTTTGAGGGACCAAAATATTTCCAAAATGGGGAGGTGTGATCTATATTTAATCATTATATTATTTTTCATGTATCTCGATGCATTCACGGTGGAAAAATCGGAGGAATTAGATCAGGGGACGGTTTTAACCGACGAGACCGAGTTTCACAAAGTGGGGTCTGAAACCTTGCTGGAGCATTTTGAGGCATAAAATGACATTTTTTTTAGGATAAAAATTTATTATATTTTATGTCACACATGTTCATGTTATTCTACACACAAATTCCTTTCGAACGATGAAAGAGTCATGTGAATCAGGGTCTGTATGCAAAATTTATGCCACCTAGAATTTGACCTTCGTATTTTCACGACCATGGTTCGAGAGGATGCTAAGTCAGTCCCAATTATTCATGGAAAAGGGGTTAGCCATGTGATTTTTATGTAAAATACTCTATAAAAGTATATATTATAACTTTTTTTAAGAATTGAGGTAGTAAAACTTAACCACTATTAGGCTATCAGGTTGTGTTATAACTGGGCCACTAATAGGAAGAGTCATTCCATTCTTTTGAAAGCATTTGTTCCATACCTAAGAAAAAATAGCCAAGAGAGATAGGAGGTATAGCACAGAGAGAGGATTTATGCACTGTAGTAGCCCATGATCCACATGCCTTACTTATTTGTACTTGCAGCCATATTTCAAGACAAAGGAAGAGAGAAAATTGGCCTCACCAACCAACTGGGTTTTCTCTTGAAAGGGTTCCCGAGGGCATATATTGTGTCTTATGTGTGTGCATGAGCTTTAATTTTTTCATTCTCTATTTTTGCACAATTTCCATTTTCATTCATGAACTAATACAGTAAACTATACATATCTTGAAATTTAATAGAACCGTAATAGTGTAATAATTTCATATTTTTAATAAAATATTATCAGATCTATTGTGAAAAAATGCCCAGTGGAATATCCATGGAAGTTTTTGGATCAACTTAACACTATGTTTCGTGTGATGCTCATCATTCTTTGCAATGTCCTATAGAGTATTCCCATACTTAGCCTAAATTTCCTTCATCCCTTAACCAAAATTCCCATACTTAGTGTTAACATTGGAAAATCGTACAGCATAAAACGACATCAGTCAATGTCGAGCCTAAGGATTTACAGGATAGGGATACATTACAGAATCAAAAATATTAAGAATCTCTAAGGTTTGGAGCAATTCAAGACTGAACTAGTCATAAATGTCCGAATGCGTGCTTTTTCCTTCGAGAAGAGCACCTTCTGCGTGCATTGGAGTCCGATAAGCGCACATTCTTGGAAATGGAAAAAAGTCCCTTTCCGGGACCACAAGCAAGTAAATGACAATTTCTCCTTATGTGAAAGCCATCTAAGGACAACACTAGCACCTCCTTAGGCCTTGTGTGAGCACACAAAAGCATATTTCAGCCCACAATGGAATATTTCCCCTCCCTTGGGTCATTATCCACCATGTACCAAGGGAGGGGAGGAGGTTTGAAAGCTCACCTATATAAACCCTCAAAGAGATGAACAATGAGTGATCACAAGGTTATGCTGGCCAAATTTTCCCAAGAAACACTAGCTGTTTGTGTGAACCAAGGAGCAGGATCTCAAGAAGAGGACTCAATTGTTGGCCACCCAAAAATTCCAGTCCATTGCAGTAGAGAGAGAGAGTTGAACTGCATCAGAAGGTAGAACTTGAAGGAAAAACATCCTTGCGTCGAGTCCTAGAGCCTCTGCCTAGGCCCTTCAACAACTGGGTAAGATTTGTGTTCATTCCAAGCATTCAATAAGAAGAAGGCCATCGAGCCATTGTTTACCTTGTTATTTTTTGGAACTCTCTATTTAGCTTCTTTTTGTGTTTTCAGTTTTATTTTTTTAACAGAGCATACTTAAGTGTATTATTTCATTTTAAGTCTTATACTTCTGAGCTCCCCCCAGATACTTCCTGTTACTTGTGGTTTAGATAAAAGACCACATTCTCTAAATGCGTGCGATTTCGTACACCTATGTGTCGAATCCACCACAACAGGATTGGCGACTCCACTGACATGTTTCAAGTTTATGTGGTTGTGCCATTGTTTGCAAGAGACCCTTAGTCTATGATGGAGTGGAGATGATAGTCCTCTAACCCATCTTGCAATCCCTAGACTCACTGAGGTGACAAAATGAAGAAGGTAGTTCCTATTTTTTTTTTCTTGTAGGAATTTTGCGCGCTATTTTTTCACACAGACGCGCAGTGCGTGCGTTCAGGAGTGACCTACGCGTAGGAAAGCGCACCTGTCAGAGGTTTTTGCGCGCAATTTGAAGAGAGATTTTTTTCTCCCTACCTTCTGCATTTTTTTCTGCTTGTAAGTGTGTTTGGCAGCCCCTAATGTATCTACCAACACCTGTGTTGATACCCCACAGCTTCTGAAGAATAATTTTTGCTGCTTTTTGTAGGCATTTAGTTAGTTCTCATTTAAGTTGGTTTTTTGCAAAAAAATTCTCACATAGTTTAAGTAGGGGGTGGATTAACCATTGCTTTCTGAAAAATTTATGTTTTTGCAAATTATGGTATGCACACTTAGTCTAACTAGTCCAAGTAACTGGCTCATGACCACACATGCATAAGCTAGTGTAGAAATTGTTTAGTTTAAATTTCAATTTTTGCATTTAGGAAATTGCGGGACTAGGATTGAATCGCAAGTTAGAGCAAGTAATCTTTGCTGTCTTTGCGCCATTGGGTGACCCTAGAAAAGCATATGAACACTCTACATTTTTGATTCACCGTCTCCCTTTAGTCACTCACATAGACTAATTAGGAGGTTTTGGAAGCGACCCATTATCCACAAATGATTTTTATTTGAGCAAGGAACAACGTCACATAGTTTAAACTAGGGGACATTTGTAACAGATCACCATATCCATATGTTAAAATTATGAGATTTTTCACACACATACACCCACTAAGAAAATAAAGCCACCTAAAAATAACTTAAACCAACTCACTAAACTCTCCCCACAGGGGCCACAAGAGAAATTATAGTTTAAGTTAGGATCAAGGGGGTAGGCATCCAATAAGCCGCCTTGATCACGCTTCACATTTGAAACATAGAAGTTGCATTTTTAGGGAGCTTAAAATCCACCTATCAGCCCACGGAAAAGAAAACCCGAGCGTGGCAGAGACCCGATTAAGAGGGGGTTAGGCTTAGGTGCAGTGCGTGTGGTATCAGTTGGGGCTACCTGACCCATCTGATACTCGGTACTGTTAGATGACTACCAAGAAGCCCAAGACTCGAACGCTTACATGGGAGATTGGTTCTTAGTGGCCAAAAATAGGGCATCTTTTACCCTATAGGTGATGGTGTAAGCAAGCGCCAGACCCTCTACCCTTACCTTGGTTGATTCTCTTCGGCTGACTGGGGGCATCGCCAGTTCTTTCAAGGCATTGTGCCAGCACTCGCAATAAATCCTCTAAAGGCCCAATTAATTTTGAGTGTGTGAGGGATTTATTAGGTCTTCTAGGATTTTTGAGTATCACGCGTAAACAAACAAAACCATTTTTTGCTTGATTGATCACATAGATTAAATTAAAGGAAAATCATTTCATTTTCTCTTTGTTTTATGTATGTGGCCATAGATTTGTCCTGATCATAGAATCAATCCCCTCAATTTTTTTTTCCAAAACCTAAATTGGATGACCCTCAAACAGTTCCAATGGAACCTCGTCGGTCCAGGTGTCTTTTGGACCTCCCCCCATTAACGGGAGGGGTTCGAGGTCTTTTACCGTTTAGGCGTAAAAGACGAAACATTGCCACAGTGGTTGGTTCTTCCTTTCTAGGAGAAACCTTCATTGGGAACCCTAATTGGTTTCCCAACACCACACCGCATGTCACTCCCCCCTCGTCCCCTAGGGGGCAGAAGAGTTCATCCCATACGGGAAGCCAGCTGAATTCACAACTGGGTACGTCATAGACTAACCCTCGTTCTAACCAGAACTTCGTGTCTTCACACGTTGCCATGGATTCAACCTCTCAGTCACCCTTCTCAGCGGCATTAAATCTAATAGATTCAACTAAGCTCACCAATGACCCCATCACGCATGACCCCAATTGGCCTCCCATGCCCACGAAGCTCCCTTCAGACATACCAAATTTTGAAGGCAAGCAAGCAGAAGACCTAGGGAATCATATAATGACCTTTCACCTGTGGTGCTCATCGAATAGCATCATTGACGATACTATTCAATTGAGGCTATTTCAACGCACTCTCACGAGAGTGGCCGTGAAATGGTACGTCGAGCAACCCCCTGCTTCACACAGAACCTTTAGCGCCCTCGCTACTGCATTCCTCACATAATTTTAGCTACCCATTCACCACGATTCAGGAATGTAGTTACTCACTCATTTCAGACAATCTCCCTCTACCCACATTTCTGAACATCTCCATGAGTGGAGACGATGTCGTAGCTTATGCAAAGCTCAACTCGACGACCAAGTCCTTTTAGATCTATTCTTGAAAACTATGACGGTGGAGATTTCAAAGGATGTGGCGCAATGTAACCCCACATCCAAAGAGGACGCAATCAGTAAAGCCCAACAGCTTGAACTGATTTATATGCAATCAGGATACATATACAATATCCTGCTCAACACCCCATTCCTGCAATCTTATCAAGAATTACCAGGTGCGTCGAACTCTGCAGACAGACTTATTGGGTCAATGACTCAAGGGTACCTAGGCAGCAGCAATCAGAATCTCGGCTACATACATGGGTCTACGTAGAACATGTATCAACCCAGATTTCAAAGTCATCATATGCAGCAGCAAAATTTGACGAATAGGGCACCAGCGTATCACCAAGGAGGAACTTACCCTCCGGCCGGGGGGTCCCAGTATGCAGGAAGAAAAACTGATGGAAGAACTCGCCCCCAACGGCCAGGTACAAACATGGGACAACAATATGCTTAGTCCCAAGCACATAACCCACCAACGCAAAAAAATGCACAGGTGAACTTTGTGAAGCTGTCCCAAGATCAACCACACCAGTATGATTAGGAGAATTACCCTCCCAATGTGGTCAAAATAAAGGTAAAAAATAAAATCAAAGGGAACCCTGGATAGGGGGCCAACAACCAACAGTGCCCACCGCGACCTCATCTTGGAGATAACTCCAACCGAAACTAGAACCAGGGGCCAGGAAGTGCTCAAAAGCAAGGAAAATAGCCACCTCTACGAAAAAACCATTCATGTTCGATATGTGGTGAGTACGGCCACTATACTCACCATTGTCCCGAAATCCCTGAGCTTAAAAAGCTTCAGAGTAACCGAGGACAAGGAGGATCTTCCTAGACAACTGCAGTTATGCAAGAACCCTTCCCCCATCAAGGAACGATCAGCACTCAACAGCAAAACCCCAAATATTCCGAGAAAAAAAGCCATGAAATTTACATGGCCGACGAAGAAATGTTTTTTCAAACCCCGAATCACAGCTACGACACCCCACCAGAAACCAGTACGTCAGGGGCTAGTACAAGCGTGCTGACTCCACCTTTGACCATTCCAAATATTCCTTTGGAACCATTGACAAAAATGGTTAAAGGGCCTAATAAGTGAGCAGGTTACTACTCCAAAGCAGCCCACAATTACAGCATCGTAGACAATTTAGCCCAATAACCTGTTGCTATGTCCGCTTTGGAGGTACTGCAGTCATGCCCAAAGTAGTGGAAAGCCCTACTTTCTGCCTTAGGCGTTGTCAACCCTACCGACATGCGCATGATGGCTTTTGATTTAGACAAAGCCACCCCTAGGCTTTCCTCCATGGTCGCCTTCCAGATACCAGTATCGGTAAAAAATATCACTATTCACCGATGTGTCATTAACGAGGGTGCATTTACGTGCATCATGTCAAAGAATGTATGGCAGAAGTTAGGAGCCCTAGAACTCAAATCTTCCGTCATCACTCTCAGAGCATACGACGGCCGACCCTCGACCCCCGTCGGTCTGTTCCAAAATGTACCGGTCTGCTTAGCCGGTGAAATGGTCCACATAGACATCGAAGTCTTGGATGCTCACTTGGATTACAATATACTCCTTGGGTAGAGTTACATGTAAGCCATGTCTGCCATAGCATCCTCCATTTTTTGCATCATGATGTTCCCCCACGAGGATCGAATCATTACAGTAGACCAGCTGACACACACTGAAAAGCATCCTTTGACCAACACAGATATGGTTCTACCCTATGTAGACACAACCACTGATGGTCTTGTACATTATCAAGAATATGGCCTTGGCCAATTCAAACCGTCGTCCATCCTAGGCTCATTCCTAGGAGATACTCCTATTATCCCTGAGGTATCGCCTGATGCCATAGGGGCCCTGGTGTGCATGATGTCCACATCAAGCACCAAGGTTAGTCAGGACATGGACTCAAGTAGTAACGATACCGAGGCATCAACTACTGCAGCCTCCATAGTCTATGCTGCCTCCCAAACTCCTTTCCTATACCCACCTCCTGGCTTCACCTCCCAATAGGTCTTGGAAATCATTGGCATTCCCAGTGTGGTATCTCGTTCCCCCTCTAGTAACACCAACTACCAACATTACTGCATTTGGGTTAAAGCCTCCCGGTCCCAAGGAGACCCAACCTACCCAAGTAGCAGCCGAAGCTGCCCCTACAAGGGAAATCCCCACTGTGAAACCGGCAACCACAATAAAGAAAATCAACAAGAAAGGAAAGAAAGTGGTGACCCCCACCATGCAGAGGGAGTCATCAGCCTGTGCTATATGTGATGTCACAAAACACCCTACTCACATATGCCCAGAGTTGGATGAATTAAAACCACTCCTTGGCTGTGAGGCAGGCACCTCAAGATGACATTCACATAAAAAGGAACTTGCCACAAAAAATACAGGCAAACCACTGTATACCAATCATGCATGTGACCTCTGTGACACCTACGAACATTATACCCACCATTGTCTAGAAATACCATGGTATAGGGATGCCTTACACGCGATCGAGCGTTCCTATCAAGAGGATCCCTCCATCTATTCTATCAATGACGAGCCACGCACCATCTTGTACTTACAAGAGGAGCACTGATACATAGAGTGGCCCCTAGTAATTCCCATTATACATTGCATGCTATGCGATGAACGTGGCCACTACCTCAAAGAGTGTGTCGCATTGGAGCTCATCCACAAATGGTGTCCAGTTGAAAGGGTCTACTACATAGGGCTATGGGCAGCACAATTCACATGTCTGTTATGCGCCGAAAATCACTTATTGGAAGATTGTCCCTACATACCTCACTTCCGACTATCCCTGGCTAGTCTCCGCTCAGCCATAGTTCGTCTCTCCCAAGAAGACGATATGGATGCTGAGTCTATCAACAGATCCATGACCCAGGCAGAGGATATGAGCAGGTCTATCATGTTCTTGACAGCCGAAGAATGACCTAAGGGGAAACCCATAGTTACCCCTGTAGGCACCTCACGAAGGCCATCTGCATGCACATTATGCAAGCAGACAGACCATATAGTAGTCCATGGCCCCGACCTAGCAGCATATCGACGATGGTACCCTACCCAGCCTCATACCACGCATGATGGGAGACCCATATCATGGAAATTTTTCCTGATATGTCAGGGTAATCATTACGATTGACATTGTACTAATGTCTCATGACTACGTCCCACTATCGACATGATTAATGCCGTAGAAAGGAGGACGAGCGACCTCCAAGAATGGCATAAAATATACATCGTCGACCCAACAACATCGCCACCAGGGTGGTTCGTCATGCCTGCTAAGGTCACACACCAGTCATGTAAATCCCAGGCCAAGCCCAGGATAACATGCGGCCTGTGTGATCTAAACAATCACCTAATAAACCAATGCAGAGAACTCAAACCCCTTGCAAATAGTCTCCGTATAATCTCGTCTCTTCCTCAAAAGCTTCTCTCTAATCAAGAGAATATTACACGAACTTACTGCCGAATTTTCTCACACTTTCATTATACATTCAAGTGCACACATCTCCCCAAACTAAGAGTAGCTAGAGTAGCATTAAGTCAGCCACCCACCGAAAAGGGAGGCAGGTCCCAACCCACGATGAAAAAATGGAAACAGAAGACAACTTGGGTTGCAACTGACCCTTTCTAAGTGTCCACATCTGGAACATCGAGTAGTGTAGATTATCACACTATCTACTCTGTCAGCACTGTGATACCCTGCACCATTTTCACTAGTCATAATCACGCACTAGAGGGATGTCCATTGCTAAAAAAGTTTATACATCTCTGTGATAAAATCAACTTTCATCTATCGGGAATCGACTATCCTAGCGGGAAGGCCAATAATCGGCTCACTCAGGACTCCATTGGGGAGGTCCTTCCCCTGCCACATGCTAGTGACACAATTCATCACATATGACTTGTGTCATCGCATGCGCAAAATAGGATTTCAACAACCCCTCCATCACAGGAATTTAGCTTTATTCCTGTCACAAAAAACCAGGGCACCTTGCGCCCTTGTATCGATTTTCGCGAGTTCCCAAACTTGCATACAACTATCAAAATCCTTGATGACACCCATCCTCTAGAACAACGCCTAGTACAACTAGATCTAGTTGATGAAAACATGCGTCAATTGCTGCAACATAATGAGGCCCATAAGAAAAGGATAAAAGCATCATTCGATCGCCACATCACCCCTCGCTCATTTATCGAAGGAGAGCTATTCCTTCGCTATGATGTCACAAAAGAAGCCTTAGGGCTAGGAAAGTTTGAAACCTTGTGGAAAGGGCCCTATATCATCAAAAATTTCCTCTAGCAAGGGGCATACATCTTGACGGAACCGGACGAGACCTACCTCACTAACCCCATCAACTACCTTTACCTCAAGAAATTCTATCCATAAGGCCCGAGTAGCCCTTATCCCCTAGAGTTAGAGTACATAAAAATCCCAAAAATACCAAAATATTTTTGACCCAGAAAACCCTAAACACGCTCAAAATATCACCATGGATCACCAATTTGAACCTTATTTCAGATTTGCTGATGGAGCATCGCGATGGTCTCAAAACTTAGCTGCAGCAGCCTGGGTCATATATCACCCTGACCAATCACCACTGTGTTCAAATGGCATGTGCATCGGTTCAACAACCAACAATCGGGCAGAATATGACGTTGTTATCGGACTTATGTGTGAGGCCCTCCACCAGGGCATTCGCCATATGCATGTATACCTAGATTCCCAGTTAGTAGTCTCACAGTTAAACTAAACATTTGAAACCAGGGATGCAAACCTATTTAGAAAATATTTGCGTGCCAAAATATTAAGCAGATAATTTTATTATATTACATTCTCACATGTATCAAGGAATCAAAACCAAACAGTTGATCGCATAGCTAACAATATCCTAGACTGGAATGCATCACGAGCAAATCACCATACATAAAAACCAAAAACATGTATATCCATAAGCATAACAAAAATGCATAAACCGAAATAGACATCACACCATGTAGAGCTGCAAAAAATATCTCCCATATATATATCAAAAAATATGTGTATGAGAGTACAAAAAATAGTATTGCTAGCTCATTGGCCAGCCCAAAAATACAGAGGTTGTCAAAAATAAGGGAAACATCCTCATAATGGGTGCTTTCCCTATGTACAAATCTACCCTAGGGGGGTGCCCCCTCGGGAGGAGCACCTGGGCCCACCAGTGCTCTTGGTACCACCACCGGAGCTGTTGTCACCACTGCGATAGCTACCCGTTGCAGAGTAGGCCGGTAGTCCCTCTCACGGGCCATCACCATCTCTAGCCATATCTCCTCAAAGTCACCCATATGGCCTCAGGCAGGCATCCCGTGGGTCAAATGGTCCACTCGACCCCGGAAGTCTTCTAGAGCCTCTACCTAAGCTGTAAGTGCTATGATACGCACCTCAGCCGCATTTGCACAAGCTCTCTTTGCTACTATCTCAACGGCACCTATGCTGCTTCCCTCACCTGAAGGGCCAGCACCATCCCCACCCGATCCACCGGCATCCTCACCCGGTCCACCAACGACACCACCTCCCCGACCACCAGGCGGTCGTAGTAGAGGGTTGTGACCGGGCCCGATGCCCGATGAGGCACAAATGACCTAGCTAGTTGCACAATAATGGCCAGAGCACACCGCTCGGCCACATCTGTCACTGAGGCGATATTGATGCATCCCTCAGTCAGGGGTGCACCACCACAATGCCGCCGCCGGATCCTGTCCATGTTCACCCACCCAGTAGGAAGCAGATACCTTAGTGCCTCTCCCTAAGGTAGTAATCCGGTCACAAAGTAAATATCCATTTCGGGACGGATAATTAAGTTCGTCCCCCTCAGGACAAACATGTTGCACCTCCGACACCAATTCCGTATGATATAACGTAGCAGTCGGTCCCGTGACCGAAGGAACTCATTCTCAGCAAATTTTAGGAGGCCCAATGTGGCCAACTGACGGTGCGCCCCAGCATCAGCAGCCAGAGCAATCCAGATCTCGGGCCAATCTCTCTCTCTCCACACAAACCTACCAAGCAATAGGCACCCATTAGTACAAAGGAGAAAAATAATTAAGGACAGCAAAAAACCCAAGTTTTTTCAAAAAACACTACCCTTGCGCACCTGTCTCTAAGATAGTTGTGCCCTTGTGCACCTGTTTCATTTACAGGCGTGCCCTTGCGCGCAAAGAGGCAGGGACAGTGTGCCTTCGCAAAACTGTACCTGAGAAATACGCACAAGGGGGGCGCTTATTTCCCTAGATCGCCCGCGCAATCTAGGGAAAAAATCCTATTTGAGGCCGTACAAACCTAATTTTTACAGCCCCCGACATGACCAAACTAGAAAAATCAAAATGCAGGACGTCATGAGAGTTACCTCGGCATAGTATCGCTAATCCCCAGTACACAGGCTTACCTCAATGGCAAGAAAGGCTCTACTATCACCTCTGATCTCCCAAACTTAGCAAGTACAAATGAATAGGATTAGGGCCATAACCCCTTATTTATCGCCCTTTTCCAGAACTTCAGAGGTCCATAAAAAGAGATCAGAAGGTCCATTCTTCAAACCATAAGTTTCACCATAATCAGTAAACCATGACGAACGAAATCGATGCCCTACATTTGCTTTTTGAAGAAATATTTTTTCAAGCGTCAGCAGGTATGCACCCTCCCATCTTCCTTTCCAAAATTCATGTTTTTCAATAATATTGAATGAAAATAAGATGCTTTCACTTGAGGTAGTTTTTTTTGCAGGAAGAACCCACAAACCATTCACAACAATCACCACTGAAATTTTTGGAGCAGGTATCATTCTACCCTTAGCATGATAGAGTCCCAGAAACTTCTCATATCCTGACATCATTTCTCCATCAGAAATAAACCCTAGGGTCCTCATACCCGACCACGTTTATCATCACCTCACCCTGCATATGATAAACGTCCTCGATGGTCAGTAGAGCCTCCCCTCCATGGCGATCGTCATCTCAAGTAGACCACATATCACTCCACAAGTGACGCCATGGCCATACCATTTTAGTCCGAGAAGCACCTCATGCACATCCATATATCATGCATAAGGTCAAGTTCACCATTCCAACTCAACCCCCTTCTCGGACGACCGGGTTGTACAAGCAAAATGAAAGCGCACCTCCGTGCACCGCATTTGGCCCACCATACCTCCACTAGCATTAACCCATCTACAACATATTCCGCTTCATCAACCTCGCACATGAGACCAACCAATGGGACCCATACCCCCAACAAAACATTGTCCTCACACCATCAAGTGAGCGACCCTCTTTCATGTTTTTGGGTACCTGTCTCTATGTTTTGTACAAACCAAACCCCATTATTTTATTCTTTTGGTAAGTGTAAAAAGATCACAAACAACGCCCTTCGCCCCTTCGCCCTCATATTGCACTTTTTCCTCCCATGGCAGCAGTCCCCTATCTCCCTTGGTCGAAGTATTTCATACCCTCCATGCACGCACCATTACGAAAATCATAGCCGGTTCACACCCGCCCTGGAAGTCCTACCGACTCCAGGGATTTTTTCCTTCAAAAATACCTATGACTGCCGCCAAGCTGCTCAAATATACTTCGACCTTGGGCCACTGAATCCGCATCATCCGGTTTTAGCTACTGCTCACCAACATGTCTATGTTAAACCCATTATGGTTTGGTTAAGGCTTCCTTTTTTTTGACATCAACACCTCTTTTCCAAAAAGGAAGCGGTACCTTAGATGACCCCTCCCCATGTAAATGGGTATCCTTGGGTGGAACTATGGGAGACATCACTGTCCATAGATGTCATCGATCCTCTTGACATTCGACTACAGCAAAAGCTTTCATGTCACGATGGTATCATACCATACAACCATTGCACTTTGATCAAGATCCGTCGAAGACCCATGCCTTTATAAGCATCTTTGACAACAATGCTTACACGGGAAGGTCCTAGCCAGTACATATGTGTACATTATGCAGTGATCTCCCATACCAATATTACACATATGGGTACCACATTCCACCTATCGTCAAAGAAAAAATGCCCTTGAGGGCGTCAGAAGTTGTCGTCAGCAACCACCAATATCACAACCACAGTAGTAACATAGACAGTAAATGTATCTGTCAATTTTGTTTAACTATCCATAGCATCACGAGCATGGGAAATTCCCGCCTCATTCAAATTTTGCAAATATGTTGTATATTTTGTCTACTTGCAGGGGGTCCCCTAGGCAGTGGTTATCTCGGAACCGGTGCAAGGTGTTGTCTCTTCTACATGCAGGCCTCTCTCTCTCTCTCTCTCTCTCTCTCTCTCTCTCTGCGTACGATACAGAAAAGAAACTATAATGTATTTTGGCTATACATTTCTTTCTATACTTCACACATTAGGGGGCATCTGCTAACACTGGAAAATCATACAGCAGAAAACGACATCAGTCAATGTCAAGCCTAAGGATTTACAGGACAGGGATACATTATGGAATCAAAAATATTAAGAATCTCTAAGGTTTGGAGCAATTCAAGATTGAACTAGTTATAAATGCCCGAACGCACACTTTTTCCTTCGAGAAGAACGCCTTCTGCGCGTACTGGAGCCCGATAAGCGCACATTCCTGGAAATGGAAAAACGTCCCTTTCCGAGACCACAAGCAAGTAAATGACAATTTCTCCTTATGTGAAAGCCACCTAAGGACAACACCAATGCCTCGTTAGGCCTTGTGTGAGCACACAAAAGCATATTTCAGCCCATAATGGAATATTTCCCCTCCCTTAGGTCACTATCCACCATGTACCAAGGGAGGGAAGGAGGTTTGAAAGCTCACCTATATAAACCCTCAAAGAGATGAACAATGGGTGATCACAAGGTTATGCTGGCCAAAGTTTCCCAAGCAACACCAGTTGTTTGTGTGAACCAAGGAGCAGGAGCTAAAGAAGAGGACTCAATTGTTGGCCACCCAACAATTTCAGTCCATTGCAGCAGAGAGAGAGAGTTGAACTGCGTCAGAAGGTAGAACTTGAAGGACAAACATACTTGCGTTGGGTCCTAGAGCCTCTGCCTAGGCCCTTCGGCAAGTGGGTAAGATTTGTGTTCATTCCAAGAATTCAATAAGAATAAGGCCATCGAGCCATTGTTTACCTTGTTATTGTTTGGAACTCTCTATTTAGCTTCTTTTTGTGTTTTTAGTTTTACTTTTTTAACAGAGCATATTTAAGTGTATTACTTCATTTTAAGTCTTATACTTCTTAGCTCCCCCCAGATACTGCTTGTTACTTACGGTTTAGAGAAAATACCACATTCTCTAAATGCGTGGGATTTCGTACACCAATGTGTCAAATTCACTACAGAACTTAGAAAAAATTACAAAATTTTGTAGAACTCCTACTTTGGTTACCTTTTTCTCCAATAGCCCCTAACACTATTTGTGGCTTTCCCTTGATCCATTATGATCCAGGTGGATATTGCTGGCCACCCACCTATTCCACTTGGACCCCCACCATTTTTTCTTTTATATTTTCAATTCACTTAATTGTAGTAGAATTTACTATTTTTGGCATTTTTTCGGGTCCTGAACTGTCAGAGCCATTTTGAGGCCCTAAACGACTTTTTTTTGGGAAAACGGGGACCAAAATGGGTATTCAAATGATTTTTTTCATTTGAAATTTGTAGTCCTCAAATAGATATTGTAGAAATTATAAAAACAATATGTATATCATGGATTCAATCTGATCTAATAATGTACTAAAGCTAGATACCGAATCGCTTCTACAAATCAATTGCAGAAATTAAACACAATCGCCAATCACATGAAGCAAAGAAGATTCAATCAAACCAAAATACAGATAATTTCCCAGGGAAATCTTGCTGCTCAAAACCCCTCTATCATATATTTTATATTCCACAAGGAATCATGAAACAATTACAATGCACTCTTCTCACAAGAGTATCGTCCAATGTGCCTATTGTGTCACACTGATCCAGACAAAATTAGGCCAACACTTAGCCAATTATCACTCTGTCTTTAGCCTACCTTTCTCATGCAATTCCTAATGAATGAAATCCTTATTCCTTAGGAATTTCAACCTTCTTCAATTGCGCTCAGTATCATGGGAAATCCAATGAGTGTTTGGTTGCATGGGTGCAACCCAATAATCCTACAACTGATAGTTAACATCCATTTCACCTTTGTCTCAATTGGGTCTCCATTGGAACTGACATGCATGTAGCTAATAATAGTAAATCATCAGTTGCATGTTATATCATTGATTGTGAATTAAATAATATTTAATTCACTTTACCTCTCACTAGTGCAACAAACAGTTACAACTAGCACAACTGAATTTAACTCACTTAACTGAGTTAACTGATTACGCATGCATTAAAATAATGCACCAACTACACTTCGAACTCTGTTACAAATAGAATTACTCTGCATGCCTCACCAACTACCCTCAACTCGAAATTCATGAGCTAACTGAGTCTATCACACTTAGTTAACTATTACAAGTGTTTATGAGATAAGATTACAATTTATTGTCCAATTTAATTAAGGGATAATTAAATTTGACACATATCCAATTTATTAAATAAATTGAATTTCACACTAATGTATCACTAGGAGCCATCTTGACATGAACTTGTGGTCCCGCACTAGTGTAGGTCTTGTCATGTTGTTTTTGGATGTCAATTTCACTTTTTCTTGTTGCAAACTTCAACACTTCCTCTTAACAAGAAACAAATGTCCTTCCATGCGCACATGCACCTCTTGCATGTGACATGCAACTCTTGCATGTGACATGAAACTCTTGCATGCAACATGAAACTCTTGCATGCAACACTTCTCTAGTGTTTCTCGCACATGCAACTCTTTCATGCAACACTTCGCTAGTGTTTCTCGCACATGCAACTTTTGCATGCAACACTTCTGAAATTGAATATCCTCCAAACAACTGAATCAGTATAATGCATCTATCATCATATTCTTCTGACTGCTGCTAGCTACTGAACATTTCCACTGGATTCTCTGCGTTGTTTACATTTGAATCCATGCACTCTACACTGCTGGAAAATATGATCTGCACTCCAGTATTCAACACCTATCACTCTGATTTATGTCCTCTTGACATCTAAATGCATCAATATAACTGATCCTTCTTGTTGGCCTGAGGGGTCCTGAACCAAGTTCGGAGGTTAATTTTTTCCAACAAACCCCTATACTACTGGCCCTTTCGGCAATGACCTACTTGCGCAGGGCAAGGTCTCACCTGAAGTAGTATGGGAGGTTGCTGGAACCAAGTTTCCACACCTTGGGAGAGAGTACGTAATACAAGGCAGGCCTAGATTGCAGATTATTAGGTTCGCACAGAATGATTTTATTCACAGCTCTTTTAATAGTGTAACCAACATATATCCATATCAAAGCTATCAGATCTAATCATTACATTCGCATCCACGTGCGCATTACCAAATAACATCACAGAGAATTAGAATCACAGATATAGTCATGCCAATTCCAGAGCACAGATACATTCGCAGCTTAAATAAATATCATATATGTGCTTCAGCAGTAAACACAAATGATTCACATAACACACAGATAGTTCAACGATACTTCACATTCATTAATATCAAAGATCCACTTACAACCCAACACAGCCTGTGCACAAAACCTAATGGGGTCCACAGACAGCAGGACTGAGGATCTCCTTGCACACAACCAGTAGGAGTCCTTACCCAAAACAACCCAAACAGATCTAACAATTTTCACGTAACATCAATCTATCAACTTACTTACTTACTAGACCCAACTATCTATCTATTTACAATATCGTAGCCTTCGCTATGCTATGCTCTGCAAACTATGGTTTGCGGATCCTAGGGCTACCCTTTAACCCATTACAAAACATTAGGGGCTTTGACCCACCCCAAAACCCCTACGCAGGACCGAATATTACAAAATTATACAAAAACACAGGTTAGGGAATCCTATTCCAGCAACCCCCCAAAACAATTTTGTGACTCATCCTGAGTCACTGCGGCCGTGGGGTTTGCATCTTCACCTGAAGCTGCTTGATCACATCAACCAGTGGGGGCAACACTCCTTTGCTCTACGCAACAACATTCTAATCAATATCCACCAACCTCTTCAAATTTGGACCTTCTGTAGCAATAATGACGCTCTCCAAAGTCTGGTTTAGCTGCTTTACTGTGATATCGACGTCCTGAGAGAGCTTGAGGGATTTATTGGCCCAAGGCTTAAGGTGGTCACTGAGAACCTTATTCTTGTGGTAGAGCCATTTAATGTCATCTCTAAGTTTGTGGCTGGTGCGCACTCATGCCCAGCGCTGAGCAGGGATCAAGGATGACATAGTAGCCTCGAGCTGTTCAAACTCTTCCTCCTTCTAGCACAGTTATTGAGTAAAATATCGTAGGAGGGGGTCACGCTACACCTTAGACCACAACCGCATAACTGTCTCCCATAGCTCTCTGCCCTGAGGAATATGAGCTGTTGGAGACAACTATGCAAATATGGTCTAAGGTGCATAGTGACCCCCTCCTACAAGATTTTACCCGCGTATGCTAATTAAAATATTAAAAAATATAAAAATTTCCTACTTTTGAGGCGGGATTTACGGTTTTTCCTGTAAGTTAACTACCCCAACCCGTGGCCTGACTATTCCCTAACTGAAAAAACTAATTTGAGGAAGTATAAATACCCCTCAAGAGAATGGCATAAGGAAGGAAGAGAGAGAATTATAGATATTTTACCTTGTGATAGCCCTGATCAAGTCTGATATTTCCCCCGTGCCTCCTGCACTTTCCAAATTTTCAGGAAACCCTTTTTTCCTTTTGATGATCACATTCATTCTATTTGACATCCTTTGTGCACTATTCATGGAAGAAGCTTTGTGAGGCTAGGGTTTGATGAATCCAGAGGATGGTTTGCTCAAGGTCATGGCAGATCTCAGGTGTTTTCTCCACTATTGTTTTATGTACATGTTATCAATAAAATAAGTGCCATCTTGTTCCTGATGTTCATGTGTCATATATCTCTTGTACATGCTTAATGATCCTGAATAGTTCATTTATTGTTATCTTTATGAGATTATGTATGTTATTTTGAAACATCTAGGACATATATGCTATACAACTAGGTTTTTGTGCTTTTTCTTTGCAGGTTTGCAGGTTCTGGAGCACGAGTTGCAGGGGGTTTGAACCCTAGGGGATCTACTACAAACGAAGGATAAACGGGTAAGATTTGCAATCCTCATTTTCTAGTTTAAAGCATAGAAGTTGGTTATTTTGAGTCTTGTTAGCCACCTATACAATTTTTTATACCAAAAGGTGGCTAAATCATTTTTTGGAGCCTTCAAGGAACAAATTTTATTGCAAAAAAAAGTGTTATCTCTTGAAAACTCTTGAAGGCCTCATGCCTCTGTCCAAAATATTCACTGCTGTGCCAATTTTACACTCTAGAATTCTGTTGATTTCATGAGGAAAGACTGCTGCAAAATCATCCATTTTCCCCTACTTCCACTTGAAAAAATTAACCTCCATTGTGCTCCCCTTTTCCTCCATAAAACTCCTCTATTTTCATGATTCCCCTTCTTCCATTCATGAAAATCAATTTTTACTTAGTTTAAAACTCATTTTTAAACTATACCAAAACCCCCAAACCATTGAAAAACATTGGAAATTTCATTTGACCTCTGCGAGTAGATCTACACCGTTGGTTGATGCCATCCAATGGCCACGCTCCTCCCCACACCCTCTAAAGAAGTAAAACAAAATAACGCAGGATTTTGTAATGTAGTTTTTGTATTGTGCAGGTGTTTGAATAAAATTCTTCTTTTATGAGTTAGATTCTATACTTCATGATCGGCTATCGATCACTAGAAGGATCGATAGCGCTCCAGTATGGTACTGTAATTTTTTTGCGTGTAGGAGCTGTGAACCTTGTCCAAAGGGAGAAACCCGCTTATAGAAGAAATAAATCGGGTTTATAGTTAATGGAGCCACAGTTCCGAGGTTTGAACCTGGAGTTTAATGGACCAAAGTGAATAGGAAGCAGGGTGTTAACCCCGGTTTAACCTATGGTCACTTACTGTTCAAAAGCCGGAAGCAGTTTGATCGCACCGCTTTTGGTACGGGAAGGAAACCACTCGATGGCAAGTGATCCTGTAAAAATTCACCACGTCGACGGGACAATACCACCTCATCACTCCCTCATCGCACGTTAAATGTCGACTGTGGGCTCAGCGTGATATTGACGTGTGCCATCCAATCTGAGGCTGGCTCATCGAACGGTGATCGCACTCAAAGGAGCTCAGGGGATAAACTAAGGTATGGCGTGTGAATTTAATTGAAACTCGTCGATTGTGTATGTGGGCCCATAACCCACAATTAATCGCCCTGGTCCCCACGGCCATGACAGCAGTCAGCAGTCCCACAGAACCGGTGGTCCCCAATGCCTAGTCAGAATACACATCAGCACACACACGACAGCAACTGATTGGAGCGGGTCTTGTTTGGTTGCTCGCATAGTCGAGAAATCCAGACCCGAAATTGTCATAGGGCGGATTTGATAAAAATTTTGGGTCACAAAGACCTTGACGTCAGCGGGTACCTTTTGTCACCTGAAATGGTTTATGAAGCCTAGTTTTATCAGGAGTTTTGAAGTCCGGGGTATATTATTTGATAAAGGGTGATTAAATGGTTTTTCCATCATATTAAAGAGAAAGCCGGAAGCAGTTTTGATCGCACCGCTTTTAGTACGGAAAGGAAACCACTCAATAGCAAGCGATCCTGTGAAAAGCAGCCACGCTGACGGGACAATACCGCCTCATCGCTCCCTCATCGCGTGTTAAATGTCGACTGTGGGCTCAGCATGATATTGATGTGTGTCATCCGATCTGAGGCTGGCTCATCGAACGACGATCGAACTCAAAGGAGCTCGGGGGATAAACTAAGGTATGGCGTGTGAATTCAATTAAAACCCGTCGATTGTGTATGTGGGCCCATAACCCACAGGTCCCAGGATTATTTTTAGAGTTATGAATCTGCGAAATGATACATATATGAAGGTTGTAGATTCATCTTGGTAAATGAAAGACGAACCTACTTGTAGTGGGTTTTTCTCTTCATCACATGGATGCCATATGAGCCTTGCGTGGCCTGCACATCAGCAAGACATAGTGAATAAAATCACAATCAAAGAGTATCAGTGTCGAAGACAGAACACACCAGAACAGGAGATTGAAGATAGATTTGTGGGGATTACGACTAAGATTGATTATCAAAAGCCTAATCCTCCCAATTAAGACACAGTTAAAAGAAAATCATAAGTGTTTTATCAGACAGGAAAGCCTCCACTGCCACATCAGAGGAAAATTGATTCCTCCCAGCTACCACAAAGCCACCTGTGCCTCAAAGCATGCAAATAAAGGCCAAAGTTATTGATCAAGGTCAGATATTTTCCTCAGCGTAGCCAGAGAGTGAATTCTGCAAATAAACTTAATGAAAAAATATCAGCAGAGTTACTTTAACATAACACAGAGCCTCAAAAGTCAATAAGAGCTCCCACTGAGCTTAATCTTAAATGAAAAACATTAATACAGACAGAACACCTGTAAAATTCTTCATCGAACCCCCCAAAGGCCTAGAAGCCATTAAGACTGTATTAATTATCTTTGGAGATATTTTATCAGATCTCACCTCCTCATTCTTCTATAAATACTACTGGAGAAGATGAGGAAAATGTTGGTTGCTGAACTTTGAAATATACTTGAGCTTGAGACTTATACTTGTAAATAGTGTTCACTGGCTCTTGAAGCTCTACTTGTGATAGATAAGTTAGTTTGGGAAGTGTAGATGATTGCTAAGCTAAAGCATTGGACTTAGAGCTGTAACTTTTTTGGAGCATCAATACAAGCTGATTTATGGGATCCTAGTCTATGTCGACAGTGATGTTGTTTCTTATTGTAAATTGTTATTTTATTTATGTTTTCACTGTGTTCATCTTCTCTTATAAATAACAACATGCATAGAGTTAGGACCTACTGTATATCAGTACCCTTCTCTGACTGAAAATCTTTATCTACATGTTTTCTTCCAATTTGTGTTATTTAGGAATGATTTAATTCAATTCTAAGCATAGGAATTTTGGCGTTCCCTCGTCCTATTGCCTTAGCTAATTGTTATTCTCAAATGTTATTTTCAGTATATGTTAAGTAGAGATGAACTAAGGAAGATATGGTGTGCCCTGGTCCTAGTTTTATCCCCAAATACTATCTTAATGTTTCCCTTGGAATGTGTTGAAAGCTGGCTAGTGTTGAAACACTTACCAGATCTTAGGCCATTATTTGTTATCTTTGTGTTTGTATTCAAATTTACCAAGTAGAGTAGAGCTAGGAGAGGATTTGTGGTGAGCCCGGCCCACTAGTTTCTTCTCCAACAGTTGCCTTCAAGTTTCCCTTTGTTTTAAAATGTTTTTCTATTGAAGGTGCATCAAAAGCAGGCTAGTTTAGAAGTGCTTACCTGATCTTAGATTACTTTTATGTCTTTCTTAAGTGTATGTGAGAAGCAAGCTAGTTTAGAAGTACTTGCCTGATCTTGGGCTGCTCTTTGTTCTTCATCTGTTTAATTCCCCTTATTATTGTTTCATTTCATTCCATAAATCAAACTTTGAAGAGATCCTTGGACATAGATGAATTGCCCCATAGACCACTCTTGAACCTTGATTGTTTCAATTAAACCCTATTATGACTCCATAGCCCAATGGAATAAAACCTACAATTATCTATCTTCTTGGGCAAAGCTTGTTCTATTTTCTTGCAACTTCACACCTTTGAAACTCTTTGCATTTAGAACTTTCCACCTCAAATAATAATCATGCTCAACCATCCAAAAACAAACAAAACCCTCGGCCTTCATAACTAGCCTAATATCGTTACCCAAGACTTCAAAGACAAATCCATCTTTGCACTTTTTGGAGAGATCCCTCTCCAGATTCAGGAAGGCTAGATCCCAGAATCCTAAAGTGGTTGAAATAATGTTCTCCCTGCAGTTGGACTTTTTCTAATCTTGCTAATTACAGGGTGCCAAAATTTCTGGCGACTCCACTGGGGACCGAACCCAAAATCTCTGGTTCCCCTTAAAATTTCATACAAACATTGTTTAGCGAGTAAAAAGTAGCCTTTTCAAGCACTACCTAGAAATGGTAATCATGATGAAGCTTGTTTGAATCAGTGACAAACTAGGCAAAACCTAGGATTCTCATAAGAGTTTGTCTAACCTTGAAAGATCATCTGGCTTAGCCATAAGAGTAGATTGTCTTTGTCTCATAACCATAGCTAAGTTTTGAAACAGATTCAGGACACTCTTAACAACCAATAGGATTGAAAAATAACTCAGAAAACCCAAAAATATTTCATATTGGTATTCCAGTAAACATGGTGGTGGACCATAAAACCTTTTACCTCTGAAAAGAGCTAAAAAATTCCACTTGGCGACTCCACAATCCTTAAAACAGACCTTAAGACTCCACTGGGAAGAACCTTTGTCATCATAATATCTTTAAAACTCAGTTAGAGAACTGTAGGATTTAAATTTGTGAAACAGACTAGTTAACCTCTCAAAGATTGTCATATCTGGTTTAACTGTTCTTGTTTATTCGGGTCTGAAAAACATAGCATAGTGGCTCCTAGAAAGACTCATACTAGAGCCTACCCTGACCCAAACCCACCTGAGATAGTTGATGACCCAGAAAGTATCCTTAGGAAGTCTCCTAAGATTAAACTATCAATTGTTTTCAAATCACCCTCTAGAGCTAATTCAGTTCCTGAAAATCTTTCAGCTCTACAACAATCACAATTTGACTTAGTAAATCCCTTTAGAACTAGGTCATTTGATGATATCATTCAGCTAGATTCTGAGTCTTCACTTTCATCCCCTGAAAGAAGTGAAAATCCTGGTAGTAGGGAAACAACACCTCCTGATTTACATTTCCTTCACAATTTAGGTGTCTCTCATCCAAGATCAGCTCAGCAATCTATTGTTGTTCCATCCATATCCCTTCATCCTCCATTCACTGTCCAAACCACTCCACTTCAGCCCACTTTTCCTTCTGTTAATCCACCTCTTGTGAATCCACCCACACCACATATCATGGCAGCATGGTATGCTCCCTTAGTCCTTCCTGTACCATTAGTCAATCTTCCATAGGACTATCAGTCCAAAATTTCATTGTATGATGCTAGTAATGCTACAACTGCATCACAACATGTGGACAAGATGAATGACTACTTTGACAAAAATGAAATTGATGATGATTCTGTCAAACTTAGACTATTTTCTCAAAGCTTAGGAGGGGAAGTCAGAAAATGGTTTAAACGCTTAACCCCCCATAGTATTAATGATCTCCAAGCCTTCCATTAGACTTTCTTAAACAAATGGGAAGTAAAAAAGAATCCTCTCCAAATCCTCTCTGATTACAAGAATCTTCACAAAAACATTGGGGAAAGTGTACAAGCTTACTGCACCAGATTTAACAGTGTGTATAATGCACTTCCCCCGGATCTAAAACCTCCACAAGGCTTAGCTTTAAACAAATTTCCTGAAGATTTTGACCCTGAAATGGCCTATCAGCTCAGAGAGAGAGATCCTGCAACTCTTGAAGAGATGAAAAAAGGTGCTCTTGCTTTTGAAGTCAACTTGATGGAGAATGTTGGGAAAAATACTGAGAGGGGGGGGGGGGGGGTGAATCAATATTTACTGCATATTCAAAACTTTCTACTTTTTCATTCCTTAAAACCCATACGCTACTTTCCTTCAGTAAACTAGCGTATATACACGGATCCCCTTTATGAAACTAGCGTATACACAGAGATCTAGATATGTCATTAAATCTTCACTCCTATTATTCCATCATTCATTCATCAGATGATTAATAAATAGTAAACATGTGCAGTAAGAACAGAATAAGCCATCACACAAAGCATCACACATGAACACCAGGATTTTTAGGTGGAAACCCAAATCGGGAGAAAACCACCGCTGCAGTTGCTCAGCCTTCAATATTTTATTATAGAGAAAACATCTTACAACATAGGTGCTGGCGCAGACTTGACCAGCACGCAGGCACCCACCTGCGCTCGTTTACCAGCCTCTCCTGGAAGGGAGCTCCAACCCCCTGACTCGTTTACCAGCCTCTCCTGGAAGGGAGCTACGACCCCCCCATCTCGTTTACCAGCCTCACCTGGAAGGGAGCTACAACCCCCTGACTGAAGGCTAAAACCTTCAGCACCACCTTGGACCACGTTTCATCAATTTTCACACTGGATCCAACAACTTCAATAGAACAACACTTGCAGGCCACATTTCATCATATTTTCACATTGGACCCTTTCCATACTTTTAAGTTCAACCGTACATCACCAACAGATACATATCAACACAGATCAGATAGCAGAAACACAGCAGAACAGATCAGATATTTCATACCCCTTGCTTCAGCAAACCCTAGTTTGCATACACGCTTTCCCTTCACTGATGTCGCGTATATACGCGCTTCCGTCCACACAAACCAGCGTATACCTCAGTGTATATTTTATTGCGCATACGCGCTTTCTCTTCGCTGAAGCCGCGTATATACGCGCTTCCTCCGCGGTGAAGTAGCGTATAGATCTTCAATCATTACGTAGCAGCATACTTCATCGCATCGTATATTCGGTCGTACTACCTCGCTTGCATGCATGTTCGGGCCAGATGTTCGCCTCATCACAGATCTAAGCCTTCCATAAACAGATCTAGCAAATATAGATACATTTCAGATCTAGATATCCTGCTTCATCATTTCTTCATAGGTGCATCATAGATTCAGATCTATCATCAAAACTTTACCCTTTCCATACAGATATACTTCTTAGAGAAGTATTCATTCAAGCTCAGACATCTTGCTCTCACACATGATTTGCACAATGAATTTCTTCTCCTTATATATGTTTACCCTTTGTCAATACCATGAGCCCCTTTTTCAATACCATGGGCCAAAACAATACCATGAGCCCAAAACTACCTGGACGGGGTCAATGAGGCGGATCATTACCCAATACAATGGGTCAATACCATGGTGGTTACCCTTGGTTTTGCACTTTTTGAGCGTTTAGCCCATACGCGACTTGGCACGTTCTTTTCCGCGTGCACACGCGACTTCCCCTAGGCCAATCCGCGTATACCAAGAGACATACTCTTTTTCATCATACTTTGAGTACATTCTGAAATCCTTTCTTCATAGCCTTCTGTACACACTGTAGAAACATCATATTTTCTTCATTAGGAACACATTCTCTTAAGCACAACTTCATCAAGTAAGTTGTCATCATCTTCATCAAGTGGGTTTCCTTTCAAGGACAACACTTAGCATCATATTTTCAACAAACATCATATCACATCAGATTTACATCATTTACTAAGTCCATCAAGTCAAGCATAACTTCATCAGGTGGATTGCCATCAAGGACAACACATGTCAACAGTCAAATGTCTTTATCTTCATTCAGTGGGTTGCCATCAAGGACAACATCCTGCATCATATTTCCAACAATCTCCCCCTTTGGACTTGATGGCAACCATGATGGTGTTTGGTTACCACAACAGATAGATACATTAAGAATACAATGACACCATGTCACTCTCCCTATTTTCCATGTCACTCTCTCCATTTTTGGCATCATTCAAACACCATGTTACTCTCCCCCTTTGACATCAAGGGCAAAGGGCACATCATTATCTTCATTCAAACACTATGTCACTCTCCCCCTTTGACATCAAGGGCAAAGGACAAAACCAGCAGATCAAAACCAACACACTCTCCCCCTTTGACATCAAGGGCAACGGGCGGATCAAAACCAACACACTCACCCCTTTTTCTCCTCATGTAGAAGAAGCGTTCTGCAGATCTGATGTATACTGAAGTGACCAAGCTCCCCCTGAGTTCATGCTGAATCTTCAAACATATTTTCAATGAAGTGCATGACTCTATGAAGTTCCTATCACCAATGACTCATACTTACATCAAATATCCAACCAAGTGGATTTACATATGGGACTCAAGTACCCAACCAAGTGGGTTTACAAATTTGACTCCTCTACCCAACCAAGTGGGTTTACAAAAATGACTCAGCTACCCAACCAAGTTGGTTTACAAATTGACAAGTCCTTACATGACTGAATATTACAATTTTACAACATGGGTCTCAACCAGACCTTTACACCAAACTACAAATATAACTTTAAGACCAACACCAGAAAGTCCTCAAGAAAGAGAACATTTTTCAGAATCAACATAATGCCAACAATGCATTATACTTAGCAAAACTAATGCTCCCCCTGAATCTGTGCAACCAAGCAATCTGTCCAAAGACTAAGGCTCCCCCTTAGTTTGTACATCCTGAAAACTTCCATCAACAAATCATCAAGACATCTTCATCAAAACATTAGAAACAGAATTATGAGAACTGGAACACCACCAGAGATACCAAACAGTATCAGAGATACCAAACAGCACTGCAGCTGTGCTGAAGAGAGCTGAACCAACCAAAAAATTCCAGCAACCAAACATACGCGGTTTTATGTGCATTAACTCGCGTACATACGCGACTGTGTTTCAGGAAACCCGCGTATCCCAAGACATCTTCTAAATTTCAACCAGATCTGATTCTTTGTAAGGCAAAGACAATGTTAAGCTTCTTTCTGAGACATTTGAATGCTTCCCTGGACAACAGATAGATAGAATGGTGTAGTTGTGTCTTCAAGCGTCATCCAATGGTTGTGGCATCAGTACAATAGTAACCAAGCCTTCAGATTCTTTGCAGCATCAATACAATCTTTCCAAGAGAGATTGTCATATTAGAACAACATCTTCTCATAGGTGTCAAGCAATCATCCATGTGGTCCAACATCACCATGATCTTCAAGATTTAACATGAAGTAACATATGTAGGCAAAAGATCTCTCAACCATAGTAACACACTCTGCATGAATTATTTCTGAATCAAATGACATCCAACTCATCCATGTGTGAGTACAAAAGATACTTATCAGCAACTAGGGCTCAAAAACTCATCATAATAAACCATGTACCAAGTCATCATCATTTGAGCATGAGTATCACAAAGAATAAGCAGTCATATTTCCAACAATGCAATCATTAGTATTCAACCTGCTGCTCCCCCTAAACCAGTGTTCTTCCTTAGCTTGTGCAATCTGAAGCACCTTCTACAGCAAGTCATCCTCATCTCTGAATTATAAGACTTTCATCTCACCAATGAATGCTCTTTATCATAAAGCAACCAGTCTTCATTCATAATCTTCAACACAAGAACCCATGTATCATTTCATTATCATAAGTATAACCAGAATGATGCTAACAGTGCAATCAGTCAGACTGATGCTCCCCCTGGACCTCTACTTCAGATCTTCAGTTATCAGATAAATTTTCTTATCATCAAAGCATACGCTACTATTTCTGCTGTAACTCGCGTGTATACGTGACTTTGTTTCATTTAACCCGCGTATGGAAAGTGAAATATAGAAAATTTCACACCTTCATCTCCTTCTGCAAATTTACCTTCTGTTCCTGTCTTTTCTTCACACCAGATGCACTGTCAGAAATACATATAAACAGAGTAATCAAATCAACCATGAGAGTCATCATGCATTGCTCCCCTTGTGACGATACATTACTAAATCTCATAATGTATCCCACATCATTCCTGCAGTCAATCAGAGAAGCAAGCTTCCAGAAGCGGATGACTGCAGTAGGGTCTGAATTCCCTACGTTTCTGATCGGTCCTCCTTCTTTTTCCAAATCTGCTTGAGCTTTCTATTTGTGTGCTGAAAATTGTCCATTTTCTCAGATCTGTTCAACCTGCATTCCTTTTCTACATGTCCATACTTGTTACAAGAATAACATCTCATGTGTCCAGAGAAATAAGCATAAGAATCATAATGAGTATTTCTAATCTTTCTCCTTTTGCAATCAACTGCTTTATGTCCATACATGTTACATGAGAAACAATAAAGAAACTAGAGTACCTTTCTGAGTAGAACCTGTTTGTTTGTGGCTGAAATGATCTGCTCCTGCAATTTGCTGCAACATGCCCATAATTATGACATTTAAAACATTCAACGTTCTTGAATGAATTCTTTTGAGAATTCATGATTGTTGGTTGATCTTTTATTTCTTTCAACACTTCAAGTTTTGCATTGACATCCTCTGAATTTTTAGCACTTCCTTGTGAGCTAGATTCACCTTTAACAGTTTCATGAAAACCAAGACCAAGTTTGATAGCAGGAGACCTTTGATTACTCAGAATATTGTCCAAAATATTAGTACTATCTTGAAACCTCAAAAGTTTAATCTTTTCTTCTAATTTACCTTTGAGAATGTTTACCTCAACCTCCAAGGCTTGGCATTGCTTTGTCATGCTTTCTTCTTTCCTTATTCCATCTTCTACTTGATCCTTCAGATTTAGGATTTCTTCTTTCAACCAATTTTCGTTGTCTTCACATGTTTGCTGCAGCTCTTCATTCTTCTTGTTTGATGCTTCGAGATCTTCTTTGAGGGAGACAATTTCTGCTTCAAGTCTTGCATTCTTCTTGTTTGATTCTTCAAGATCTGCTTGTAGAAGTTCTTCATGTTCCTTGTATGATTCTGCCATGACAGACCAGATTTTTGCTCCAAATTCTTCATAATCAAATGATTGCAGAGGTTCATCATTCTTCTTACTTGACGCTTCAAGTTTTTCTTGTAGAGAGATGATTCCAACTTCAAGACCTTTATTCTTCCCTTTTGATTTTTCCAGATCTGTTTTTAGAGAAACGTTTTCTGCTTCAAGTCCCTTACATTGATTGGTTATATTGTCATACAACCTTTGATACTTGTTCATCTGTTCTTTCATTCTAGAGATTAACTCTTTGTACATAGCTTCGCTTTTATTAAATGATCTTTGTTGATCTTCAATTTTCTTGATAGCTTCCTTTAGATCTAAAACTTTACTTTCACTATCTTCACCATTGCATGCACAGGAAAGTTTATCACAAGGACAACAATCAATACCTGTTTTATCTTCTTCATTTTCTGCTGCACATGTTTTCTGAGATATCTCCTTTTCAGTAGCCTTCTTCTTTTGCTTCTTTCCCATTGTGACGGATCTCCTTCAAGCGATCAAGCTTCTACAGAAGGACCACGCTCTGATACCAATTGTTGGGAAAAATACTGAGAGGGGGGGGTGAATCAGTATTTACTGCATAATCAAATCTTTTTACTTTTTCATTCCTTAAAACCCATACGCTACTTTCCTTCAGTAAACTAGCGTATATACGCGTATCCCCTTTATGAAACTAGCGTATACATAGAGATTTAGATATGTCATTAAATCTTCACTTAAACCATTCCATCATTTATTCATCAGATATTCAATAAGCAGTAAACAGGTGCAGTAAGAACAGAATAAACCATCAAACAAAGCATCACACATGAACACCAGGATTTTTAGGTGGAAACCCAAATCGGGAGAAAACCACCGCTGCAGTTGCTCAGCCTTCAATATTTTATTATAGAGAAAACATCTTACAACATATGTGCTGGCGCAGACTTGACCAGCACGCAGGCACCCACCCGCGCTCGTTTACCAGCCTCTCCTGGAAGGGAGCTCCAACCCCCTGACTCGTTTACCAGCCTCTCCTGGAAGGGAGCTACGACCCCCCGATCTCGTTTACCAGCCTCACCCGGAAGGGAGCTACAACCCCCTGACTGAAGGCTACAACCCTCAGCACCACCTTGGACCACGTTTCATCAATTTTCACACTGGATCCAACAACTTCAATAGAACACAACTTGCAGGCCACTTTTCATCATATTTTCATACTGGACCCTTTCCATACTTTTAAGCACAAACATTCATCACCAACAGATACATATCAACACAGATCAGATAGCAGAAACACAGCAGAACAGATCAGATATTTCATACCCCTTGCTTCAGCAAACCCTAGTTTGCATACGCGCTTTTACTTCACTGATTTCGCGTATATACGCGCTTCCGTCCACACAAACCAGCGTATACCTCAGTGTATATTTCATTGCGCATACGCGCTTTATCTTCATAGAGTCCGCGTATATACGCGCTTCCTCCGCGGCGAAGTAGCGTATAGATCTTCAATCATTACAGAGCAGCATACTTCATCAGATCAGATATTCAGTTCAGATCTACCCTTTCGCTTCAGACAGATGTTCGCCTAGATGTTCGCCTCATCACAGATCTAAGCCTTCCATAAACAGATCTAGAAAATATAGATACATTTCAGATCTAGATATCCTGCTTCATCATTTCTTCATAGGTGCATCATAGATTCAGATCTATCATCAAACCTTTACCCTTTCCATACAGATATACTTCTTAGATAAGTATTCATTCAAGCTCAGACATCTTGCTCTCACACTCATGATTTGCACAATGAATTTCTTCTCCTTATATATGTTTACCCTTTTTCAATACCATGAGCCCCTTTTTCAATACCATGGGCCAAAACAATACCATGAGCCCAAAACTACCTGGACGGGGTCAATGAGGCGGATCATTACCCAATACAATGGGTCAATACCATGGTGGTTACCCTTGGTTTTGCACTTTTTGAGCGCTTTAGCCCATACGCGACTTGGCACGTTCTTTTCCGCGTGCATACGCGACTTCCCCTAGGCCAATCCGTGTATACCTAGAGACATACTCTTTTTCATCATAGAATCTAGCACATGCTGAAATCCTTTCTTCATTGCCTTCTGTACTCACTGTAGATACATCAGATTTCCTTCATCAAGAACATATTCTATCAAGCACAACTTCATCAAGTAAGTTGTCATCATCTTTATCAAGTGGGTTGCCTTTCAAGGACAACACTTAGCATCATATTGTCAACAAAAATCATATCACATCAGATTTACATCATTTACTAAGTCCATCAAGTCAAGCATAACTTCATCAGGTGGATTGCCATCAAGGACAACACATGTCAACAGTCAAATGTCTTTATCTTCATTCAGTGGGTTGCCATCAAGGACAACATCCTGCATCATATTTCCAACAGAGAAGAGAGCAAGAATGAAAAATGAAAAGAGAGTGTCCTTTAGAGAGGAATCTACACCCTATATTTCTAGCTCAAAGATGGAGAGAATGATGGAGGAGATGATGAAGAAAATAAGCATCCTTGAGAGAGCACAAGCAAGTCAAAACCAAATTTCTCCTCAAAACAGAAATCAGAACCAAAATCATAATTTTAAAAGAAACCAACCTCAAAATAGACCAAGGGAAGATGATCAACAGATCACTCCTCCCTTTCATCAAAACTATGTGAGTGAGGTTGAGGAAACAAATGAAATAACAGAGGAAGATGATATCAACATGCCGGGGGTAGATAATGATGACTTTGAAGTCCATTATGATAGAAAACAAGGTCTTTATACACCTTATGATGAAAAAAGAGATGATGATTAAAGTTATTATCAAGACATGGAAAATGTCATCTTAGAGTCTCAAAGAGAATATGACCTTAGAATAAAAACTAGTCAACAAACTCCCAACACCAAAATCTCTGAAAAATCTTCACAAAACATCACTACAACCAAGCCTAAAGTTGTTAAATAGAAGGACAAAACAGTAGTTGTGAATTTTGATAAAGGTAGAGAGAAAAGCACTCAAAACAATGAAAAATAGAGTGCGGACATTAGTAGTAGTAACACTTCAGCTAGTACTCCTGTTAAAACCATTTTGTCAAATGTAAATAGAACAAATCAGCAAGCTGAATCTTAGGGATAATTTTAAGGATGGAAAATTATCTTGAAGTTTAAAAAATTGGCGAATCTCACTAGTCCCTAATATGCAAAATATAAAATGTTTATTGATGTATTTGTAAAATTATTCAAATTTATAATGATATTATGTATATTGTCTATATAATGTTGGCGATTTTTAATGTAAAATAATTTTATATTGTAAAATTTGGGAGAATCATTTTTATAAAAAATGGAAATTGGCGAATATTTTTTTTGGAAAAACCATGCAAAATTAGCCCACCCACGAATATTAGCCCCTAAAATTTTCCATGGCTGATGTTGCTGATAGACTAGCAGCTAGTAAGGCTGAGACAAGTTCTTCAAAAAACCAAATTCCTTTCAGCGTAGAGCAGGAAATTTCAAAGATCAAAATCTCTATTCCCCTAACTGAGTTAGCTGCCCAGAATGTATATAAAACCCAAATTTTGAAGGCTTTAAATATTGAGGGTAATAATGACACAGTAAATCTTAATGATGACCATCCAGAGCTCATTTTTGGTCCTAATATTGAAGGTAGATATCAAGAGGGACCTGTTCCTCCCTTTTATGTAAGTTCAAATGTTCATGACAAGATTTTACATAACGCTATGCATGATTCAAGAGCCTCTCATAATTTAATGCCCAAAGCTGTCATGGAAAGCCTAAGCCTTGAAATCACCAGACCTTACAAATACCTTTACTCCTTTGACTCAAGCAAAGTAAATTTTTAGGATTAATTAAATATCTCTGTGTTAACTTAGCTCAAATTCCAGCCAAATTTTTAGTCATGGATATTTTTGTGGCTGATGTGCCCCCAAAGTACGGAATGCTATTATCTAGGTCTTGGGGAGATAAGTTACAAGGGAATATGAAGATGGACATGACCTATGCAACCATCCCTATTTTCAATAAGACAAGAAGACTTTACAGGGAGTCTCATATGCAATACATGGTGACTAGCCAAGACAGACCATAGAACTCTCCCCTTTATTCTGTAAACATAGGCCTGGATTCATTTATCCTTTTCAATGATGAAACTTTCAGTGAACAAGTTACCTTGTTTGATTTAATGACAGATAGAGAGGAGGAAGAAGGTAACGTAGGAGTGTCAGAACAGTTTGCTGAACCTGTCAACTCTAGCAAACAAAACATAGGTCTTGACCTACAAATCATGTGTCCTTTGCTTTTAAACGTTGAGATTCAAGAAAGCAGTCCTCAACCCAATAAAAAATCTGAGGAGTTAAAACAAGTTCAACAGTATGCTGACCTCCAAGAACAATTCGATAGCACACTTATTGAAGAGCATAGTAACCCAAATGATAAACTCGAGACTAGTCCTCTATGGAGTATGCACTTCGATGGGTCCTGCACTAAGACCAACGCTGGTGTAGGTGTCTGGATATGCAACACTAAGAATAACCACACAGAAAGCCTTTCCTCTAGATTAAACTTCCAGTGTTCCAATAACGTAGCGGAATATGAATCCCTTCTCTTAGGCTTACGATTGTTGAAGAAGTTAGGAGCCAAAAGAATCAATGTGTATGGGGATTCAGAGTTAGTCATTAGGCAAGTCAATGGGGAGTATAACGTAAACCATCCTAGACTTAGGGCCTACCGAAACGATGTCATGGACCTTTTAAAAACTTTCAAGGAGTCCAAACTGATTTTTGTCCCAAGAAAAGGAAATATTGCGGCCCGCAATTTAGCTTTTGCAGCTAGAACATGCTTAACGCCATATGAAACCAAAGACTACACAACTCAGATAAAATTTAGACTAGCCATTCCTGATAACAAAAGAGTTTGGCAGGTGTTCGAGGAAGACCAACAAATAGAAGACTTCATGCAGTTCAGAAACGAATTTGAACTACCAAGTTCAGATTTAGATTATGAAACCGACTGCCCTAGTGAAGAAAATTTTCTTGATGAAGAAGAAAGGTCTCCTGAACTTGCTAATGTAAAATTGTTGTCTAGCAAACTTGAAAATGAAACATAGATGAACGCAGAGTTAGAAACATAGGAGTTAGAAACCCTGCACTCTAAGGATGAAAGTTTGCCAGGCGGTCTAGCACCTTTAGAAGAGTTGTTTGATTTTAACGATGTGGCTAGGAAGCCAAAACTGGAACTTGTAGAGACTAAAGTGGAAGAGTGCAATATAGGCAGTGAACTTAAACTGAAAATGGTTAAACTATATAAAACTTTACCATCTCACATTAAACTCAAATACATAGAGCTGTTTAAAGAATTTTCTGATGTTTTTGCGTGGAGTTACAAAGATCTAAAATCCTATGACATTGAAATAATACAGCACAAAATTCCTCTCAAAGAAAACCAAAAACCATTCAAACAGAATCTGCGCAGAATAAACCCTGTTCAGCTGCCTCTGGTTGAGAAGGAAATCAAGAAA
The DNA here is from genome assembly GCA_034641835.2 of Pinus albicaulis. NCBI lineage: Eukaryota > Viridiplantae > Streptophyta > Pinopsida > Pinales > Pinaceae > Pinus > Pinus albicaulis. The sequence goes on along the minus strand of CM076573.1, from coordinate 57,471,008 downwards.
ATGTATGAAGCTGGTATTATTGTCCCTATTAGATATTCTGAGTGGGTGTCTAATCTGGTGTCGCTAGGGAAGAAAACTCGAGAGATCAGGCTTTGTGTATATTTTTTAAGAGACTTAAACAAAGCTTCATTAAAAGACAACTACCCTTTACCTAAGACGGATCATATTTTACAAAGGGTGGTAGGGTCTAGAAGAATTTATTTGCTTGATGGCTACTCGGGGTACAATCAGATCTTAGTTCACCCTGCTAATCAATTAAAGACAACCTTTACTACACCATGGGGCACTTTCATGTATGTGAAAATGCCTTTTGGTCTAATGAATGCTGGAGAAACTTTTCAGAGAGCCATGGACATAGCATTCTTGGAAGAACTAGGCTACTTCATCATTATATACCTTGATGATGTTACTGTGTTTTCAAAGACAGATGAAGAGCACTTAGCACATTTAAGAAAAATATTTGGGAGATGCAGGAAGTTTGGGATATCTTTAAACCCTAAGAAAACACTATTTGGGCTCCAATAAGGTAAACTTCTTGGGCACATTATTTCAGAAGAAGGTATTAAGATAGATCCCAAAAGGATTGAGGCCATATTGCAAATCTCTCATCCTCGAAACATCAAGGAGTTGCAATATTTCATTGGAAAGATTAACTTTTTGAGAAGGTTCATCCCCAACTTGGCTGAGCTTCTTAGAAATATCAAAAACATGTTGAAGAAGGAGCAAGGGGTAAAATGGACCTTGGAAGCAAAGAAGTCCTTTGAGCTGGTGAAGCAAGCGTTAACCAAAACACCGGTTCTAATAAGTCCCAATTTTTCAAAAGATTTTTATATTTTTTCGTTTGCATCAGAACATACCATAGTTGCTGTCCTTTTACAGAAAAATCGACAAGGACAAGAGCAGCCTATTGCATTCTTTAGCAAGGCATTGAGGGATGCCCCTTTGAAGTATAACATTATGGAGAAGCAAGCTTTTGCTTTGATTAAAGCTTTGAAAGACTTCAGAGTATACATCTTGCACTCACACATCATTGCCTTTGTCCCAAATTTAGTTGTGAAAGACATTCTAACACAAGACCCAGATGGTAAGAGAGGTAAGTGGATTGTGATTATTCTTGAATATGATTTAGAGATAAAACCCACTAAAGTCATCAAAGGCCAAGGTCTAGCTAGATTAATGACTGAATCCAATTTTGAAGTTCTCGATATTAATATGATTAATGCTTTGGAAGAACAAGAGGAAATCTCAACTCCCATTGTTGAAGATCATTTTATGAATTCCTCTTGGTATGCTAATATTATTTATGTTTTGCTTAATTTAAATACACCTCCTGGTTTGAAAAAAACAAAGGCAAGGTTCCTAAAGTTAAAAGTTCTAAACTATTGCATTATAGATAGATGTCTTTATTGGAAAAATGCAAGTGGTGTATTGCTTAAATGTTTGCCTGAGTATGATGTAGAGAAGGTTAAGCACGAGTTCCATGAAGGAGAGTGTGGAGGTCATTTGTACTAGAAGACAACAACCAACAAAATTTTGAGGGCTGGTTTCTATTGGCCTACTCTCTTTCCTGATATACACAAGATGATCATTGCCTGTCATAAATGTCAACTTTTTGAAGGCAAAAGAAAACTGCTACCCCTACCTCTGCATCCAATCACTGTTGAAGCTCCTTTTCAATAGTGGGGACTTGAATTCATAGGAGAAATCCATCCACCATCTTCTACTCAGCATAGATGGATTCTCACTGCCACAGACTATTTCACTAAGTGGATAGAAGCCATACCTTGTAGGCAAGCCAATGATTCTGTTATTCTAAAATTCATAGAGAATAATATTCTCTCTAGATTTGGCTCTCCTACCAAGATCATCACTGATAATGCAGCAACATTTGGATCAAAGAAGATGGTTGAATTCTGTCATAGTTATCAGATAACATTGGGGAATTCCACGACCTATTACCCTCAAGGTAATAGACTTGCAGAATCCTCAAACAAGAGTTTAGTGAACATAATCAAGAAACTGTTGGAGGACAACAAAAAGTCTTGGCACACAAAGCTAGTTCATGCACTTTGGGCTGACAGATTGACTTTGAAGAAATCTATTGGCATGTTACCTTTCCAGCTTGTGTATGGTACTGATACAATTTTTCCAACCAGCCTTGGTGTACCAGTGATGAAGTTGATTCAAGAGTTGCAAACTAAAGATAATGACATGATCAGAAGAATAAATCAGATCATTCATCTTCAGCAAACCAGAGAGGAGGTTTATAACAAAGCATTGCAGAAGCAGGACAACATTAAAAAGCTTTTTGACAGAAGAACAATGGCCAACAATTTCAATATTGGGGACAAAGTTTTGAAGTGGGACTCAAGGAGGGAAGACAAGGGCAAGCATGGAAAATTTGACAACTTATGGCTTGGCCCTTACTCTATCCATTCAGCTGCTGGTAATAATGTCTATTTTTTGCAAGAGTTGAATGGAGAAGAATTGTTTGGAGGTTCTGTCAATGGTAGGATTCTTAAGCATTACTTCTCTTGATCCATGTTATGTTCTGAAAGCCTTTTTATCTTTTGTCTCATTGTAAATACTTCACCCATCACTGCATTCAAAGTCATAAACATCAAAAATACAAAAACAAAGAAAGAAAGAAAAGAGGGCAGATTGTAAAAACAAGAAAGGTACAACCCCATACCAAAAAGAGAAACAAATCTGAAAGTGTGCAAGCTAAAATGCCACTCCTAAAGAAAATACTTCTATTTAGTCAAACAGCCTAATCTTGAATAATTAGATTTAAATTTTTTGCTGATAGGATAGTGAATTCGATTTGCCAAACCGTTTAATATTGGCTTATCAGTAGATAGTTTAGGATAGAAATTAAAGGTTCAAACATGCTCAAAATATGAACCAGTTGACAAAGGAAAGAAAGCTCAAGTAAGAATCAAAATAGAGCTGTAAAAGAGATGAAGGAAATTCTTTGAAATTTCAGATCCTAAGCCTTCCATTTTGTTTTAATTTTCAGAAAAATAAGATCTATGTGCAGCTTGTTTTGTTATGCCATAGATCAGCAACAAGTTAGACTGTTCAATCCTAATTTGTATGCTTTTAAATTTTTGTTGTAGGATTTAGTGAATAAAATCTGTTGGACAGTTTAATCCCAACAGATAGTAGATTAGGTAGAGAATCATATGGGCTCAACTGTTTAATCTGAGTCCATGGAGAAATAAGGAGCAGAAATTGATTAGATTTCCTATTTTCAAAAGAATAAAACGTTGTAAAAGAGTTTGCTAATCCAAGTGCACTCCAAAGAAGAAAAAATGTTAGATTAGTAGGATTGGGTAGGTAGAAAGCTTGTTGATGAAATATCCATTGTTCTTATGGCTGCTAATATGTTTTCAGAGCAAAATAAGATCATTCAAGGAAAGAAAGGTAGCCCAATGGATGAGGCACTGATCAGCCTCCCAGAGAATGCAAGTCTGAAGTTCTTGATGCCTTCAAGAAGGCACCATCCCTAAGTGGAGCCACTATTAGCCACCTATACAATTTTTTTATACCAAAAGGTGGCTAAATCATTTTTTGGAGCCTTCAAGGAAAAAATTTTATTGCAAGGCCTCATGCCTCTGTCCAAAATATTCACTGCTGTGCCCATTTTACACTCTGGAATTCTGCTGATTTCATGAGGAAAGACTGCTACAAAATCATCCATTTTCCCCTACTTCCACTTGAAAAAACTAACCTCCATTGTGCTCCCCTTTTCCTCCATAAAACTCCTCTATTTTCATGATTCCCCTTCTTCCATTCATGAAAATCATTTTTTACCTAGTTTAAAACTCATTTTTAAACTATACCGAAACCCCCAAACTATTGAAAAACATTGGAAATTTCATTTGACCTCCGCGAGCAGATCTACACCGTTGGTTGATGCCATCCAACGGCCACGCTCCTCCCCACACCCTCTGAAGCAGTAAAACCAAATAACGCATGATTTTGTAACGTAGTTTTTGTATTGTGCAGGTGTTTGAATAAAATTCCGTTTATATGAGTTAGATTCTATACTTCATGATCGACTATCGATCACTGGAAGGATCGATAGCGCTCTAGTATGGTACTGTAATGTTGTTGCCCGTAGGAGCTGCGAACCTTGTCCAAAGGGAGAAACCCGCTTATAGAAGAAATAAATCGGGTTTATAGTTAATGGAGCCACAGTTCCGAGGTTTGAACTTGGAGTTTAATGGACCAAAGTGAATAGGAAGTAGGGTGTTAACCCCGGTTTAACCTACGGTCACTTACTATTCAAAAGCCGAAAGCAGTTTGATTGCACCGCTTTTGGTACAGGAAGGAAACCACACAATGGCAAGCGATCCTGTAAAAAGTTGCCACGTCTCCCTCATCATGCGTTAAATGTCGACTGTGGGCTCAGCGTGATATTGACGTGCGTCGTCCGATCTGAGGCTGGCTCATCGAACAATGATCGCACTCAAAGGAGCTCGGGGGATAAACTAATGTTGTGTGAATTTAATTGAAACCCGTCGATTTTGTATGTGGGTCCAAAACCCACAATCAATCACCCTGGTCCCCACGACCATGACAACAGTCAGCAGTCCCACAGAACTGGTGGTTCCCAACGCCTAGTCAGCATACACATTAGCACACATGCGGCAGCAACTAATTGGAGAGGGTCTTGTTTGGTTGCTCGCATAGTCGAGAAATCTGGACCCGAAATTGTCATAGGGTGGATTTGATAAAAATTTCAGGTCACACTTGGGCTAATGTCAACAGGCCCCAAAATGGACCCGATACGCTTTATAGGGTGGATTTGATAAAAATTTCAGGTCACAAAGACCCTGACGTTAGCAGGCACCTTTTGTCACCTGAAATGGTTTATGCAGCTTAGTTTTATTAGGATTTTTGAAGTCCGGGGTATATTATTTGATAAAGGGTGATTAAATTGTTTTTCCATCATATTAAAGAGAAAGCCGGAAGCAGTTTTTATTGCACCGATTTTGGTACAGAAAGGAAACCACTCAATAGAAATTGATCCTGTGAAAAGCCGCCACGTCGACGGGACAATACCACCTCATCGCTCCCTCATCACACGTTAAATTTCGACTGTGGGCTCAGCGCGATATTGACGTGTGTCGTCCGATCTGAGGCTGGCTCATCGAACGGTGATCGCACTCAAATGAGCTCAGGGGATAAACTAAGGTATGGCATGTGAATTCAATTAAAACTCGTCGATTGTGTATGTTGGCCCATAACCCACAAGTCCCAGGATCAGTTTCAGAGTTATGAATCTGCGAAATGATACATATATGAAGGTTGTAGATTCATTTTGGTAAACGAAAGACGAACCTACTTGTAGTGGGTTTCGCTCTTCATCACATGGATGCCATATGAGCCCTGCGTGGCCTGCACATCAGCAAGACACAGTGAATAAAATCACAATCAAAGAGTATCAGTGTCGAAGACAAAATACACCAGAACAGGAGATTGAAGACAGATCTGTGGGGATTACAGCTAAGATTGATTATCAAAAGCCTAATCCTCCCAATTAAGACACAGTTAAAAGAAAATCATAAGTGTTTTATCAGACAGGAAAGCCTCCACCGCCACATCAGAGGCAAATTGATTCCTCCCGGCTACCACAAAGCCACCTGTGCCTCAAAGCATGCAAACAGAGGCCGAAGTTATTGATCAAGATCAGATATTTGACTCAGCGTAGCTAGAGAGTGAATTCTGCAAATAAACTTAATGAAAAAATATCAGCAGAGTTACTTTAACATAACACAGAGCCTCAAAAGTCAATAAGAGCTCCCACTAAGCTTAATCTTAAATGAAAAACATTAATACAGAAAGAACACCTGTAAAATTCTTCATCGAGCCCCCCAAATTTCTAGTAGACATTAAGACTGTATTAATTATCTTTGGAGATCTTTTATTAGATCTCACCTCCTCATTCTTCTATAAATACTACTGGAGAAGATGAGGAAAAGGTTGGTCACTGAACTTTGAAATATACTTGAGCTTGAGACTTCTACTTGTATATAGTGTTCACTCGCTCTTGAAGCTCTGCTTGTGATAGATAAGTTAGTTTGGGAAGTGTAGATAATTGCTAAGCTAAAGCATTGGAATTAGAGTTGTAACTGGTTTGGAGCATCAATACAAGCTGATTTATGGGATCCTGGTCTATGTCGACGGTGATGTTGTTTCTTATTTTAAATTGTTATTTTATTTCCGTTTTCACTGTGTTCATCTTCTCTTATAAAGAACAACAGGCATAGAGTTAGGACCTACTGTATATGAGTACCCTTCTCTGACTGAAAATATTTATCTACATGTTTTCTTCCAATTTGTGTTATTTAAGAATGATTTAATTCAGTTCTAAGCATAGGAATGTTGGCGTTCCCTCATCATATTGCCTTAGCTAGTTGTTATTCTTAAATGTTATTTTCAGTATATGTTAAGTATAGATGAACTAAGGAAGATATGGTGTGCCCTGGTCCTAGTTTTATCCCCAAATACTATCTGAATGTTTCCCTTGGAATGTGTTGAAAGCTGGTTAGTGTTGAAACACTTACCAGATCTTAGGCCATTCTTTGTTATCTTTGTGTTTGTCTTGAAAGTTACCAAGTAGAGCAGAGCTAGGAGAGGATTTGTGGTGAGCCCACCCTGTTAATTTCTTCTCCAACAGTCGCCTTCAAGTTTCCCTTTGTTTTAAAATGTTTTTCTATTGAAGGTGCATCAAAAGCAAGCTAGTTTAGAAGTACTTACCTGATCTTAGATTACTTTTATGTCTTTCTTAAGTGTATGTCAGAAGCAGGCTAGTTTATAAGTACTTGCCTGATCTTGGGATGCTCTTTTTTCTTCATTTGTTTAATTCCCCTTCTTATTGTTTCATTTCATTCCATAAATCAAACTTTGAAGAGATCCTTGGACATAGATGACTTGCCCATAGACCACTCTTGAACTTTGATTGTTTCAATTAAACCGTATTATGACTCCATAGCCTAATGGACTAAAACCTGCAATTATCTATCTTCTTGTCCAAAGCTTGTTCTATTTTCTTGCAACTTCACACCTTTGAAACTCTTTGCATTTAGAACTTTCCACCTCAAATAATAATCATGCTCAACCATCCAAAAACAAAGAAAACCCTCAACCTTCATAACTAGCCTAATATCATTACCCAAGACTTCAAAGACAAATCAATATTTGCACTTTTTGGATAGATCCCTCTCCAGAGTCAGGAGGGATAGATCCCAGAATCCCAAAGTGGTTGAAATAATGTTCTCCCTGCAGTTGGACTTTTGCCAATCTTGCTGATTACGGGGTGCCAACAAGTCCTTCTCGTGATGACATGCCCCTGCTCTGTGAGGTTTACCAACCCAGGACCTTAGGGTAACATTTCCCATAATAGAACTGGCGACTCCACTAGGGATTACATCCATGTAATTCCTATTTTGGGTTGTTTCTATCTGTCTTGTAGGTTCCCTGAGAGGTTAATCAAATTTTACAGTCTAGTAAGTCTTTTCCCAACCAGAAAGAAGTCCTGGTCTCTTGATCAAGCTTGAATTTTTCTTTTTTTCCTTATTTTTGTTTATATACGCTACTTAGGTTGTACACAGTCACATATTCCCTCTGTATTCTCCAAAAGGACCCGCGTATACGCGATTTTTTTTTGTTATAGTTGCATACAATGAATCCACATATGCCTGGGAAAATTTGAAAATTTGAGTTTTGAAGCCCTGTCACTCTTTCCTGTTTGTGTGTAATATTCCTTTTTAGGAATTGCTGCACTATGGGCAGTGAAAACGTTGTATTCAGAAAATTACGCTATAGAAACCTGAAACAAGACTTGGATCCTCTTATATATGTTGTATGGACCTTACATACCAAATGGAATCAGAAAAAAAATCATCCTAGCTAGATTAAACAGATCTACCCAGCTCAATATAGCTTAAAAACACCCCAATCCCATGACTTTCAACAACAGAATTTATGAAGACTGTAATAGGGTAATTCACATGAGGGTTTCTACAGAAAATTTTGAATCAATACAGATCTAGAGATTATATTAATCATAGAGCCAAGAAATGGAGGTTTAACCTCTTTTATACAAGAAAGAAGACAACTGGGCAAGGGTTTCTGGCATTACACAAGTATAAAAGGAAGTACTGAAGAAAATAACGCAGTCTACTGCAACTATGTATTTGACATGACTGAATATAACATGAAATAGTTGATCAATATATAAAATGGCCAAAGGCCCTCCTTATTAGACTTTTCACAGAGAAATAGACACCTTCTCCTCAAACACTAGCACAAAATCAAGGGATTCAACCTTGCCACTGCTGCACCTTCAGAAAAGGCGATGTTTCTGGAAAATACTGCACTGTAGATGTTGGTGACTGCTTGACCCTAAGTTAGATGGTGGAAAAATAGCTCAAAACCTTCCCTTTAGATCCCTTAAACAAGCTGATCCAAAGAAGAGGATGGAATTCCCGCATGAGAATCCCTTGCACTAAACAGTGCTGCAACCAGAACTAAACAACTGAAGCATGCAAGTAGTCAAAAGAAAAAACATAGATGAATACTGAATGCCTTCCTTTCTGCTATCCCTTCCTTCTTATCTTGAGCCTCCTCACCCCTGACCCCACTCATTAATGAGGTGACTTCCTTGAAAATATTCCTCCTTCAAAACTGTGTTATCCTTACTGGTTTCCCTCCTCATGTAGCAGCGCTGTTGATTTGGTCAGTTGGATCTAGTCCACCTACATTTCCTCCCTTTCACACCAAGCTGGATTTATTTTCCTTCTTATTCTGATCCCCTTTCAAATTGGGATTTTTTTATTGATATTACAGAGATTTAAGGGTCTCCCTATCCCATTTATTATTCTAGCTGCAAAATGGAGCAAATATAATATTCCAACTAGCAATGGCTAATTGGGAATATTACAGTCCTCCCCGCTCAAAATTTTCTTGCCCTCAAGAAACAAAAAAGAAGGATGCTACAAGATCTTCTCTCCCTCCCAAGTGGCATCCTCATCCGGTAGATTATTCCATCTAATCAGATATTCCTTGATCACTCTGTTTCTTAGCTGCCTCTCCCTTGTGTCTAAGATCGCTTCTGGTTACAAAATTAGATGGCCCTCATCATCAATGGGGGGGAGGTCCATGTTGGCAACTATATCTATCCTAATGGCCTTATTGAGGCAATATACATGGAAAATATTGTATATCGTGCTCCCCTTAGGAAGCTCCAGCTCATATGCTACCTTACCAACACAACTGTTCACCTTATATGGCCCATAGAAACGTGGTTTGAGATTTTTAGCCCCCTTCTCCTTTAGTGTAGACTATTTATAAGGCTGAAGGTGCAGATAGAATAGATCTCCTACCTCAAACTGTCTCTCTACCCAACCACAGTATGCATAAATATTTTGCTGGTTTTGGGCTATATCAATGTTGTCTTTAAGGGCTCTAAGTATGTCCTGATTCTCATGAATCCATTCCTTTGCTCTTGGAGCCTTACTTTCCCAAAGCATAACATCAGAAAATGAGAGTGCATCATACCCATATAGGGCCCGGAATGGAGTCATACCGATAGACATATGGTGAGTAGTGTTGTAAAAATACTCCACCAAGTGTAGCCAACATAGCCAAGCCCTCTGCTACCCTACAACATAGTTTCTCAAGTAACCTTCCAGACACTTTTTCATTATCTCAGTCTGTCCATCGGTTTGTGGGTGATAGCTAGTGCTCGGTGTCAAATTAGTCCCCAATAACCGGAAAATTTCCTGCCAAAAACCACCCATGAAGCGGCTATCCCGATCACTCACTATGGTCCTTGGGAAACCATGGAGTCTAAACACATCTCTGAAGAATAGCTCAGCCACCTGTGAAGCAGTATAATGTGTAGAAATGGAAAAGAAATGAGAGTACTTTGGTTTTCTATCAACAACTACAAAGATACAATTCTTACCCTGCACTATAGGTAGGTTGGTGATGAAGTCCATAGAGATGCTCTCCCACTTCCCATCCGGAATAGGTAGTGGCCGCAGCAACCCAGCAGGGTGGGTGTGCTCTTCCTTGTTCTGCTGACAAACTGTGCTTTCCTTGACATGTTGGAGCATATCCTCCTTGAGACCCTTCCATGAGAATCTCTCCCTTATGGCCCTGTAAGTCTTTGTGAAGCCTTGATGCCCTATAAGTGGGGAATCATGTGATGCTTGTAAGATCTTCTCCTTGAGCCTGGAATTCTTAGCCAAGAAGATCTGGTCCCGGTATTAGATGACCTCATCCATCACCCTATACCTCTCATCCGGTACCACTCCATCAAGTATCTCACATGAAAAATCATTGGAATACTCAACCAAAAGTTGACCCTTCCAATCTGCATCCATGCCCCTCAAGGACAACGTCGTAGGTCTCCCAGATAGAGCATCAACCACTACATTTCGCTTCTCCTTGACATATTCTATGTCAAAGTCATATGCTTGGAATTTTCTCACCCAATTTGTTGTCTTTCTTGGAGCTGCTTCTGTTCAAGAAAGAATCTAAGGCTGTTATGGTCAGTCTTCACCCTGAATTTATTCCCCACCAAGTACTGCCGGAATTTGGCTTATGCATGCATGATAGCCAACATTTATTTATAATAGATGGGGTATAGAATTTCATGAGGAATCAGTTTTCTACTTTCAAAGGCTATAGGATGACCTCCTTGCATCAAGACTGCTCCAATCCCTTCACCTGATGCATCACATTCTAGAAAAAAAGGTTGAGAAAAATCAGGTAAAACTAATACAGGGCAGCTACTCATTACCTCTTTGAGCTTATCAAAATCCCTCTGCGCTGTAGGAATCCAACTGAAAGCTCCCTTCTTGGTCAAGTCTGTGAGTGGTGCTTCTAGTTGTGAGAACCCTTTTACAAACTTCCAATAATAAGTACATATGCCTACAGATCCCCAGAGTTCTGTGACATTCCTGGGCTCAGGCCAATCTCTGATATCCCAAATCTTCTCCTCATGCACCCTTACTCCATCCTCTCCAATGATGTGACCCAAATAAAGCGTCTCTGTGAGTCAAAACTCACATTTGGAGAGCTTAGCATATAATTTCTGCTCCTTGAGAATATGTAAAACTACCTCAATATGCTGCAAATGCTCCTCCCAAGTGCGGTTGTAGATGAGAATATCATCAAAGAAGACCAATACAAACTTCCTCAAATTACCACAGAAGATGTGGTTCATGCAAGATTGGAAATTTGCTGGGGCATTGGTCAATCCAAAGGGCATCACCAAAAATTCAAAATGCCCATAGTGACACCTGAACGTTGTTTTGGGGATATCTTGATCCCTCACCTTGATTTGATGATACCCAGATCTCAAATCAATCTTGGAGAAGTATTTAGATCCCCTTAGCTCATCCATTAGCTCATTGATCCTGGGTATGGGGTACATATTATTCATGGTCTTCTTGTTCAATGCTTTATAATCAATGCACATCCTCAATGTGAAATCCTTCTTCTTTACTAAGACCACTGAAGAAGCAAAAGGACTGGTACTAGGCCTGATGTGTCCTGGAGCCAACAGCTCTTAGATGGCCCTCTCAATCTCATCCCTATAAGCCTTGGGATGCCTATAAGGAGTGGTGATTACTTCTTGGATCCCTTGCTCTAACTCAATAGTGTGCTCAAACCCCCGGTCAGGAGGCCTCCATGGTGGAATATCTCCAAACACTATAGAATATTGGTCCAAAATAGCTTTTACATATGGATGTGCTAGTGAATCCTTGCCCCCTGCTTCTGATAGATGTAGTTCTACTGCCCATTCTACATCTCCTCTGCATAGATTTGCCTCCATCCTGTGTGCTGAAACAATATGGGGGGGGTATGTGTTTATGCCCTTGATCTTTTGATGCTTACCATTCTTCCCTTCTGTCCATTCCATCTCTAGAGTTTTCCAATTAGTGGTAGCTCTCCCAAGAGTGATCAACCACTAGATCCCCAATATGAGATTGGTATCTGGAATATCAACCACAAAGAAGTGGTTTTTTAAAGTCTAGGTCCCCATGGCGATGGATAGTGCCAAAAAATATTTGGCACACTATATGGTTATACCTCCTGGAACCATGACTGAGAATCCCTCAAAATCCTCCATGTGGATCCCTCTCCTCTGTACCAGTTGTGAATCAATGAAACTATGAGTAGCTCCTCTATCAATCAACACTTACACTCTTTTCCCCATAACACTACCTCTTACCCTCAAGGTCAGATATTTTGGGACCCCTCTTAACGCTGCAATAGCTCCCCCTCTTGGAGAAAAGTCTTCTAATGATGGTACAGCGCTGGCCTCCTCCCCCTCCTTGGAGAAGGTCTCAATATAATGTGTCTTTCTTGCAACAAATTCATGGTTTGGCACCCATGGCTTCTGATAGGCAATAAAAGACCCTTCCTTCCTCAAGTTCTTCAAGTCATGATTAAGGATTGTCTCCTTTGGTCTTGAATCTTCTTTGGTCTTGAAGAAGTCTCCTGTTGCAACAATGTTCTTACTTTGGGCAAAGTATGTTGTAAGTCTCTAGCTTTCTCCATAGCTTCAAGGAGAGTGGTTGGTTTAGTGGATTTAACCAACCCATGCAATAGTTCATCCATCCCATCAAAAAACCTGCATACCTTCCTACTCATAGTGAGGTTGGATACCATCATTGAGAGCTGCAAATATTCAGCAATATAGTCTTCAAGATCCCCCTCCTGTTTGAGCTTGGTTAACTTGAAAAAATGGGCTTCCGGATCTCTTGGATCAAATATCTATACTAGCCTCTTGGTAAATACTAATTATGAAGTGATGTGATCATGTCCAAGTGTGTTTAACCCATGAAACCACCACTCATGAGCCTCCCCTTCTAAGTGCAACGCAACTATCCTAATGGCTTCTATCTCAGAAACCTTGTTGAGCTGGAAATAAGTGTCCAGCTTCTCCACCCAAGCCTTGGCTGTACACTTAAGTGTTCCATAATATGTAGATAAGAAGAACCTCCTAATACTATGCTGTAGGTTTGATCCCTGCATGAAACTTCCCCTCTTTGGATGAGAATTAACTCTCCTCCCATCCTTGATCTGGCAAAACTCCTGAAAGCTCAAGTGTTCTTTGAACTTCTGAGATTGGGATTCATATTCCTCAAAATATTTTCCTAGAGTTTCCTCCTCGTATTCCTCAGATAGAAATAATGGCATGGTAGAGCGTTGTAGTGTAGTAGAATGCTCCATACCATGTGAAGTGTTGGTGCTTGCCTCATGGCAAAACCTTATAGAATCTCCTTTATGCCTCATCCCCTTGAGGTCTCTTGCAATGTTCTGCATGGTCTAAAGTAGGAGTTTTGAAAGATATTTATCCTCCATACTATAGATATATTACCCCCACAAGCTGAGCCAAGAGCAGAGCTCTAATACCACTGTAATATTCCTTTTTAGGAATTGCTGCACTATGGGAAGTGAAAACGATGTATTCAGAAAATTACGCTATAGAAACATGAAAAAGGACTTGGATCCTCTTATATCTGCTGTATGTACCTTACATACCAAATGGAATCAGAAACAAATCATCCTAGCTACATTAAATAGATCTCCCCAGCTCAATATAGCTTAAAAACACCCCAATCCCATGACTTTCAACAACATAATTTCTGAAGACTACAATAGTGTAATTCACATGAGGGTTTCTACAGAAAATTGTGAATAAATATAGATCTGGAGATTATATTAATCATAGAGCCAAGAAATGGAGGTTTAACCTCTTTTATACAAGAAATAAGACAACCTGACAAGGGTTTCCAGCATTACACAAGTATAAAAGGCAGTACTGCAGAAAATAATGCAGTCTACTGCAACTATGTATTTGATATGAATGAATATAACATGAAATAGATGATCAATACATAAAATGGCCAAAGGCCCTCCTTATTAGACTTTTCAGAGAGAAATAGACACCTTCTCCTCAAACACAAGCACAAAATCAAGGGATTCAACCCTGCCACTGCTGCACCTTCAGAAAAGAAGCAGTTTCTGGAAGAGACTGCACTGTAGATGTTGGTGACTGCTTGAAATTAAGTTAGATGGTGGAAAAATATCTCAGAACCTTCCCTTTATATCCCTTCAACAAGTTGATCCAAAGAAGAGGATGGAATTCCCGCATGAGAATCCCTTGCACTAAACAATGCTGCAACCACAGCCAAACAACTGAAGCATGCAAGTAGTCAAAAGACCAAACATAGATGAATAATAAATTCCTTCCTTGCTTCTATCCCTTCCTTCTTATCCTTGGTGAGCCTCCTCACCCCTGACCCCACTCATTAATGAGGTGACTTCCTTGAAAATATTCCTCCTTCAAAATTGTGATGTCCTTACTGGTTTCCCTCCTCATGTAGCAACATTGTTTATTTGTTCAACTGGATCTAGTCCACCTACATTACCTCCCTTTCACACCAATGTGGCTTCATTTGCCTTCTTATTCTGATCCTCTTTCACATTGGGATTGTTTTATTGCTATTATAGAGATTTAAGGGTCTCCCTATCCCATTTATTCTTCTAGCTATGAAATGGAGAAAATATAATATTCCAACTAGCAATGGCTAATTAGGAATATTACACTATGGTTGGCCACTCCTGTGGTGCCTTTAGGGTGTCTAGATTGCGTTTATGGTGGTTGTATGTCCATTTCTCTCTTTTTCTTGTGAAAACCTAGCCATTTGGTAATTTTCCTATTTTGTGAAATTGCGATCGCGACTATAGCACCAAGATCTCTTTTTGGATTTCTTGGTTGTTTTGACCATTCAAAATAGTGAGCCTCTGCTTGTTTTCTCAGCTTGGTGTTATGCATTGTTTCGCTTTTGGTTTTTTCCTCTTTTGACTTCTTTGGTTTTCTTGACTTCTTGGGACTAGCCTTGTAGCGAATCTTGAAGTAACTTTTCTTGGTTTTTTCAGTTTTTGTTCACTGGAAGAGTGTGCTACTATTCTGAATCAATTTATTTGTTCTTTTGCTTCTTCTTGCTTATTTGAGTCCCGCTATGAAAGTAGCATAGTTGGCTTATGCACTTTGAAGCCCTTTTGAGACTTATTTTCTTGATTCCGGTTCTTGAGTAGTTTTGTGCTTGTCTTCTTGAAATATTTTTCTTTCCATTATAAGTGAAGAGCCAAAAAACATTTCGTGTTTTCCGTTGCTTTTTCTTTGATTTAATTCTCATGGTTTTCATATGTTTTGAAGCATTTTTGTTAGTTTCTTGTCTTTGGTACATTTTCTTGATTTGAAAGAATTATTTTATAGATTTATCTCTTTTACATCAAGTGAATTTTGGCATTTTTTATGCATATGAGTTCTTGTTGGGATTAGCCTTACTTTTTTGTCAAAAGTGATTGAACCATTTCTCTTTAGAGACTCTTTTCGCTTCTTCGAAATTAGCAATCTCAGAATTTGCATATCATTGGTAGTTTTGCATTAAGTGCACTGAAGCATTTTAGTTTTTTTTCATAGTTTTATGGAGTGTGTGAAGAGTGAATAACTGAAAATAAAAACAATTTTCTTTGCTTATTTAGTTTCGTAGAACCCATATAGATATCTCTTTTCATCGAAAGAAAAATATTACATTTGCATGTAGTAGGTTTTCATTGATTTCTTTTGCGTCGATAAACACCATCAGTTTCACTTCCATATACCCTTGACTTAAGTAACAACCAATTTAAAATCAAGCGCTATAATTAAAATCAACTAGAAGTTTTTGTATTATTGTCATTAATAATACACCAACTAGCTAGGTTGTAGGGCCTTGGAATAGGTGAGTGGAGAGTTAAATCTCCAAGGCTGCTCAAACTGTTAAACATAGAAAGTTTATTAATGAGCGAAATCCAATTCTGTTAAGTGGACTGGGAAATATCTACCTCCAAAGATTTAAGCGCGAGGGAGAGTGAAGGCAGAGAAGAGAGATACCTCCTCTCCTATTTGCTGAATCTTGACCTAAGACTGTTCTGCCCAGTTGTCGATACAGATTGGTGCCCTTAGTTGCCTCTCCTAGGGACCACACAGGTGACTGCGGGCAGGGGGGGCAGGGGGGGGGAATACCTATGGTACCTAAGATAGACGTTGCACCACTTTGGAAGTGGGCATATCCCTCATTCGAACACTTCCTTAGGATCCCTTCCCTTCACCCCTCAGAATCAAGGATTCAATCGTTTTTCCTGAGGTCAAGGCTCTTATTGTAACTCCTAGAGCTAGCCTTGAGTTGTTAAAGACCAATGCCTAGGACATCTCAAAGACAAGAGGAAGTAAAAGGTATTTTTTCATGTTGATCGGAAGAAACCTCTTGTTATGTGATGATGGTTTAAATTTTTGATATTGGTACAAGATATCAGAGACAGGATATTGAAAAGAATGACATCTAGTTGTATAGATAAAGAGTCTCAAAGAATGAATCCGAAGCAGCCATGAAAGTAGATTTCTTTGAGCTTTTCTGAACATGAAATCAATGAACAGTTACAAGGATAAATGGATCTGAGGTACAATGTAAGAAAATTAAGAAAGTATCAGAGTAAGGCAGGCTTATACAAACATAATAATCCACCCTCCACTAACATTTGAAGAATAATGACCTACGAGCAGAATTATGAAATGAAAATCACGCCTCGAGCCATATTTAAAATGTTACATAACAGAAGACATGAGTATCACTTAAGGATAAATTCACATCAACTAGTTGAACATTCGCATTCCAAAAGCTAAGATAACAAGGGAATGATGAGAACACAATAAACATTATATCTAAGCACTTCTAAGAAAATACATACTATTCAATAATCTCAGTTGGAATCCACCACAACAACAACTTAGCTTCCTTTCCTTACCTGAAGGGAATTTTCAGATACACATTAAGAGAGGATCTCAAAATTTACAAAAAGAGAGAATTCACAATTAACAACTTCTTCTCTTGAAAATCTGGAACCTTTTCTTGATTTCTCATTTCATCTTTTATAGCTCTTTAGATGAGTTTCGAGAGAAAATATTTTCAAAACAAAATATTCTCTGAAGATATTTTCTGTTCGTGCTCTCAATAAAAAACCAAAACTAGTGATTAGGAAAAATGGCCTCTCATCACATACAACCTGGCCTGACAAAGGCCCTAACTAAAACATAACAGTAAATGAAAAATAAAGAGTGCATAGTGTTGGAACAGGGTCTCCTGCAAGCTGCAAAACTGGTCCATTTAGTATAATTTTTATTATATTTAGTCTAACACAGGGGTTTTGGGGTGGGTCAAAGCCCCTCATGCATTGTAAGTGGGTCAAGGGTAGACCAAGGGTCTGCAAGCCACAGTTTGCGGACCATTGGATGTGTAGGCTAAAATAGTATAAGTAGCTGAACCCTTTTGAGTTGTAAGACAGACTTGGATTAAGATTGATGTGAATTGCAAATTAGTAGATCTGTTTTGGTTTTTCTGGGGAAAGGACTCCTGCTGGCTGTGTGCACAGAGATCCTCAGTCCTGTTGTGTGAAAACCTTGCTGGCTGTGTGCGCAGGTGGCTTTTGGGGTATGTAAGATACTTTTTGATAATTAATATATGTGAAGTATTGTGGATATTTGATGTTGTTTGATCTATCTGATTTGGTTATTGTGGAATCAAATTATATATGATTTTGTTACGAATTGCAAATCATATGTGTTTATGAGCTACGAATTATCTGTGTTATGATATCTTTATTTGAAATTTGATTAATTCTACTGCGAAGATATTGTTTATGCTTATGCTTGGTTGTCTGCATGTGGATGCGAGCCTGTTATATAAATATGGTAAAACTGTACTCTGGTTAATCATTGAAAGTCCTGCGAATGACCTCTGGCTGCTTAGATCGAATAGTTGCTGAACGGTTCGACTTAGCTACTCTCTCTCTCAGGGTGCAGAAACTTGGTTCCAGCACCCACCCATACTGCTTCGTGTGAGACATTGGCCTGCGCAAGCAGGTCATTGCCGTAAGGGCCAGTGGTATAGGGGTTTTTTGGCAAACCTTAACCTCCGAACCTGTGTCAGGACCCCTCGAGCCAACAAATGGTTCTGTTGCCGAGACCGGGAGCATTTTGAGAGAGGGATCGGGTAATGCCAAGGCTATACTAGAAACCTAAAAGAAAATAAATTTATGAATGTTTTGAACGGAAAGTTCAGGAATTCGCAGTGAAAGAAAACCACAGTAAGAGGTTGACCACCGAAGAGTGGAAAAATAGGTATATTTTCACAGACATATACGAGATCTTCTTCGTAACTATCACGATCGAGCTCCAGGAATGGCTTGCAAGGTTGGTCAAATTTGAGAAGTGTTGGAAGGATGAGTGGGTCACACAGTGGACCCAAGAATTGATCAAACAGTTAGAAAAGGTTGCTAACACTATTACTCGCACCATAGATCACTGGGTGGACAGCGTGCTAGGAGGATTTGTGATGGAATTTTCCATTGATAAATTCGTCTCCTACTCTGAAGCAGAGAGAAGATTCTTCAAAGGATTTAGGGGTAAGTTTCTCAAGACTTTACCATTGCTGATTAAGATATTACTGTGTGAAAAAATTATTCTATGTAGCCACATCGAGTGAATGACTGCTGATCCGGACCGAAGTACGACGCGAAGAAGAAAATACTATCGGACCAACCTAGAAGGGGGTAGATCTGTCTACAGCCCAGTAAGAGAAGCAGCTGCGTAGAGTCCTTCATCCACACCACTTTCAAATCAGCGTAGGGGTAAGAATTCACCTACACCGCCAACACCAGAAGACGACATGGTAGCGCGCATGAAATTTCCTACCTTTAAGGGTGTGGGAGATGAGGACATGGAACAGTTCTGGTTTGTTGTAGAATTGGTATGGACTGTGCAGAACGTAGCTAGTTATGCAGTGAAAAGGGCACAATTTTCCCTTGCCTTTGAAGTGTTGGTGTCCCGTGTTTTGATAGATTGGCTTACCAAAATACAAGGCAACATCATAACCAATATTTAGAGTTCCAGGATCTAGTCCTCCTGTTCTCAGAGAGGGATCTCTCAAATTATTTGTTTGCAAAGGTATATCTTGTTTTCTTTTTATTTTAGAATAGTTATTAAGTGCAGGTGTTTGTTTGGTTTGTTTTTTTGTTTGTTTGGTTGAATTGGCACAGCAGAACATGAAATATATAAGTAGTATAGATAGAAAGAAGAAGTGTCAAATTCATTGGGCAATGGAGTCAAAGAGAGGTTTATGAAAAACTCATCAATGGATATGGGATATCAAAGGGAAAATCTAACTTGGTCACAGGATCCTTTAGTTTTGTGAATGAGATGGACATTAATGATTTTTGAAAGAGAAATTGAATTCTCAACAAATGGAACTTAAAAACATAACTTGAAAAATAAAGAGGTATTTGATAGACAGGGCTAACCATGAATTCTACAAACCACACTTTAAGCAAATGATGACTTCAAAACAACTTTTAAAATGAAATCTAAGATTCGGGAGCACATCCTATTTCCTTAAAGATTTTATTTCAAAGGAGTTAGAAAACATCAAAGATTCATTGATAATTGCAGTCATAGTAGAGGGAACACCTAACACATCTATGATTACAACTATTAAGACATTTAAAACAATTTTTCAAGCAGGGACAAAGGGTATGATCAAAATAGACCTCCTTGGCTAATTGTAAATAATGGTACTTCAAAGGGAGACTTCAAAAACAACTTTCAAGTGGCAGCAGACAAGCAAGGAAAACCGTAAATCATGCTGGAACCAACTATTTGAACTATTTGAGAAATAAACAAGCATGAGGGCTAAATAGAAAGATTAAAGACTCTAAAATACCTCAGCAGAAGAAAACATAAAACAGTGAAGGATAAACAGGTCTAAGTTGCTTCTAGGAGTCATTTCTTACCCTAAAATTTTCATCCTACTGTAGTAAGAATTTATGGAACAAAATGAAAACAGGAAAAAAAATAGACAGTTCAGAATACATCACCAACAGCCAAGCTCAGGGATCCAATGATAGAGCCTTCTCAAGAACAAGCATGTCAAAATATAATCCAGCTTCCAAGACTTCAATTTCTTCTTCAACTTCAGGCAGACTATGTATTATTTCAGAGAGTTTCAGTATTATAACTAGTGACCAACCAATGACTCTCATCTTCCTCAGAAGTATTTATAGAAGAAATGAGGAGGTGGAAGAGTTTTTAGGATTGAAGTGTAATTAATTCTACACTAAATGCAACTCCTTGCCTTGAAAACCATGCAAGGCATAAGGCAGGAATGCATCGAATTACAACTCTGTTTCTACTTTTTTAGGCTTAATGGGAAAAAATATTGACTTTAAGGCTCTTTTTATCCTTTGAAATAACTTCACTAACAGTTTAAAATTTGTTCTTTTGTTGGTAATAACCGTTCAGGTGTCTTTAGGTAAATATCTTCGGACTGGGCAATAACTATGCCTTATTTTGATTCGTTGAGGCTGCAGGTGGAAACTTTGGTAGCTTAAGAGGATAAATAGCCTATGATGTGGCAGTGGAGGCTTCTTTTGATGATATTTTCCCCTGTTTTACCTTAAAACACCTTAATCTGCTTTTTGTTTGTGTTTTAGGCTTCATTAGGCCTTGATCTTCATCTTCGGGTCTTTGTTCTTAACACTATCTTTGACTCCTTTAAACTATGGATTAAAGCTCTGATCTTCGGGCTTTGGCTTTAATCATCCTTTAACCTTGATTATTCATTACTGATACTCTTTGTTTGGCTTGTTTACATTGGCATAAGTGGCTTTCTATCAGATGGAGGGTTCCTAATATCAAGGGTCGTGATACCCTTGATAAACATGAATTCCATAACCTGCAACTCCTTTTTCTTCTTTGATAAAGCCACAAAATCGTCATTCTGGGTCTTTTTTGTCACCTTTCTATGACTGGGAAAAACATAGAGCAAACACCATTTAAAACCCTGCAAAAACACACAAACACATTATAAAAATCTGCGGAATTGGTTTAACTGCACTCAGAGGTTTGGTGGAGGGGATGGAGCTGTGAAAAATGGAGGAATTTGCAGCAAAAAAGGGAGAAAAACCCTTGGCGGAAGCGAAACAGGTGCAAATTCAGTTTGGGCGTGAGGATGAATAAGAACCGTTAGATCAGGACAATGAATGGTGGATATTGCCCGATGAGATCGTTTGGAGAAAGACGGAAGGCAAATGAAAAGATATTATGATCTAATGTGGGCCGTTGGATTAAAAAATTCAACGGTGGAGATAGTCCAATGGCATTGTTTGGGAGAATGGATGAAAGGAGAAAGACTTGAGGTGCGATATAACGTGAGTCGTCCAATCTCAAAGATTGACGGCCAAGATTAAATGTGAAAATGACGGGGGCAAGTTAGGGTGGAAAGTGAAACGAGGGTGAGATTAAAATGAGACCGTCTGATCTTAACAATCAATGGTCGAGATTTAAAACCGAAAAGACAATGCTGTGGAGAATAGTGGTAAGGCAGAAAATTGGAATGGTTTTCGCGCAGCGTTGGGGTGGTTTCAGATTTTTGCCAAAAAAACGCGATTCCATACACTTGCCGACACCTGTCCCTCCCAATACCACCCATTTCACATTTTTTTTTGTGTTAACTCACGGGTGAAAAAAAAACGCGAAACGCGACGTCCGCCGTCGGATGAGGGGTAGCAGATCCAACGGTGCAGATCGCACGCGATGGATGAAGAGTTGCGCAGGTAGAAGAAGGAGTGGGGTCCATGGTTACGTCATCATTTTTGTCATGTGGTGGGTGGGTTTAAACGGTGAATGAGGTTCATCGGGTTTAATCCCGCCGTTGGATCTGATAAATGAACGGTGGAGATTCAATGAAGGGGCAGATAGATGAATGGAGAGAAAAGGTAAGGAAGAGGGTAAGGCGTAGATCGGATAAACTCAGGGCCGTTGATCTATACAGATTGATGGTTCAGATTAATTTAAATCATGTTGTCGGGGTAATGAGCAAATATAAGAGAAAAGGGTTTTCCGCGTGGGTTTGTGCTTTGGCAGAAGGATGAGGGCCAAACGATCGTTGATCTGCAGAGATCAACGGTCCGGATTTTCTTTCAAATTTATCTGTCGAGAGTGGAAAGTATAAAGGAAAAGGGGTTTGGAAAATGATTTTAGGCCTTTAAGCGCCCGCTTGTGGGGCTTTGGGTCATGTGAAGGAAAGGGGCTAAAGGAAATAAGCCCTTAGGGGCTTAGGAATCTCATAGTGCATAAAGGGTGTTTTTAAGCCAAAAACAAGGATTTTAAGGCCAAAACAAGGTTATGGTAGGGGAAATAAGAGGATTTAAAACCAAATAAAGGGGATAAAAGGTTTTAAAGGGATTTTTGAATGGTTTTAGAGGTTAAATGAAGGTATTTTTGAGGGATTTTGTGGGGGAAAAATGGGTGAAAGGAGGAGTGAAAATGATGGAAAATAGGGTTTTAAGCAGTTTTTCTCTTGGTGAACAGCAGGTTTTTTAGGATAAAAGGGAAAAAACAGTGAAGATTAACTCAAAGAGTAATAATCATCATAAAAACTTTCAAAGATGATAAGTTTTCAATGGGAACTATCTCTTGAAGTTTTGAAGACAAAGTCTAGCCACCATTGTGTATAACAAAATTTATGGGTGGCTAACACGAGGAAGAGCTTTGGATTGGTACATGGGATACGTCGGATAGCATGCAAATTCAACCATCGACTAGATCAAGGACGCCTTAAAACAACAGTTCAAGAAGCCTAAGTCCTATTCTCAAATAGTGGTCGATCTAAAGGATTTCAAGAAAGGGTCTTCTGAATCTGTATGGGAGGCCGATCAATGGCTGAAGAAGGTGATCAGGGAAGGAGGATTTCAGTACGATGACATACAACAGATGAAGTGGTTCATTGCTGTGTTACTACCTCACCTGCGTGTACCTATGGGTCACCAAACTTTCAAATCACCAAAAAAATCCCTGTAGATCACTGTGAAGTTAGAGGCTGCACCCAGAGATGAGGCCTAGCTAGGCATCCAGTAGATCCAAGGACAACTGGAAGTGATGCAGATGGAGATCCAGAACCCATGGAAGGAGCGAGGCGCAGAGTCTGGCCTGGAAAGATGGTGCATACGTTGCAGGACGAATTGTTCCACCAAGGATAACTGCCCGCTGTTAACAAACTACATGCAGGCTGGGGGACCTAGCCCGCTACACCCTAGGGAAGTGGTAGGACCAAGTGGGCCGACACTATGGTGTGATGATTGCCATGTTGCAGGGTTACACAACACGAACCACTATCCCTACCTTGCTACATACATCCCAGAAATAAAACAGCAATGGTGCAGGTTTTGCAGGTTGGTACTTAGTACTTAGATGCCTTGGGACCACTTCCCACCACATGGTACTTAGATGCAGAGCTCCACCAGTGCACCTGCCACTGGAAGGCTTTTAGGGATGAACTTCTGGGAACATTTGGGTTTGTAGGTGGGACAGGGGCGCTAGACGCAGCTCTGCGGGACATTGACACTGTAGTATGGGGTGAATCGCACCTAAAATACCCAATTGGGAGCCACAACACCAAACAAGATTTAATATTGCAGCCTAGCCCCAAAATAGGGTAAGAATGATCCACAAGAGGGCCTTGATTCAGAATGGAACAGGCTGCGCACGGATACCAGACCACTCGGGCTACGAATGGATAGCATTAAGATGCACCCCACGTTGGAAAAATTTTGGGATACAGATATTATATCTCCACCAACTCCTACAAAAAAAGGGCGGCTATGCTCACTTCTCAGCCACATAAGTTATTACATAAATTTTGTTCGAAAATACACAGTAATCATAGCACCTCTGAAAGAATTGCTCATGGAGATGGCCCGGTTCTGTTGCGATGACACAAACATACCTTTGGGTTTGAAGTACTCAGGGCTTTAGCCTGTGTTGGGGGAAGATGCGTAGGAGCCGCAGGTGTTCGAACCAGGCATAGAAGGAACGGAAAAAGCATCGAAAGTGAAAAAAATAGCCATTGGCACAGTCACATCTGGTAAAAAGAAAAAGTTACCCTTAAAAGGAGTGGGCCGCTGGCATTTAATGAGGCATATTTTGAGGATTTTTTATCGTTTACTTGATGGTAATTTCCAAGTCAAGGTTACCCTACTGTTGGATGCCTGCAAGAACTATAAAAAGGGCTGGATAGCTCAAAAAATAGTTCCGTCTCACTTGCATAACTTGCACCTGTCCTCTTTATCTCACGCGAGCCTGAGCTGTAAGATTTTTCGGGTCTACAATGTCCCTCTCATGTTAGAGAAACATCCCCCTACTAATAGTAGCCACCCAAAATCAGGATTCATTTTTCATGCTAGGATGATAGTCACCAACCTCGCTGAGCCCTTGGCCCCCACTGCCCCAGAAGTTGAGGAAGTAATGGAGATCGGGTCCGAGGATGAAGAAGTGCCCTCTGTTAGCCACCTATAAAATTTTTTCAAGTAAACAGGTGGCTAAATATGTTCTGAGTCTTCAAGAGAAACATTTCCCTTGAAAATATTTCATCCTTGAAGCCTCCATGTGTCTTTTGACCTTTGAATAAATCTTCACTGTTGTTTCCATTGCAAAGCCTCACTATTTGTGAAAGAGAGTGCTTTTAAAGGCCTCCATTTGCCCTATTTCATCTCCTCCAAATCCCCCATTTTCACCACTTTTCCCCCATTTTCAAATCCCACAAAATGCCCTCCTTAACCCTCCATCTCATCAAAATACCCATTTCAAACCTCATGTTACCCTTCGTCTGGTTTAAAAACCCCTTTATTCCCTCTACCGGAACCCTCATTTGGCCTCAAAAACACTAAATTTGGCCTTAAAACCCTCTATTTTACACTATAACAGAGGTTAGCCCCTGAGGGCTCATACTCTATAGTCCTTCCTCCATATAACCCGGCACCCAGGACCAAGCGCTAGGCCCCGTCACACCAATCGCAATCGGAGTTTTTTTTAAACACCTTTCCCTTTGTTTCTTTATTTTTTCTGATGCGATGAACCTTTGCACTATCGGCCTCAGATTCAATCTCCACCGTTGATCTGCATATATTGACGACCATCGCGATTTATTCATTTCCGCCCATCGCCTCTCTCCATTACCCCTCTGACTGACTATGGACCGTTGATCTACCATTCTAATTCGACGGCCCTGGTGTAATCGCACGATCGCAAAAGCCCAATCCCGTGCATTTGACCTCTACCGATTTGCGAGCCCCAATTAGATCCTAACCGTTCACCCGTTCAGATCCAACGGTCAATATCATCTCCGGAATTATATAACCTTTCTCCCCTAGGTAAAGCCTTTCGCTTCATCGTCGAATAACAACCATCCGTCGCATAGATCCTATGGCTCACAATTAACCCGATGAACCCGATGGCCCGCTTCTGCCCGTGCATCTTCTCCCATCGCTCTCGTGCCTCCAACGCCAGATCTCCCCACCCGTAATCCAATGGTTGATATGCATATCGCGTTATTTTGGCGTTCGAACTTTAATATTTTGAAATCGCACGATATGGGCGGTTTTGTTTTGCCACACGTCACATGATGAATGGAATCGCATGATTTTTGCCAATCCCACTTACCACCTTCGACACCACGCGAAAACGATTCTGGTTTTTCACTTACCACCCTCCGCATTGAAAATTCATGATTAATCATAGCCGTTGAACTCTTTAATCCGACGGCTTATATTAGATCTCGCCTCCGCCCTTTCTCCATTCACTTATGCCCCCATTTCACTCCATAACACTATCTCCGCCATTGATTTCTTCGATCGGATGGACATGATATAATTTCTCCCCCATTCACCTATTCATTCATCCACCTTCCAAACGGTTGCACTGGTGAATCCCGACCGTTGGTCGCTTTGGATTAATCTGATTGGACGGTCTAAAACCCTCCTCGCACCAAACCTTCATCAAGCCAGTTTTCTTCCATTCCACCATGATTTTTACCTGTTTTTCGCCTACATCCACCGTCTCCACAGGCCTCCACAGCATTACTCCCCTCACTCCCCTGGATTTCATAACAATTTTATTGTATTGTGCAGGGTATACAGATGGTGAAATCATTCTGTCTCCACAGTCACAGTCACTGTGATTGAGAGTGCAGAAAGACCATCACAGAGGTGAAATAGAGTATCAGTGAAGGATTTAGGCTCCTTATTGAATATTTAAAGCCTATAATCCAATGTTTAAAGGACGAAGACATAGATGAATACCATAAATATAATTAAAGGGCTTAATGAAGCCTAAAACACATGAAACAATCCATATTTGTGTTTTAATATCAGCAGAACATTTTTTCTCCAGAAAGGACTATCAACATGACTTCCTCCATCTTCCATCGAACACAAGGGAAGTTATTACACTGAAAAAAGCCTTAAGAACTATCAGGACGGAAGTTTTGGAAGTATGGGAGACCTTACAGAACTTCTAGCCACATTAATTCTTTCAGAAGGAAATACAGAGTGCCATCAGTCAGAGTACTTTAGAGAACATACCTGGAGTCATTAACAAAGACTTCTAGACCATACTACAGAGAACGCACGATTAATCAAAAGCCATTTTTCAGAATGGGCACTTGACCTTCTTCTCCTCTGTCATAATGAAACAATTAAGTTTACATCTACTCCTGCTATCACTCATTTCTCCTATAAGAACCCCTGTAGATTTCATTGTAAAAGTTGTTGTTGGTGTAGGGATTCATTTGACTATTAGAACTGTTATTAGGGGAAGTAGCTGGGTAGTTTGTAATTTAGTAGGCTGGGAGGAGAATTTTGGAATGTAAAGAACCATTGAGCTCGAATTATGTGACTAGTTTTTCACATCAATCGAACAAGCAAATTTCACAGGATCCTGGTCTATATTACGGGTGATGTTTTCCTTACTATGATTGTCTCATTTCATATTTTATCATACTGTCCATAATTATCTGATAAGAATCAGAAATCTGGCTTAGGATATACTGCTGCAAAGTACCCTAATGCTTCCTGCTATTCTTATATTTGATGTTTTCTATTGAATTTACATCTAAGAGAAAATTCATCATAATTTAACTAGTATAGAAGTTGGCTGGTCCATGCTTACTGATGTATGAATTTAGAGTTTGTTTCCTTAGATGTTCTTGTTTTGTTTTAGTGGAAAGAATTGGGACACTGGGGATTTAGAGTTAGCCCTGTCCACTAGGGTCCTTTTCCAATAGTTTGCCTTTCTAAGATCCCTTTGAATTAGTGTCAAAAGCATTGAAGGTTAAAAGCCCTTCTCTGATCTTAGGCCTTGCTCTATGTTAAATCTTAAGTGTTTTCTACTATTATGAAAGTAGATATGAAGACTGTTGGATTGTTTCCCTTGAGAGTATACTGAAGCAGGTCTGGATTTAAATGAAATCTGACCTGATCTTAAGCTACCCTTTGTGTCTTTTATGAGAGTTTCCTTTGAATTATTTCAAAGCAGGATAGGTTCAAAGTCCTTACCTGATCTATAGACTACACTTTGGTTTCTTTCTTTCACCCATTCTGAATGTTCATTCTACCATCTATCTAAAAGATCCTTTGGTATAGATGACTTGCCCTATGAAAACCTTGGATAGTTGTTATGCAAGTAATTCCCTTTCATGAATCCATAGCCCAATGGATTAACCTTTCTATTGACCTATCTTCCCATGTTGAAACATCCTTCTATTCAGTCCCTTCTTTACTTCATAACCTTCTTAGTTAATGATCTCCAACCAATCCAAAAAAAAAAAAAAATCAAAACAAAACCTTATGATCCATACCTAGCCTAATACCTAATTTTGAGCCTTAAAGATATATCATTCTTTACATATATAGAGAGATCCCTCTCTGGATCTAGGAGGGCTAGATCATAGGATCCCAAAGTGGTTTGATGTTGTCTAGTCTTTTGGTCTTGCCAATCTAGCCAAAACACTGGAACCACAACATAATGGCGACTCCACTGGGGACTTTCTGAGTATTTTCCATGTTATACATCCTTAGTACCTTAGAAATCCAAAATCTCTGGTTAGATTGGTATTTCGTTGCTGATGGTGGACAACATCCTGCTTCAAACATTCAAAATCCTCCACCTGGCGACTCCACAATTTCCTAATAGACCTAAAAGACTCCACTGGAGGAAGAACCTGAAATATGGCCAGACCTCATAGAAGGATAGAACATTTAGGTTGGATTTGGTTTAAAGAATCCATTTTTTTTATCCACCATTACGTTCTATCCTACTTTAAGCTTGATCAAGTGTACAAATATGAGACTCACAGTGATAATGGGAAATATCTCAAGCCTCAGTCTTTAGACCATGAACAGACCCATACACCTGTGAAAAGCCTAGTGAAACAAGAACCTCATACTGTATCTCTGACCCCTGATAAAATTTCAAGTAGTCATAAGCCTCTTGTTACACTGCCTACACCCAAAAAGGTCATAGAAAGATATAAGCCTCTGGTTTTTCCTCTTATATTCCAACCTCTTCCTGCAGGACTTACAAATAAGCTGCCCCTATTTGATGGAGAGAATTCAAAGATCACTGCTGGGCAGCATGTTCAAAAGCTTGAGGATTTACTTGACTTATATGAAATAGAGGAAGATGATATGCGTATTAGAATGTTTGCCTTGTCATTACAAGGAAATGTTAAGAGTTGGTTTAAAAACCTTCCAGCTGCAAGCATAATCAATTTTCAGTAGTTTGCTAAAGTTTTCCTTGATAGATGGGTAGTCCCGAGAAATGTCTTCCTCATCCTAGAAGAATACCAGAATTTGAGAAGACAACCAGGAGAGACTGTACAAAAATTTTCAGCCAGGTTTAATAAGGTATACAATGCAATACCTTCTGAGATAAAACCACCCTTGGCATGGGCCCTATTGCACTATCCAAGTTCTTTTGACCCTGAGGTGGAATTCCATATAAGAGAAAGAGAGCCTTCAAACTTGGAGGAAATGCAGAATGTAGCAATTACTGTCGAATACAACCTGAGGTGCAGGGAGGAAAGATTTAAAGTAATAAAGAAGGACCAAGTAGAGAAAATAAGGCTGATCTCTTTAGAAAACAATATGGAAAAATTGATAGAGACAACTGACACCTTGATAAACAAAAAGGAGGAAGAAAATGAGGTTGAGACTAGAAATGCTTATTCAAAGGGACCCACACCTTGTCCTCAAGAAAAAAAAACTGGATCACTGCAAGACATCATCAACATGCAGAGCATATATGATGAACAAAATTTTGAATCAGAAGATGAACTTGCAGATTATTTTGAAGAAAGACTTGCTGAAAAACCAGTAGGTTTGATTGGCAGCATTGCATGTAATTATGAGTCTTCTAGTTTTGATCTATCTGATGATGATTTTTTCCAAATATAAGTT
Source organism: Pinus albicaulis (assembly GCA_034641835.2). NCBI lineage: Eukaryota > Viridiplantae > Streptophyta > Pinopsida > Pinales > Pinaceae > Pinus > Pinus albicaulis. The sequence continues at coordinate 57,441,587 of CM076573.1, read as the reverse complement.
AATCCTGCAGGACCATCATCAGTATATTTGTGGAAGGAAGATCATGTTGATCAACTTCAAGAAAGCAATGAGCCAAATCAGGCTATTTATGATACTAATGAAGAAGGTTATGAAAGTCTAGTAGCAGGTGAAGATTTATTGCATCTTCACTCTGCTTTATATCACATCATCAGTAATAAGTTCCATGAAGATGGAAGTCAGTAGCTTTCCAGCGTAGAGGATGAGGAAGAAAGTAATGAAGAAAATATTGAGCAAGACGAATATCCTGGACCTTCTCCTGAAAGGGTGGAGGTAATCAAAGAAACCCCTGATCAAGAGTATGTTAATATTTTCACAGAGCTCAGCACACTAGATCAGAAGACCTCAGAGCTACAAGAGGACAGAACTGCAATATATGATGAGTCCTCCGGTTCAGAAAGTGATAAAGATGGGGAAGATTTTCTTTCTCAAAAGAATCTTTTCTTTGATTCAGTGGAAGAGGAAGTAATTGTGGTTGTAAACTACTTGTTAAATACTCACAACCAGGTATCATTTCATGATGCTTATGCTCATATCCTACAAACATTTGAAGAAGGATCAAAGGTCGTTTTGAGCAACTTGTTGCATACAACAACAAATGTTTTAGAAGCTGCTGTTAAAGAACAAAGAGAATGGGAGTGGCCCTGCCTATCCAGCATGCTCAAAGAGATGATCAGAAAATACCAGTCATGGGATCATCTGATTGACTGGATGTATTGGAAAAGAGAGTTTGTAAGCTAGACATGTAAATATTTCAAGTTAGAGTAGGGCAGGTAGGAAAATCTAAATAAAGCTCAGCCAGTGAGAATTTAGTTAGTTGTTTATAATTTCTGCATAGTTTCAATCCATGAGCAGTTGTCTTTATGCCATGGACCCACAACAAATCAGACTGTCTAATCCTGGTTTGGCTATGTTTCAATTTCTGTGTTAGAATGTAGAGAAAGATATATGCTAGACAGTTTAATCCTAGTAGATAGTAGTATAGGTAGAGAAGCTATGAGGCCAACTGTCTAATCTGGTCTCATGGAGAAATAAGGGTAGCAGTAGAATAGGTTTATTTTCCTGTTTGTAAAATTTGATAATGTAAAGGGTCTGCAATTCTAAATGCACCTTGAAGGAAAAAATGTTAGGACAGTAGGATGGGTAGGTAGTTGTTTGGGAGAGTATTGCTGCTGATATGATGTCTTCATGATTGTGGCAGTTGATCCAAGAAAAGAAAAAGATGTGTCAAGAACCAGGCATCTGGCCTACTTCCAAAGATTATTCTCTGAGATTCTTGACACCTTGAAGAAGATGCCATCCCCATGTGGAGCCACTGTTAGCCACCTATAAATTTTTTTCAAGCAAACAGGCGGCTAAATATGTTCTGAGTCTTCAAGAGAAACATTTCCCTTGAAAATATTTCATCCTTGAAGCCTCCATGTGCCTTTTTCCCTTTGAAGAAATCTTCACTGTTGTTTCCATTGCAAAGCCTCACTGTTTGTGAAAGAGAGTGCTTTTAAAGGCCTCCATTTTCCCTAATTCATCTCCTCCAAATCCCCCATTTTCACCACTTTTCCCCCATTTTAAAATCCCACAAAATCCCCTCCTTAACCCTCCATCTCATCGAAATACCCATTTTAAACCTCATGTTACCCTTTTTCTGGTTTAAAAACCCCATATTCCCTCTACCAGAACCCTCATTTGGCCTCAAAAACACTAAATTTGGCCTAAAACCCCTCTATTCTACACTATAACAGAGTTTAGCCCCCAAGGGCTTATACTCTGTAGTCCTTCCTCCATATAACCCGGCATCCAGGACTAGGCGCTAGGCCCCGTCGCACCAATCGCAATCAGAGTTTTCTTTAAACACCATTCCCTTTGTTTCTTTATTTCTTCCGATGCGATGAACCTTTGCACTATCGGCCTCATATTCAATCTCCACCATCGATCTGCATATATTGATGGCCATCTTGCTTTATTCATTTCTGCCTATCGCCTCTCTCCATTACCCCTCCAACTGACTATGGACCATTGTTCTACCATTCTAATCCAACAGCCTTGGTGTAATCGCACAATCGCAAAAGCCCAATCCCGTGCATTTGACCTCTACCGATTTGCGAGCCCCGATTAGATCCTAACTGTTCACCCATTTAGATCTAACGGTCAAGATCATCTCTGCAATCATATAACCTTTCTCCCCTTGGTAAAGCCTTCCTCTTCATCGTTGAATCACAACCGTCCGTTGCATAGATGCTACAGCTCAAAATTAACTCGATGAACCTGATGGCCCGCTTCCGCCTGTGCATCTTCCCCTATCGCGCTCGCGCCTCCACCGTCAGATCTCCCCGCCCGTAATCCAACGGTTAATATGCATATAACGTTATTTTGGTGTCTTAACTTTAACATTTTGAAATCGCGTGATATGGGCGGTTTTGTTTTGCCACGCGTCACACGATGAATGGAATCGCATGATTTTTTCCAATCCCACTTACCACCTTTGACCCCGCGTGAAAACCGTTCTGGTTTTCCACTTACCACCCTCCACATTGAAACTTGATGATTAATCAAAGCCGTTGAACTCTTTAATCCGACGGCTTATATTAGATCTCGCCTCCGCCCTTTCTCCATTCAATTATTGCCCCATTTCACTCCATAACATTATCTCCGCCATTGATTTCTTCGATCGAATGGACACGATATAATTTCTCCCCCATTCACCTATTTGTTCATCCACCTTCCAAATGGTTGCACTGGTGAATCCTGACCATTGGTCACCGTGGATTAATCTGATTGGATGGTCTAAAACCCTCCTCGCACCAAACCTTCATCAGGCCAGTTTTCTTCCATTCCAGCATGATTTTTACTCATTTTTCGCCTACATCCACCATTTCCACAGGCCTCCACAGCATTACTCCCCTTACTCCCCTAGATTTCATAACAGGTTTATTGTATTGTGCAGGGTATATAGATGGTGAAATCATTCTGTCTCCACAGTCACAGTCACTGTGATTGAGAGCACAGAAAGACCATCATAGAGGCGGCAAAGAGTATTAGTGAAGGATTTAGGCTCCTTATTGAAGATTTAACGCCTATAATCCAATGTTTAAAGGACGAAGACACAGATGAAGACCATAAAGATGATTAAAGGGCTTAATGAAGCCAAAAACACATGAAACAAGCCATATCTGTGTTTTAATATCAGCAAAACACTTTTTCTCCAGAAAGGAATATCAACATGACTTCCTCCATCTTCCATCAAACACGAGGGTAGTTATTACACTGACAGAGGCCTTAAGAACTGTCAGGACAACAGTTTTGGAAGTATGGGAGACCTTACAGACCTTCTAGCGACATTACTTCTTTCAGAAGGCAATACAGAGTACCATCAGTCATAGTACTTCAGAGAACCTACCTGGAGTCATTAAGAAAGACTTCTAGACCATACTACAGAGTACACATGGTTAATGAAAAGCCATTTTGCAGAATGGGCACTCGACCTTCTTCTCCTTTGTCATAATGAAACAATTAAGTTTACATCTACTCCTGTTATCACTCATTTCTCCTATAAGAACCCCTGTAGATTTCATTGTAAAGGTTGTTGTTGTTGGTTGTAGGGATTCATTCGACTGTTAGAACTGTTATTAGGGGAAGTAGCTGGGTAGTTTGTAATTTAGTAGGCTGGGAGGATAAGTTTGGAATGTAAAGAGCCATTGAGCTCGAAGTATGTGACTGGTTTTTCACATCAATCGAACAAGCAAATTTCACAGGATCCTGGTCTATATTACGAGTGATGTTTTCCTTACTATGATTGTCTCATTTCATATTTTATCATACTATCCATAATTATCTGATAAGAATCAGACATTTGGCTTAGGATATACTGCTAAAAAGTACCCTAATGCTTCCTGCTCTTCCTATCTTTGATGTTTTCTGCTGATTGTACATCTAAGAGAAAATTCATCATAATTTAACCAGTACAGAAGTTGGCTGGTCCACGCTTACTGATTTATGAATTTAGAGTTTGTTTCCTTAGATGTTCTTGTTTTGTTTTAGCTGAAATAATTGGGATACTGGGGATTTAGAGTTAGCCCTGTCCTCTAGGGTCCTTTTCCAACAGTTGGCATTTCTAAGATCCCTTTGAGTTAGTGTCAAAAGCATTGAAGGTTGAAATTCCTTGTCTGATCTTAGGCCTTGCTCTGTGTTAAATATTAAGTGTTTTCTACTATTCTGAAAGTAGTTATGAGGATTGCTGGATTGTTTTCCTTGAGAGTATGCTGAAGCAGGTTTGGATTTAAATGACATCTGACCTGATATTAAGCTACCCTTTGTGTCTTTTATGAGAGTTTCCTTTGAAGTATGTCAAAGCAGGATAGGTTCAAAGTCCTTACCTGATCTATAGACTGCACTTTGGTTTCTTTCTTTCACCCATTCTTAATGTTCATTCCACCATCTATCTAAAAGATGCTTTGGTATAGATGACTTGCCCTATGAAAACCTTGGATAGTTTTTATGCAAGTAATTCTCTTTCATGTCTCCATAGCCCAATGGATTAACCTTTCTCTTAACCTATCTTCCCATGCTGAAACATCCTTCTATTCAGTCCCTTCTTTACTTCATAACCTTATCAGTTAATGATCTCCAACCAATCCAACCAAACAAACAAATCAAAACAAACCCTTGTGCTCCATACCTAGCCTAATACCTCATTTTGAGCCTTAAAGATATATCATTCTTTACATATATAGAGAGATCCCTCTTTGGATCTAGAAGGGCTAGATCATAGGATCCCAAAGTGGTTTGATGTTGTCTAGTCTTTTGGTCTTGCCAATATGGCCAAAACACTGGAACCACAACACCCTCAACACTAGTCACGAGGAAGAGAAAAGAGCAGTCATAGTGCTCAGGGAAGCCCCCTAAAGCTATTTAGTGGGCTTCAAGGAAGCCTAGGACCTCCCCGAGGCATGCCAAGTCCCTGCGAGCAACACCCCAGGCTCAGGTTGCGCAGGAGGAAGCTCTGCCTGCGAATCCGATCAACTGGTTACCTTACCTCCCTTCATCTGCTCACGCAGGCCCTCGACGTGCACACCAAAGAACCTTGATGGCCTGGTTACCTACCTACAGACGTCGCTAACCCCGGGAGAAGTCCCTGTCCTAAGCGATCCCTATGGGAAGCTCCATTAAGTTAAATTCGACGATCACGACTTGGAAAATTATGAAGCCTTCCCTGAACTGAACCCCATGTTGTACTTCGACACAATTTACGTGGACGATGGGGTCACATTCATTCTTTAGTGTTGGGTAAGAAGATTGGCCAAATTCAGGCTCTTGAACCTGCTGCGTATGCCCCACTTTGGCCATTACAACATCACAGATCGACTGGTCCAACAGATGCTCACCCTAATTCACAATGGCTGCCTGTGGATTTGAGATAGTGTCCCCATAGATGCTGCATTAATTCATAGAATCATTGGCCTTCCCATGAATGGGCCACACCCTCTGGAGTGTGTGGGCAAGAAATATGAATGGGACACCGCTGAATATGTGCGTAAGGCCTACCATGTGGAAAGGAATATGCGGGGCTTCATTATAAAATCCATCAGCGACCCGGCTACGTAGATGGGTACTATATTATGAGCTTGCAAGCTAATGCGGAAGTACCAGGTTGCAACCATCCCTGCCTATGTCATTCGGCTAGCTGGTCAATGTGTGAAGGGGGTCTGCCTTAGTTGGGCCCAATACTTATGCGACGAGTTCTTAGACAACATCCGCGAATTGTAGGAGTAGGGGAAAGCCTTCTGCTATGCCTGGCTACTATTCCTTGTAGCATTAGTTGCTTGGGAAATCCCTACGGAGTTAGTCCTCCCCGAGCTCCATCCAGATATGTGTGAAGGGGCCCAGTATGCCCATCTGTGGGATTCCAGGGACGCACAACACATAGAATATAATTGTTGAGTCTCAAAAGTGTTTTCCATATTCATACATATTTCCATTATGTCATAACCATTTAGCTCTTATTTCAGAGCCATCTAACCTAAAACCCTACATCAAGTAACCATTTTCATAAATATCTGGGTTAGGATCCTTGTTTCCCAAAGTTATTTATTTTATGTATTTAAAGTGAATTTATGATTAGAAACTAGAAAATTAACATAGTTTCATATATCTATATATGTGTTGTGAGTTTTGTGACATGTGTAGGTCAAAAGGAGACTTCTAGAAGACCTTTATGTGGCACTCTAAGGCCAAATTCGAATTTGGTTGGAGAAGATTATGGGATCAAGAGGATATGTGTCTCACTTCCTTGTTGTATTGAAACTCTAAGAGGATGTGTCTCATTTCTTAGTTGTGTTGAAACTCTAGAAAGACATGTCTTATCATTTCCTATTTTGATTGTAACTCTAGAGATGGAGGGAGAGATTCATGGACTCCCATTAATGAGATGACTCCTCATATTTTGTATAAATAAGAGAAGCTTTCTCCTATCATGGGTAATGAGAAAGTAATGAAAAATTAGGAGAAGGAGAGAAAGGAATAGAGAGTCTTTTGTAACAAAGTTCAAGATGGAATGGGATGTAGATTTGTGAGTTTTTCAATAGAGAAATTCAGTTCTTTGATGTTGTTTTGATTACAACTTTAAGGAGCTGAAGGACTTCACCAAATTGGTAGTAGAGGGCCCCTGCTATCCAAGGAGGCTTCTACATGTTTTCTAGATAAGTAGCTTTTAATTATGTGTTGTTAGCTTTTAATTCATGTCTTGCATTATTTTTTTAGCTAACAGATCCTCATGATGTTATAGTTAATCCTTTCTTAAAAGCTCTTCCAACATATCTTTATTCATGAAATGGATTTAATTGTGACATCTTGAGTTACCAGCACTTTAGTTTTTTTTTAGATTAAAAGATCCTCATTATCTTACAACCATTATTTTTCTTAAAACGCTCTTCCAACATATCAATATTAGATGAAAGAGATTTGGTTGTATTATGTTGAGTTAATTAGCATTTTCTGTTTTGCAATTAGATTAAAAGATCCTCATTATTTTACAATCATTCTTTTTCTTAAAACGCTCTTCCAACATATCATTATTAGATGAAAAAGATTTGGTTGTATTATGTTGAGTTAATTAGCATTTTTAGCTGCAATTCTTTTCGTTAATTATCACAGTTAGACTTACTCTAATAAACTCTTCCAAAATATCATTATGATGAATAAGGCATAACTGTGGTATTGTAGGTTTTAGTTGCTTGTTTACACTAAGTGGCATAGCCATTCTTACTCTTACAAAGCTCTTCCAAAATATCATAACAATGAGTAAGAAATAGTTGTGGTGTCTTAGATTTTAATTGTATTTGCTTTCAGTTTTACATTTATGTTCAATTGCATTGGATAATACAGCCAGGACTATTTTACAAACTCTTCCAAAATATCATTCATCATGAACAAGATGGGCTGTAGAATTCCATAGACTAGTTTCATGTTAATTTAGTTAGAGCACTCCGGAGGTAGATTACATTTAGTTCAGATCTGTCATTTTATTTCATTTTTAAGTTTGATAGAAGATCCTCATTGCATTAAAATTAATCTTTTTCACAAGCTCTTCCAACAAATCTCGAACCAAATGAATCAGATTAAGTTGTAATGTCTTGAGTTACATTTCATGTTCATTTGCAAGCTAGGATATCCATGGATTAGAATGTTATGTTCCCAAAAAAAATAAGAAAAACACATACAACGAAGTAAGGAAGAGGTCACTTAAGCACATATAGTGAACCACACTTCATCAATTTACTAGCCCTGGTTGATAATTTATGTTAGCAATTTAGGACGCTAAATTGACTACACATTTTGGTGTCGTTGCTGGGGAAGTGTAATTAGGAGACCTTATTTCTTACATCTAAAAAAAGCTAATAATTCTTGAGTATGCTCTCCTCCTGCACTTTGTGTGATCTGGAGGATCAGAAAAAGGATTTTTATGAAAAAAAAAAATTAACAATTCTTGAGTATGCTCTCCTCCTACACTTTGTGTGATCTGGAGGATCGGAAAAAGAATTGTTATGTAAAAAATAAAAAATAAAATATAAAAAAAAGGAGACAAAATAAACTTCATCATTTCAATTGTTTCAAAAAAAAAAAATTTGATGAAAAAAAAATTCCAATACATTGTTTTGTTTAATGAAATATATATGTGTATTTTTAAAATTTTTGAAAATATAACATACATAATTTTATTAAACAAATCAATTATAAAAAAAAAATGAAAAAAAAAAAAATTTGTTTTGTTTACTAAAATATATATGTATATTTTTAAATTTTTTTTGAAAATATATATATCATTTCAATAACAAATCATTTAAAAAAAAAAAAAAAACAAAACACATCAATAAACAAAAACCAACGCAATGGCTATGGACTTTGAAAAACTTTGAACTATAACAAGACCTCCGAGCCATAAGCCTGGCTACAAACTTGCAACCAAAGAAAAATAAATTGTAATAATAGCACAGTACGCCGAGGCATTCACACAAAGGCACCGATGATGAATGCACAAGATTGTTGATGCTTTGATTCTGCAAAACAAACCCTGCATTTTGAACCATTTTCAATCAAATCCTATTGGAACAGCTTAGTTCAACGCCCGCTATTTCAAGGCAATAAGAGTGGTTGTTCACGCTTACAGGCTTTATTGGAGACTGTTGCTCTTAGAAGGACCAAAGATATGAAAATCAATGGGAATTGCTTAGTGGAACTTCCACCTAAATGTGTGCAGATCCATCCAGTAGAATTGTCTCACGAGGAGCGTGAACTCTACAATAGCGTGGAAATAGAAGGCAGAAAAGTGGTTCAAAACTTCATTAATTCAGGTGCTGTGCTAAATAATTATTCTTCTGTCCTTCAGATAATTCTACGTCTACACCAAATTTGTGATGATGCATCGTTGTGCCCATCTGATGTGGAGTCATTGTTGTCGTCTTTAAAATTAAAAGATGCTTCAGGCGATCCCAATTTGCTGAAGAAATTACTTTCAGTTTTGCAAGCTGGAGATGACTTGGACTGTTCAGTATGTTTATCACCACTGTCAGAGGCTATCATAACCATCTGTTCACATGTGATTCTGTAATAAGTGCGTTGAGAAGACATTGAAACATCTAAAGCCACAGTGTCCATTGTGCCGTAGCAGCATAAACACCCGATTTTGAAACGCCATTTTTGAACAAAATATAGAAAATATGAAAAAACGGAAACATGGGTTTTTTCACCAACAGGGTCAATTAGATAACTTAGAAATCGTTTTATGAAATTCGTGGTGGTATGGGAGAATTTCGCGGTTCTTTGAAGCCCATTTTTGCCTGCCGTGTGAGGGAAAACGGTTTTTGCACAGTGGAGAGTTTGGAAACTGCACTCTGCATTGATAATCCGGTTTCCTGATCTCCAAGAAGAAGAATCTAAGTTGAACACAAATTCTATTGAAGTCAATCAACAACAGACCTCCATTGAAATTTTCCAACTGGCGCTTTCCAAGAAATTGTTGATGCAAATGGCATCGCAAAGTATAGGGAAACAAATCCTACAGTATACACAATCATCACGTTTCGTTTTTGTTTGCTGTTATGTTTGGTGATTGGGGTCATGGCCTATGCTTATTGTTTGCAACATTGGTGCTCATTTGTAGAGAAAAAAAACTTGGACGTCAAAAACTTGGATTTTGCTTGTATACAATAGGAGAATGGCATTCATGTTTTTAGTTTTTATTTTTAATTTCCTTATTTAATAAATTTTTTTGTTTAATAAAATTATGTATGTATATTTTTTTTTTAAATGTAACATATATAATATTTAAAAAAAAAAAAAATTTGTATTTTTCAATTTTGTTATTAAAATAAAAAAATAAAAAATAAAAAAAAATTATTTCTCTTTTTCAATTTTGTTTTGATTATTAAAAAAAAATAAAAAATTTAATAATTTTGAATCAATGAAATGAATAAGTTAATTGCTCACTTTTTCTGAAGGTATTGATTAATTTTGGACTGATGATGAAAGATGAATGGCTAACTTTTTATTTAAGATTTGTAGCTACAGAAACTGTCGACATTCTGCAGCTAAAGTCCAATTCCGCAGCAGAAAAAAACCTCATTGTTCAAATCAGCCTAACTTTCTCATACAAAATAAGATTTTGATGATTCAAGTATCGTTGGAAAGGTCTCAACAAGATCTACACAGTGAGAAATCCATCATTAGAGTTTGAAATGATAAATAATGAAATAAATTGCTGAAAAGAAGCAACATTCAACTTGAGGCACTAATTCCAAAACAGGTATAAATTATTTTGATTTTTCCTTTGAGAACTTGTTTCATTAATACAAGTTCTTAGTTTTGTGTGTAAATATCATAACTAGAGAGATTGATCACCTCTCTCCTTTGAAAATTTTACATTCCATTGCAGAAGAAGTATTAGTTTTTTGCAGGTTCCAGGAGGAAGGACAAATGACTACAAGAGAATGGTGTCTTTCTAAGAGACCAATTTGTTTCATAAGAGGATGATCAGCAACAAAGAGGAAATATGCTGATGCAAAATCAGATCCAAACACTTGAAAAACTTTTAGATACTATTGTCTCCATCACATCCATACCTCATAATAAACCATTCACCTCATTTCACTTCATATTTTCCATTTACATTCACATCCACTTCCCATTTCTTTTTGTCCATTCATAACCCACAAATAAAAGCAAAAGGCTCATTCACATGCTTATTGCCCATTGCCATTTCTACTCTCCATTTCCATCTTCCATTTTAATCTTCCATTTCTTGTCATTTTCATTCTGCAAATAAGCCCTGCTTCAATGCAAATTATTGAGTCCATAGTCCTTTGAGTCTAAGTTCTTTGTAAAAACACCTTGAGGCTTGCATGCCTTAATGGCAAGTTCTCATGCTGACAAACAATGAGAATACATTAATGTCCCTTGTTCGTCAGATTTTCTAGGTGACTCGACATCAACAAAATCATTCGTACCTAGCAAGATGTGTTTGGGCATCTTGACTCTCATTGTCATCAATGGTGAGAGTTCTCGTGTTGACTAGTGGCATCCATTAATGGCCACTAAGTCAACAATTTCCTACTATGTTCGACATCAGAATATCCTTTCACATAGTAGGAATTATGTTAATGAGTTTTGAAGACATGAAGACTATTATTTTCAGCATTTTGGAGCAGATTCAGCAAGTTTTAGTAGGAGCAATAAAAAGTCATCTTATCTCTTTATCCATGACTCCTCTTGTTCAGCCACTTGAAGAAGAATATGATCAGAATTTTGCAGCCACCACACATACACAACTCATCCACATTTAAGGTAAGTGAAGGTATGTTGTTTTCTAATTTTTAGCCATGTAATTCATTAGAATGCTAAAATTGTAACTTTGGAAAATTCCTCACTCCCTTTTCCACATTGTCATATCTTTAGTTGGGGGGGGAAGGGACATCATTTCATATCCACATGTCATACACTATCACACATTTTCATTTCATTTCCACTCACATATACTTCCCAACCAACTATTGTTGCAACATGATCCAAAAGATTATATGCCTTGCAAATGATCAATTCATTGATGAAGTAATTGAATCTAAATGTTTTCATGAACTTTGATGCAACAAAGAAAATAAAGCATTGTCACACAAGAACCAACCATTAAAAAAATGTTGCAATCAAATGTATTATACTTTGCCAAAAAGGAAAATATCAAGAAGCAAAGTTTGGAATGAATCTATATGAGTCAAAACTCATAAAAGATCAACTCATGCAAAAACGAATCATTGCAATAGTTTCATGAGGACATGCAACAACTTCAGTTGGGGGGTATGTTGAGTCTCAAAAGTGTTTTCCATATTCATACATATTTCCATTATGTCATAACCATTTAGCTCTTATTTCATAGCCATCTGACCTAAAACCCTAAATCAAGTAACCATTTTCATAAATATATGGGTTAGGATCCTTGTTTTCCAAAGTTATTTATTTTATGTATTTAAAGTGAATTTATGATTAGAAACTAGAAAATTAACATAGTTTCATATATCTATATATCTGTTATGAGTTTTGTGACATGTGTAGGTCAAAAGGAGACTTCTAGAAGACCTTTATGTGGCACTCTAAGGCCAAATTCGAATTTGGTTGGAGAAGATTATGGGATCAAGAGGATATGTGTCTCACTTCCTTGTTGTATTGAAACTCTAAGAGGGTATGTGTCTCATTTCTTAGTTGTGTTGAAACTCTAGAAAGACATGTGTCTTATCATTTCCTATTTTGATTGTAACTCTAGAGATGGAGGGAGAGATTCATGGACTCCCATTAATGAGATGACTCCTCATATTTTGTATAAATAGGAGAAGCTTTCTCCTATCATGGGTAATGAGAAAGTAATGAAAAATTAGGAGAAGGAGAGAAAGGAATAAAGAGTCTTTTGTAACAAAGTTCAAGATGGAATGGGATGTAAATTTGTGAGTTTTTTTCAATAGAGAAATTCAGTTCTTTGATGCTGTTTTGATTACAACTTTAAGGAGCTGAAGGACTTCACCAAATTGGTAGCAGAGTGCCCCTGCTATTCAAGGAGGCTTCTACATGTTTTCTAGATAAGTAGATTTTAATTATGTGTTGTTAGCTTTTAATTCATGTCTTGCATTATTTGTTTAACTAACAGATCCTCACGATGTTATAGTTAATCCTTTCTTAAAAACTCTTCCAACATATCTTTATTCATGAAATGGATTTAATTGTGACATCTTGAGTTACCGACACTTTAATTTTTATTAGATTAAAAGATCCTCATTATTTTAAAACCATTCTTTTTCTTAAACGCTCTTCCAACATATCAATATTAGATGAAAGAGATTTGGTTGTATTATGTTGAGTTAATTAGCATTTCCTGTTTTGCAATTAGATTAAAAGATCCTCATTATTTTACAACCATTCTTTTTCTTAAACGCTCTTCCAACATATCAATATTAGATGAAAGAGATTTGGTTGTATTATGTTGAGTTAATTAGCATTTTTAGTTGCAATTCCTTTCATTAATTATTACAGTTAGACTTACTCTAATAAACTCTTCCAAAATATCATTATGATGAATAAGGCATAACTGTGGTATTGTAGGTTTTAGTTGCTTGTTTACACTAAGTGGCATAGCCATTCTTACTCTTACAAAGCTCTTCCAAAATATCATAACAATGAGTAAGAATAACTGTGGTGTCTTAGATTTTAATTGTATTTGCTTTCAGTTCTACGTTTATGTTCAATTGCATTGGATAATACAGCCAGGACTGTTTTACAAACTCTTCCAAAATATCATTCATCATGAACAAGATGGGCTGTAGAATTCCATAGACTAGTTGCATGTTAATTTAGTTAGAGCACTCTGGAGGTAGATTACATTTAGTTCAGCTCTGTCATTTTATTTCATTTTTAAGTTTGATAAAAGATCATCATTGCATTAAAATTAATATTTTTCACAAGATCTTCCAATAAATCTCGAACTAAATGAATCAGATTAAGTTGTAATGTCTTGAGTTACATTTCATGGTCATTTGCAAGCTAGGATATCCATGGATTAGAATGTTCTGTTCCCAAAAAAAATAAGAAAAACACATACAACGAAGTAAGGAAGAGGTCACTTAAGCACATATAGTGCACCACACTTCATCAGTTTACTAGCCCTAGTTGATAATTTATGTTAGCAATTTAGGACGCTAAATTGACTACACAATAACCAAGTCTTCTGGGTCCTCCTCTAGAGTAGCGTGGCCACAGCCATCAATTCTCGACCTCGGCTGTCCCCCACCGTATATGTAAATTACAAGAGTATCACGGCATTCCAGGTTACCACGAACAAAATTCAAATCCACAACCACAAGGATAAAACCTAGACATCACTCCCTTATATGGTAGCAGATGAGGAAATTGACAATGTGATTTCGCTATGGCCTCCTACCTGGAAGATAGGTTTCAAAACTGGTGCAAGGGGCACCGCTCGTACTAGCACAATGCCCACCTGTTACCACCAAGGAGACTGGAAGCACAAGGAAAGATTTCGGCGCAGCTGTGAAAAAGGACACACAGTCACCATAGGCCACCACTAAGAACATCGGAGCTAAGACCCAAGTTGAGTCGTAACTAGGCACGAAGGAAGTGAACGTCAGAGGTACGAAATGCAGCGACGAGCTTGTCAAGGGACCCCGAAAGAAGCAGCGCATCCAGTGGACTGAACGGGATGAGACGACTACGTTGACAGATGGGGATCTCGAACAAATCGCAAATGTTGTTACACTAGCCACAGAAGAAAAATCGGTCACGTTAGAGGAGCACTAGAAGGCTGCGATCAACGCTATCCAGGAAGAGCTGCGAAACTTGCAGCTAAAGAAATACACCATTCAGACCAGTGTGGTTCAGGGACGAATTCCTTTGGCATCTAGCAGTACAACACTAGCCACAGAAGAAATTCGCCTCTGTCCCTTACCTAGCACTGCCCTTGTGGTCAGCACGCCAAACCAAGAGATCCAGCTTCAAGCAGGTGCAGGGGTGCAGTTGAATCAGTCCAAGCTACCCCACACAACATTACAAGGTCTCCACACTGCAGTGTTTTAAGAGATTCACCACCAAGACCAGGAAGTACACCACCAACTTGGTATGGCTGAGCAGACCATCGCACAGCAGAATGCAGAGGTACTCTCTGCTGTCGTACATTAGGCAAAGCTCAAAAATCTAATCCACCAGCTTTGCACAGAAGCTACGGAAGAAATACCAGCCGCAACCACTCCCTTGGCTAAAGTGGAAGGATTGGTCGCAGCATTGAAGGCTTCCAAGATGGAAATGCAGGTCATCAAGACTAAGTTGGAGCAGCAAATCTCTGACTTACAAGCCAAGCTGCAGCTCGAAACACCCCCAGAGGTACGAGCCTAGTGCACTGCGCTAGTGACCGAGGCTACTGACACCATTACAGAACAGACTGCTCAGGGTGCCCGATTACTCGAGGACGCCATGCAGCTTTGGACCAAGATCTAGTGCGATCCAAGAAGGAGGAATCTTTCAAGTAGATCAAGGCTACATTACCTACCTTGATCCTTGCAGAGCGTTTGGCGCGATTGCAGACCAACAACACTCTCCAAGATAAGATTGAGGGACTCTTCCAGAAGAAACATGTTATCAGAGAACGCTTAAAGCCTTGGACTGCTACGGCCTTCCAGCTCTCACATGATGTTGATGGTGCTGTGAAGTGACTAAACTAGACACTGGAAAGTTTTACGGCTGTGATAGAGGGACCAACCTCACAGAAGCTTGTAGATATTGCACAGAGCGTTGCTGCTTAGAGTCAAGAAGTGTTGCCCCCGTTGGTCGTAGTTGTCAATGCATTGCGCATGCAAGTGGAGACCCCACCACCACAGTGACTCGGGACAAGTCACAAGATTATGTTTTGGGACTGTTGGAACAGGGTCTCATGCAAGCTGTGAAACTAGTCCATTTTGTGTATTTTTTATTATATTTAGTCTAACATAGGAGTTTTTGGGTGGGTCAAAGCCCCTCATGCATTGTAAATGGGTCAAGGGTAGACCAAGAGTTTACAAACCATGGTTTGCAGACCATTGGATGCGTAGGCTAAAATAGTATAAGTAGTTGAACCTTTTTGAGTTGTAAGACAAAATTGGATTAACACTGATGTGGATTGCGAATTAGTAGATCTATTTGGGTTTTTTGGGGGAAAGGACTTCTGCCGGCTGTGTGCGCGGAGATCCTCAGTCCTGCTGTGTGTGGACCCCGCTGGCTGTGTGCGCAGGTGGGTTTTGGGGTATGTAAGAGACTTTTTGATAAGTAATATATGCGAAGTTTTGTGGATATCTGATTTTGTTTGATCTATCTGGTTCTGGTTATTGTGGACTCGAATTATATATGATTCTATTACAAACTATGAATGATATGTGTTTATGAGCTGCAAATTATCTATGTTATGATATCTGTATCTGCAATCTGATTAAGTCTGCTGTGAAGATATTGTTTATGCTTATGCTTAGCTATCCGCACATGGATGCAAGCCTGCTATATAAATATGGTAAAACTGTACTTTTGTTAATCATTGAAAGTCCCGCGAATGACCTCTGGCTGCATAGATCGGATAGTTGCTGAATAATTTGACTTACCTGCTCTCTCCCTCTCAGGGTGCAGAAACCTGATTTGAGCGCCCACCCATACTGCTTTGGGTGAGACTTTGGCCTGCACAATCAGGTCACTGCCGAAAGGGCCAGTTGTATAGGGGTTTTTTGGCAAACCTTAACCTCCTAACCTAGGTCAGGACCCCTCGAGCCAACACATAGGGTGAAATCAAGATTTCGCCCAATTTTACAATTGATAAAAATAAAAATAAATAGGTCATGTGGGCCAAATAATGAGTGTCATTTGTGATGGCGATGAGGGGTGCTTGATGTTTGTTGTCCGAGTTGATGACGAGGCTGACCCTGCTTTGTGACCAGAGGGAGGTAGCGACTGATGAGAACATGACGATACTTGAGTGTTGACGTATTCACTGCATTTATGCCATGCTCTCTCTCCTGGAGATGGCACAGTGGTAAATGTTTCAACCAGTGCCTGCATATCTATGAGCTCAGTATATTCTACTCAGATGGCTAAGAATTTTTTGGCCTAGTAGAGGAGGAAGAATTCCTTTCTTAGAGCGGCTAATATGGTATCTGCCTTCAGTGGACAGTTTTTTCCAGAGGCAAGTTGGCATTGTTCATGATGTATGTAATTTTATGTTCATAATACATTAGCTTGGAGAATGCGGATGTTTCTGAGTGCTAGCATGATGGGAGACCTGCCTCCACTAACTTATTCCACTCTCAGTCGAACTGTTCGACACCGATTGAAAGAAATTTCAAACAACGCAACGTGTTTGCACGAGCGATCTCCTTCTCGATTACTCTTCTAACCTCCATTATCCTTTTGAATCGATCAATGATTCGTTGTGCTTGCAATTCCTCTAGGCCTAGTTTGCTTAGGTACCGAATATACCTTCTAGCCATTACGGCCTTTGCTTCTCCTTCTGCGTGCCCTTCTTGCAATTGTATTTTAAATAAGCAAAATGCAAGTTTCTTGTCGTCAATCAGGGCGAGGTAATTCCAATTTTGCCTAACCTCTGCCATTATATCAGTCCAAATTAGGCATCTGGCTTCCAGGAGAGTCATGTTACCCTTCAGCCGAGCAATCAAGTCTCTCATAGACTTATCCTATGCATTTTTTTCTCTTTGTATCTTCTCGACTTCGTTCTGCAGGGACGTTACCAACTTTTGATTTGTCTCCAATGCAACTTCCATCTCCCTTAGTCTCTGGCGAGTTGTACGTGCTTCACTTTCTGAAACCTTTAAGTCAGACACGACCTTAGTCAGCTGCTCTGGGGTTGTTCCGGGCTCGCCAGATTTCGGGGCCACGCATATGTGTTGGTCCCAATTTTCCTGTAATTTGGACAATCTTTGTTTTAGAATTACAATTTCTGAGGTCTTTTGAGTGTTATCTTCTTGCTCCTTAGCAAGTGAATCAACGAGAGCTGATTTCTCTCTTTCCACTTGGATCAATTCTTCTATTTTCACATGCTCCTTGCTGGGTATATTTAGTTTCTTCTTTAGCTCAGAGTTCTTTGCTTCTAGGTCGACTATAAGATTTTTCCTAACTGCATCCTTTTCAACCCCTTTTTCCTTTATTGCCTTCTTAAGGGTTTATAGCTTGTTATTTATCGCTCTGCCGCTTTCTCTCTCCCTCTTCTAGTTTTTCGATATCGAGCCATGTTTCTCCTCAATTTTCTTCAAAGCAAGTGCGAATTTTACTACCTCGTCCCCAACATGTCCCCAATGCACTGGTGTAAGCCAAGCTTATCCAGTAGGGGAATATTGGCCAGGTTCAGGGCGATCTCTAGTGCTCAATAGTGACTTTTGTTAGCTGAGGGCTGCAACACTGCCTGCTGAATAGCGAATATGAGTTGTTCCTTGTCCATATCTAGCGCAGTGGTGAGTCGGGTGTGATATTTGTTTACAAACCCAGCCAACTCGACCCTTAGATTTTCTCGTGTGGTCCTACTCTTGGTATTTATCTCCTCCCTCACTTCTGATATGTCAACTAAAATTGCCTGAGAAAGCCCAGAAGGGCCCGACAAGGAAGCATGGTCGAAAGTAATCACGAAGTCTGCCTTGTTTTTATTAGGGACTCCAAAACAAGGAAAATATTCCTGAGAGGGCTCCTCCCATACATCCCATAGGCCTTCAGTTCTCTGTTTCTTATGGGGATGTGCTCCCTCATAACTGTTCATGCCTTTATGGCTTCCTGAGACATCTAAGTCATCTACTTGTCCCTTTTTTTCTGTTTCCCCGGACGCATTGTCGCCCTTCCCTTCTGCAGTTGAAGACTCGGGCTCCATCTGTGCATCCAAAGGCCATGTATCAAGGTTATCTCTCCACTCAATGAAGGGCCTAGTCTCATGTACATATGAAGTTGACTTTATTTTCATTTTCCTATTGGAAAGGACTCCTTTCGAGTCATAGGGCCAAACTTTTCCTTGTAGAAGGTCCATCCCTTACAGTTATGTTTCCACAGTGGAGAGGCTGTGTCTCAAATTTATGGTGAAAGGACCGACATAAGTTGGGAGTTTGAGAATATATCCTTTCTTCGCAGGAATGAAGTGGATCTGGTCAGCCTTCAAGGTTTGTCGAATAAATTCGAGGGAAAAAATTCACATGGCTGGAAACACCAACAAGTGGTAAGGAGGTACTTCCGTGCCATAGACCCTGATCTCAGTGTAATAATCATATAGGTACCAGTCCCCTGTACTATCTTCCTCGTCGAACTACAGCCAGTCCTTCTGCTCAGGAAATATTCTAGGCAGAGGATCATGTATTATGGCATAGGCTATGGACATGAACTCATTTAAGAATCTAGTATACCCCTTCCCCCCAGGCTGTTGACAAACTGAAACGTTCCACTCAAAGACGGTTCTTGGCTGGGCATTTTTCCTCAAGAGTTTCTCCAGGCCTAGGCTCTCAAACTTATCAACATGCTCAAACAAGAATAGGTGAAACACTAAAGAAAAAAGCCTGAAAGACCCAGTAGAAGGGAATTCTTGAAACTGGGTTTGAATAGTCTAAGATAGGAAAACGAGAAAATTTAAAATTGTACCCTTTTGCATCATGAGCCATAGAAGAGCTGTACATTCTTTTGACACCTTCTCAACCTCCCGAATCCCTAACAACCTTGGAATAAGGGCTAGGACTAGCAACAGTAATGTAAAACAACACTCCTATGATAAAACAAACAACAACAGTAATGTAAAACAGAAAGTATATACAGTATGTAAAACAAGCCTCTGACCTTTCATTAGTATTGAAAGTATGGTTTCAAGAACTGCCCATTTACGGGCACTTCGAGCAAGTCACCTTCCAGATTTTCCAATACAAAAGTATTGTTTCCCTTTACTTTTGCAATATTGAATGGTCTGAACCACATGGGGTAAAACTTCCCATGTTTACCTTTATCTGCTCTCCTGATGTCCCATCTCAATATCAGGTCGCCTGCTTGCATTTCTTTATCTTTTGCATGCTAGTCAAACAATCCTTTCATCTTCTCCTGATATTATGATAACCTTCCATTAACTTGGTTTCGAGTTTCATCCAACTCAACCAACTGGTTCATTCTCCGGATGAGGTTGTTCGGCTCTTCATGGCTGTCTTGGAGAAACCTGGCAACAAGTAAGGCAATATGAATTGGAAAAACTGCTGCTCGGCCATAGAATAACTCATAGGGAGACTTACCTGTGGATCTTTTACTGGTAAGATGGTTCGCCTAGAGTGAGAATTTTAGCTGGGAATCCTAGTTCTTTTGTTTTTCGCTTATAAACTTCTTCAATGCCCTTACCAAGGTTTTATTTGAAGATTCGGCAAGCTCGTTCCCCTGGGGGTAATAGGTTGTAGAATGCGCGAAAGTGATATTATATTGCTGGCAGAAGTTTATAAACTTGGTAGATTCGAAAGCTTGAGCATTTTCTGTGACAATCTTAGCTAGGCAACCAAACCTTGATATGATATTCTCCTCCATAAACTTGATCACGACCACATTAATAGCATTTCTTGCAGGTATCGCCTCTACCCATTTTTTGAAGTAAGTGGTGGCAGTGAGGATCCACTTGTGCTGACCACTTGATGTGGGGTGAATCTATCCAATAAAGTCAATGCCCCACTACTAAAAAGGTTCTTCAATATGTACTAGTATCATTGGCAGGGGAGAAAATTTCTATTTTTCTGCAAACCTTTGGCATTTCTTGCACGCCCGAACCCGAGTATGTACATCCTCGAATAGTAGAGGCTAGAAGAAACCAGCCTTCAGTATTTTATGAGTCGTGGACTGCCAGCTGTAACGCCCCTCACAAATGCCTTCATGAAATTCGGCCATGACCTCCTCCACCTCTGACTCTATAAGACATAAGAGCAGGATTCCTGAAGGATTCTTCTAGTGTAGTCAGTTGTTTGCTACAATGTATTTTTTAGATTTCAACCTCAGAGTTTGGTACTTTGTCTTATCAAATTTTAGGGGATACCTGAGAGTTAAAAGATATTCTACAATATATTTGTACCAAGTACTGAGAAGGTACTTCATGTGCGTCTTTTGTACTATAGTTTCTATTCCCGGCTATTTCTCTGTGCCTTCAGGTACCTCTGCTCCTTCCATAGTTAAATTGATTCCCAATGCTTGAAAATTTGACTTGGACAAGATTTTTACCAGCCCTTGTCCTTTAATGAGTTTTGTGGGGTGGATGTCTAGCTCGTATTCTTGAATATTGGCAATCCATTTGCCTCTTTTTCCTTCACTATCTCCCTGGATTAGGATGTCTTTCACCGTGGCTGTGGGGACAAAAGCGGTTATGGTAGACTACAACACATACATTCGGAAAGCTTTCAGGGACTTAACTAAGGCGTACGCCTGCTTCTCCAAGATATTATATTTCAACTTCGTGTCTTATAGTACTTAATTAAAAAAATCAAGGGGCTGCTCATACCCATCTACGTTCTTCTGCAGTAACACTGCAACTATTGTGTATGGAGACGCAAATGAGAATATCATGAATGGATTATCGTAGTTAGGACCCGCCAATACCGGAGCTTCTGCAAAGGAACTTTTGATTCTATTGAAGGCCTCTCGTGACTCTGTCGTCCATTTTACTTCGTTGTTTTTTCTAAGCATCTCAGTGATGTGTCAAACTATTTCAGCATAGTTCAGAATAAATCTCCTTAAAAAAACTATGTGTGCCAGGAACTCTTGGACATCCTTCTTATTTCGAGGCAGTGATATTCCATTGATCACCTCTACTCTTTTGGGGTCAATCTTCACCCCTTCCTTTGTTACAACATGTCCTAGTAATTTTTCTTCCTCTAAAGCAAACATGTAATTTTGAGGATTAAGTGATAAACCATACCTTCGGCACTTGTCAAAGGTCCAGCGCAGGTGCTCAATATGTTCAACATCGTTCTTCAAAAACACGGTGATATCATCCAGGTATATCACCACAACTTGTCTTGCTCTCCAACAAAAGAAATATCCATCGCTCGTTGGAAATTATCTCCTGTGTTTATTAGTTTGAATGGCATTCGGGCATACATGAACGTTCCCCATGGTGTAGTGAATGTCATTTTCCTTTGATCTTCAGGGAGGACCGCCACCTGATTATACCTGGAGAAGCCATCCATCATCAACATCCGAGAGGATCACACCACCTTCTGCAATATGTGGTCCATCTTGGGAAAGGGGTAGTTGTCCTTGAGAGATGCCCTGTTCAAATTCCAGAAATATACACACAGCCTTATTTCCCCATTCTTCTTTCTGACCAGGACTAGGTTTGCCACCCACTCAGAGTATCTCAAGGGAACTATGATCTTGGCCTTCAAAAACTTTTATATTTATTTTTCAATGGAGGGAAGTAACGATGGATTGATTTATCTCAGTTTTTTCATATGGGGCTTAGCATACCCTCTAAGCAAGATCTTATGCTTCATGATTTCCACATCAAATGTTTTCAGGGGTAATATTCCTTTTTGGAATTTTCAAGAAAATGGTCCTCAAGGACGCTGTATAAGAAATCCAATGTGAAAATAAGCTGAAGTGGGACTTGGATCCCTTTTTTCACCCTTCATACACTACTCTTCTAGAAGATGAGCTCAAATAAATAACCTTAGGAAGGTTATTCAGATCCTCCAAACCTATATATCCCAAACTATGCTCAAAAGGGAGAGCTACAACAATACATGAACTCTAACAAGTAACAGCTATGAAATATCAATACATGAGGTGCAAGAAGAGTGCATATCCCTTATATTATGTGCAGCAGCAAATATATATACAAGAACTTGAGGAAAGTCCTCTCAAGCTAAGCTAGATCAGCCTCAAGACCATTGTACATACAAAAGAGAAAGTACACAGCTACACAACCCAACAACAAGCTATGACTGTGCAGTCTATGGTGAGAAATGACTGAAAAATGATATAAATACATTGATGTAGCAATAATAGGCTCAAATAAAGTGGTGGAGCAAGATCTCAACCCCAGAAATCAATACTGCAACAATCCCCTAAAGGATTGGCCAAAATACACTAAATGGAAAAATGTGGGAGTTGCTAGGTAGTAGCAGCAACTCAATAAAAATACAAAAAGGGAGAAGGATGGAAATTCTGAAAAAAATGTAGAAACCTCCTCCACTAATATTCTAAGTGAAATTTTGCTCCCTTCATTGAAGATTATACCCTCCGATCCACAGTGTGAATCCCTCCTGCAAGTGCGCTCTGAAAATAACGCAGTATGAGGAAGAGACAGCGTTGGGAATGAGATGAAATGTATGGCCCAATGAAAAAATCTGCAATGAAGCTTTAGAATCTTCCTCACTGATATCCCAAAGAACTAATGAGCTCCCCCTTTACAAAACTAGCTCCGGAAGTGGGTCATAATGAATTCCTCACTGCAACCCCAGCAACTCAACGTTTCTGCCAAGCTGGAAAACGCTGTAGCTGAAGATGGTCACCTTGGCCTCAAGACTGGATGTGAGGAGAATGAATAACAGGTCCTCCAAAGATTCCCAATGAAGGAGAGGAAACTTCTAAACATAAATCTCCCTTGTGCTAAGCAGCACAAGCTATCCCAGTTGCACAACTAGAGAGAGCAGAGCAAAATCAAATTCTTCAACATAATGAGAAATGGCTCTCCTTCCCTCTTTTATGCCAAGAGGAGGCTTCCTTATCATGGACCCCACCCATTAGGGTTTCTCTCACCCAATAATATTCCTCCAACTAAAACTACGCTGTCCCACTTGGTGACTCACTCCCTCCATGCAGCGTTGTTTGACTTGGTTAAACTGGGCCTAGTCTTCTTGTATTTTCCCCTTTTCACACTAGGAGATGATAAATACGCTACTTAAGTGACCCATTTGCACATTTTGAGTGTTTATTATGCTACTTCATGGGCCCCCTTACCCATTTTATTCTATTTATAAATAGGAAAGAAAAATTAATGTTCCAATTAACTTAATGAAAAATTTGGAACATTACAGTCCTCCCCTCCCAATGATTGCTTGTCCTCAAGAAAGTGCAAGGGTAGACTGATTCCTCTTCTCCTCTATTGCAACACCCATGTATGATTATCTCCTCCAAGAAATAGGATGCTATCTCATCAATAAAGCTCCCACATTGCTTCTCCTTAGCATGTAGATTGGTTACCAAGAAATCACCATGAAAAAGTGAGGTGCTTAAGAGAGTGGAAAAGTGTTGTCTAGAGGTCATCCCAAGGCATGGAGTATGAAATTTGTTGGGATACATTATCCCCATGTGTATCCACCATCCCCAAGCAATCAACCATGCAAAATGAGTCACCTTCAAACTAGGCAACTCCGAGAAATCATCCTCCACCTTGAGACCATGTAGAATAAGTGGGCTGCAAATCTGACCATGGTAAGATTTATAGCCTACCCCACATTGTCCCCTTCTCCACCTATGGTAAGTGTTTAGTGAAAGTTGAACTTGGGCTGCACTAGTGTTGCCCTCAAGTGGCAAGATGAAGTCTAGATCTCCAAAGATCTCTCCTTCAGCGCTGTAAATCAGGCTGGCTCAAATCATCTCATATGTGATGAGTTGGAAGTCATCATCATATGGAATCCCATCAATCATATGGTTCACGTCATGGAAAAAAAAAATTCTCATCATGGTGACCATATCATCTTCCATACTCCCCTTAGAGCATGTGCTGCAAAAAGTATGGAGGTCTTCCCTCCAAAGGACACATCCTCCCAATGTGTCTCTCCCTCCTTATAATACATATGGGGCTGCTGCTGATATATGGCTAAAACATAATGATCTTCAAGTGATACCCAAGCCATCCCATCAAATCCAACACCCATGGGGTGCCTCCCCCAAAAGCTCAAGCTTTCCAAATGGCTCTTCCCATTTGGAAGCAAATGGTGTAACATGGAAATCAAGGCTGGCCCATTTGTTTTTCTGGAACATGCAATGTGAGAAGCATGGGAAACCACACTCCCTATGGGCATCCTCAACTCTTGTGCCACTCCTCCAATGATGCTTCCCATGTCCAGCGTTCTACTAGCAGAATATGGAAGTATAAACTTGTGAGAGCAAGGAGGTGAAACATAGCTCCACACATGGAACCAATGCAGGGCATCATTGGCCTACCTCAATATATAGTACAACAAGTGTCCTTTCAGCTACTTTTTTTCTGCCACATTCATCCTGCAAGATGAGATCATGAAAACATAATTTGGTGCCAATGGTGCACACCGGAAATCTTCTGGCTTTCCCCCACAATCCACCAAAAAGATGGCCATAATAATTGCTGCAATGGACCATAAGTACAACAAAACATAATGTGCAAGAAGGAAAGATCCTCCTTGATATGATATGCTACTCAAAAATATAAGAGAGTGTAAAACATAAAGATAGTTACCTCCCTCATCATGTACTCTGGTCTTTGAGTTGAAATGGTTCAAATGAAAAATCTCCCTTACTGCAAAAGAGTAGGGAAGTGGTTGTGCCAACCATATCATCATCTCTTGGGCTATGCATCTATCCATATGATGATATACATCCATTAGGATGCCCTCCCAAGTGGACTCCTCCATCAACAAATAGTATGCATAAGAATGCATGAAAGGAGAATCTATAAATGTTGCATGTAGGTATCTCCCCTTGTTCTTGTGAACCCAAGCCAAGAATATAAAGATATATTAAGGAATG
Organism: Pinus albicaulis; assembly: GCA_034641835.2. Classification (NCBI taxonomy): domain Eukaryota; kingdom Viridiplantae; phylum Streptophyta; class Pinopsida; order Pinales; family Pinaceae; genus Pinus; species Pinus albicaulis. The sequence continues at coordinate 57,416,279 of CM076573.1, read as the reverse complement.
CTGCCATCCATTACTCCATAAACCTCATCTCCTACATGCCTCCAAGGTCCATCACTTGTGAAGTGGTTTTGGAAACACTTCAACAAGTAATCCCAACTCTAAAGTGACAGCGCTGCTGGCCTGTGGAGTAGGGCCACTGTCATCTCAAAGCTCAATTCTTTGACATGGATCTTGTCGAAGACTCTACTCACCATGTTTCTTCATATGTAGAGTTCCTCCCATGAAGAAGGTACTTCTTGGGCATCTAAGACCAAGGAGAAATACCCTTGCACTATGCTAGTTCCTTCTCCTGCTCCTACAACATCTGAATAAAATTTGAGCAACAAGAATGTTTGCTGCTCCTCCATACTCCCACCATAACAAATATGTGAAGGTGGCATAATGAGTGGTAAGAAGAATTCCATCTCATCATAATGCACCCATGCTCCTCTCTGCCCCATGGTGTAAGTATTCTGCTAGTCCTTCTCCTTCTCCAAACCCCATGAAAAAGGATAGGTCCTATGCCGGCCAAACTCTCTCAAGAGTAGCCAACGCAGCATTGCCTCTTTCTACCCTATATCATAAATTTGCAAAAGGCTCACCATCCTCTTGCCTTTCATCCACATCCACTCAACTCCTTGTGGATGTCTCCCTTCCTCCAGCAGCTTGGTATCCTCCCAACAAGGGCTACAATTTTCCCAAAATAGATTTTGGATTTTTCATTTCATGGGACATTGAAATGAAATCTCTTCCATGAAAAGGTTTCCAAACCCCAACCTCAATGGTGGTACACAACATATCCATGATATATAAGGATGATGGCACAGTGTAGTGATAATTTCCTGATCTAGACAACCAACATGCAATGATGCACAATCCTCCATAAGAAATGAAAACTTAGGCATACCTTGGAGAGTTTCGGAAGAATATTGTGTTGCTGCAAGAATCTCTCCCTCAATAGTGCTGGATGCCTCAATAGCTAGAGGTGAAGGTTGCTTCCCCATCACTATGATAGCACTGGTATGTGCCTCTGCAACTGGTGGTGAGGGATCCTCCCTCTTTTGACCGAATCTCCTTATCAATCTTTGAGAAAATTCAGCAAGAGTAGAAACCCTTGCATGGTCCCAATGGCTGAACCACCAAGTCTTTGCTTCACCCTCAAGGTGCAGCGCTGCAACTTCTACAACCTCTCTATCTACGACAGGATGTAGCAAGAAGAAAGCCTCTAGCTTCTTCACCCAATCCTCTGCTGCACATGTGAGTGATCCATCAAATGTGGACAATAGAAATCTATTGCCTCTCATCATCCCATAGCTGTGGGGTCTTCTCTCTTCTTTCTTCTGAATACATTATGGAAAAGATAGAGTCTCCTAGAAGGCTCTAGGGTTTTCTCGGTACTCAGCAAGATACTCACTTAGAATTTCAAATTCCAAGTGTTTCTCATGCTGTATTTCTCCTCCTTGGCAAGAGTATGAAGTGCATGGTCCTTCCTCTTCTCTTTCTTTAGTTTTCTCAACCTCCTTGGAGAGGCCTTTGCTGGATCTAAAAACTGATGAGAGTAATCTCATCCTCTACATCATCTTGATATCTTCTATCTCTACAGTTCGAACTTCCATAGGCTGGGCCAAGTTCGAAGCTCTGATACCACTGTAATATTCCTTTTTGGAATTTTCCGAAAAATGGTCCTCAAGGATGCTGTATAAGGAAGCCAATGTGAAAATAAGCTGAATTGGGACTTGGATCCCTTTTTTCACCCTTCATACACTACTCTTCCAGAAGATGAGCTCAAAGAAATAACCTTAGGAAGGTTATTCAGATCCTCCAAACCTGCATATCCCCAACAATGCTCAAAAGGGAGAGCTACATCAATACATGAACTCTAACAAGTAACAACTATGATATTGGGTATGTGTTATATTCTTTCCACGACTAGCCCCACACACTGTACGTTGCGCCGGGTGCAGCAGGGGGGCCACAGGGGGGGTGGCAGCCCCCCCTGTCAGGGTCCAAGGCAACGCCTCGACGAAAATGTTTTTGGTGTGCGGTCCCACTCATAGGCGGACCCACCCATGTTTTGTGCATGAGTTTGCACATGGTTTTTTGGGGTACAATGGTTTTCGACCCCTGGTATTTTGTAGATCCGGTCAAGGGAACTATGGTTATGTTCTAATATAGGGTTAATGGATTGGGGTTTATGTATGATTCAGCATGTATATATATGTGTTGTAACACTAAAAGGAATATAATGAAAAATCAAGCTGGTCATCCCGATTTGGGATCCAGGGGAAAATATCTGTATTTATCTGTTTTATGTTTTATGCTCTCGCTATTGTTTATTTTTTTTCATAAGATTCATGTGTAGATAATTTTTGTTCAGGTTTAAAACCTACATTTGGTATCAGAGCTGTTTCGGCTTCAAGGGGACGCATTTGCTATTGAGGGTTTTCTGCTTGGGCCTGAGGTAGACCCTGTTCAGTGGGAGATCTGCAGGATCGATTCTTGTGGTGAAAGAAGATGGCAAGTGGTGGAAAGATAGAGATCGAGAAATTTAATGGTCAGAGTTTTGAGTCATGGAAGCTCAAGATTGAGGATCTGATGGTGGATAAAGATCAGTGGATCACGGTAGATCCAGGTACTAAACCAACGGCAATGTCAGATGAAGACTGGAAGAAACTGGATCGGAAGGCTAAGAGCACAATATGGTTGTGTGTCTCAGATTCAGTATTGTTGAATGTATCTGGGGAAGCTACGGTGAAGAATTTGTGGGAAAAACTTGGGACTTTGTACCAATCTAAGTCTCTGGTGAATAAGTTGTTCCTGCGGAAAAAGCTGTATAACTTGAGGATGAAGGATGGAGACTCGATGACAGAGCATCTGAACGCCTTCAATAATGTGGTAAGTTAGCTATCATCTATTGATATTAAAATCTCAGATGAAGATAAGTGCATCAGTTTGTTGTGTTCTCTACCAGACTCGTGGGACATTCTGGTTATTGCAATAGGTAGAAATACAACTACCTTGAATTTTGATGACATCGTCTCAGCCTTGTTGTTGGAGGAAATGAGATGAAAAAATATGGAGGGCTAGAATGGAGATGCCTTATCTGTATGAGGAAGGTCCCAAAACAAAAACAAGAATAAGGTTTCGAGTGGGAGATATAAATCTAGAGGGAGATCTAAATCTCCTGGAAAGTTTGTAAAGGTATGCTGGAAATGCGGAAAGGAAGGGCACTACAAAAAGGAGTGCAGATCTAAAGCTCCTGAGAAAGGAAAGGGATCTGATGATGCTCCTTCTGCAGAGGCAAAAACCACCTCGGATGAAGGTGGTGATGTGTATTTGGCTTCTTCTTCAAATACACATGTAGATCATGAGTCATGGTTAATTGACTCAGGTGCATCCTTTCAATTCACTCCCCATAGGGAGTGGTTCTGCGAGTTTCGAGAAGTATGATGGTGGTGATGTATTCCTAGGGGATGATAGGAAGGCCAGAATCGTCGGACGTGGAAAGGTCAAGCTAAAGCTGCAAGGTGGAAGGATTAGAACACTTCCTGGTGTTCTGCATATTCCTGCATTGGCCAGAAATTTGATTTCTGTAAGCAAGATGGATGATGCAGGTGTAAAAACAGTGTTTGAGAAAGATGCTTGCAAGATGGTTCGGAGAGCACTGGTATTAATGCGGGGAGTTCGGATTGGAACTCTGTACAAGCTACAAGGTAGCACTGTCATTGATGGGTGTAATAGTTCTGTGGTTCCTGAAAGAGGAGCAGAAAGCCTAGCTATCTCTAGAGAAAAGACCATGCTATGGCATCAAAGGCTTGGACATATTGGAGAGAAGGGCCTTCGGATACTACATAGAAATGGTATGGTAGAAGGTATGTCTAATTTTTCTCTAGATTTCGATTTCTGTGAGCATTGTGTATATGGGAAGCAGAATCAAGTGAGTTTTCCTTCTGGTGCTAAGAGGGCGAACAAGATATTAGAGCTTGTGCACAGTGATGTGTTTGGACCTGTGTTAGTTCCATCACTGGGAAAATCTGTGTACTATGTTTCATTCATAGATGAATTCTCAAGGAATACATGGATATATTTCTTGAGGAAGAAATATGAAGTCTTTGAAAAATTTAAAGAATTTAAGGCTCTGGTGGAAAACCAGACAGAGAAGAAGATAAAGGCACTGAGGACAGATAATGGTGGGGAGTTCTGCAAGAAGGAATTTGAAGAGTTCTGTAAGAAGTGTGGTATATCACGACAGAAGAGTACTCCATACACACCTCAGCAAAATGGAGTTGCTGAAAGAATGAATAGAACGCTGATGGAAAAGGCAAGAAGCATGCTCAGTGGTACCGGGTTAGGACAATAATTCTGGGCAGAGGCAGTGAAGACTGCATGTTACTTAGTTAACATATCACCTTCATTAGCGTTGGAGGATAAGACTCCACATGAGGTATCGACTGGTAAGAAACCCTCTCTTTCACATCTAAGGGTATTTGGATGTGATGCATATGTACATTTTCCAAAGGATAGAAGGACCAAGTTGGATAATAAATCTGAAAGGTGCATCTTTATTGGGTATAAGGATGGTTTAAAAGGTTACAAGCTTTGGAACCCAGAAACAAGGAAGGTTGTGTACAACCGAGATGTGGTGTTTAGAGAGGTGAAAGATGTTGTTAAATATGAAATCATACCAAGGGAACCTGAGAAGATAGAGTCTGAGCTAAAGGAGGATGAATCAGACTCTACAGCAGAAGAAGATTCAAAAGAGGAAGAGCCACAAACTGCAACTTTGAGAAGATCAGTTTGGGAAAGAAGGCAACCAGAAAGGTATAGTCTATCTGCTTTCTGTTCAAGTTTTTCCTTAACTATAACTGATGATGATCCCAGAACTGTCAGGGAGGCAGTAGATTCAAAGGATGGAAAACTCTGGAAGGAAGCCATGGTTGATGAAATGGCATCCTTGCACAAAAATGAGGCATGGGATCTGGTGGAGTTGCCGGCTGGAAGGAAGCCCATCGGGAGTAAATGGGTGTTTAAGAAGAAGATGAATGTAGAAGGCAAGGTGGAGAAATACCAAGCTCGTTTGGTAGCAAAAGGTTATTCCCAGGTGCCGGGAATTGATTTTGGTGATATTTTTTCTCCTGTTGCCAAAGTTACTTCTATTAGATTACTTTTATCTGTTGCTGCTGCATTTGATTTTGAGATAGAACAGATGGATGTGAAGACAAATTTTCTTCACGGGGATCTAGAAGAGGAGATCTACATGAAGCAACCTGAAGGATTTATGGTGAAGGGTAAGAAAGAACTGGTATGCAGGTTGAAGAAGTCTCTGTATGAGTTAAAACAGTCACCAAGGATGTGGTATCAGAAATTTGATACCTATATACGGGGACTTGGCTTCACTAGAAGCAAGGAGGATCACTGTGTTTATTTTAAATTAATTGGTGACCGTGTTATTTATTTGGTCTTTTATGTGGATGATATGTTGTTTGGAAATGACAAAGAAATTATCCAAGATTTGAAGACCCAACTGTTCTCAAAATTCGACATGAAGGATCTTGGTGCTGCAAACTATATTTTGGGCATGGAAATTAAGAGAGATCGGGCAAAGAGGAAGCTCTGGTTAAACCAGAGGAAGCATGTCGAGACTATATTGTAGAGGTTCAATATGCAGGATAGTAAACCGGTGAGTGTTCCTATTCCTGTAGGTGCAAAGCTGTCTGCTGAACAGTGTCCCAAGACACAAGAAGAAGAGGAGGATATGTCCCGTGTTCCATATGCAAGTGCAGTGGGTAGCCTGATGTATGAAATGGTCTATACTAGACCAGACATTGCACATGCAGTGGGAGTATTGAGCAGGTTTATGTCAAACCCAGGGAAGGAGCATTGGACAGCAGTGAAGCGGGTTTTCAGATATTTACGTGGCACTAGTGATTATGGCTTGTGCTACCAGGGAAGACCGGGATTGGAAAGAATGTTGGACATTCGTGGTTTTGTTGATGCAGACTGGGCTGGAGATCTAGACCAAAGAAGATCTACAAGTGGGTATGTGTTTAGCCTATTTTGAGGTGCAGTCAGTTGGATGAGTAAAAGACAGTCTGTAGTGGCGCTTTCAACTACAGAGGCTGAATACATAGCAGCCACTCATGCAAGCAAGGAAGCAGTTTGGTTGCAGAGATTGTGTTCAAGTATGGGGTTGGTACAACAAGCTATAAGGATAGACTGTGATAGCCAAAGTGAAATTTTCTTGGCTAAGAACCCTGCTTGTCATTAAAAGACAAAGCACATTGATGTTTAATATCACTTTGTTAGAGATATGGTTGAGGCTAAAAGGGTGTTGTTGGTAAAGGTGGACACTTTGAAGAATGTTGCAGATGCATTGACCAAGTCTGTAAGCACTCAGAAGTTCTCTTGGTGTAGAGAAACAATGGGTGTTGAAGAATTGGCCAAATGACTAAGCTCTCCTGTGGCCCCTGTGGAAAGGAAACAACAAGTGGGAGAATGTTGGGTATGTGTTATATTCTTTCCACATCTAGCCCCATGCACTGTACGTTGTGCCGGGCACAGCATGGGGGTCATAGGGGGGGCGGCAGCCCCCCCTGTCAAGGTCTGGGGCAGCGCCCCGGCGAATTTTTTTTTGGTGTGCGGTCCCACTCATAGGCGGACCCACCCATGTTTTGTGCATGAGTTTGCACATGGGTTTTTGGGGTACGATGGTTTTCGACCCCTGGTATTTTGTAGATCCGGTCAAGGGAACTATGGTTATGTTCTAATCCAGGGTTAATGGATTGGGGTTTATGTATGCTTCGGCGTGTATATATATGTGTTGTAACACTAAAAGGAATATAATGAAAAATCAAGCTGGTCGTCCCAATTTGGGATCTAGGGGAAAATCTCTGTGTTTATCTGTTTTATGTTTTATGCTCTCGCTATTGTTTATTTTTTGTTATAATATTCGTGTGTAGATAATTTCTGTTCAGGGTTAAAACCTGCATATGAAATATCAATACATGAGGTGCAAGAAGAGTACATAGCTGTTATATTATGTGCAACAGCAAATAGATATACAAGAACTTGAGGAAATTCCTCTCAAGCTAAGCTAGATCAGCCTCAAGACCATTGTACATACAAAAGAGAAAGTACACAGCTACACAACCCACCAACACGCTATGACTGCACAGTCTATGGTGAGAAATGACTGCAAACTGATATAAATACACTGATGTAGAAACAATAGGCTCAAATAAAGTGGGGGAGCAAGATCTCAACCCCAGAAAACAATACTACAACAATCCCCTAAAGGATTGGCCAAAATACACTAAATGGAAAAATGTCGGAGTTGCTGGGTAGCAACAGCAACTCAATAACAATACAAAAAGGGAGAAGGATGGATTTGCTGAAAAAAATGTAGAAACCTCTGTTACACTGAAATTTGTCACCATGAAATTTTATTACTCCCTTGGAAGCCTACAATATCAAAGTTCCCAAAGTCAAGCCTTGAAACTAAGACAAAAGCTCATAAAAGCCTTAAAACTCTAGTATCGCACTTTCTCCTAGTTTTTCCTGCGGTCCCGCACTTTTTGGCTATAAATCATGCGTAGCCAAGCACAATTTCTATTTATTAAAAGTGTGGAACCTTGTAAAAGATTAGAAAAGGTGCAAGTAAAATCTAGAAGCTCAGTTAAAGTCATTTTTGGAAGCTTCTAGAAACATTCATGCGGTGGAAAGTACACTCCTTTCATGTTCATGCATCCCATCCCATAAGGAGCTAACCCCTTGATGTAAGGAACTAATCCCTTTGAAGGAGGATTCTATCCCTTCTTGTATGGAGCTGTAAACTCCTCTTCTCCACTATAAAAAGAGGCATAGGGCAGCCTCAAGGGGTTACAATTCATGAGTTGAAGTTTTAGTATTTTTGGAGGCGAAGTGCTGTTGAAACTTAGACCCTTTTAGCTGAGATTTCATGTGGGAAGGATTACATACCTGTATGTATCTCGGTTGGAAGATTACAAGGATGATCTGAGTAAAGGAAACGCCTGTTCTGAACCCCAGGAAGACCTATACAACATCAAGGCGGACACGGTTGTAAGGTTCTTCCTTATTTAAGTTAATACAAATAAATCTATTTTTCTCAATAAGCTGTCAATTGATTGGTTTATTTTATGGATTCCTTGACCACCATAATGGGTATGATTTATGTATATATGCTATGTAGGTGCTATTTGATGTTTGTTTGTTTGTGATTGCAGATCTTCAAAGATAATTCTTTCGGGCGACTGAAGGACTACTACTACAAACAAGCATTGGATCAAAGGTAAGATCGTTAAACCTTTATAGCATTTAATTATGAATCACAATATATCTAGGGAAAGATAGTTTTGTTCGTCCGTTTGTTGCTAGATGTCCATAGGACACTTGGGAGGTCTGTCTTGTCCGCAAGAATGACTTATCCGTCCAACAAAATGATGACTTCGCTGGGGAAGAATTTGAGCTTTGATTTATTTTACTTTTGGTTTATGAGTTTATGTTTCCTGATTTTGATTGATTTTACTGGCTTGGGTAGTTAATCTCTGTAGGATCCCTGAGAAATCTTTGAGAATTTTTTGTTTTTTCTCTTGTTTTGTTGTGTCTGCTCTTTTTCTTTAGAGACAGTGTGGGCAGATCCGCACTTTTCCTGTACCCACAGTGCGGGCAGTTCCGCACTTTTCATGTACCCACAGTGCGGGACCGCATTGGATTGCACTGAATCCTTCGAACCCTGTCAAAATTTTTGAAAAATATTAAAATCCTCTTTTCTGAATTAGTTTTTTTTTAGGTTCTCAGTGATTTCCCAGACCTGTATCTTCTGTCAGAAAGCCTTGGTTAAGAGTTTGTTTCAACATTTTTATTTTTGATTGATTTTCTGAAAGATTTGAATGTTATAATGATTTTTTCTTTTTCTTACATCCCGCTCAAAGATTAGAAACCCTGGTATGCCTTTAGATCACTGGTATTCTCTTGTTTTCTTGTTGAGTCTGACATCATAGCAAAAATTGTTTTATGAGTTTTAGATCCTATTTTTCTCATTTGCAAATCGTAAAAGATTTTTTTAATAAGTTTGGAATTTCACTTAAAAAACGAAAATTGGATGTTTTTTCGAGTTCTTTCTGATTCAAGTAAAAAATTTCTTAGTTAGGTCGCAAGATAAGTAAGAAATCCTTAAAATATTTGAAGTTTTAATTCAGATTTAGTCTTAGAATTTTTAGACCTCAATCTTAATGTTTTTTAGCTTTGAGTGCTTTTGCTAGAAATTGTAGTGTCTTTTGAAGAAAAAACTTAGTTTGCAGTTTCGATCTTGAACAAAAGGGATTTTTATTGAGCATAGATCATTTTGAGTTCTCTTTGAAATTAGATTTTTTTTCATTTATTCTTGTTTGAAGGAAATATTTGTTTTTAAAATATTGCATTTCTCAACTCTTCCTTTAGCTAGAATTCATTGAAAGAAAATGGATTGTTTCTCATAATAGATGCATTTTAGTTTGATTTGAGTCGGGTCACTTCATATCATCAGTTTCACTTTCGCACCTATTGTCTTAAGAAACAGCCTTATAAAATCAATGCTTAAATTAAAATTAATCTAGTAAGTTTTATATTTCTAGGGCTCTTTTCACCAATATAGCTTAGGCTAGTGTCTTGGAGTAGGGAGTAATTAACTCTCCAAGACAGTTAAAGCAAACAAGTAGTTAATCTTGCGGTAGGAAAAAATCCAATAGTCGCTTGTATGCTCTAAGAAGCTCCTCTTAAAGGAGTCAAGCATGAGGTCATATCTGAACCAGTGAGATAATCAATTCTATCTCATTGGGAACGATAGAAGATTTGTGCGTATTAACAACGGTAAACCTCGGATAGACCATTGTTGAGGAGCCTGGGGTCACTTGTCGGTATACCTTGGATTATGACAAGGAGTCTTCAAGGGGATTGAGATTTGTTACTATGCCCTTGCATGTATGTCAGACCGTAGACTGTTCCCCCAGGTATATTAGTTCCTATTGGTAACCATAGTGACCATGATCTTACGGTTTTTTCCTAAGGTGATGGTGGTGGAAAGATCCCACTGTACCTGGAGCAGACGTCGACTAGACTCACTTGGACTCTTCGGAGGGTTATCTTCACTCGAGATGGTTTAAGTGGAGAAACTTGCACCAGTCTGTTTCATTAAGCAGGTTGTCGGGGTAACTTTTCCAACCGCCCTTTCTGCATTAAATACTACGACATTGGATTTCATCACCAACTAGTGTTTTTAGTGTGGGAAGTTACTGTTTGTGTGTGGTTTGAACTCCTAGATTTTTAAGTGTGTGATTCATTTGTTTGTTTCCTTAGTGACTCTAGGAGTTTTCATTGAAATTTTCATTTTATTGCGTGTGATTAATAAGTTTTAATCATGGCTGAATTACCGAGACAATCGCGTAGACTTCAGGGGAAGCCCCCTGAATATACACCAAGCCAACTTGAAGGGCTCCGAGCTCTAGTATCACCTACTGACAGTAGAATTAGATCAATAGAAGTGGGAGAGTCATCTATATTTTTTCATCCTGATTATCAATTACCAACAACAAAACATATTCAAGAGTCTATTTCAGTTTTTGAACTCACTGGTAGTATTTCTCCTTCCAGTGAATTCGCTGAAGAACCTGAAATTTCTGAACTTGACACTAAACCTGCTATTTTGGAACCATATTCAGGATCTGTTACTCCAACTTCTAGTGATCCTGGTTCACCTAGGGTAAGACATATTATTACTGAAAACCTTCCTTCTGACCTCATTTCCATTGAATAACTTGTCGGTCCAGATGAAGAGGTAATTCTTCCCGAAACCCAACAAAATTTGAATCTTAGGGAGCGTGAATCTATATTCTACAGTCCTTTTATAAGTGACGCTTGGTATTTATCATTGGCGGATTTTTTAGAAAACCCGAGTCTTAGTTTTTCACCACCCCGAATTAATTTTCATCCTACACCAAGGGGTTATTATCCTTCATCAATCATGTCAAGTGAGTCATCTATGTTTTCCCAATCACCGGAAACATTTTTATATGGTGGTCCTTCCATTCCTTCGGGTACCAGTCACTCTCTGGTAATTTCTCAGGAGCAACTCCTCGACCAATTGAACAAGTGTTATCAACTGGTACGAATGGAATTAAAACTGAAACGTCGAATGCAGAGCAAATTTTTATGATGTCTGGTAATATTCCAAATCCTCAATCTCAAGGTAGTCAGTTACCGCCTGGGGGACAACCTTAAGGTAGTCAGTTACCGCCTGGGGGGCAGCCTCAAGGTAATTTTCTACCAGGACAAACTATAGGATAGTATTATTTGCCTGGAGAACAACCTCAAGGACAGTACATACCTCAAAGTTATCAACCTCAAGGACAGTACATACCCCAAGGTCAACCACAGACTTAGTATATTCCTCAGGGTCCTTATCAACCCCAGATTCAGTACGTGCCTCAGGGTTATCAACCTCAAGGTTAGTACCCAACTCAAGGTTTCCAACCACCTTCCGGTCAATCATTTGTACAAGGAGCTGGAAATTTACCACTTAATTATAAACCCTACATTCAATCAAGCTATGGTCTTTCATATGTACAACCTTATACGGGTAAATACCTCGGAATGAACATGGTGTGGAATCCATCACAAATTCAACAGACTATGCAACCTAATGTGCAGTTACCTAATCAACCTGGACAACCTTTACTTTCTGGTCCAACCCAACAACCTATTCAACCTACTGTTCAAATCCCTGCACCTGGTTCTGTTCAGCAGCCTGGGCCCAGTACACCTTAGACTCCGCCTCAAATTGCTGCAACTACTACAACCTCTGTTCAACCTAAAATAGCTATTTCTGGAGTATCTGTAGCTCCAGTTTCTTCTATCCCTGCATCAGTGAAAATTCCTCAAGCCTCTGTACCATAGTCGGGACCTACAAGTCAGACTATAGCCCAGATTCCTATGGGACAAGCTGGTACAAGTACGATTGTCTCTAGTCAACCTTAGTTTACTTATCAACCGTACCAGGGACAGTATCAAATGGGTCAAGCTACACAAAATCCAGCGTATCAGTATCAGTCGTACCCTGGGTATACTTATCAAATACGTCAACAACCCCAGTATGGTCCGGTTAATCTTGGTTACCCGGGAGGTTTCACGATTCCAAATGCACATACGATTCCAGGATATCCTGGCTACCCTCCTCCTGGCACTGGTTTTATCACTCAAGGTTATCAAGACCCTAGCCATCGGTTACCATTCATAGCAACTTTATATTTACTAGATCTGTCGCGCCTTACGAACGATCCCATTTTTTATCTTCCATTTTGGCCACCGATGCCTAACAAGTTGCCTAGTGATATTCCGAAATTTGAAGGTAAGTCAGGAGAGGACCCATCTAATCACATTATGAATTATCACCTCTGGTGCGCATCCAATTCACTAGTCGATGATTCTATTCAATTACATCTTTTTTAGAGAACTCTCATTGGTCCAACTGCCAAATGGTACATTGAGTTACCACGCAGCTCTTTTAATAATTTTAATATGTTAGCTACTGCTTTCTTAACCCATTTTCAGTTTCCTGTTAGATATGACAATGGAACATAACTGCTGACTTCATTAAAGCAGTCTATGTCTACGTACATATCTGATCACATTCATGAATGGAGACGTAGAAGGCGTTTAGTGAAAGTCTTTATTCCTGATCAAATTTTGGCTGAATGGTTTATTAAATCATTATTGCCCAAAATTATTGAAGATGTGGCCAAAGGAGGTGTTGTTACAGAAGAGCAAGTTATTTCTCAGGCTCAGTACCTTGACCTTGTCTATACTCAGTCAGGTACTCTGTATGATAAAATCCCTGATTTACCAAGACCTGGTCAGTTAACTGCAACTCCTTCTGGCTCTCATGCCGCTGATGGTGTAATTGGTTCTATTAGTATTGGTAAGAGTAAGAAGAAGTCTTCCAAGACTACTTCTCCTATTATCACTTTACCCGATTCACCCAAAGGAGATTCTTCCCTTGAAACTTCCACCGATATCCATGTTGTGGAGACATCTACGACCAAATCTAAAACCGGTAGTAAGAAGAAAGGTAAGAATAAAAAGAAAAAATCTTCAAAAGAGAAAACTGATACAACTGAACCAAATGACGAAAAAGGTAAACCTCGATGTCCTTGTCTCATCTATGACCAAGATCATTTTACAAAAGAGTGCCCGCATAGAGCCGAGGTATCAAAATTTGTTAAGGGTTCGCCTATACCTGATATCTTGAAGGATCCCTTTCCCACTCAAGATAGTAACATGGTTGGATCTTCCTCCAATCCAATCGAGGATATTTTCATGGTTGCGATGCGATCGCAAGATTACGGTAGTAAAAATACTGGTAAAGAAGAATAAACATCCAATTCTGCATCAACTACATCTCCCTTAGTTTCTAATCCATTACAAATCGAGAAACAAAATCCTGACTTAGTAATTAAACCGCCTACAAAAGGTGTACTTCGTAAATCATCTTTTAATCCACATGCGAGAGCTGCTCATAATTACAATATTGTTGAAGATTTGGAAATTTCCCCTTTAGAAATGTCAGCTTTGGAAGTATTTCAATCATGCCCATCCCAAAGAAAATTACTTTTGTCAGCCTTAGGAGCTGTAGATCTCCAGGATTCGAACCTCATGATCTTCAATTTAGAAAATTTTACACCGTGCCTACCTCATCAAATGGCTTTTCAGATTCTGGTAATAGTAAAAAACAAGCATATATGTCATACTGTTGTTGATGAAGAGGATTCTATGTTTATAATGTCGATAAAATGTTGGAAATCACATGGTTCTCCAACAATCAACCAATCACCAACTATTCTCAAAACGTTTGATGGAAGAGGTTTTCAGCCATATTGTATTTTACAAGATCTACCAATAGAGGTCGAAGGAAAAGTGGTTAATCTAGATGTGGAGGTGGTTGATGCCCCTCTGGATTATAACCTTCTCTTGGGTCACAGTTGGTCTTACGCTATGACTATTGTTGTATCATCGATATTTTGTCTCATCATGTTTCCTCATAAAGGAAAGATCGTTAAGATAGATCAGCTCTCATTTTATTCATCCGACCCAGACTCTACTGATAGTATCCAACATATCAGAAAATTGACTATCCCTTATAAGGATGTCGGAGTAGGTTTGATTAAAGAATCATCTTTACTGGGAACTTTTTCCCTGCGCTAATATCAATATGATTACATCAAGTAATATTTCCTTTGATGATCCTTGGATAGTACCTTATGAATTAGAATTTGATTATTTCGAAGGCCCAATGCCTTTAAGTCCTTTTGAACTAGCATATCAACAAGTACAGTCATTTTCTGATACCCCTTCAACCGAATTTGATCGAATGAATGTGATCAATCAGGAGTCGTTTTCAATATCGAGTTTAGCTTCGACACCAATTCCAGATCCTGCTCAACAAGTTTTCCATACTGATGATCATATTCGTGAATTCTTGTCGGTAGATGAATTACCATGGGAAGATATACACAATAGGTCTTCATTTTTACCTGATCTCGATCATTTTGAAAATGATTTTTCCTCCATTTTTACCACTGATTACGTCAAAGAACCTCAGAATCCTCTCTCACATGCCAATTTTGAATTGAATTTAGAAAATATTTCTACGAAGGTTCCTCTTGACATTTCAGTAAAACCTGGAATTGTTGAAAACATTCACATAGGTGCTTCTTGTACGCCTGAAGAAATTCAAGCATATAAGGCCCTGTTTCAGGAATTCCGCGAAATATTTGCCTGGTCATATGAATAAATGCGAGGAATCGATCTGTCAATCGTTGTACATGAAATTAATACATACCCAGATGCCAAACTAGTCAGACAAAAAATACGTCAGATTCATCCGAGAAAAGCTGTCGCTATCAAAGAAGAAGTTGAAAAATTACTTCGTGCAGGTTTGATTTATTCTATCCCGTTAACAGACTAGGTATCTAATATTGTTCCGGTCAATAAAAAACAAGGAACAATAAGAGTATGTATCGACTATAGGGATATAAATTGAGCTTGTCCTAAAGACAATTATCCAACCCCTTACATCGATCAAATTATCGACGATTGTGCTGGAAGTGAAATGTTTTCGTTCATGGATGGGTTTTTCGACTACAATCAAATAAACATACTCCCTGCTGATCAACCAAAAACAGCTTTCATTTGTCCATTGGGAACTTTTTCTTATCGCAAACTACCTTTTGGCCTTAAGAATGTTGGCACCACTTTTCAAAGGGCCATGTCTTATGCATTTCATGACATTAAGAATATTTTGCAACCCTAACTTGATGTTTTTCCTGCTCATTCTTCATGCAGAGCAGATCATATTACTTATTTACGATCCATTTTTATACGATGTAGGCACTATAAGATTCGTTTGAATCCTCACAAATTTGTTTTTTGCGTAGAATCCGCACGATTATTGGGATTTATTGTTTCAAAGGTAGGAATTCGTGTCGATCCATCAAAGGTTGAGGCAATCATCAATTTACCCCCTCCTTCTGCTCTTCGCCAACTCCAAAGTTTGCAAGGGAAAGCAAACTTTCTACGTTGATTCATTCCTAACTACGCCGAGTTAATGAAAGGTTTCACTAGGTTGTTGAAACAAAACATTCCTTTCTTTTGGGACGAGATCGATGATAGATCTTTTAATGCTTTGAAAAATGTGTTGACCCATGCACCGTTACTGCATCCTCCAACTACAACAAAGATTACTTTTTTTACCTCGCCACTTCCGATTCCATGATAGGGATGGTTTTAGTTCAGGAAGATGAATTTTATAGTGAGCATGTGATTTACTATCTTAGTAGAAATTTGCATCCAACTAAGATCAAATACTCACATGTGGAGAACTTGGCCTTGGGAGCTATTCAAGTTGTCCAACGTTTTCGTCACTACATACTTTTATGCAAAACGACAGTGATCTCTGATTGCAACCCTTTGATGTACATCTTGACCAAAAAATTTCTAGGGGGGAAATACTCTAAATGGATTGTCATCCTGCAGGAGTTTGATTTGGAGTTTGAAAAGTCCAAATCCAAGAAATCATTGATATTTGCTGAACTTATGTGTGATTTCCCACGTACTGATTCAGAAACTGTGGTGGAACAACCGATCAAACCCAATGTTTTCGGCCTGAGCTTTCATGGTCACAACGACGAAAAATTAATTTCCAGTCTCAACAATATCACATTGTTGGCGATACACTCTATCGTCGTGGTGCAGACTCAGTTTTTCGATGTTGTCTAACTCATGAGGAAGCTGAAAAGGTTTTAAATTACTATCACTCCGGAGCATGTGGCGGTCATATGTCTGGGTATGCCACAGCCCAAAAGATATTGCGCGCAGGGTAT
This sequence comes from Pinus albicaulis, assembly GCA_034641835.2. NCBI lineage: Eukaryota > Viridiplantae > Streptophyta > Pinopsida > Pinales > Pinaceae > Pinus > Pinus albicaulis. The sequence continues at coordinate 57,399,870 of CM076573.1, read as the reverse complement.
TTCTGGCCGTATATGTTTAAATATTGTATTTATGTAGTCCGAAAATGTCATAATTGTCAAATCTTCGATCGAAAAATGTGTGCAACACCTGCTCCTGTTCACCCCATAATTGATGTCGGTCCTTTTGCAAAATGGGGCATCGATTTCATTACATGTAACCCTCACTCGGCCAGGGGGCATGGGTACATTATTCTAGCAGTAGACTATTTTACCAAATGGGTCGAGGGGATGCCTACATTTGTGGCAGATGACAAAAATGCAGCTACTTTCATATTCAATCATGTGATTTCTCGTTTCGGTGTACCCCAAGTGATAATTACTGATCACGAGAGCCATTTTCAAAATATCATGATGACCGAGTTAACAGACCAGCTTGGCCTGCGCCATGACAGTTCTACACCATATTATCCATAGGCCAATGGTTTAGTTGAAGCGATTAATAAATTTTTAGTCACCATGATCAAACGAATCATTGGAATTCATAATTCGAATTGGCATACCATGCTCTTTTCAACACTTTTGGCATATCGAACCTCAGCAAAAACATAGACAGGTTTTATCCCTTTTCAACTAGTCTACGGTTTAGAAGCGGTATTACCCATTGAATGCGAGATACCGTCACTCCAACTAGATATAGAGTTACTACCAGACACTTCTGAAGAGGAGAAACATTTTTTATACTTGGCTCAATTAGATGAGAATCGGTGCACCGCTGCATTGGCTACCGAGGTTCATGTGAAAAGAATGAAAGCTCAGTATGATAGAAGTGTTACCCCTCGTAATTTTTCAGAAGGAGACCTAGTTTTGATTTATGATCAAGCCAATGATAAAATAAGGGTTAGGAAATTTGAACCCATGTGGCATGGTCCTTGTATTGTTAAGTGACAGCTTGAAAAAGGGGCCTACGAATTGATTGATTTTGATGGGGTCTCTTTGGGTAAACCTAGAAATGGACTTTATCTGAAGAGATATTGCGCTTGACTTCGTGTGGAGATCTTCTCTATATATTAGTTACTTTTTAGCCGGTGTGATATAGATTAGAAATGTGTGCTTAGTGTAAGTGTGCTCTTACTATTATTCCCGCTTATCTAGATAATTTTGATATCGCAGATGTCGACTTCCTTTCAAACATATATTGGTTTTGTTGATGGTGCTTGTTGTAGTACATGGAACATCTCTTCCGCAGCTTGGGTTATTTACTCACCCACTGACGAGTTAGTATCGATGCATGGGGTAAGTCTCGGTCAAACGATGAAAAATATTGCCAAATATATTCACTACTAAATTTGGCGGAAATTCCGACACTTGGTTCCGACGCTTTTGACCAAATGTCGGAAATTTCCCCAATTTTTTTCCATCCCGCCCGAAACTGTCGCTATACTGACGTTTATAGAACAGTGTCACAATACCGACACTTATAAACGTGTCGCAATTGCGACGTTTGGAGGAAGACGTCACACTTGTGACACTATCGCCCAACGTGTCGCTATTGCGACGACTGCCTCTAAACGTTGCAAGTGCGACACAATGTCTAAGTGTCGTAATTGCGACGTTTGGAGGCCTTCGTTGCAATAGCGATGCCTTTTCTGCCGTCGGTATAATGACACTTATATGCACGCTAAATACAAATACGAAACTTATATGCGCGCTACATAAAAATGATTTTATTGTTTCGTATCCGTCTAAATAGCTACATTAACGTATGATATCACGAGTGCATTTGCCCTCTGCTCTTGTAGAACAGAATTCGCCCTCAGCTCTTGTAGAACAAAATTTTCCCTCAGCATTCGCCCTCAGCGTTCGCCCTCAGCTCTTGCAGAACAACATTCACCCTCAGCTCTTGCAAAATGGTAAGTTCTTACTGCAGGCCCTTCCTCCTATAGTAGGGTTGACTCTATTTGGGTTTTTTGGTCAATTCCATTGGATTGTGTTAGGCTGTAGGGTTCTCTCTAGATGTCAAGAATCAAGATTCAATACCCTCTATTATCTTCATCACCCAATACAAGATTTAAATTTTTCCCAAAGAAACGCTTATTAATTTGGCGGCCATTATTTCTCCCTGCTTTAAAAACCCTACATTTAAATGAAAACAAGCATTGCATTTCAACTACAAAAATCTATTAGTGTTCAAATGTACATGTGTGCTAAATTAACGTCTGATATCACGTGCGCATTCGCCCTCCGCTCTTGCAGAACAACATTCGCCCTCAGCATTCGCCCTTAGCTCTTGCAGAACAGCATTCGCCCTCAGCATTCGCCCTGAGCTCTTGCAGAACAGCATTTGCCGTCAGCATTCGCCCTGAGCTCTTGCAGAACAAAATTCACCCTGAATTCGTCGTCAGCTCTTGCAGAACATCATTCACCCTCAGCTCTTTCAGAATAGCATTGGCCCTCAGCTCTTGCAAAACGGTAAGTTCTTACTGCAGGCCCTTCCTCCTATAGAGGGTTGACCCTACAGCCTAACCAAATAGCTCCACTTGAGAAAAATTTTCATAATCTTGGGGCTGGATATACTGCAGAACAAACAATTGTAGTTATCATTCGTGCTCCAATATATTAATATACTTTTTACATTGAACTGAAGAAAGGGAAACAAGCAAATGCTAGCCATCATACAATGCTTTGACATAAGAGTTTTGAGTGACATACTTGAAAAAAGAACTCATTGACTGATATTTATAATCATTTGAGTTATTCAAGTTAAACACAATGTCAAGAATCAAGATTCAATACTCTATTATCTTCATCACCCAATACAAGATTTAAATTTTTCCCAAAGAAACGCTTATTAAATTGGCAACCATTATTTCTCCCTGCTTTAAAAACCCTACATTTAAATGAAAACAAGCATTGCATTTCAACTAAAAAAATATATTAGTGTTCAAGTGTACATGTGTGCATCACTTGTGTAGGGTATTCCTTTTCCACTTTCACATTATCCAAGAATTTGTGCAGTATAGTTCATATTTTTTGTGATTTAGATTATCTTGAAAAAGGAAAGGTAAATTATTTCCCATGGAAAAAGAAGGTTTTCCCTTTTTACTACTGGAAATGGTACAAAAAGGTTCCATTTCTACCCGAAACTCCTATGAAACAGGAACCAAATAAAGGCCATGTCCTCAATGGACATCATTTGGCTTTGAAAATGGCCATTGCACCGTGTTTTTTCTCATATTACAGCACGATAGTTTCTTAGGTCATTTCTTCTTTCTTGAGATGAAAAACAACCAAAGAAATCGTGAAGATCCTTTTAAGAAATAAATGACCATTTCTCAATCATATCTCAACTATTTTTTATTTTATTCAGTGGTTGCTTACTTTGAGAGAAATTTGACACTTTTATAAGGAATATAACATAAAAACACAAAATGGGAAGAAATTGATGAGGTAGATGACCTTTAGTTGTTGTCAATTAAGAATTGATAATACACGATGCATGTTCTGTACTACAAACTAGATTCCTTCTTGGAGTTAGGACACAGAGTATTGAATCAAAGTTGTAGTTTCTAACTTCTTGTATTGGTTCATCAATCTTGAAATTCATACATTGCATGTCTTCATTGCTTCATGTTTGAATAATTTTCATCATATCGTACAATAGGAAATTAGGAATTATGATTATTATTACTTTATGGATTTGTTAAGTTACTTTTAAGTTTGCATGGTTTAGTGTGAAATTATTCTAGTCCCCAAACACATATAATCAAGGAATTATAACGTGATTTCAAACATTAAATATCAACAAAATCGTTTAAAGGATATTGAAAGGAAAAAGGTGATGGAAGATAGAAAGTGCCTTACTTAAATGCTCTAAGGATTTTTCAATAGTTGCTCCAAAGCTTCACTTCAAGGCCCTTCAAGATCGTCTCCAACAATGCTATACCATCAGCTTCAACAATGTTGCTCCAAAAATGTCCTCAAGGTCTTCACAACAAGTTTACTAGAATTTGCTCCAACAATATATTCAATAAGGTCTTCATTGTCAACTCGTCTCTTGTTTGGGTGCCTTAATGTGCAATGACATGTTTCCAAGACTGAATTCAATGCAAGGCATATTTGAAACTCTAACTCTGTCGTCTGGTGTCTTATTAGAAATTATTTCAGTTTTCATTTTGTGTTTTTAAGTTAGATATTATTTTCAAGTTTTTACATTTATAATTTTATTGCAATGTGGCAGACTGATGAGAGCAGTGCAGGAACAACCCATAGACGGGATGATCGTGGAAAGAGGCCAGCGGAAGAACATGTAAAGTGCCAGCATTGCTCTATCTTCAGGTATTTTAGTTATTTACATAATTGAAATAATATTAATTTTGTTCAAATATGTAGACACCTAGCCATGGTACGCCTGATGATTCCCTCTTTGAGGAAGAGCTTTCTTCATCCCTATCTCTAGTGTTCTTGTTGCGAAAAAAGGCACGAGATGCAAGGTCGGAATTTAGTACTTTGATAGATGCGCCTCAAACACTTGAAACAGAAGAGAAGATAAAACAACTTATGAGCCAGCTAGAAAGATATCAGGTAATAATAAAAAGTCAAAAGGATATTTTTTTTGTTCTGCATGAGATGAATTGTGATAGTTTGATTTTTAATTTTTACATTGACTAAACTAACAAAAAGTTATTTTGTATGTAGCATTTTCTGGCATTTGCTGAACCCGGTGTTGGTGGTAGTGGGACACAAGGGCAAGATATTGCCCAACAACCCTCTCGTACACCTTCTACTCCTTTAGGTGCCAACCAAGAAACACACCCTGCCCAAGCAGACACCCAGCCAACCGTTGAACGTGTTGGCAATGATGAGGCTGATATGGCCAACTACAATATTGCATTTCCTGGAGCTACACGTGTCAGCGCCACAGGGACCATTAATGGTACGTTTTTGGTGAACGATGAAGGTGTCCCTATAAAGCATGTACAACTCCCAGGTAAATTTTAATATTTTAACTATTTCATGTACTTTATCTAAAACATATTTATCATGATTTTTATTTTTAAATTAATGATAATATCTTTTTTTTTCTGTGTAGGAAACAATGAGTTCTACAGGTATCTAGAGAGCCATGCGTTGGTAATTTTTGGCCCAACCATACGCACAGGGTGGAATTCCCAGAGTTCCAACCTGAAAAAAGAACTTCTAGATTATCTAGAAACCCTTTTTGGGGTCAGCATATTTGACAGAACAGTGGTGGCTCGGGTAGCCGACAAATATTTGAAATATACTAGGGACACCTATAGGACGCAATTGCAATTTAACCCTAGATATTAGCATCCTCTCACAGTTCCAGAGAGTGAGTGGAGAGCACTCATCCATGACAGAAAAGAGAAAAGGGAAAAGAAAGAAGGAAAAATGCCAACTGGACCCACAAGGTAAATTACAACTTTAATTCAATAGCTTTAATTTTCTCTATGTCTAAAATAAAAGTGTCCTACGTCATATCTGAATTTAATCTTTTGATGCTAGGTTTCCTGACACCTCAAAGGCAACCAAAGATAGGATTGAAAAAAAGGGCCATCACAAGCTAGGCCAGGGCGACTACTTGAAATTGGTCGCAATAATTGTAATTAAGTAGCTAAACATCTTATAATTAATTGTATCGCCTTCCAACATTTTTGTAATCCTATCAAATATGATTAAAAATACACAAACATATGTAATGTAGGGTGATGACATCGGAACAGAAACAATAGAGGAAGATAAAAATATCGCTTTCCATTTCGGCTATCAAGCCGTAGTTGAACGTCGCATAATCTTGGGGCAAGTCCCAAGATCCAGAATGCCTGATAAGGTAAAACATTAAACTTTCAATATGTTTGTTTTCATCCATAAATTTAATGTCTAACAACTTTGTTTAAATCAGGGGAGCAACACTACCGATGACGCAAATAACCCAGTTTTATAGCCAAATGTAGATGATCCTCACGTGCAACCTGATCATTGTAGTAGGGACCAGGCCGACAATGCTACTATCAGTGAGGGCCGTGACGGTAATTAATTTCCACTTATAATTTTTTCTAATTATACCTTGATGGTTGTCCTTATAAATTTTTTTGTTTAAATGACAGAGAATGTTTCCCTTGAGGATCTTACCACCAAAGAGGAAGACAGGGCAACAGTCCCAACGGCGACAACTGGTGCACCAGGTAAATAATCTCATTGCAATTTTTTTTATTAATATTACTGAACTAGTTCAATGATATTTAAAAACTGACAATTAAAATTTAATATTATCTGTTTTTGTAGGTAATGCCCCGTCACTGGATGAGACCAGACATCGTGACTACGCAACTAGGTCAGCACCGACAACTGGTGCACCAGGTAAATAACCTCATTGCAATTTTTTTTATTAATATTATCGAACTAGTTCAATGATATTTAAAAACTGACAATTAAAATTTAATATTATCTGTTTTTGTAGGCAATGCCCTGTCATTGGATGAGACTAGACATCGTGACTACGCAACTAGGTCAGCGGCGACAACTGGTGCACCAGGTAAATAATCTCATTGCAATTTTTTTTATTAATATTACCGAACTAGTTCAATGATATTTAAAAACTGACAATTAAAATTTAATATTATCTATTTTGTAGGCGATGCCCCGTCACTGGATGAGACCAGACATCGTGACTACGCAACTAGGTCAGCAGTGCGGGTCGAAAGGCACGAAACAAGAGCAAAGCATGATGATATTGATGATGTAATTAGGAGCTTTAAAAATAGGAAGAAGAAAAAGAAAATTCGATAATGTAAAATATTGTATTATTATAAGACAAACATTACCAATGACCATACTTGGAACGTTTTTTGCGTTATATAAAAAACTCATTTATCATACTATTTTTATGTCAAGCATTAATTGCAATGTTTCCTTGCGTACTTTTTGTTGAATTGTTTTTGTATTAGTTATTGAATATTTTTTTTTATGCTCATGAAAGTAAAAAATGAAATATAGATTGGGTATTGGGGAATTGAGAGTAATGTGAGGGGGAGGGGAGGGGCCATAAGAGCTTCCACCTTCACGTGGTTGGCCTTGTTTAGTAGAGAATAATTTATTGGAGCGATTTAATCTTGGAGCAAACCTCCCTTGATCCAGCGTAGCAACAAAAAAGTCACTGTTGACTTAGTTGCTGCTCTTTCAGATCGTGGGAGGCTTGTTCCAAGTTCATGCGACTCCAATAAATTGTTCTTGAAACGAAGAGGAGCTTATTCAGGTATGTTTTGACATTTTCAACATATGTTCTTACATTATCATAAGAATGCATCTTAGAGTAAAAAATACTACATCAATTACTTGTATTTATTGTATAGATAATGATGGATTTTGATTGACTTGGCAGTGCGGGTACAAATCCTCTTGCATCATGAGCAATACAACTTGTCAACCAGGGTCATGTCTAGGATATTTTTTCTTGTGCGCTTGACCAAGTTCGTAATGTCACATTTTGTAAGTTCCTTTACAGTTCATAATTCAATATTAAGCTTGTTCATGATTATTATCTAGGTTTTTTGTATGTGTTTTTTCATCTATTTGATTGTAAGAAACTCTGCATGTTTCCTATTGTTCACTATGATTTCTCCCATTACCAATCCCAAGATGAATCCGACTTTATTGTTACATAGGTTACTTTATTTCTACTATGATTTCTCCATTTACGATTTCATAGGTTACATCATGTAAAGTTGTCAATCTCAGGTTGGTGATGAGCTTTAGTTCTCTAGATTTGGGGCTTTTCTGATATTTTCTCCCTCATGTCATTCTGCATCACCTTGTTGTTTGAGAATGCCAATTTTCTACCACTTGTACCAATTGGCACATGTCAATCCCTGAGTGGTGCCACATTTCACCTATTTTCAGTGAGAGTTTAGGGTTTCTCTAACATAGCTTCAGAAATCCGATTTAGTGCTTGCTTGAATATTGTCACATAATACTCAAGGTTTGGATTGATGAGCATGTTTTGAATGGTTGGCTGATTCATAAGAACCACCCATATAGTCATCTTGAGATATTTCAGAATTTTTCTCGGGTTTCCTTTTTCACCGTTTCTAGTGGGTGGGATGGTGTGGGGTGATCCATCAATACTGGTGCTCTTGTAGTAGGGAATTTGTTTTTGGGGATATAAGGGAGCATTTGATGTAGATATCCCATTGGATGCATTCATAGATGGGCACGAGAGGTCAAGAATTTAAATTAAAAATATGCAACCTCTAGCATGGCAACCTGAAGGCTGCGAGAGACATTGGTTAAAGATTGTTTTGTGGTGGCCTTAATATAGTCGTGATTTCTTTCTATTATCTTAATGCAAATATATAGTCCGGTCTCATTAAAATGAGGATTGTGGTTGTATTTCTCTTTGGTTGTTTCTCTCTTAATGCTCCGGAAGTTGCCAAAAGTTGCGATAGTTGTTTAGTTTGCCTGTTACAACTTAAAAGTGGTTTTTAGCAATGGGAGTCATGTTTTTTAAGGTTCATACTAATATGAAGATCTTGTAATTCTATATTCAACATAAGAGAAGATGGCCTTTGCTTTGGGCAGTATGACAACAATTGCTACATCTACCTCATTGGGTAACAATGGAAAGGGGAAGAAGTTGGGTGCAATGTTTGATAATTATGGCAGACAATTGTCTTCTCTTTCATTTTTTTCACCCATTTCCTTTAATCGCTCAAGCCGAAGAGGGACTCTAAGATTACGCGATAGAGAGAAGGTAGTTAATACAAGAGCTATGGAAAAGGATTTGTACTTCAACAAGGATGGCTCAGTGACAAAAAAATTGTAGGTCAGAGAAAAAATTATGTTTAAAGGAAGGTCACCTACACGTGAAACTTCACTGCGGTGGATCTTTCCTTGTCCACTTATATTCGATTTTAATGTGTTATTTTAATTTTTCATGGAGGGTTGTTTTGGCATATGGTCTGGCATTCAATTGCACACTTACTGAAAGCATTGTCAATTTGTCTTGCGGGCGGTGTGAACAAACTTGCTGATCTTGTTGGAGTCACCCTTGGGGCGAAGGGAAAAATGTTGTCTTGGAGAGCAAGCATGGTTCTCCGAAAATAGTTAATGATGGTGTGACGGTAGCTAAGGAGGTAATTTGTAGATGTGTGCTCTGGTTTTCTTTTTAACGTTGTATTAGTTCCCCCTCTTAAATGTCTTAGATTTGGTAGGCATAATTTTAAAACTCAAAGGTGAAAGGAAACATATTTTTTACCCAGTGGTCTACTTGGCCTATGGACTAGCCACATTAGAGTAATGCATAAATATTTTCACAACAATAAAAGGAAAGGGTTATGGCTGAGTCAAATTTTATTGTTATCGACGGTGTAATGAAATGTATCTCAATGCTATGGTTTTGGCCTTTTTATTGGTTGAATTAGAGGACCCAGTTGAAAATATTGGGGCCAAGTAGGCTGGTTTTCCTTTTTGCTGATGGTTTGGTGTATCTAATTGAATTAGTTGTCTAAGGTATTTTTGGTTGCAAAATCCTTTTTATTTTTCATACAGTATTGGCCTTGTGGAATACATTTGATTGTGTGGTCTTGTTAGATCTACAACATTTGTAGTTGTTTAGTCTTATGGCCGAGGTGCACTTTTATTATGGAAAGAGTTGATGCAATATTGTCATTTAATCCTTACTGCAGGGTAGCATGTTGAGAAGTTTCTTGTGAAACATTTGGTATTCAAAATGACACTTGATCCTATACGGCATCATGCACTTGACTTCAAAATTCATATTCAAAGTGTGCCAGAAAATTCTTGAAAAATTTCAAATATTTATGTTGTTTTAAACCATTATCTTTTTCATGTATTGGATGCTGAAAATGTGAAAAAGACTTTGGTATGAAACCAACTGGTGAATAATTTCCAGCAAAACAACCACTTCCAAGACATGACTTAGAAGTAGAACAAATGTGCTTATGAAGCATAGAAAGATATCCTTGATGCATTGTCAATGTTTGGCTAGGGTTATTTTTGGAGAAAATAACTCCTTATTCCTAGAATAGTGATCTTCAATACAAGTAAATGCCAGAGAAGAGAGATCATCGTGTGACGCAACAAAACTGAAATTGGACCCCTAAGGAGAGTTGGTGTGTCTACAATCGCTCTGTCAGCATTTTCCCTTAGTTTACCCCGTTCTTTTTCTCCATCCTAAGTCTTAATTGACTTCTTCTTTCTTCGGGTTTATTTATCAAATTCGTATAATTTGATAAATAAATACCATCCACAATGGTTGGACTTTAATTTATATTCTCGACTTTATATTATCTCCAAGCCTTATAACCAATGTTTAACTTTCAACACTTTGTATTTATACTCCACGTTTATTTTTAAATAAATAACTTGTGATGAACTTTCAACTCTATATTTCACCACCCAGCCTTACAACAATCACGCTCCAGACTTATGCTAATTATCCGCCAATCGTTTAATTAAACAATTTCATTATACTCCAACCCCACCTATATATATCAATAACCAATCAAACACTCGTATCGTACCTGGCTATCCTCCGCACACCTTAGTTAACCTCCGGGCAAGTTCAACGTGTGACCACTGTCTGATGGCCCTTCTCCAAATCCACGACTCTTGGAAATTTCGCTCGGCTTCCAACGTCGAGCTTTAACGTGCGATGGCGTGGGTTAAACGGTGGTTTTTCGGGGGTCACTTCGCCACGTGTCGCATTCCCTATGGAATCACTCGCGAATAGGAAATACCGCCTACTCCGCAAAAGCAGTGCGATATGGGCAACCCGCTTTTGTGATTCTGCTCGTGGTTTTGGTACAGGGCTTGACCATGGGTGCAAGTCTGGTTCCGCTATCCTTTTGTTTGTTAACTCATTTCCAATCCTCGGGTCAGGTTCCGAAAGCACAACAATCTTGTCTCTTTATTAAGCGGTATTTTTATATTTGAACAGTGTTCACGACCCCGGTTCTCTACACATACCTCGCCTTCGGGTGGGGTGAGTTCACAGGGTTATCCAACAATTTACAGGAATTCAAAGACAGAAGAATTGAATTATCAGTACCCAATTTCCTCACAGTTAAACAATTCTTCACAATTAGCAGTTTGAGATAATTCAATGGCAACTATGCTTGGAAATCATTTAACTGGAAACAATTTTTCACACAAAAAGGTTTATTGCAGAAATCCCCTCTCTACTCTCCTCTTCCCTCTCTACTTTTATTCATCTGAGGAATTACAATTTATATACATAACATATGGCTCTTCGGTTCCTCTGAGAGGACCGTTCTAGAAATCAAAAGGTCTAATTATAATAATTCAACTAATTGAAACTATTCGACTCCTACAACTCTAACTAGTCTAAGTAATACAGTTAGCTGAGGTATTGACACCTAGCTGTTACAACTCAAATGTTTTCGAACCCTCCTAGCCACAACATGTGGACAAAACCTCCTACATTGTTGGCTAGTGCCTAATTCCCTTGCATTATCGTGTGACATAAACCTATTAACAAAAGTGAACAGGGAATGATTATTAATTATGGCATACTAAGTTGTCAATGATTTTGACTATTTGTCTTTAACATGTAAAACTGTTAAATTCCAAACTTACATCATCATGGTATTTTAGTAGATGTGTGATAGGTAGTATGATAGTATCATATTACTATTCTTCCTTGAGGAACCCACTTCATCCATTAAGATTGCTTTTATAAAGAGTAACGTTGTAGATAACCTTAAAAATATTTGTTAACTATTTTTGTTTGACCATTTGATTGTGTTTGATATGTAGAACTCATGGCAGCTAGTGTTTCTCCACTCATATTAAATAATTATTTCCAAAATTTTCTTGTTACTATTACTTTAGGAAAACCATGAAGACTATGAATTTCTTTCATGGACACTTTTGCCACTTGGTTTGTTGTTTATGTACTTTGAGCTCTACAAAAAAAATCTACAAAATTTGTCTATATAAATGACCACAAAAATGTAATACTTACCTTTATATTTCAGTAACCCTGTAGTAAAGTCTATTGATATATCTTCTAGTCTTTGAATATGTATGTGGAACGGTTGAAGTAACCCTAGAGATTTTACTATCTCTCTTTTATTTATTATGCAAACCTGACCTTCTCTTACAAAATTTTGAATATCTTTCTTCATTCCTTCCAAAAATATATTTTTTGATCCTTTGAGATGTTTTAAGGAACCCTGCATCCTACCATCAGAGAGACATGGGACTCCCTTAATATTTATTTATTCAAATATGCTTGTGTGCATAAAAATATTCTAGATTTGCACCAAAGTATATCTCTCTTTCACTCCCAATGCTCCATAGAGTTCATCCCATCCTTTATAAATTTTAGTTTTTGTTTAGTACTATTGTCATTTTTCCATTATGGCAAGCTTCTTCTAGCCACCTAGGAATAGAAAATTTAATTGGATATAAATTTGAGGCCTCTTCTATTTTAGAAAGAGCATCATGCACTAAATTTTCCTTACCATTTTTGCAGATTATCTCAAAATTAAAACTTTTCATTTTTTCTCCTCATTTTTGTTAATCTTCCAATGAAATCCATAGCTTCAAAAAATACTTTATGCTATCATGGTATATCTTGACTTTAAAGTACCTCCCAGTGATATACTATCCCCATTTTTTATTGCATGTAATATTGCTTCCATTTATTTTTCATACGTAGATTTCACCAAATATTTTCTTTGAATTCCTTGCTTTTAAAAGCCAATGATATCCCTTATTGTGTTAATGTTACATAAATTCCTTGTCCTAGTGCCTCACACTCTACTATGAATGTCTTACCAAAAGTAGGTGCAACCGATGTTGGTGTAGAAGGCATGGCATCCATTAAAAGAGAGAATGCCAAAGTAGCCTCATCATTCCATATAAATGATATTTTCTTCAAGAGATTGTGAGTGGACTTGAAATGCATGCATAATTCTTAACAAATGATCAATAATATCATGTAAGTCTAAAAAATCTTTTAAGAACCTTGATTTTCTTAGGAATAGGTCATTTTGTAATAGCTTGCATCTTTTGAGGCTCCAACTTCACTCCTTCCTTTGAAACAATATGAACCAAATACTCGAATTCTTATTTCCCAAAAGCAAATTTGGATATTTTTACATAAAAATGATTGTTCTCAATAATTTATATAACTTTTCCACATGTTTACTAGTGTGGTATTCCCATTATTTATTATAAATATGTGTATTATCAAAGAAAACCAACACAAATTTTATAAGATGGGATCAAACAAAATTGTTCTTAAGTCGAGCCCGCCGGACTTCAAACAGTGATAAACCATAATTCAAACCAAATTCGCATTCCAAAATAGCCTATTGACGTCGGCCAATTTTGTGACGCGAAAACCAAATGAATTCCGCCCTAATCTTTTTCGGGTCCGAAGTTGGGCTGGCATACGGAGGGAGAGTTGTGACGCGAATTTCTTATCAAATTCGCCCTAATCTTTTTCGGGTCCGGATTTCCACTGCGCGAGCGGCCCAAAAAAAGATCCGCTCCTATCCCTCTGTGACGAAACCATCGTACATGCTGAAGTCATCAATCAAAACCCGCCACCCTTTTGACTTTGTAAATAAAACAAATTGCGTCTGCATCATTTTCATTGTTCCGTGCGCTAGCCAGTCTTCCATGCAACAAAATTAAAAAACCAACTGTTAATGCTTGCTGACCGTTATCTTCTGAGCCACTTGTTCTCAGAGGAAATGATACTTGATTGGTATATGTTTAGTTTTTGAGTGAAGTACAGGATTTTTAGATATACTTATAGCACTTGTATTATCACATTTGATTGAAATAGGCTCATCAATGCTTACCTTCATGTCTTGAAGAGTTTGCTTCATCCACATGAATTTTGTACAACATGCTGCTGCTGCTATATATTCTGCTTCAGCTGTAGACAGAGAGATGGATGTTTGTTTCTTGCTTAACCATGAAACTAGGCTTTCTCCTAGATAGAATGCACCTCCACTTGTACTTTTTCTGTCATCCACACAGCTGGCCCAATCTGCATCTATGTATGCTGTTAAAGTGAAGCTTTTTCCTTTAGGATACCAAAGCCCATACTGTGTAGTTCCTTGTAGATATCTGAATATTCTTTTGACTGCAAGAAGATGATTTTGTTTAGGTGCTACTTCATATCTAGCCACTAGTCCTACTGCTAGCATGATGTCTGGTCTTGAAGCTGTCAAATACAGTAGGCTTCCTATCATGGATCTGTAGAGTTTTTGGTCTACATTTGCAGACCCATCATCAGTACACAGCTTGCATCCCGTGATCATGGGGGTAGTCACAGGTTTGCAGTCCTCCATTTTGAATCTTTTCAGCATTTCTTTTAAGTATTTTTCTTGAGAGATGAATGTGCCTGTGTTCTTTTACTGAATTTGCAGTCCCAAGTAGAAACTGAGTTCTCCAATCATAGACATTTCAAACTCTGTTTTCATCTCATCAGCAAACCCTTTTGCTATTTCATCTTTGTTGCTTCCAAACATAATATCATCAACATACACTACAACAATCAGGAGTTCATTTTCATGGGCTTTTATATATAGATTGTTGTCTACTCCACCTCTCTTAAAACCCTTTTTTTGCAAATATTTATCCAGTCTTGAGTACTAAGCACGAGGAACCTGTTTCAGTCCATATAGGGCCTTCTTCAGTCTGCACACATAGTCTTCTTTGTCTGTCAAGGAGAAGCCTTCTGGTTGTTCCATGTAGACTTCTTCTTCTAATTCTCCATTCAGAAATGCAGTTGTAGATTTGGTCAAGGTTAACCTAGTCAAGACAATTAGCCCCTTTTCACATCTAAGGGGAGCTCATAAAAATAGCCCAGATTTAGCTTTGTTCACGTGTGACATTGATTTATTCAATGTTTAGCAGTTTTTATGATCCTCCTTTACAATTTATTCTTGAAACAAAAAGCAAAAAAAAAATTGAATATTCCCATTAGCTTAGGAATAATTTGGAATATTACAAAAATTGTGCTCCGTGAAGCAAGCAACACATGCTCTGATACCAACCTGATCTGAAAATGGGTTGGATAACTTGTTATGCTTTTCAATAACCTCCCACTCAGTTAAACAAATAAAAGATCTAGCTTATACTTGACTTTTGCAGAATTTTATACTTGAAACAGGTGTAAATTTTTTAACTGTTTCAGTGCTTTAAGACCATTTTATTTTGCTGATATTTAACATGTGAAAAATATATATAATGCAGACAATAAACATCAACACATAACAACAAATTTAATCTAGGAGTTCACCCGAATATTGTGGGCTACGTCTCCTTGAGCTCTTGTCATCATGTCTTGGCTCTTTGGGATTATAGAAATTTTTATTTTACAAGTTACAAAATCAAATAAAATGGTTAAATAGACTGAACCAATGGGTTTAGAATACCATTTATATCCCTGTCATGGCTATCAACACTCTGAAAATAGAACTAGGCTTCCTTAGACTTGATTCCTTCTGTCAGTGCTCTTGAGATACACTGAGCTTCTTTATGTCATTAAATCCCTTAGAATTCCTTTTCTATCCCTGAAACCTCACCTACTGTCTCCAGAAAATATCAAAATCCCAAAATGTATTGATCATTTTCTGAAAATGAGCACTGGCTCCCCAATCTAGGCCTCCATCCATTGTTGGCCCTAGGCTGCCCAAAAATTCCCTGTAGGTTATCGATCTTCAGAAGTCTTAAAATGACACTGAAAATCCCTTCAATGTGTTCAAAATGTTAAAAATAGTCAGAATAGACTACTGGTTTCCTGAAATTGGCCTCTGACTACTCCAGCTTCACCTCTAACACCTCGTGGCACCCATGGCTTTGGGGTCAAAGAAAATTTATATGTGGTTTATCAACCTCTAGAAGTCATAAAAAGCTTCTAAAAACTCCTCCAATGGATTTATAATTAACAAAAAAGTCAGAAATAACTATTTTTTTGCTGAATAAGGCCTCTAGCTGCCCTGGCTAAGCCTTAAACTGCTACTGGCACTCGATGGCCCTCATGGCCCTTGGAACTTAACTGAACCATATCAGCCTTAAAAATTCCTCTATAGGCTTCAAAAACACACCATTAGTTTTAGAATGTCTGAAACATCCAAAATTGACTATTAGATTCCTGAATAAGGCCTCTAGTTGCCCTGGCTAGGCCTCAAACTGCTGCTGGCCCATGATGGCCCGGTGGCCCCTAGAACTTCTCTGAAGAAAAAACCTACTAAAAATGCCTTTGATGGCTCTGCAACACTCACCAATGAGTCTTGAATGTCTGAGGTAGACAAAATTGACTATTAGCACTCCAAAATTGGTCGAATCTAGCTCAAGATAGAGCCTAAACTCATTTTGCCCAATGACCCCTAAAAATCCTCCACCAAATGTGGAGAGATTGCACATAACTATAGTTAAGTTTGAATATTTCGGAAAATTTGGTGGGCACGCTATAGTTTAACCACCCATCTAATAGTTATAGTAATCGTTATCGCTGAGGTGGCCACATGGCCCCTTACCCTGCAGTGTTCATGGACAGTTAACAAATTCAATTGCAAATAAACCACGCATTTAAAACATAATCGTCGACATTTAATTGCATGTGACAAGGCTAACCGTAAACTGCGTAATTTTTGACGGTTTTGGGGCTTAGCCCGTGATCTTGGGGTCTTTTTCATGTGGGGAGGGGCTGGGCCTTGGGGCTGGCCCCTCCGGACCCCCAAATGCCAAACCCTCAAACTTCAAATTTAAACTAAGTTCATGTATAGTTAAGAACTAACACACAACGCGGTTGTTCAAGACCTTTGCCTGTAGGTGGGGAAGTTCCGTGTTTGACTTTGCTGGAATCCAAACAAAATTTTACACCACTGTGCATGGGCCACATGGTGGCCTCCGAGCCTGCCACGTGGCAGCCTACGATTGGCCCGAAGCAAAACAGTCAACTAACTGCCCAATCGAACAATGCCACTTGTCAACCCGCCATTCACCTAGAAGGAATATTCCAGGGAATATTTCAAGGAATATTCTAGGAATATTCTAAGAATATTCCAAGAATTATCCTTAGAATATTCTCTTTTTTGAATATTCAAAGGCCCAGTCAAACTTGGTCAAAGTCCAAAAATTGCAGTTTACTGGACTTTTCAAATTGCGTTAACTTCTTCATATAGTGTCAGTTTTTCAAACCATTCATGGTGTCGGTATCAAGAAGATGAGATCTATCCATTCACTCAGGTTCGACACACTTCTGAACACTTTGAATTTTGAGTTATCACTTAGGTCCTTGATCCAAATCTGATCATGACACCTCAAAAGAAGAAGCATGTCTTTTTAACCTCATCCATCTTGATGAAATGTGTCGTGAAGCATGATTTTCCAAAGAAGCGCATAAGAGATGTATAAAGGTGCAATACGCCAAAAATGTCCAGCCTTGCATTTTATCAGAGGGTGACTTGGTCCTTCTTTATGATCAAGAAGCTGATGTAATAGGTATAGGGAAATTTGAGCCATTATGGCACGACCCCTATATTGTCAAAAGAGTTCTTTCTAAGGGTGCCTACGATTTGGTGGATTACGATGGAATCCCATTGGTGCAGCCCCGAAATGGGTTGTATCTGAAACGTTACTATGCTTAATCATGAGCGTAGTAATTTTTTGTATTATATTGTATATATATGTTGTTGATTTTCATTCATTGTCTTAGTTTGTTTTTAGAGTTTTCTTGACATTAGTAATCTGCTTTACATTTAATCACAGATGTCTGAATATTTGGAACCATTTTTTGGATATGCTGATGGTGTTAGTCATATTACGTAGAATCTATCCTCTGCAGTGTGGGCCATTTTCACTTTGAATGATGAGTTAGTGAGTTTTAAAGGGATTTGTACCGATAGATCGACAAAAAATATCACTGAGTATAGCGCGTTGATCGAACTTCTCTCTGATGCGATTTAATTTGGTATTAACCGCATTATCATAAGGTTAGACTCACAACTTGTGGTATTACAACTTACTAGTGTTTATACTGTTAGAATTCCAACACTGCATCGTATGTTCCTAAGATTTCGACTCTTGGAAAGACACTTTGATTTTATTAAATATCAACACATTTCCAGAAACTTGAACACATTGACTGATTCTTTATCTAATCATGTTATAGATAGACATTTGCAACACATTTAAAGATACATTCACATAATTGAATAAGATTGCACAATAAAAATAGGAAAACATTGAAATCAAATAGATAGATATAGGTTTTTACAAAAATTTGTGCCTAAGACACATTGGTCATCTGACCTCAAAATGTATGCAACATGTCAAAAGTAAACTAGTGATGCTCATGGTAACATGCTATAGATCTAGCTATCCTATGCAGTAACCACATCCAGTGGTTAGGAATGCTTATAGTGTGGCACTGCAGTCTCATGGGTAACTCTTCTATTTGGCAATCCGGAATCGCGAAGGTCAACTCCTCTATGTGCTACCGAAGCTCAGATAGAGTCTCAACCATGTCTAAATCCTGAAGGATTGCTCTCCCAACAGCCCTCTTTGCTGGCTCATCCACTCCATGCTCTGGTTTCTCCATTGGTTGAACTCGACCCACATCTGCATTACATTAAAACTTTAGTTTAGTCTTGGGAAAGCATCAAAATACAAAAAAATTGTATAAACCTTAGAAAAATAACAAAACATGATCATAACATTCTTACCAATTGCACCCCACACAGCGCCTTCTGGTAAAGCTAAGTCTGGATCTCCTTGGAAATCGACGGTTGTGTATGCATACTCGTCAATGGCGATAACCTGTCACCTAAACCAGGTGAAGAATGCAATCAAGAACACAATGGATGATTAGCCTTCATGCCTAGCCATCATTTTTACCCATATCAGCATCCTTGGATATCTAGGGTTAGACACACCCAATGTCAGATGCTGAGGTTGCATCAGTGGGATCCACTCTAAGGAAAATGAAATGAGGATTGAACCATAACTGAAGTTTTTATTCCTTCCCCCCTTTGTCTTGTTCAGTTGTTCTTTTATTTGAGAAAGTACAACTTCGGACCAGTTGAAAACTGGTTGCTCCATGCACTCTAGCACATACTGCATATAAGATCTATTTGCTACATATAGTGTAATGGTGCCAACAAGCTTTGCAATCATGAATATAATAGTTCTCAAAGGAAAATAACGAACTTCACAGATGTTTATTTTCCCATCCTTGCTTGGCTCTACCGCTGGATAGCAATATTTCAAAACATAGTCTGTCACAGTCTCTCCTCCAGGAGCAGACCCTGAGAGAGAAATGGGTAAGCCTCTCCTCGACAAGCCTGTCAGAAAATACACATCCTCCACTGTAATAGGAACCACTTTGTTCCTAATTTGAAATTCCTCAATTTTCGGATCCCATGCATGAAAACTCCAAAAGTTCTATTTTTTGCCTCATACCTGACAAGTGGAAGTACTTTAAAACCCACAATCTCTTAGGGCTCTTATAGTACGCGGATCATTAAGGGAAATCATATTTTTTTCTCCATGCTCTCTTTCTCTCCAGGTAATCATCATTCTAGTCCGATGAATCCCTGAAACATAACCATAATAATAATTAGACTCCTTTTCATGCAAAAAATTAGGCAAATTTTGGGAACAATGCAAGAATCAAGAATGAGAATTGCTCCCAACGCATTCTTGAACAACAGAAAGTGCGTTGGATATGCACCTAGGCTTCATTTTAGGTGCTCCATGATCCATTTTTCAATTCTCAAGGGTGCGTTGCCCTCTTTTGAAAAAGAATTTACCCTAAGGGGTCCAAATCCCTAAAAAATTGCAGTGAAATGAAATGAATTGACTACTAAAAGAAAGATAGGGTTTATGGAAGCAACCTGGATAACGACAATGAAAACTGTCCATAGAATCGATCACAATCAATGGTTGAATTTCGCGGGAAAAAACAGGTTCAGAGCTCCAAAATGCAAATGGAAATTTTGAAATAGTAAAACTCTTTCAATTAGTCATTTGATTATTTTCAAATCATATGTATTGCTGTGACTATGGTTTTATTCTATTTTTATCATGAAACATGTATTTTTAATCCATTTGTTGTTGTTCTGAATAGGTTTTGCAACTGATGAGTAGATTTGTCATGCATATTTATTTCAAGAATAATTTGACCACAAATCATACTTTTATCCTTAGTTTTCGAGCTTTGATAAAAATGAAAAAGGACTTGAAGCGCACTTTTATCTCTTTTTCGAGATTAGATAACAACAAAAAAGGAACCCATAGAGTCTTCTTTTAGCTCTTTTCAGACTCTAATAATGTGAAAATATTGTAGAGCACTTGTCTTTTCGAGCTCGTAAAAGTAAATGAATTGATATCTACTCAGTATAAGTTTCACCCTATTTTGGATTGAGATAGATTATTTACGAAAAAGGAATGCCTTATTTGAACATGTCTAGGAGGATATCTTAGATATTATTTTACACTTTTTCGGATCTAAGTGACAACTTTACGAAAAATTACCTATGGAGTTTTCTTTCATCCTCTTTTTCAAACTCTCTAGATATGAAAAAGGATCAAGCGATCACTATCATTAGGCCCGTTAAAACATAAAATAGAGAGGGGCTTATCGATCATGGAAATAATTGAGTTTCATTCATCTCTAGACTCGTTAAATAATTATTAAATAGTGATACATTATTCGCCCAAAGGGTTGAATTATAGATCAAGCATATGTTATCCTCCTCAAGATTGTTAAAAAATAAATAGGCACTGGTCGAAAATTAACCGAGGAAAATTTGGGAAAGTGAACAAAACGTTTTACGGTAGCAAGTCGTTCTTGAAAATAACACTTCACTCCATCATCATGACTATTTGGGTTGGGTAATATTCTTGACGGCTCATTCATACCTATGGTTCATCATAACTTCATTTCAGTTTTGGGTCAATGTTGCCAAATCATCTGAGTGACACCGATATGTTCAAGAGAAGTCTTCCAATGAACGCTCATCCTTCTGCAATACTCATAAACCTTCATTCTCATGACAGGCATCCTTGAACATTGCTATATCAAGTCATATATTGTCTCTGAAATTCGTATCTCATTTCGCAATAAATTGGCTTCCTGTAAACGTCAAATCATCATCTAGGAAGTTCACTTAGAAACATCATCTTCCAGTACCATGAGGCTTGTTACACCATCGATAATGTCCTCACTTCCATAGTTTTGACCGAAATATTTTGTTTGGCGTTTGACATCAAATCATCTAATTATGCCTTAAAAAATGTACTGCGGTATCTTGAGGGCCATTAACATCAATGGTGGTTCTCTCGCATTTTTTAACAGCTCACATCATTGGTTGGTAAGTAAATGATGTGTTACCATGTTCAACTACAAATTATATATTTGCATGGCTAGACTTGTTCCCAAACGATTGAGTGAACGAGATAAGAAGACACCGGATCTAGTTTTAGCCATCCGAGCTGCGATTTCAAGATTTTTGTACACATCATCTGTACAGTGACCTTCCATATAGATTGTCATCCAAACATGGACCTATATATGTAGGCATGTCTATATTGGACAACATTCCAATGTAGACAACTTTCTGCACTATGTACATGTTATTAAATATTTTATGTTCTGAGCATGGGAATGCATTCCCTTAGCAATTCATGATCAAGAGGATATATCATGATGTAATGTATTCTAAGATTGATGTAGGTCACCACTCCGTTTCAATTCCAGCCCATCACAGTGTAAAGCATCTCATTCAAAAAATATTTTTATTATTCTGACTTCATGCTTTAGGGGGCAGCTGTTATAGGTCAATTTGGCCACCATTCCTAGTGACCTATTTAAACTGGACATCATCCCCAGAACTAAAAAAATAGGGTCTATCATCCCCTATCATTTTAGTTGCTACATGCCCTAAGACAAAGAACAAGAACAAATAATCCATGACTTCCATTGCAAGGTTTCCAAGATTTGAAGTACATGTTATATCACCTATGATCTCACCAATGCAATATCTTAGGGGACTAACTGATTTTCATATGAAGTTACCTCCATTCAAGGGTGCTCTACAAAGCACTTCCCGACATTCAATATTGCGTTGGTCAAATGGGAGCGAAATTCTCATTGTTCTTGAATCTCCACATGGCCAGTGCCTTCTAAAAGAGTCCATATGTGTCAAACTTTGAATCCATCTATCCATCTAATAGCTCTTAGCTTGGGAACATGTCTTTCCTATTATTATAAATTCATTGATTGAGAAACTACCCTCAGCTACTCTATAAATTGAGCACAAATCCTAGTGCTTGAGAGGGAAGAAATTTGGTAAAAAAATGTTGTTGGTTTCTCAATTGAGTGTTTTATTAGAGTGATATGCTACTAGTGAGATGTTTATTGTGATGAGGCTGGGATGATGCTAGAGTTGGTGACATCAAATAGATCAATGGTTGTAACCTCCCCCTTCTATCCATTAATAAAGATTGCTACTCATTTTCCCACATATATATCTTTTTATGTTTCTACTTTTCATATCATGGATTTTTAGCTGATATATATGTTTCATGTTTCATCGATTTAACTGATTAAGAAAAATATGCATCTGTATATTGAAATATCTTTGTTTTTAGTGTTTATACTTGTAGGAACTAGTATGGCGATCAAATTTGGATTGGAAGCTACAATAAGAGTGACAAAAGGAGAATAGGAAGTGCTTGGATCTCAGGTAATTTTCTCCGTCTTTCTTTGTGTTTATTTACTCTTAGGAAAAGTGTCTGCAAAGTCTTTGATATGTTTTTCTAAATGCATAGCACCACATTTAGGGAATGTGTTTTATCCGTAATTCATAATTCCGAATAACAAATTGGCGATTACGCTGGGGATTTTCCCTTCATCCTTGGTGTTTTTGCCTCTGCTTATCCACCCAGTAGCATCTACTATCAATTATTATACTTTTGAAACAAATAATTTCATTAGAAGTGTGTTTAGTAGCTTGAATTGTTTTCTCTGCTGCGCCCAACGCACTATTTGTCAAGACATGGTGCTTTGCATAGCACTGTCTCCCACTTAGGGGTGATTTGCAACACACTGTCTCCCATTAGAGACTATTAGTCATCAATACCTTTTTCCTATTTAGATGACTAAAATGCTTTGTCCTGGATTTCTAGAAACAAAATTCAAGAATCATGTGAGTTCTAGAAATCTCCTCAAAAAGAAATTTTTCACTATCCTGCTTCTCTATCGAAGCATGGCCAATCTATCACCCAGAAAAGACCAAATCTTGGACTAGTGTCCCTCACTCTCACTATGTTTGCCACCTTTTCCTATAACAGTCTGTCTCTGTTTGCCTAAGCCCTCTACTTTCACACCTTGTTTTGCCAAGTAAACCAAAATTTTTCCCCTACTCACTAAGTGCCTCAAGCAATGGTGATTTAAAAACTTCCTTTCTAAAGCCCTCTAAAGTAAACAAGGTTTTCTAGTTGTCCAGGATGATAGTGCATAATAGAGTGTCAAAACCTTTTCCCCTCATCCAAACCATGATTGAAGATTTTTCAGTAAAAAATCTATTCCAAGGACATTACAATGAGTCAAATAGGGTCACCTAGGTTATGCACTATCATGGTTCTAAATTCACTATTTCCACAAATATTCAAAGGTGAAGTCAAGAGAACACAAGGATGAAACTTATCATTTTCCAAAGAACATCAAAGACCTCCAAATATATCCTCAAGATCAAGTAGTAAGCCTGCAAAGGAGAAATTTACCATGTCCAAGAATTTCTGTAGGAATGTTTTCTAAATGGTCAACAACATAACAGATTCAAAGAAGGAGGCCTAAAAAACTTATAAAGGCATCCATAGAAGGTAGTGAGATACAATAAGCTTAAGTTCACAAAGGATATCATTCAAAAGGTATTTGGCCTGAAGCACAAGTTTTGTAGGGGCACAACTGTCCCTTAATTTTCTGCAAAAGAGTAAAAAATTTATCAACCTAGCAAGAAGTAAGGTAATGAGAGGCACCATCACAAGAAAACCATTCACAACCAAGAATAAAGAAGCAAGGTATGGGTTTGATGGAAACTAGGATTTCTGATGGTTTTCACCAAACAATAAAGCAATACTAGGGTTACAAAGGCAAAGGACACCTCAACCCCTTCAAATGATCACTAAAGGTTTTTTAGACATAAGTAATGAGTTTAATAAGTGTTTCTTTGAGAAAATAGAAGATAAAACTGTTTATTTTTCTAAGTTCCCCTAAAAAACTCAAAATTTTGGGAAGATGGACAAAGATGGTCCAAATAGTGACAAAGAAAACCTCCTTCATCACAATAGATGGTTTCAGGGGTTTCCAAAATACCTTCTAAGGTTTGGCAGACATGAAGATCAATAATCCACTACACCAAAGGCATAAAGATGATGAAGAGTATCAG
The DNA here is from genome assembly GCA_034641835.2 of Pinus albicaulis. Lineage (NCBI taxonomy): Eukaryota > Viridiplantae > Streptophyta > Pinopsida > Pinales > Pinaceae > Pinus > Pinus albicaulis. Next base: position 57,375,451 of record CM076573.1, on the reverse strand, counting down.
CAGGAAGAGGCAAGAAATGTCAGTTAAAAAGCATCTTTTGTCTAAATAACAGCTAGAGACATATTCCAGTGGCCAAAAGGGACAAACATGGGTAGAAGCTTCCAAAGAAAGCAACTATGACAAACATGGGTCATCATTAATAAGGGGAGTTGTCCAAACTTCAAAAGAAACAGTGATCGAAAGAAAAATACTGTGTAGGCACCTGCAAGATCAAAAGTGGCCAATAAAACACAAAAATGTTTCAAGATCTCACCTCCCTCACTACACATATATCATTTTCTAAGTGGCCTAAGAAACAAATATACCCCTGGTGTTAGCCACCTATGAAATTTTTGTCAATCAAACAGGTGGCTAAATTGTTTTATGAGCCTTCAAGAGATACATTTCCCATGAAAATCTCTCATCCTTGAAGCCTTTGTGTGTCCATTTCCTTTTTAAAAGATCTTCACTGCTGCTCCCATCCAAAAAGCCTCAATGCCTGTGGAAAATTGTGCTCAGAAAGTCTCCCATTTGCCCTTGTACCTATGAAAATATCCCCATTATTAATCTTTTTCCCACTCTTAAAATTCCCCCTTTGTTTTCGAAAATCCCTCCAAATCCCCTAAACTATCCATTTCATCCTTTGAACCAAGTGAAAATCCTTCATTTGATTTCAAATTCCCCTTTTACCTCTACCAAAAACCTCCTTTTGGCCTTAAAACTCTGTCTCTAAGGCTAAAAAACCCATTTTCCTCTTTAAACAGGCTAGCCCCTTTTGGCCCAGCCCCAAAACCACTTCCCCACATGACCTGGGCACTAAAAACAAGCGCTAGCCGTAAAGCACTTATCGCAATCAGAGAGTTGGAGTGGAGCGCATTTCCTTTGTAAATAGAAAATCTCCAATGCGATAGTGTTTTTGGTCTGTCGGCCTTTGAAGAAATCACCACCATTGATCTTGTTAGTCATCAATATTTTTCACATGTTAGTGATGACTATATCCATAACTGAGTTTTCTAGAAGCTGATTTCCATATGTCAATTTGTCATCTAGAAAACCCTCATGAAACTTTTTTTTCCCTCTTACTTTTCAGTCTGCCCATGTCAAAGTTAAAACCCATTATCACTATTTTTTTCTAGCTTCAGCCCTACTGGTCTGCCCATCAACTCTAAAAAGAAAATCCAAGTCTGTTGCAAAAGCCTCCCCTAAGTTAGGAAGTGGCGCTTTAAGGCATGTTACCCTTGGCAACCATCAAAATGCCAAAAACCACCATCTTCTACAGACCAATCATGACTGACCTCCCACTCTGCAAATCAAGTTGATCACAGCTCTAAGTCGCGCCACTTATACCCCTAGGTCTCAGCACTGCATAAACCACAATATCAAGCTGATTATTAGGTGTTTCACAGTGTTTTATGGTTTCTACAAAGGCAGGAAATATAATTTCATCTCAGGAGAAAATTCTTGAATCTACATTCAGAAGAACAACTGCTTCTCAATGTAAACATGAGCCTGAGATATATCTGCAAACAATGAGTGACTCATCAAGACCTTGCAGCTTCCTTTCAGCAGGAAAATCACAGTAAGAGAAATACACCACTGTCACAGCAAACTGGTAATTTGTCATGGCCAAAAACCTCCTTCAATTACAAGCAGAGGGTTAGGGTGCCTCCTTCATCTACAAGCAGAGGGCGCTGGCCAATATTGACTTTAAGGATTGCAAAAGCCCAGTTTTTCTCTTTACTGAATAGTGAAACAGTGACTCTAGGTTTTCTGAGTGTAAGTGATGATCATAACAGGGCTACAGTCTGAAGTATGCAAGTTCAAGGGAAAACAGAGTTTGGTCTTGTAAAGGAAGTCATTTGAAATTTTCAAATCATATGAATTGTTAAATCTTAGAGAGACACATCATTAGTGAAAACAATTCTGATCATAAGCAGCCTGCTGTTCAGCAAAACCAAATTGAGGAAATATTGACAAATCATGTCATTACACAGGCAGAAGAAAGGGTGGTTGTTTTTCAAAGGGTGCTAACCTCCATACTTACAGAGATCATCTTCAAATGATTTGTCACAAGTTGACCAAGGCAAATGGTGACTTTTCAGTTCCCCTCAGCAAAGAGCAGTACAGTGAGACATTGACACCTTGACTAGGGTTTTTCTGAAGCATAGTAGTGATCACAGGCAGAAGAAAAAGTATTAATGTTTTCAAGTTTGTTCGCTTACCATCATATCCAAGAAAAACTTTTGTCAGGCAGGCTTGTCAAACAAGTTTAAGATACTTTGCCAAGTGAGCAGATGGCCAATGCATTGAATGCTTTTAAAGACTGATTGGTAAAAGATGCAGTGGAAAGAGACAAAGAAGGAAAACAAAAGTCATTACACAAGCAACAGATGGTGTTTATGTTTCAAAAGATATTGGTTTTCCTACTCATAAGAAAATGGCATACAGTCTCAGACAAGAGACTTTTTACTATTAACCAAAGCGCTGGTGCAAATCCAGCTGTTGCAAGCTGCACCTCACCACAAAGACATATTTTTTTCTTCAGATACAGTAGGTTGGCATTTTCAGTTTGTCATTAGAAAGAAGATGTCTATGAAAGCTTTGGTATCTGTGTAATAGGCCAAAAATTTGTCCACATCTTATATGCTTGCATCTTCAATACAAAGACAGGAAATGCTTAGGATCTGAAGTTTAAAAAACCCTAGGGCAGCATGCAAAGCTAATCAAAGAATGGCATTATTGAGAGCATTTCCATTCATGGAACAAGTGCCTTTTGAAAATAAGTTTGTCCTAATTTGACAGTAAAATCTGAGCCTGGTTTTCCCAAGAGATGCTGCAGCTAGTATATAGGGTTATAAAGTACAAAAAGATTTTTGGCATACTCTCAGACTTTGAAGAGGTTTTCAAAAAAAGTACAAAGCTGTCATTGTAAAGATCAGAGATATCACATCAACACTGGGAGCAGAGAAAAGATTGTAAAAGCAAGCACCTTCTTAGACAAATGATGATCAAGCCTGGGTGGGTACCACTACAGTTTACACCTTAGTCAAATTTCAGTCACAGTGAGCATCATCTAGTTCCAAAAGAGCACTAAGAGCAAGATGTTAGTTTGTGTTGAAGAAAGGGAAAGAGTCTCTGTCAAAAGGTCAAAGAATACCCCTGCAGCATGATGATCCATTTTTTCTCTAGCAAACAGGTGGAGATGTCAAGGGCGCCCCATTAATCACTGGTATATTACTAAGTGGATCTTCCAGGTTAAAAATATCACCAAAAGTGTCAAGCAGTGGACAGATCTGACCCTTGGAATGAGTCTGTTACAAAAAAGATCAATGCACTGATCAAAGGAAATGATAACTGTGTTTCAAAGAGACCTGTTCCTCCTGGTTCATTGATTTCCCCTTTCAGATATACATCACAAATGATGGGAGGCAATTCAAGATTAGTTCCCAAAAGGACATTGTGAATAGGTATACAATTTTATGAATAGGCAAAGGGGTTTGTTTTGATAGACTGTCATTGTTTAGATGATTTGGAACAAACACAGTTTTTCATTATTCAAAAAGACAGAGATATCATAGGTGATACACCTACAGGCAGGGAAGTATTTTGAAAAAGAGGCGCCTTTCTCAAATTAGAAGGCCATGATCAAGTCCAAAAAGGGTCAGCAAACTTGGCATCTACAATGGGAAAAGGGTTGAAGAAGCAAGTAAAGACCGAGGCTGTCAAAACAGGTTGACAATACAAAACCTACCCTTTCAGAAACAAAGCAGTTTTCAGGTATTTTCTTGACAGTGTTAAAGTGGGGTTACTTTACATAAAAAATATCACCAGCATTTTCAAACACAGTGGCAGAGATGGCATGAAGGTTATTAAGTTATTATTCAAGGTTTGAATCTCGGTGTTAAAATTGTCACCCAAGAAACAAAACTGGCAGGAAATCACCCTTCAAACCCATGTGCATAAATAAAACAAAGTTTTGACCTTTCAAGCCATTTTTGTTTTCTATGAGGAGGTTCATCCATAATTAACCCGGTCTAAAAACATAGAAAATCTCCAATGCATGCATCGCTTATGAATCCAAGTTGCAGATACGTCGAGGGGTATTGTTGAAAAAGGTCAAAAAGGCTGTGAAAACCTTGCAAGAGCCAACCAAAAATTTCATTTTACATTTAAAAACATAGGTGACCATTGCAGAATTTGAAACGACATAAGAGCAAAGTCGAGGGTGAATTTGCATTTTCCAAATCACAAGTGAGTCTTCCTCTAAAGTTCTCAGCACCAAAATGAAGAAGACTGGAACGATTTTGAGCATTTTGCACACAGTTTCAAGTTTAAAACACCGCGTGACGTGCCTGGCAAACTGCGCGACGCGCCTGGAAGGAATTTTGCACAGGCAGTCAACGTATGCGTGACGCGCCTGTACAATTGCGCGACGCGCCTGTACACGGCGCCCGCCCGACCCGATAGAGCCACCCGACACCGTTTTGTGCACGACGTTCTTTCTCTGCAGAGTGCCGCACAGGCTTAAACCCTCCATCACGCCTCCGAATCACTGCTGAAGGTGGCACGAGCTTCTCCAAGGATCTTCCATCGAATTCAAAGAGGTATTTTGAAATTGCCTTTGAAATTTTCGAAATTTCCAAAGTGATAAAAGGTAGTTTTTGCATAGGCATATCTGTTGAAGCATCATGTTATGGTTGAGGTTCATTAAAAAAGAAGCCTTGATTGTTTGGGAATTCCCACTGACCTCTGCCAGCACTTTGAATGCCTTTCAAAAAACCTGCCACCTTATCCAATGGACAGAAAACTCTGACTGTGTTTGTTGGCTCTTCATAAACATTTGAGAAACTGATTTTCACAAAGTATAGAGGAATTCTCCCAAGGAAGACTAGTATTCTAGATTAAAAGAAGTTTATACTGTTGAAAGCTACAGGGCACAGGTTACCCTACTCAACCACCAAAAAGACAGTTGTTCACTGTATACTCTATGACTGTTTTTCTGTTCTTCAAAATCTCATTGTCAAGTGGATTTTTAGAGGTCATAAAGGCATTCTTCCAAGGATGACTGGTATTCCATATTGAAAGAGGCCTTGATTATTTTGAAAAGAGGAAACTCTTACAGCCTCTGCTCAAGCTTTTGGAGCTTTTTAAACCCTGTTACCTCTGTTCTAACTGTGAATTTGACTGTATGCTCACATTGAAGGTTAGCTTTGTATGTGTATGATCCTGTTTGATGGAGTGACACACATTTAGAAAACAGTGAAGTATAGTAGGAGAAAGGGTTCTTGATCAAACAGAAATTTATAGGTTGAAGCTACAGGGGAAGGTTGCTCACACTTCTCACAAAAGGACAGTATTCACTGTGTTTGATGGTTGACTGCCTTTTGTTTTTCAAGCTTATTGATAAGTTGATATCCATCCAAAGTAAAGGTTTTTCCTAACATAACCAGGGGTGTTACATTGGTAAGAGGTCTTGCTTATTTTGCAAAGTAAAGACTCTTGCAGGCCTTGTTGAAACTTTTTGAAGCATTTTCCAAAATTCTGTCACCTTGTTCAAAACTGTGAATTTGACTGTATACCTACACTGAGATTTGATTGCATAGCCATAAGTCTGTTGATTTATTAGCACTCCAAGAAGAGCAGGTTGTTAATGATTGAAATTCTACCTTGAGGCAAAGATACAGATGTATTGATTGACATCTAAAACTTCACAAAACAGGATGATTTTGACTCTTCTCACAGCAATTTCCTCCTAACAGTCTGTCCTTCATTCCACTGTTTGGTCTCTTATTGAGAAATTCTGTTGGCTGAGGTACATTCAAGGTAGAAGGCTACTTTTTAAGAGAGCAGAGGTTGTGTATTATAAGAAAACTTGTTGCAACCATCCAAATCACATTGTTTCTCTGTCAAAGCAGTACATTGATACAGTTTGACTCCAAAAGGGAAGTTTACACACTGTGAAGCAGTTTGTTTCTTCCAAAGCATATTCAGGTCAAAATGCCTCCAAGGAAAGACAACAGGAGCGGTCCGCATAAAAGATATGAGCCAATCTCTACAGAAGAGGTTAATGCTCATCCATCCGTCCTTTTCAACTTCCATGAAGTAGGTTTCCTAGATTTCTGCCAGAAGATACAAGAGGTCAAAAGCTTTTCGCCATTAACACACTTATGCACTCTAAGGTTCCAAGACAAGCATTTCAGGGTAGCGGACCTTGATTTTAAGTTCTCTCCAAGATCAGTGTCCAAGGCCACCAAGATTCCATATCATGGCGAAAAATGGTTCAAACAGGCCCATCTTGACTTAGAAGATTACAAGCCTTTCCTCAAGCCTGAGCATAGAGATGCTTTCAATGCTATTTTCCCTTTTTCATATCTTCTTAACAGCTATGCTCTGCTTATGAAAGTCATAATGAAATATTTTACTTGTGAAGGGAGGTTTGATCAAGTTTATGCCTACCATGTCCGCCTATTGATGCATTTTACTAGAAACAGACAACTAAACCTCCCTTACTTTTTATTCAAGAGCATCGAGAAGATGGCATCTACAGTCCAAAAGAAGGCCCCACCTCTGCAAATACCTTCTCTTTTTCATCACTCGCTGATCAAGATTATCATCCTACACCAGCTAGAGAAGAAAGAGGTTCCATGGGATATATTCATCAGCCACCCGGATTTCTCTATTGTTCCTCCAGTCCATGTATCTCCCACTCAGCCTGTTCATCGTCCTATACCTTTGTCCAGCAGGCCTACTCCTAGAAGGATCAAAATTACCACTGAACAGTCAAGGCAGCAGGAGGAAAGGGATGAACAGCAACAGGAGGAAAGGGATGAACAGCAGCAGCAGGTACAAGATGAAGGTCAGCAGCAAATAGAAGGTGATGCACAGCAGGTACAAAATAAAGAACAACAGCTTGATATTGGAGGACAGGAGCAGAAGCTTGGGCAGGAAATTGAGCCATATCTTGAGTCACAAAAAGAGCAGGAAATCCAAGCACAGCAGCAGCTTGATTTTGGCAAAGAAGGGCAGCAGTTTGAAGCACCAAATGAACAAGGCATTGATGAAGAACATCAAGATAATGTTGTCGAACAGGGGCAGCAAAGTAAACAGCAAGAGGAAGACATCCAGCAGCCTCAAGAAGAGCAGCAAGTTCAAGAAGATGTCAAGGGTAAATCAGTCATGTCTCCTCCTCCCAAAAGAACCAAGCTCAGCACAGCAAGAAAGAGAGGGTCCAAGGCTACCACTCTAACAGTGACAAAGGTTGTTCCTAGCAAAAGGAAATCGCCCAAAAGGACACCTACTAGCATGCCAAGGAGGAAAAGCGCAAGATTGGCCTTCAAAGGAAAAATCAAAGTTGGAGAAAGTACAAAGCATGGAGGTGAATTGGCTGTCATCCCTATCCAAAGCGATGACAGTGATAATGAGGCCCGCCTTCTTGAAAACCTCCTAATTCATAAAGAGGGGAAAATTGAGACCTTAGAGGAGGATCTTCAAAGGGCAAGGAACTTCAACCACTTCTTGGAGATTCAAAACAAACAGATGATTGTTCACACAGCTGTCCATGAAGCACGTGCGATCAAATATAAGAATGAGGCAGCTAAGGCGCAAGCAAGGATAGAAGAACTCATTGGTGAGTTTGATGAGGAAGAAGAGGGAGACCAGCCTAGGCGGAAGAGGCCTAGGACCATAGGGCTTAAAAGAGCCTTGGAAAAGCAGAAAGCAGAAGAACAAGCCCATCTCCAAGCCTTTCCTCTCACTGCACTCCATGAGCAGGAAATTGAAGAAAACAAAGAGGCATGGCTTGAAAGAGCTAACAAGCACTTGGAGATGAAACTTGAAAGAGAAAACAGAGATTTAGAGCTGCAAAGGAAGAGGACACATCACTTCCGAAAGCTGAATCAGTTTGCCCGACGCAAACTAAAGGCAGCCAAAGAGAAATTGAAGAAGGCAAAGGGGAAGCGCCCGGCACGGAAAGGGGAGAAAAGCATATCAGCCCTTGATATTTTGGCCTCAGCTTCGGAGCATATTGCTAGGGACCCCTGAGGGTCATGCATGCCAATTTTGGGCCCATTTCGGCAACTTTTTGTTTTTTGGCATTTTTTGGGTTTTTGGTCGAAAACTCATCATTTCGCCATTTCAGTTTGAGGATTTGTCAAGGGAGAAGGATGATACCAGTTGATGCCATAATTATATGAGCAGGTCCCTAGCGATTTTCAGAGCATTCGGAGATCATTCGCCCCATCAAATTGGCGAAAAATGCTCACTTTTTGCACATTCTGCCCGTCATATCAGCAGTCTGCTATTTCCTGTCTTTTTACACACAGGTACAGATTTGGAGGACTTCCGGGCATCAGATTGAGGTGATTTCAGTTGCGCCGAAAAGTAGACACAGAAAGATTTCCAACGAGCTATCATGAGCCTCGTTTCGACACCGGGAAGGCTGCCATTTGTCTCCAGCAAGTCAGGGGACCTTTTTCTGATGTAAATTTGAAGTATTTTTGCAATTTTTGAACCTCAAAAATCTGCTTTTTCCAAATGTGCGTTTAGCTATTTTTACACTTGGAAAATGATGCAAAGTCAATATAATTTCTATTTTTATCTTTTTTTTAGATATTTTATGGGATATTTTGTGCCTTGGGCTTTGCAAAGCCTCAAGGACAAGTTTAGATATTTTGATTAGGCCAATGGGATAGCTAGTTGCTCCATGAGGTTTTCCTCACTCAAGCCTATTTATTCCACAAGGCTTCATTGTAAAACAAGGCTGAACTTGAGAGAAGAATCAATATATTGGTCATATGAGCTTTGAAGAACATACTTGTGTTATGATTTTGGACTACCTCTTGGATGCTTTTGATGAATTATGAAGGGTTGTTGATGGATTCCATGACATGGTAGAATGGTATAGTGTTTCTTGCTTTGTTGTTGTCTTCTAGTTTTCATTCATGATACATACTTCTTGCTGCTATAGATCAGTAGAGATTAGTTTTGAGATATGCCCATGGAGGCACCTCAAAATTCCTGAATCTTCATAGCTTTATGTTTTCTTCTTCCTTAGTTATACTAAAGAATTCTTAACTGCTCTTTAGTAACTTAAGGATATTGTTGCTAGTTTTATTCATAAGTTCTATGCATGTTGAGTAGGATGTATGGTGTGCCCTGCTTACCTATGATTGTCCATAGTTCTGTCCATGAAACTATCTCTTTGACTGATTAGTTTATCATCTTGTTGAACCAAGGAGGCCTAGTCCCGATCTAGCCCTTTGCCTAAAACTATGAAAGCTTGTTTGTCAGAGTGCCCAATAACTTAAAGACTATGTTTAGGCATTCCGGCATAGTATTTTGAGTTGTTAGTCCGTCTTATGTGTTTCCCCAAAGTCTGATAGCCATTTCCCAAAGTTAGAAGGTCTTATACTTCTATGCATGGCTGGAATGTTTGATTTCTATGTATTAATTAGCTCATAGTTACATTTAGCATGATTAATGGCTTGCTATAACATGTTTATGTCTGCTATCAACTAGTTACACTCGAAATCCCTTGTCTTTCACAAGCTTGATGTTCATTTACTCCATTTTTCCCAAAGATCCCTTCTACCGTGAATCAAATCGGCCCTACAGCAGCCTTACATCATCATCTGATAGCTTCCTTGACCTTTTTGACCCCATAGCCCAGTTTATCTACATCTTGTTATCCAGTTTATATCTTTGATCAGTTTTATCCCTCACAAACTTAAAAAACTAAAAATCAAAAACTCACTTCATAACTAGCCTAATATCAGAACACCATAAGCAAACACACCGATATCTTTTACATATAATAGAGAGAGCCCTCTCTGAGTCTAGGAAGGCTAGGTCCTTGGGCTCCAAAGCTTGGTTTGATGTTACATCGTCATTTGGCTCGCCAATCGGCCAAATCACGGGACCCTAACAGATCTGAACAGATCTAACGGTCCACGCAAATTCTTACCACGCTCGCCTCATTCCTTTGTAAACCCTCCGATGATGATCTCCGTCGTCGATTCACAGTTTAATCCAATGGCCATCACAATCTCGCATAATCGCTCATCGGAACGTTTTGTTGTGTCACTCTTTGTTCCCTCCGATCGTGGTTCAGCGTTCCAATCCTGACCGTTGAATCCATAAGAACCAACAGTCAGGATTGAATCGAGCTCTGCCCATTTAACCTCTGTCGTCCTCCCCCAATCAAATCTCAGCTGTTGATCCCCTTAGATCCAATGGTCCTCCTCTCTCCCGCCTGTTTCACTTGCCCCTATGCCTCCCACTCCATCTTTTAATCTTAGCCATCCATTCTGTCAGATCGATGGCCCACAATTCATCCGCCCGGTGGTCCCCGTGGTCAATCACTGTACAAAACCGGCGGTTTTTATCGCACTGCTTTTGGATGGAGGGCTGTTTTTCCTGATTGGCAGCGATCAATGTCACCAGATGACACGTGTCCTCAAGCTGTTTCGAAAACCCACTCTCATCACACGTTAAAGTTTTACTGCGGGCCCAGCGCGATATTGATGTACGTCGCCCGATCCGAGGCTGGCCATTCGACAGTGATCGCGCCCGAAAGATGCTCAGGGGATAACCGAGGTAAACAAGACCCCTGGCCCACAAGCGATCGCCCTCTGACGCGATCACGGCCGTCGATCTCCTCCTGAGATCTGAAGGTCTAGAATGAGTCTCCCCTGCCTTTGACCGGGTCCCACTGCCAGAAGTCCACGTCATATGTTTTTCATCGCATTTTCCATTTCCTTTGTATTTCACCCAACTTCCGAAGTTTTTTCACTGTTTAGCCTCCATCGTTGATCATCGCCATCCCAGCTGATCGGATGGCCCATGTTCATTCTTCCGCCCAGCCTGCCTTCCCAGTGTGCGCCACTTGTCCTCCAGGCCTTCACCACGTGTCTTCCACCACCCCTGATTTTGTAATTGGTTTATTTCATTGATTGCAGGTTTTGCAGAGTGGAAATTTTTGCTCTGCCTCCATAATCACAACACACTGTGATTCTGAAACACAGTAGAGGTAGGGTTATAGGGATTCTGGCCTGATAATTGCACATTCAACACCTGATCCCGCATTAAAGGATGAAGACACAGGTTGAAGACTAAGCACACAAAAAATGATATATCAGTGTCACCATCAGTAGAACATTATTTCCCATGAAAGGACGAACTGCCCATACCGTTTTCATTCTATACCGTTTTCCAGAAGAGATCTATGCCCTGACAACAGTCCTGGTGCTACTAGAAGAATTGGTTACACAGTATGGAAGACCCCAGAATCATTGTTATACCTTTTTTTTAATTCACCAGAGTACCACAAGTACTGCAGTGGAGAATACATCAAAGACATACCTGGAGTAAATTTCAGCCTGTCAAAGACCACTCTTTCACCCAAAGAGTACAGAAGTTCGATGCATAGACATTAAAACAGAATGTGTTTCGACCCACTACTCCTACTCTGTTTAATGTTTCATTTAGTGTTTCATCTACCTCCTCTACCTCTCTTTCTGATATAAAAAATCATGAGAAACTCACCAAATGTTGTTGACCGGATATCTGTGAACTATAAGCTGTTTCTCTTGAGACATAGTTCTCTATGTAAAGTTGTAAGATAGGCTAAGGAAGATGTTTTCAAACTAAATATCAAGCTGTTGGTAATGTTGTACATGACTGGTGTTGCTCTTTAATATGACAAGCACATTTCTTTGGATCCTGATTTAAAGCAGCGGTGATGTTTTCCTATCTTTGTCCTTGTTTTCCTTTGTAGTTCATCATATTTCATTTCTTCTGGCACGCATCAAAAATCTAGTTTAGGATATACCCTCGCATGGTACCCTAATCTTCTACTCTCCCTGACTTTAATGTTTTCTGCTATATGTGTTATCTAAGCACTGATTCAAGTTAATTTAACCAGTGTAGTGGCTAATATTTACTGCTAGCTGATGTATGAATGAATGAATATGTTCTTAGATGTTCTTGTTAGGCTTTAATTGAATGAATTGGGATACTAGGAGTTTAGAACTCTGTCTCTGTCTCACTAGGGTCCTTTTCAATTAATTGAACCTTTCCAAGTTCCCTTAAGTTGGATGCCGAAGCATTGAGAGTTCAAAGTCTCTCTCTGATCTCAGGTTTTCATCTTTGTGTTTAAATATTTAATGTTTCCTTGTCTGAAGAGTTAACCTTTTGGGTTTTCGATCACAGGTTGTCTAATGGAACGTCCTATCCCTGGATCTGATTCCTGAAAGGTCACCTTGGAGGTTTCCTTGCCTTTCACCCTCTCTCTTGCCATTTCATGCCACCCTATCATCTTTAAGATCCAATGCTTTAGATGACTAGCCCTACTGAAAGCCTACATATTGAATAGCAAGTAAACCCTTTCCTGACTCTATTTCGCAATGGTCTCGAGTGTTCTCTTAGTTATCTCTCCTTTTCCCCAAATCCTCTTCACTCATTCTTGTCTTATATTGAACCCTTCATTCCTGATTCCCAACAACCAAAAAAAACCAAACCAACAAACCTGTGCCTATAACTAGCCTAAAACATAAAAATAAAGCTTCAAATACATATACCTTTGCATATCATAGAGAGATCCCTCTCTGGACCCAGGAAGGCTAGATCCTGAGGTCTGAAAGCGGTTCTGATGTTGTCTCATCTTTTGGTCTTGCCAATCTGGCCAAAACATGGGAACTCCAACATAATGGCAACTCCACTAGGGAATTTATGAGTATTTTCCATCTTACTACATCACAAGAGCCTCAGAAAGCCAACAATCTCTGGTTAGGTTGGCAGTGAAACACTTCCACTTGAAATTCACTTTCTGCACCACTTTTCGTGTTTCTCCCACACTCTTAGACAGATTCTGGAAAGGGCCAGGTAGCCTCCAGATCTCACTCTCTTTTAGAGGTTAAATACCTGGTAAAATCCCTCCCAATCCATCTCTGGTTAGATTTTGCTGTGTTTTAAGGATATCCTTGAAAAAGGGACATTACATAAGCACTTTGGTGGACAGTGTACCTCCTAGAAACATCCTAAACCTTCCACCTGGCGACTCCATAGTTCCTTAAAGATCAAAGACTCCACTGGTGATCAGTAGGCCTGCTGATTATCTTGGTTCACATAAGACTCCACTGGGAGACCAGCCTCCATAACAACATCAGCCACAACAGAAGTAGAGAGTAGAATTAAGCCGCTTGATTCAAAGACAACATTCTGGCTTCAAGAGCCATTCATACAAGAGCTTATCCTAACCCAAACCCACCTGGAATAGTTGACAACCATGAGAGCATCCTCAGGAAATTTCCTACAACTAAAAGACCAACTATTTCCAGTCATATCCATAGAGCTAACTCTGCACCAGAAGACTTTACAGCTCTATCAGACCTTCATCTTGACCTAGAATTACCAAGTAGATTGCCAAGAAATAGGTCATTCAGTGTCCTGGACCAGCCAGACCTTGAGTTTCCTGGTTCACCACCCTAAAGTGGTAAACACATTAGGGACAGAGAGACCCCTCCATTTAACCCTCCTGATTTTCACTTCATTCAAAACTTGGGACTCAGTCATCCTAAATTAGCTCAACAGAATTCTGCTGGTCCTAATATCCCTGTCATCCATATACCAGCTGCTCAAGCCAACCCCTTACCTCCTCGGAAAATCATCATGGTATCCTGGTATGCACCTCTGATGTTACCCCAGCCTCTAGTGCCCTTACCCAATGATTACCAATCAAAGATCCCACACTTCACTGCAAAAGAGTCTACCACAACTTAGAACCATGTAGACAGGATGGAAGATTCTTTTGACTACATGGAGATAGATGATGATACAGTCAAAATGAGAATATTTTCCCAGAGCTTAGGAGGTGATGTGAAAAGGTGGTTTAAGGGCCTACCTCCTAATAGCATCCAAGATCTACCCTCTTTATACCAGACCTTCATAAATAAATGGGAATTTAAGGCCAACCCTCTCCAAATCTTAGCAAAATACAAAAACCTAAAAAGAAATGTAGGAGAGTGTCCATGATTACTCTAAAAGGTTTAACAGCATTTATAATGCTCTTCCTCCACACATGAAACCTCCCCAAGGTTTGGCCCTAGTGAAATACCCTGAAGGCTTCGATGCTGACATGGCCTACCAGCTTAGGGAGAGAGATTACAACACATTGGAAGATACGCAAAAAGGAGCAGTGAGTGTAGAGGCTGTTAGGTATCTGTAATTAGCAAGATTGGTAAAGTCCAATCACAGAAACAACATCGTTTCAACCACTTTAGGATTCTAGGATCTAGCCCTCCTAAATCTGGAGAGGGATCTCTCCAATAAGTGCAAAGATGGATTTTTCTTTGAAGTTTGGGGTAATGATATTAGGCTAGTTATGAAGGCCAAGGGTTTTGTTTGTTTTTGGATGGTTGAGCATGATTACTATTTGAGGTGGAAAGTTATAAATGCAAAGAGTTTCAAAGGTGAGAAGTTGCAAGCAGATATAACAAGCTTCGGCCAAAAAGAGATATAATTGTAGGTTTTAGTCCAATGGGCTACGGAGTCATAATAGGGTTTAATTGGAACAGCAAGAGGCAAGAGTGGTCCATGGGGCAAGTTATCTATGTCTAAGGATCTCTTTGAAGATTGATTTATGGAATGAAATGGCACAATAAGTAGGAGAAATTAAACAGATGCAGAACAAAGAGCAGCCTAGGATTTGGTAAGTACTTTTAAACTAGCCAGCCTTTGAAAAACACTTAAGAAGAACATAAAAGCAAACTAGGATCTGGTAAGTACTTTTAAACTAGCTAGTCTTTGATACACTTTCAACAGAAAACATTTTAAAACAAAGGAAAACTTGAAGGCAATTGTTGGAGTAGAAACTAGTGGGCCGGGCTCACCACAAATCCTCTCCTAGCTCTTCTTTACTTGGTTACTTTCAAGACAAACACAAAGATAACACATAATGGCATAAGATTTGGTAAGTACTTTGAAACTAGCCAGCTTTTAACACATTCCAAGGGAAACATTCAGACAGTCTTTGGGGATAAAACTAGGACTAGGGCACACCATATCTTCCTTAGTTAATCTCTACTTAACTAATACTGAACATAACATTCAAGAATAATATTCAGCTAAGGCAATAAGATGAGGGAACGCCAACATTCCTATGCTTAAACTGAATTGAATCATTTCCAAATAACATAGATTGGAAGAAAACATTCAGATAAGGATTTTCAGTTAGAGAAGGGTACTGATATATAGTAGGTCCTAACTCTATGAGTGCTGTTCTTTATAAGAGAAGATGAAACACGGTGAAAACAGAAAAAAAATGACAAGTTACAATGAGAAAAAAATCATCGTCAACATAGACCAGGATCCCATAAATCAGCTAGTATTGATGCTCCAAACCAGTTACAGCTTTAAGTCCAATTCTTTAGTTTAGTAACCATCTACACATCTCAGCCTAACCTATCTATCACCAGCAGAGCTCCAAGGGCCAGTGAACACTATTTACAGATAGAAGTCTCAAACTCAATTACATCTCAATGTTCAGTAACTACATCAACCAACCCCTCTCTCATCTTTTGCAGAAGTATATATAGAAGAATGAGGAGGTGAGATTTGATAAAATATCTCTAAAGATAATTAATACAGACTAAAATGGCTTCTTGTCCTTTGGGGCGCTCAAAGAAGAAACTGACATAGGTGTCTTCTGTACTAAATGATTTACATAAATATTTAAGCTCGGTGGGAGCCCTTTTTGACCTTTGAGCCTCTGTGTGATGTCAAAGTAACTCTGCTGATATTTTATCATTAATTTTGTTTGCAGAATTTACTCTCTGGTGGTTGTGAGGTAGATATCTGATCTTCATTAATAACTTCGACCTCTGACTGAACACTTTGAGGCACAGGTGGCATTTCGGTAGCTGGGAGGAATCAATTTGCCTCAGATGTGGCAGTGGAGGCTTTCTGTCTGATTATCTTTTGATTTACCTTTAATTCTGTTTTGAATTTGGGGATTAGGCTTTTGATAAACCATCTTAGACGTAATCCCCATAGATCTGTTCTTCAATCTTCTGTCCTAGTACATTTTTGTCTTCAGCACTAATACTCTCTGACTATGCTTGTTTTACTGTGTTTTTTTGGTATGCAAGGCTGCGCAGGGGTGATATGACATCAATGCCTCATGAATCACCGATGAAACATGAATTCGACACCTGCAAACGATTCTCTTTGATGGATCAGAGGCGGGCAGATCGTCACCCTCAGCTTGTGAATTTTCTTCATAATGGCGGAAAAACATTTAACCCTGTAAAATACAAATAAATATTATGAAATCATGCATGTATAGGCTTACTGCTTCAGAAGGCATGCGGAGGGAGCATGGCCGTTGGATGTGTTAGTCCCCTATAAATTCTTTGACAAGAAAAGCAGGGTCAAGGAATGAATTTCTACTGAAAACACATCATCCTTGAAGCCTCTTCATGCTCTCTGCCCTTTGATTATTTCCCTCTGCTACTCTTAAGTCAATGAGCCTCACTGATTGTGAAAAAATGGTGCTCCAAAAGGCCTTCATTTGCCCCTTGTACCCCTACAGAATTCTCCATTTCATCCATTTTCCCCTTTTTCAAAGCCTCCCTTTCACCCCAAAATCCCTCCCCTAGTCCTTCTAAACCTTCCCAAAATCCCCTCTAAACCATACACACACCCCTTGTTTGTATTAAAAACCCTTTTTCCCTCTATCGTTACCCTTTCCTAGCCTCAAATTGCATTAAAATGGGCCCAAAACCCACTTTCTACCTTATTACAGGCTAACACCTTTTGATCAGCCCCCTCGATCTTTTCTCCACATGATCCAGCGCCAAAACCAGGCACTAGCCCGAAAAGTTCTTAGCGCGATCGTATATCGGGCGCAATACCTGCCGTCGATCTATATAGATCCAACGGTCTTTGCAGATCAGCATCGCGCCCGTGGCCCACCCTGTTCACTGCTTCGATTGCATATCCACCATCCATTCAATCCACAAATCAACGATCAATAGTGCATCCGCCCTGGTGGTCCCCGTGCCAAACACTGTGCAGAAAACCACCGGTTTCTATCGCATCGCCTTTCGAAGGTTGGCGGTATTTTTCATTTCGGAGCGATTCCATTCACCGCCCGACGCGTGGCTCCGTGCACTATTTGAAAATCGCCCCCCATTGCGCGTTATAGTTCGGCCGTGGACCCAGCGCGATATGCGCGTACACCGTCCGATCTGGAGCCGTCCATTTAACGGTGATCGTGCCACGAAGATGCTCGGGAGTTAATCCAAGGCAAAAGGGACCCCTAGCCCACCATCAGTCACCCTTCGATGCATTTTCTGCCATCGATCTCCTCCTGAGATCAGACGGTCCAGAACAGATCACCCCCGCCTTTGACTGGTCCCCCTCGCCAGTACTCCACGTCACTCATTTTCATCGCTTTTTCCCATTTTCTTGGTATTGCGCCACCTGTCCTCCAGGTTTTCACCACGTGTTCTCCGCCACCCCTGGTTTGTAATTAGTCCATTTCTCTATTTTTTCCGTCATTTTGCGTTCATTCCCATTGTTTCCACCATGCTGCACCACCATTCTACAAGCCTTCCATTGCATCTTTCGCCATTCCTCCATAGTTCCATCATCGTTCCACAGGCCATCAAAGCATCCATCCCCCTCCAGCATGGATTTCTTGATGATTTTTGTGTGTTTTGCAGGGTACGGGTGGTTGACGACTGCCATGGTTCACAGTCACTATTACAGTGGCAAAGAACACAGGAAAGACCATGTTCAGAGATCAAAATCATGAAGAAAGGCCTGGGAAGGCGCTATGACAAAAATTTCATTAAAGGAATAGGGTTAAACTCTGTAAAAACTTTCCAGATCCATTAAAGCACAAATTTCACTGACAGAGACAGGAATGGAGCGGCAGAGAGTATCAGTGCAAAAGCAGGGAGTTTAAGGCATGTAATTGAATATTTCGAGACTTAATTCAATGATTTAAAGGAAAAGTACCAGATCGAAGGCCCTGAGGATCACTCAGAAGGTCCAATGCACAGAAAGCCATATCATCAGATTGTTTACATCAGCAGAATGTTTTCTCCTGAGAAAGGACATAGTACTCATACGATTTTAGTTTATGTTGTGTCCATGAGAAGTTTTCCCCCTGGCAATAGTCCTATGCTATCAAAAGCATTTGTTACACAGTTTGGCAAACCTGAGTCATTTATCTATTTTGGTTCAGTTCACTAGAGTTCTACAGAGTGCTACAACAAGTACATCAGAGACATACCTGGAATAATTTGTAGCCTGACGAAGACCACTCTTTCATCCAAAAATTACTGAAGATAAATGTCCAGAATTTAAAACAGAATGGGGCCTCGGCCCTCCTCTTCTGAGTTTTAATGCTACATTTATTTTTCCACCTACCTCCTCAACTCCTCTTTCAGCTATAAAATTCATGAAGAAACTCATTATTGTTGTTGATCGGATATCTGTGAACTGCAAGTTGTTTCTTTTGAGACACAGTCTCTATGTAAAGTTGTAAGATAGGCTAAGGGAGATGTTTTCAGGCTGAGTATCAAGATGTTGTCAATGTTGTACATGAATGGTGTTGCTCTTTAATATGACAAGCACATTTCTTTGGATCCTGATTTAAAGCAACGGTGATGTTTTTCTATCTCTGTATTTGTTTTACCTCGTAGTTCATTACATTTCATTTCTACTGGCTCGCATCAAAAAACTGGCATAAGATTTACCCTTGTTAGGTACCCTATGTTTCTGCTCTCCTTGCCTTCAAGTTTTTCTGCTGTATGTGGTATTTGAGGATTTTTTTCAACTAATTTAACCAGTGTAGCGGTCAAAACATATGCTGCTAGTTGATGTATGAATTAATGAAGCTGTTCTCAGATGTTCTTGTTAAGATTTGATTAAATGAATTGGGAAAATTGGACTTTAGAACTTTCTCTCTATCTCACTAGAATCCTATCACTTGATTAAACCTTTCTAAGTTCCCTTAAGCTGGAGGGCGAAGCATTGAGAGTTCAAAGTCTCTCTCTGATCTCAAGTTTTCAACTTTGTGTCATGAAATCTTTAATGTGCCTTGTCTGAAGAGTTAACCTTTTAGGTTTTGGATCATAGGTGTCCAATGGAATGTCCTATCCCTGGATCTGATTTCTGAAAGGTCACCTTGGAGGTTTCCTTGCTTTCACCCTTTCCATTACCATTTCAAGCCACACTATCATATTTAAGATCCAATGCTTTAGATGACTAGCCCAACTGAAAGCCTGCATACTGAACAACAAGTAAACCCTTTCCTGACCCCATTTTCCCAATGGTCTTGATGTTCTCTAAATTATCTCTCCTTTGCCTAGACTCCTCTTTGCTCAGCCCTGTCTTATATTGAACCCTTCTTTCCTGATTCCCAACAACCAAAAAAACATCAAACAAACAAACCCTGAGCCTACAACTGGCCTAATATCTCGACTTATAGCTTCAAAGACATAAAACCTTTGCTTATATAGAGAGATCCCTCTCTGGACCCAGGAGGGCTAGATCCTGAGGTCTGAAAGTGGTTCTAATTTTGTCTCATCTTTTGGTCTTGCCAACCTGGCCAAAACATGGGAACCCCAACAGGATGGCATCATCCAACGGTCGAGATTGATTAGAGGAGGTCAGAGGAGAGCGGCAAGGAATTTGAATCGGAGCCGTCGATCGTGCAAATATTGACGATCGAGAGCGGAGGTGGAAAGTCAAAGCAGAGGAATCAGGGAGATGAATTATGGGTTGTCGATCTGTAGATCAGATCGACGGTGGAGATGTTGTAATGACCGCGTCGTATCCCGGTTAACCGTCGGGCTCCTTTGGTGAGCGATCACCGTCCGATGAGCGACCTCAGATCGGACAGCAGACGTCAATATCACGCCGGGTCCACGTCCGATATTTAACGCGCGATGAACGACGGTTTTGTGAATAGCGCCCAAGCCACACATCGAGCGGTGAGTGGAATCACTGCAAAATAAAAATAAAAACTGCGGTTCTCTCAAAAGCAGTGCGATGGATACCACGTGGTTTTGCAACGGTGAGTGGTTGGCAGGGACCACCGGGTGGGAGACTATGCGTCGTCGATCTGCAGATTAGATCGATGGTGGAGATTGACTGGAATTTTTGCATCGGCGGGAAGCTTATAATATAATAAAAACCGAAAAATTAATATAACCGAAGGTTTATACTTTGGGTGGAAATATTTAATATTCAATATGGCTTGGCCCCCGTCTGCAGGGCCATGGGTTATATGGAGAATCATATGACTGGGGGTTAAAGAGGAGGGTCTAATCGCGATCAGGCAATGCGATAAGCGCTTGAAAGGCTGGTGCTCGGTTCCAGCACCAGGGCGTATGGAGGGGAAGGGTTCAAGACTTAGCCCAAGGGGGCTTAAGTCTATAATATGTAAAAAATGTGTTTTTTATGCAATTTTCAATGCTTTTCAAAGGATTTTTTGTGGGTTTGGATAAAGCTAAGAAAGGGTCTTAAACCTTACCAAAAGGGTTTTGATGAAGGGGAAAGGGGAAAAACAAGAAAATGAAGGTTTTTCCATGGGGAAAAGAAGGGTTAAAATGAGGTTAGTTTGAAAGAAAGGGAAAAAGGAAAATGGTGCTTGGAGCAGTATTCTTCCTTGGGAATCAGCAGGATTTCAGAGTTTTTAAGACAGGAACAATAGTGAAGATTTGGACAGAGGCATGAGGCCTTCAAGAGTCTTCAAGAGCCAACACTTTTTAGCAATAAAATTTGTTCTTTGAAGGCTCTAAAAATTCTTAGCCACCTTTTGCTATAACAAATTTTATAGGTGGCTAACAGTGGCTCCACTTAGGGATGGTGCCTTCTTGAAGGCATCAAGAACTTCAGACTTGCATTCTCTGGGAGGCTGACCTGTGCCTTATCCATTGGGCTGCTCTTCCTTTGCTGGGATGATCTTTCTTTGAAAACATGATGGCATCTGTTGGGGTTCCCATGTTTTGGCAGATTTGGCAATACCAAAAGATGAGACAACATCAAACCACTTTGGGGCCCTAGGATCTAGCCCTCCTGGACCCGTAGAGGGATCTCTCCAAATAGATCAAAGAATGATATATCCTTGAAGCTCAAGATGAGATTTTAGGCTAGTTATGAAGCACAAAGGGGGGTTTTAAATGATTTGGTTGGTTGGTTGCTGAGTTGGTCATGAGATCATAGACTAAGAAAGTAATGGGAGAAAAGGAACAAAGCAACAGGAAGTTTCAGCAAAGGGGATAGGTCAAGAAAGTGCCATCCATTGGGCTATGGAGTCATGAAAGGAGAATTACTTGCAACAACTAGCCAAGGCTTTCAGAGGGCAAGTCATCTATACTAAAGGATCTTTTTAGATAGATGATGGGATGGAACATTAAGGGAAGAAGGTGAAAGAAGGAAAACAACCCAATTTTCTATCTATAGATCGGGTCAGAGGTCATTTAACTCTAGACCTGCTTGGACATACTCAAAGGAAACTCTCAAAGAGGGACAAAGGGGCTGCTTATAGATCAGACCAAAGGTCATTTAACTCTAGGTCTTCTTTAGCAACTCCAAGGGAAAACAGAGATAAGGTTAACAAAGGGATCTTAGAAAGGCCAGCTGGTCGCACAAGGATCCTAGTGGATAGGGCTAACACTAATCCCTAGTGTTCCCAAATATTCCAGCTTAAACCCAACAAGAACATCTAAGAACTGATTCATTTAATTCATACATCAGAGAGTAGGCAACATCATCCACTACACTGGTTAAATCAACTGAAGACAATTCTCAGATAGCACATAAAGCAGAAAAAATTAAAGGTAGGGAGAGCAGGAAACATAGGGCACCTAACAGGGGTGAATCCTATGTTATACTTTTGTTGCCTACCAGAACAACATGAAACAATATGAAAATGTAATAAACAGAGTTAGGAAAAACATCACCAATAGTAGTAGACCAGGATCCTGTGAAATATGCTTTGATTAATTGATGCAAAACCAGTCATGTACAATATAGCTCAATGGCTGTTACAATCCAAACTTTCTCCTCCCAGCCTATTACATACAAAATACTCTGCAACTCCATCCCAAGACTGTTCTAACAGTCAAACTGAATCCTTCTAACAACAACAGCTGAGCAACCAGACAACAACCTTTTACAAAATGTTCTTCTGGATTCTTATAGGAGAAAACAGAGCAGAAGATGGTAGGTGAATAATTAAATGAAGAATTGAAGCTCCAGAGAAAAGGAAAGATGCAACCCATACTGCTTTAATTCTGGCGCTCTGGCTATAGTACTACTGCCATTCTCTGTGACTGAACAAAAATGGTGAAATAATGATGCTAGGGTCGACCATACCGTGCAACAAATGCTTCTGATAGCGTAGGACTGCTTATAGGGCAGGAAATCTTCACAGGGGTATGGTGTATAAATAAAACTGCATGGGCGCTTTGTCCTCTGATGAAGAAAAACATTTCTGATGATGTGGAAACCTTGCTGTTTCCCTATACTGTGCACAGGATCTCCTGTTCGATCCTGGGGTCTTCAAATTTGTACTTTTGCCTTCTAAAAATCCCTGAAGAAGCTCATAAGTCTTCCATTTCTTGCCTCGAGCTCTCTGCCGTTCCCGTACTGTCTTTGTTCATGCATTCTGAGCTTTAATGGCGCCGGAGAGTTGGTAGAGTTTAAACTCTGTCCTTTGATGAATCTGTGGCAAAAACAACCCTCCAAACGTTTCCTGTAACATCAGGCTCTGAATATAGCCTCTCCACATGGTTTTCTTCGATCACTTTGTCACTATAACAGAGATCGTGCATCATGGTGGTCATTCCCTTTTGAAAACCCTGCAAAACATGAAACCTGTGAAGAGAAATCATGGACGGGGAAATGGATGCAGTGTGGATGGAGGAAAAGGCCATGCAGACGAAATGGAGGAGAAATTTGTAGAGGAAATGGAGAAACATGCTTTGGTGGATGGTTGGCGGTCTGCAGAGTGAAAACAAATGAAAAACATTAAAAAACACGAAATGAACCAATTATATGTTATGGAATGGGCGAAGGTATGGAGGGTACACGTGGAGATGACATGGCGGGACCGGGAGACAGTGGAATAGTCAACAGCGGGCGGACGAATCTGGACTGTCGATCGTGGCGGAGATCGACGACGGAGGACGATGGACGGCGGGCAAAAACCTGTGCTATTGCGTGTGCAACTGCATTAACTGTCGTGCATCTTTGACGAGCGATAGCCGTCGGATGGCCCGCTCCAGATCAGATGGTCTACGGAAATTTCGCTGAGCATCTGTGTCCGAACAATAACGCGCGATGGATGGAGTTAACGAGCGGGAACGACGGTTTTGAAATGGTACAGGAGGACATGTGTCAGGCGCTGAGTGGAATCACTGGTCGATGGAGAAAAACTGCCCTCCGTCCAAAGGCGGTGCGATGGAAACCGGTGGTTTGTGAATAGTGCGTAGTGGGGGCCACAGGGTGGATGGGCTCTGCACCGTCGATCTGACGGGAAAATGAACGGCGATGGCATGATCTAGGAAATGAATGTGGGAAACACGAAGCCTACGGGATTAACGAGGAACGTTCGATCTACAAAGATCAACGGTCAGGAACGTCCCCAATGTGGATGGATTGTGAACCGTCGATTTCGCAGATTTAAATGGACGGCGGAGATGAAATGCGGGGGACCAAGGTGTACAGACATGAGAATTTTGGAGCGACCCCCCGTAGTGAATAAAAACCATTCGATTAAGTCTTCCCACATCCCGAGGAGTCAACTGCGGGGGCACCATGGTTTACAGGGAAACATTATAATATAAGGTTTTATTATAAAGTTCAATGGTTTATGGAGGGGGAAATATGAATGCTGCGAGGGCGGCGATCACTGTCCAATCCGTGAAGATCGACCGCTGTAATCGCGCCTGATGAAACACTGGGGCAAACGCCTTTGGGGCTAGTGCTTCGGTCACGACGCTGGGTTATATGGAGAGAACAAGGTGCGGAGCTAGTGGAGAAGGGACTAAGGCCTATTATAAGGTCCGAAGTGGGTTTTTAACACATTTTTAATGTATTTTGAGGCCCAAAGGGTAATGATAGGGAGATGGAGGGGGAATTTGGGAAAATAAAGGGTGTAGGGATTTTTAGAGGGGATTTAGGGGGTTAATAGGGAAATTAAAAGGGAAAAAGAGGGACCTTGTCAAAGGGGAAAGGAGGTGAAAATGTGGTGCTTTGCAGGAGTATGAGGGGAAATGTTGGTCTTTTACAAGCAGCATTATAACCAGTGAGGCTTTAGATTGGAAATTAGCAGAGGGGATTTCACTGCAAAGCAGAGGCTTGTAGAAGACATTCAAGGATGATGTGTCTTCAGGGGAGATGCATTCCTTGAAGGTATCCAAAATGACATAGCCCCCAGCTTGCTTGTCAATAATTTCATAGGGGGGCTAACAGTGGCTTCACATGGGGATGGCTTCTTCTTTAAGGAGGCAAGAAACCAGAAATGATCTTTGGAGTAGGCCAGTTGCCTGCTTCTTGGCACATCCATTTCTTTGATCAGCTGCCACAATATGAATATGTTACATCAACAGAAACATTTTTCCCAACCAGTCTACCTGCCCTCACTATAATCCTAACAATTTTCCCTTCAGGGTGCATTTGAGCTAGCAGACCCTTTACAACATTTTATATTACAGACAGAAAATAAACCTATTGTACATCTACCCTTATTACTCCATGAGACCAGATTAGACTGTTGGTCTCACAAGTTTCTCTACCCACACTACTACCTGCTAGGATTAGACTATCTAGCAGGTTTCTTCTCTACAATTCTAAAACAGAAATTGAAAAACAGTCAAGCCAGGATTAGACTGTCTGACTTGCTGGACTTTGCAGAAATTAAAAACAACTAACTACATGCTCACAAACTGAGTTTTATTTCAGACTTCCTACCTACCCTACTCTACTTGGAAATCTCTGATGTTTTAGGTGATACGATAATGCCAATGCAGCCAGTCAAGCAATAAAAAAAAAAGATATGAAAACTGACTGCCTGTCAGAGATAACCACAGGGTGCTCTGCATGTGGTTCTTCAAAACTGAGGTCACCATCAGTAGTGACCACTCCTGATGAATCTGGCCCTGGTGAAGGATCACTGCTGGAGTATTCGAGCAAATCAGGGCCTCCATGTACTCTGCCACAGGATCAATGAACAGATGATGTACATTTTCTTCCTTCTGGCCTGCCATGACTGGTAGGATGTCTTCGTCCTGGGCAGTTTCAATTACTGCATTTTCCACTGTGTCTTCAGTGTGGCTCTTGAAAGCCCAATCATCTTCTTCTTGTATTTCAACAGGCAGTGGAATTTCTTCTCTTTTAGGAGGAGGGAGACTTTCCAAAAAGGCTCTCGGGTCTCTAAACTCGTATGATATCTCTTGTGAGTTCCAAAGTTCGTGCTCAGCCTCATATCTCTCAACCACCAAGTCTAGAAACATTTTCTTAAGCATAGGTTGAGTATCGAGTTATGAGCTGATCGGGGCAATCTTTGGAAGGTCCTCCTATTCAATTTCTGCCAGTACACTTGCTATTCCATGCTGAAACTCTGCTATGAGGCTTGGATGTATTTCTGCAAATTGTTCAGAGTCTTCCATTAGTGAAGTGACTGGACCTTTAGCACGGTTGATGTTGTTATGAAGGCTGGTTTCCCAGTGGAGTCTTATGTGAAACCACAGATAATCAGTGGCCTGCTGATCACCAGTGGAGTCATTTTGTCATTCAGGAATTGTGGAGTTGCTAGGTGGATGATTTACAGCTTTACTGTCCACCACAGTGGTTTACCAAATCAAGGCTGATTGGTATATTCCCTAGCGGAGTCGCCATTATGTTGGGGTTCCCATGTTTTGGAAGATTTGGCAATACCAAAATATGAGACAACATCAAACCACTTTGGGGCCCTAGGATCTAGCCCTCCTAGACCCGGAGAGGGATCTCTCCAAATAGAGCAAAGAATGATATATCCTTGAAGCTCAAGATGAGATGTTAGGCTAGTTATGAAGCACAAAGGGGGGTTTTAAATGATTTGGTTGGTTGGTTTCTGGGTTGGTCATGAGATCATAGACTGAGAAAGTAATGGGAGAAAAGGAACAAAGCAGCAGGAAGTTTCAGCAAAGGGGATAGGTAAAGAAAGTGCCATCCATTGGGCTATGGAGTCATGAAAGGAGAATTACTTGCAACAACTAGCCAAGGCTTTCAGA
The DNA here is from genome assembly GCA_034641835.2 of Pinus albicaulis. NCBI lineage: Eukaryota > Viridiplantae > Streptophyta > Pinopsida > Pinales > Pinaceae > Pinus > Pinus albicaulis. Next base: position 57,349,184 of record CM076573.1, on the reverse strand, counting down.
GGGCAAGTCATCTATACTAAAGGATCTTTTTAGATAGATGATGGGATGGAACATTAAGGGAAGAAGGTGAAAGAAGGAAAACAACACAATTTTCTATCTATAGATTGGGTCGGAGGTCATTCCAACTCCAAATTTCATGGAAGCATGTCAGGCAACTCTCCGAAGAGGGACAAAGAGGCACTTATAGTCCCGGACAGTCCCATTTTAGCTCAGTCTTTGCTTTAGCAGCATCGCGAGAAAACGAGAGATAAGGTTAACAGGGGATCTTGAAAAGGCCAGAATTTGATGTACAGGGGATCCTGGTGGATGAAGCTATCACTAATCTGATTGTTCCCAAATCTTCCGGCAAGCTGGCAAGAACATCTGAAACTAATTCATTTAATTCCATACATTGAAAGAGTAGGCAACATCATCACTACCTTCGGTTAAATCAACTGAAGACAATTCTCAGATAGCACATAAAGTAGAAAACATTAAAGGTAGGGAGAGCAGGAAACATAGGGCACCTAACAAGGGTGAATCCTATGTTATACTTTTGTTGCCTACCAGAAGAACATGAAACAGTATGAAAATGTAATAAAAAGAGTTAGGAAAAACATCACCAATAGTAATAGACCAGGATCCTGTGAAATATGCTTTGATTAATTTATGAAAAACCAGTCATGTACAATATAGCTCAATGGCTGTTACAATCCAAACTTTCTCCTCCCAGCCTATTACATACAAACTACTCTGCAACTCCCTCCCAAGACTGTTCTAACAGTCAAACTGAATCCTTCTAACAGCAACAGCCGAACAACCGGACAACAAAATTTTACAAAATGTTCTTCTAGATTTTTATAGGAGAAAACAGAGCAGAAGATGGTAGGTGAAGAATTAAATGAAGAATTTAAGCTCCAGAGAAAAGGAAAGCTGCAACCCATACTGCTTTAATTATGTGCATTTACTTCTGGCGCTCTGGCTACAGTACTACTGCCATTCTCTGTGACTGAACAAAAATGGTGAAATAATGATGCTAGGGTCGACCATACCATGCAAAAAATGCTTCTGATAGCATATGACTGCTTATAGGGCAGACCATCTTCATAGGCGCATGGTGTATAAATAAAAATTCATGGGCTCTTTGTCCTCTGATGAAGAAAAACATTTCTGATGATGTGGAAACCCTGATGTTACCCTAGGGGTCTTCAAATTTGTACTTTTTCCTTCTAAAAATCCCTGAAGAAGCTCATAAGTCTTCCATTTCTTGCCTCGAGCTCTCTGCCATTCCCGTACTGTCTCTGTTCATGCATTCTGAGCTTTAATGGCGCCGGAGAGTTGGTAGAGTTTAAACTTTGTCCTTTGCTGAATTTATGGCACAAACAGCCCTCTAGACGTTTCCTGTAACATCAGGCTCTGAATACAGCCTCTGCACATGGTTTTCTTCGATCACTCTGTCACTGTAACAGAGATCGCGCATCATGGTGGTCATTCCCTTTTGAAAACCCTGCAAAACATGAAACCTATGAAGAGAAATCATGGACGGGGAAATGGATGCAGTGTGGATGGAGGAAAAGGCCATGCAGATGAAATGGAGGAGAAATTTGCAGAGGAAATGGAGAAACATGCTTTGGTGAATGGTTGGCGGTATTCAGAGTGAAAACGAATGAAAAACATTAAAAAACATGAAATGAACCAATTATATGTGATGGAATGGGCGAAGGTACAGAGGGTACACGTGGAGATGATGTGGCGGGACCGGGAGGCAGTGGAATAGTCAATAGCGGGCGGACGAATCTGGACCGTCGATCGTGGCGGAGATCGACGATGGAGGACGATGGACGGTGGGCCAGAACCTGTGATATCGCATGTGCAACAGCATTAACTTTCGTGCATCTTCGACGAGCGATAGCCGTCGGATGGCCCGCTCCAGATCGGACGGTCTACCGAAATTTCACTGGGCATCCGTGTCCGAACAATAACACGCGATGGATGGAATTAACGAGAGGGAACGATAGTTTTGAAATCGTATAGGAGGACAGGTGTCAGGCGCTGAGTGGAATCGCTGGTCAATGGAGAAAAGCTGCCCTCCGTCCAAAGGTGGTGCGATGGAAACCGGTGGTTTGTGAATAGTGCGCGGCGGGGGCCACAGGGTGGATGGGCTCCGCACCATCAATCTGACGGGAAAATGAACGGCGATGGCGCGATCTAGGAAATGAATGAGGGAAACACGGATCCTGCGGGATTAATGAGGAACGTCCGATCTATAAAGATCGACGGTCAGGAACGTCCCTGATGTGGATGGACTGTGAACCGTCGATTTCGCGGATTTAAACGAACGGCGGAGATGAAATGCGGGCGACCAAGGTGTACGGACATGATAATTTTTGAGTGACCCCCCGTAGTGAATAACATCCATTCGATTAAGTCTTCCCACATCCCGAGGAGTCAACTGCGGGGGCACCATGGTTTACAGGGAAACTTTATAATATAAGGTTTTATTATAAAGTTCAATGGTTTATTGAGGGGGAAATATGAATGCTGCGAGGGCGGCGATCGTCGTCCAATCCCTGAGGATCGACGGCTGTAATCGCGCCCGATGAAACACTGGGGCAAACGCCTTTGGGGCTAGCGCTTCGGTCACGGCGCTGGGTTATATGGAGAGAAAAAGGCGCAGAGCTAGCGGAGAAGGGGCTGAGGCCTATTATAAGGTCCGAAGTGGGTTTTTAACCCATTTTTAATGTATTTTGAGGCCCAAAGGGTAATGATAGGGAGATGGAGGGGGAATTTGGGAAAACAAAGGGTGTAGGGATTTTAGAGGGAATTTAGGGGGTTGATAGGGAAATTAAAAGGGAAAAAGAGGGACCTTGTCAAAGGGGAAAGGAGGTGAAAATGTGGTGCTTTGCAGGAGTATGAGGGGCAATGTTGGTCTTTTAGGAGCAGCATTATAACCAGTGAGGCTTTAGATGGGAAATTAGCAGAGGGGATTTCACTGAAAAGCAGAGGCTTGCAGAAGACATTCAAGGATGATGTGTCTTCAAGGGAGATGCATTCCTTGAAGGTCTCCAAAATGACATAGCCCCCAGCTTGCTTGTCAAGAATTTCATAGTGGGGCTAACAGCATCCATAAAAACAATGGATTTTCATCAATACAAATTTCTACCTACCCAATCCTACTGATCTAACATTTTTTCTTCATTAGAGTGCACTTGTATTGGAAAACTCTTTTCACAACATTTTATTCTTTTGAAAGCATAAAATAATCTAATTCTACTCCTTATTTCTTCGTGGACTCATATTAAACAGTTGAGTCCATATGATTCTCTACCTAATCTGCCATCTGTTGGGATTAAACTATCCAACAGATTTTAATTCTCTAAATTCTATAACATAAATTTAAAAACAGTCAAGTCAAGATTAAGCTGTTTGACTTGCTGTGATCTATGGCATAAAAGCAAGCTGCACATAGACATTTATTTTGCAGAAAATTTAAAAAAAAAAACTGGAAAGCCTGAGATATGAAATTTGAAAGCATTTCCTTCCTCTTTTGTATAGCTCTGTTTTGACTTTGTTCTGAGCTGTTTTTCCTTTGTCAACTGGTTCATATTTTGAGCTGATTAGAACCAGATTTTACATCTTTCGACTCAGAATTTGAAACAGATTTGAGTCATTCTCTCTTTGAAACCCTAGGTTCAAATTTTGAGCATGTTTGAACCTTTAATTTCTATCCTAATCTATCTACTGATAAGCCAAGATTAAACAGTTTGGCAAATCGAATTCACTGTCCTATCAACAGAAAATTTAAAGCTAATTAGTCAAGATTAGACAGTTTGACTAACTAGAAGTGTTTTTCCAGGAGTGGAATTTAAGCTTGCACACTTTTAGATTTGTTTCTTTTTTTTCTCTTTTTTGGTATGGGGCTGTACCTTTCTTGTTTTCATAATCTGCCCTCTTTTCTTTGCTTTCTTTGTTTTTTTGTATTCTCTGATTTTTTATAACTTTGAATGCAATAGTGGATGATATATTTACAATGAGAAAAAAGATACAAAGGCTTTCAGAACATGGGATGGATTAAGAGAAGTAATGTTTAAGCATCCTACCATTGACAGGACCCCCAAACAATTCTGCTCCATTCAATTCCTGCAAGAAAAATGCATTGCTACCAGCAGCTGAATGAATAGAGTAAGGGCCAAGCCATAAGTTGTCAAATTTTCCATGCTTGCCCTTGTCTTCCCTCCTTGAGTCCCATTTTAAAACTTTGTCCCCAATTTTGAAATTGCTGGCCTTTGTTCTTCTATCAAAAAGCTTTTTAATGCTATCATGTTTCTGCAATGCTTTGTTATAGACTTCCTCTCTGGTTTGCTAAAGATGAATGGTCTGATTTATTCTCCTGATCATGTCATTTTCTTCAGTTTTCAACTCTTGAATTAACTTCATTACTGGTACACCAAGGCTATTTGGAAAAATTGCATCAGTACCGTATACAAGCTGGAAAGGTGACATGCCAATAGATTTCTTCAATATCAATCTATCATCCCAAATTGCATGAACAAGCTTTGTGTGCCAAGACTTCTTGTTATCCTCGAATTTTTTCTTGATTATGTTCACTAAACTCTTGTTTGAGGATTCTCCAAGTCCATTACCTTGAGGGTAATAGGCCATGGAATGCCCCAATGTTATCTGATATCTATGACAGAACTCGACCATCCTCTTTGATCCAAATGCTGCTGCACTATCAGTGATGATCTTGGTAGGACAGCCAAATATGGAGAGAATGTTGGTCTCCATAAATTTTGTAATAACTGAATCATTGGCCTGCCTACAAGGTATGGCTTCTATCCACTTAGTGAAATAGTCTGTCGCAGTGAGAATCCATCTATGCTGGGCAGAAGATGGTGGATGGATTTCTCCTATGAAGTCAAGTCCCCACTGTTGAAATGGGGCTTCAACAGTGATTGGATGCAGAGGCAGGGGTAGCAGTTTTATTTTGCCTTCAAAAAGTTGATATTTGTGACAAGCTATGATCATCTTGTGCACATCATTGAAAAGAGTGGGCCAATAGAAACTAGCCCTCAAAATTTTGTTGGTTGTTGTCTTCCAGTACAAATGACCTCCACACTCTCCTTCATGGAACTGGTGCTTAACCTTCCCTACATCAAACTCAGGCAAACATTTAAGAAATACACCACTTTCATTTTTCCAATAAAGAAATTTATCTATAATGCAATAGTTTACAACTTTCAATTTTAAAAACCTTGCCTTTGTCTTTGTCAAACCAGGAGGTGTATTCAAATTAAGCAAAACATAAAAAATATCAGCATACCAAGAGGAATTTAGAAAATTGTTTTCAACAATTGGAGTTGAGATTTCCTCTTGATAATCCAAAGCATCAATCATATTAATATTAAGCACTTCAAAATTTGTTTCAGCCATTAATCTAGCTATACCTTGGCCTTTGATGAGTTTAGTGGGTTGTATTTCTAGATCATATTCAAGAATAACAACAATTCATTTACCTCTCTTACCATCTGGGTCCTGCGTTAGAATGTCTTTAACAACTGAGTTTGGGACAAAGGCAATGATGTGTGAGTGAAGGATGTACACCCTGAAGTCTTTCAAAGCTTTAACCAAAGCAAAAGCTTGCTTCTCCATAATGTTGTACTTCACAGGGGCATCCCTCAATGCCTTACTAAAGAATGCAATAGGCTACTCTTGTCCTTGTGGATTTTTCTATAAAAGGACGATAGCTATGTTATGTTCTGATGCAAATGAAAAAATATAAAAATCTTTTGAAAATTAGGGCTTATAAGAACCGGTGTTTTGGTTAACGCTTGTTTCACCAGCTCAAAAGACTTCTTTGCTTCCAAGGTCCATTTTACCCCTTGCTCCTTTTTTAACATGTTTGTGATATTTCTAAGGAGCTCCGCCAAGTTGGGGATGAACCTTCTCAAAAATTTAATCTTTCCAATGAAATATTGCAACTCCTTGATGTTTCAAGGATGAGAGATTTGCAATATGGCCTCAATCCTCTTTGGATCTATCTTTATACCCTCCTCAGAAATAATGTGCCCAAGAAGTTTACCTTATTGGAGACCAAATAGTGTCTTCTTAGGGTTTAAGGATATTCCAAAAAATTTTCATTTCTCGAAAACCTTTCTTAAATGTTTTAAGTTCTCTTCATCTGTTTTTGAAAACACAGTGACATCATCAAGGTATATAATGATGAAGTAGCCTAGTTCTTCCGAGAATGCTATGTCCATGGCTCTTTGAAAAGTTTCTCCAACATTCATTAGACCGAAGGGAATTTTCACATACATGAAAGTGCCCCATGGTGTAGTAAAGGCTATCTTTAATTGATCAAAAGGGTGGACTAGGATCTGATTGTACCCTGAATAGCCATCCAGCAAAGAAATTCTTCTAGACCCTACCACCCTTTGTAAAATATGATCCATCTTAGGTAAAGGGTAGTTGTCCTTTAATGAAGCTTTGTTTAAGTCTCTAAAGTCTATACAAAGCCTGATCTCTCCAGTTTTCTTCCTAACTGACACTAGATTAGACACCCACTCAGAATATCTAATAGGGACAATAATACCAGAATCGTACATTTTCATGATCTCCTTATGAATCAAAGGCAACTGGATAGGGTTTATTCTATGCAGCTTCTGTTTGAATGGTTTTTGGTTTTATTTGAGAGGGATTTTGTGCTGTATTATTTCAGTGTCATAGGATTTAAGATCTTCGTAACTCCATGCAAAAACATCAGAAAATTATCTAAACAGCTCTATGTATTTGAGTTTAATGTGAGCTGGTAAAGTCTTAGATAGTTTAATCATCATGGGTTTAAGTTCACTTCCTATATTGCAATCTTCCACTTTAGTCTCTACAGGTTCCAGTTTTGGTTTATTTTCCACATCGTTAAAATCGAAAAACTCTTCTAAAGGGGCCAGACCCTTAGGCAAACTTTTATCTTTAGAGTGCAGAGTTTCCAACTCTTATGTTTCTAACTCTGCATTCATCTCTGTTTTATTTTTTAGTTTGCCAGTCAGAAGATTAATATGGAAAAGCTCAGGAGATGGCTCTTCTTCGCCAAGAAAATTTTCTTCACTGCAGTCTGTATCATAGTCTGAGTCTGAACTGTGTAGTTCAAATTCATTTTTGAATTGCATGAAGTCTTCTATTTGTTTGTCTCCGTCAAACACCTGCCAATACTTTTTATTATCAGGCACAGCTGGTCTAAATTTCACCTGGGTTCTGCAATATTTAGTGTTATATGGTATTAAGCATGTTCTAGCTGCAAAGGCTAAATTGTGGGCGGCCATATTTATTTTTCTTGGGAAAAAAATTAGTTTGGACTCCTCAAATGTTTTTAAAAGGTCCATGACATCGTTTTGGTAGGCCCTAAGTCTGGGATGATTTGCGTTATACTCCCCATTGACTTGCCTAATGTCTAACTCTGAATCCTCATACACATTGATTCTTTTGGCTCCTAACTTTTTCAATAGATGTAAGCCTAAGAGAAGGGATTCATATTCCGCTATGTTATTGGAACACTGAAAGTTTAGTTTGCAGGAAATGTAGTTTGTGTGGTTATTTTTCAGTGTTGGAAATCCATACACCTGCACCAGCGTTAGTTCTAGTGTAGGATCCATCAAAATACATACTCCATAGAGGACTATTCTCAGTTTCATCTGTTTGGTGGTTTTCCTCTTCAACTAACGTGCTTCTTGATTGTAGTGGAATATCAGCACTTAGTTGTGATCGTTTTGATTCCTTAGGGTTTTCATAGGGTTGAGGATGGTTTTCTTGACTGTCAAGGTTTAAGAGCGATGGACACATGACTTGTAGCTCAAGACCTTTGTTTAGTTTCCTAGGGTTCTCAGGTTGAGAAAATAGTTTGGAAATTCCTACGTTATCTTCCACCTCCTCTCTATCTGTCATCAAATCAGACAGGGTCACTCATTCACTAAAAGTTTCGTCATTGAACATAATAAAAGAATCAAGGCCTGTATTTACAGAATAAATGGGAGAGTTCTGTGGTCTGTCTTGGCTTGTAACTGTGTATTGCATATGAGACTCCCGGTAAAGTCTTATATTTTGATTGAAAACAAGGATAGTCGCATAGGTCATGTCCATTTGCATAGTCCCTTGTAACTTATCCCCCCACAATCTTGATAACAAAATTTCATATTTGGGGGGAACATCAGCCACAACAATGTCCATTACTAAGCATTTTTGTTGTGTAGATTAATCCTTCTTGCGGACAAGACCGATCTCTCTAGTACTAAAAGTAACTAGCAACAAACAGCCAATTATACTAATCTCTCTCTAAGCATACAAGATTCATAAAAATGCTATATAGATGTAAGGCCTACCTTATGTCTAGTGCTTGCTTGATCTCGTTGAAGTCCTTCCTGTGCACTTGAAAAAACGTTCCTCGTGAATCTGCAGTCACAAACAAGCAAAAAGATTACATAGCACCTGTATAGACATTATTATAAATCATACTCATCATAATGATCAAGGAATTTATGAAATAAACCATGAATAGACAGTTTAATGAGAGAAATGAGTATATTTGTATTAACTTCAAATAAAAGAAAACCTTTACAACCTGTCCCTTGATGTCGTGCAGGTCCTCCTGGGGTCCGAAGCAGGAATCTCTTCTACTTTGACAGGCATTGCACTCTTTGAACCAAGACGGATAGAGGTGAGTGATTTAACCTCACAGAAATTCTTAGTTAACTAAGTCTAAATCTCAACAGCATTTAACTTCAAATATCTCAAAGCTTGAACTCCCTTTGAGGCTACCCAAGGCCTCTTTTTATAGTGGAAAAGAGGAGGTTTTCTGTTCCAAATATGAAGGGATAGAATCCTCCTTCAAAGGGATTAGCTCCTTACATCGAGGGGTTAGCTCCATCAAGTGAGGGATGCATGAACCTTCTCAAAGCGTATCCATTCCCAAAAATTCCCATCTAGAATCTTCTAGAATTCATCTGAAATCAACTTTTTATCTTTACTTTCTCACCTTTTTGAGTTTTACAGAGGTCCGCACCCATAACACAAAGAACGTGCGGTATGGTTCCGCAGGAAAGCTGAACTTTAGGTGCGGGACCGCAGGCAATGAATAGAGAAAGTGCGATACCAATGTTTAGGGGATTTTTAGGAACTTTTCTCTGATTTTGAAAGCTTGACATGAGGAGCTGATATGTTAGACTTGAAAAAGGAGGAAGTATGAGTAATAATGAGCTCATACTCATAGCAAAATGTCAGGATGACAGTTTTTAGTGTAACAAATTGCCCCCTAAAGTGAAAAGTCTGGAATAGATGAAGCTGTAGTCTGTCATATATGAAGAGTGCAGTACTTTATCATTTCAAAGATCATCCTGTGGACACCCCAGTCGGAACCTGTAAAAACATTCAACGCAAAATATATACATATAGATGTCATCACTGAGGTAGGCATTCCCATACTCAGATTAAAACTAACTAGAAACTAACTCAAATCGTTCTGATACAGGAATGATTTTAATATTACATCAATAGCGTAGACACAGCATGGGCGCAGCCATCTGTAATGAATAGTCTACTGTATAATAATAAAATTCCTCGTAGCCTAGATGGTGGAAACTAGATCCAGGGTCTTGATTTCCGCATCTCGAACTAGTACGATTCTATCCATGTGAATAAATGTGTTGAAGTCGAACATGGTAGAAACCACTTGATTAACAGTCATTGATGTAAACTGTTAACAAGTGTGAGAGAAACCACTAGTAATGTCAATGCCTCTCAAAGTACCCAGTACAATCCATGAAATGTGAATGAATGAGCTGAAGTCGAACATGTCACGGAATCATTTGATCGAAGGTCAATGATGCAACCTGTCATTGAAGGCGAGAAACCTGCCATTGAGGCATGCAGATTTCAAGGTATTGACAATTTCTGGATCAACTTCCTAGATAATGTGCTGATGTCGATGGAAAGTGATCTGTCGTAGGCAAGCCCACAACATGAAATCATAGATCAAGTTTTGAAAATATATTGGCAAGGACTGACTCAGGGATGGTCAATAATGGATGACATATATTTTGCAGATGAATGGTTTATTTGAACTATCCTCTTGAACACATAACGACACTGTAGATGGTTTGGTAACAATTGACCCAAAGCTAATACCCAGAAACCGGCTGAAGACAAGTGGTTTAATTAACTGTTAGGTAAATTATTTCCCAACCCAGGTGAACGAAAGTGTCATGTTCAAGAGTGGTTGACTGAAATTTTAAAAAATTTAAAATATAACAAACATGCCCATTTTTCTCTCTTTTTCCCCCACCATTTCTGGCAAGTACCTCTGTTACAGCGAAGCTTGAGATGTATTTAGCAGTTATAAGATCATCCTTCGGATAGGTCAACTTAATTAAATATTAGAACCACAGAAAGGGAAATGCGTTCATTGAAAATTAAACGGGTCCTTTACTGCTAAGTTTTAGCAGGTCGGTATAGGAGAAACTCGGTGTTTTTCAATTTTTAAGAATCGGAAAAAAACTTAAGAAAACTACGCATTGGGTGTACTTTTTCGTAAATTTAGTCTCTCGAAGCAAAGAAGGCCTACAATGTCACCAAAGGAGGAGAGAACTCTGTTGACCATAATTAGTCAATGTATACCTTTTTCGTAAATAGTCCATTTCAGTCCGGAAAAGGGGTAAACTTATACTAAAGGGACGATCATTCATTTACTTTAATGAGTTCGAATAATCAAGTGCTCGGCAATCTTTTCATGTTTAGAGAGTCTGAAAAGGGCTTAAAAGAGGACTCAAGATTTCACTTTTTTCAGTAAGTTTTAATGAGTTCAAAAAAGGGATAAAAATGTACTCCTACGGCCGACTTTCAATTTAATTTACGAGGAGGAAAATATGGAAAGAACTCGGCATTTTCATGTGTTTTACGAGAATGAAAAATAGCAAAATGATCTCGAGATTTTCATGAGTTTAACGAGTCTGGAAAATAACCAAAATTGACTCCAATGTTTTTCTTTTTCGTAATTTTTTTGAAAGAGTCCGAAAAAGTGATAAAAGTATGCTCTTTGTTGAAAAATGATCAATTCTCCTGAAAAATCCAGTTTCTGCACAAAACTTGAAACATTACACATACCTGTTTAAGATAAGTAAAAATGCTTTCAAAAATACCCTTTTTAAAGTGAAAAATAAATAAATTAAAAATTCATCCATTCGAAAAAACTTATAAAAAGGACTTTTTCAATTTCATTTTTACCATTCAGTTCCAGAGTGAAAAGTAAAAAGCTTTTGGGTAAGAAAGTTCCTGTGAAGATTCTGGAAAATCCGTCCGTTGGAATCGAGAACCGTCAGTCCCAGGTAATCCACAACCTCTCAATCTTGTTTTTCATCCATTTCAAATTTGTTTTCAGGCTTTTGTTTGCATTTTTGGGCAACAAATGGTTTCAAAGTTCGCCCGCGGGGTCCGCAGGTGGGACACACGTTAACTGCGGACCCCGAATTTTTCCTATAAGGAAAAAGTCGTGGGTTCCGCACCCCGCACACATCACGCGTGTGGATCTACACACTGTGTATAAAGCATAGGTGCAGTACCCGCGCGGTTGGTTTTAAAACATTCATTTCTCATTTGTTTGCCAAAAAATTTCAAATAAGACTATTCTAACTTGCCTTTTTATGTATTATAGGATTGACAAGATGCTGATCTGGCGAGAACGTGAGCACGAGGAAGTGGATGAAGCCGTAATACTTAATTTTCCCACACAACAGGCATTAAAAGCATGTGGCTTGTACAAATTTTGGGCCATCTCAGGCATGAGGGCACAAGTAGAACTCTTGACATGGTTGGTGAACAGATGGAATGTGCAAGACCAGTGCTTCTTCATTGGTGGCCACCGGCTCGAAATTGAGCTGGAGGATATATATTTCTTGAATGGTTTGTCCAAGAGGGGCGAACAAGTTTCTTTTTTTGGGACTAGGCCAGGTGGCCAGTCTGTCGCTAGTCTCCAACTAGAATTCTGCAATGACCAGGAAAATCCTCGGGACAAACGGATTGACATAAAACACATCATCCGTCCTGAATTGAAAGTTATTGCTTTTACTGTTACCAAACTGTGTGGAAGTGTTGCGCTTCATGTAGCTACTGGTTCCCAAATGTGTATTTCCGTGGACTTTTTTCGTGGCACCATCTTTAACTGGTGTGAAGCTGTGTTGGCTAATGTAAAAGGCCAACTAACCAGAGCAAAAAATGGGAAACTAAATAACTTTGGATACGGATCCATCATTGTTTCTTTTTCTCTAGAGAGGATCCCCATGTTAGCTCCACAGAGTATTGCTGTTGATGCCGGTCGACTTCGAGAACCGAGGATGGTTCGTTGGTCCGCATTGATGGAACGTCATGCTATCGAGGGTACTGAGATTGTCCGATTTCCTCCTTCATATTTTCATTGGCTGGATCGCCAACTTTTTGTGATAGAGGATTTTCCATACGCCGGGATAGATTTTTGCGGTGACCGAGAGATGGTTCTCCCAGCAGGGGAACAGTGGGATGATTCAGGTACAATCATTTTTCAACGTTTGCTAAATTCTATTTTTTTTTTAAAAATTTATCGTCTTTGAAAACTAATAACCAAAAGTTTTTTGAATACAGATGTGGGTCCACAAAGACCAGCCCATCTCCAACCTTGCGAGAGAAGACAACTAGTTGCGGCCGAACCAGCCCCAGTAGGCCAATCAGCGGAGATTTTGACTAATTTAGAGCATCATCTAGAGCGTTTGACTCTAGATATTCCAGAGACGAGCATAGATGACATTCCTCTCAGGTTGCAGAGATATGTGATTGGAGTTCTAGGACCTTTTAGGAGGTTCCTATGCAGGGTAGCCCGAGCAGTGGTTTCTTATCGTGATCATCATCAGTGATGGGATGATCGTGTAGACTCATATTTTTTACTTTTGTATTATCATTTTTGCCGATCATAAGGTGTTTCCAACCTATGATCGAACACAATGTATATTTTTTGAAAACACTCCTATACTATGATATATCACTATTTTCCGGCTATCTGTGTACATATATGAATGCGTTTGATTTACTGTTTTGATTATTGCAAATGTATATTTATCATACTAGAAGCAATTGAATCTGCTAATGTATTCAAATGTCTTGGAATATGCTGATATTCAATGTAATCAAATTCACGTTCCAAGAGACGGACTCTTAAAAATAACCGTAATAACACTGGATTTCTAATGGTATAAACCCTGTTAAGCTGTAATACAACAAGTTCAGAATCCAACCTTACAATCAAACTCCGAATTCCAAATGATATGGAGTCAGATAATAACTCAATCACTGCACTATACTCGGCAATGTTATTCGTTGTTTGACCAAGGCTTACCCCATGCATGGATACTAACTCGTCAGAGGGTGAATAAATAACCCAATCTGCGGAAGAAATGTTTCATGTACTACGACAAGCACCATCAGCAAAACCAATGTAGGTTTGAAGAGACGTCGACATCTGCAATATCAAGAGTAAAACTCAGATAAGAAGGGATAGTGATAAAAACACTCTCTAAACTAGGCACACTTTTCTAATCTAAAACACACGCACACTTTTCTAATCTAAAACACACCAGCAATAAAGAAATCTAAACCATAAATCTCTTACATTTTCAGCCATCACTCACTGAGTAAGTATTGGGATTATCAAGGACACAAATAAAATGTCAGCTAACGGCCACTACTTCACCTAGGACTATAATCTCACATGAAGTGCCATGGTGTGAATTTCAGCTCTTGTTTTACTATTACAACACAGTCCATAAAACTAAAATAGGTCTCATAGAAAAGTTGAGGTCCTTCTTCTTCTATCATACTGAGCTTTAATCCGTTTAACATGAGCTTCGTTTTCTATTACAGTATTTCGTCGATTCTCATCTAACTGAGCTAAGTACAAGAAACGTTTCTCCTCTTCAGACGTAGCTGGAAGTAATTCTATAGCTAATTTTAGTGACGGTATTTCACATTCAATTGGCAACACAGCTTCTAAACCATAAACCAGTTGGAAAGGAGTGAAACCCGTTGATGTTTTGACTGAGGTTAGATATGCCCAAAGCGTTGAAAATAACATGGAATTCCAATTCGTCTTGTGAATACCAATGATTCCTTTGATCATGGTGACTAAAACTTTGTTAATGGCTTCAACTAGACCATTGGCTTGCAGATAATATGGAGTGGAGCTATCATGGTGCAAGCCAAGTTGGTCTGTCAGTTCAGTCATTATGACATTCCGAAAATGACTTCCATGATCCGTAATAATAGCTTGAGGAACATCGAACCTAGCAATTATGTGATTAAATACGAAAGTTGCAGCAGTCTTGCCATCAGCTAAAAATGTAGGCATCGCCTCGACCCATTTTGTAAAATAATCTACTGCTAAGATAATATAGGCATGCCCCCCGGCCGAGTGAGGGTTACATGTAATAAAATCGATACCCGATTTCGCGAAAGGACCAACAGCAATTATAGGGTGAAGAGGAGCAGGTGGTGCGCGCATTTTTCGATCAAAAATTTGACAATTGTGGCATTTCCGAACCGCATAAATGCAATCTTTGAACAACGTTGGCCAGAAATAACCAGCACATAATATTTTTTGGGCTGTGGCATACCCAGACATATGACCGCCACATGCTCTAGAATGGAAGTCATTTAACACCTTTTCAGCTTCTTCATGAGTTAGACAACATCGAAAAATAGAATCCGCTCCACAACGATAAAGTGTATCAACAATGATATTATACTGTTGGGATTGGAAGCGTATTTTCCGTCGCTGAGTTCATGAGATGTCAGGCCGAAAAGATTGGGTTTGGAGATAAACAATAATATCTCCATACCAAGGATGTTGTCTTCGATGAAAACAAAGATTCGTCGCAATGGACTCTTCTCTGCTTGTTTCGAGTATCGGTAGAGGAAATGCTTACCATCGATTCATAAAATACCAAGGTTCTTTGCCTTGGATTTTTCAAATTCCAAGTCAAGTCTGAGGATAACTGTCCATTTAGAATATTTCCCCCTAGCAATTGTTTGGTCAAAATATACATCATAGGGCTACGATTAGAAATTCTTGTGGTTTTACGTAACAAGATGTAATGTCTAAAAACGTTGGACAGCTTGAACAGCTGCCAAGGCCAATTTCTCCACATGTGTGTATTTGATTTCAGTCGGATGCAGATTCTGACTAAGATAATAAATCACATGTTCATTGTGAGATTCATCTTCCTGAACTAGTACCATCCCAATGGTGGAATGGGAAGCAGTGATGTACAAAATGTAATCTTGGTTGTAGTTGGGAGGATTCAGTAACGGTGCATGGGTCAACGCGTGTTTAAGTGCATCAAAAGATCGATCAGCGATCTCGTCCCAAAAGAATGGAATGTTCTGTTTCAACAACCGGGTAAAACCCTTTGTAAGCTCAGCATAGTTAGGAATAAACCTACGTAAAAAGTTTTCTTTCCCCTGCAAACTTTGGAGTTGGCGTAAAGTCGAAGGAGGAGGCAATTTAACAATGGCTTTGACCTTCGATGGATCGACGTGAATGCCTACTTTCGAGACAACAAATCCTAGTAATCGACCCGATTCTACGCAGAAAACACATTTATGCGGATTCAGCCTTATCCGGTAATGCCTACATCTCATAAAAATTGCTCGTAAATGAGTGAGATGGTCGGCCCTACGTAATGAATGAGTAGGTAAATCATCAAGATATGCATGGACAATGTGCTTAATGTCATGAAATGCATAAGACATTGCCCGTTTAAAAGTTGCTCCAGTGTTTTTTAATCCAAAAGGTAGTTTACAATAAGCAAACGTTCCCCATGGAAAAATAAAAGTTGTTTTTGGTTTGTCAGCAGGGAGTATGTTTATTTGATTGTAGCCGGAAAAGCCATCCATGAAGGAAAACAATTCACTGGCAGTGCAATCATCGATTATTTGATCGATGTAGGGAGTTGGATAATTATCTTTTGGACACGCTCGATTAATATCCCTATAATCGATACATACTCTTATCGTTCCTTGTTTTTTAGTCATAGGAACAATATTAAATGTAAATCCGTTAAGGGGTGGATAAATGAATCTGTGGCGAAGTAATTTTTCAACTTCTGCTTTGATAGCAGCAGCTTTTCTAGGATGAATTTGACGTAAACGTTGACGAACAGGTTTAGCATCCAGGTAAGTCTTAATTTCATGTACAATGATTGACGGATCAATTCCTGGTATTTCTTCATAGGACCAGGCAAACACATCACGGAATTCTTGAAATAGGGCTTTATAAGCTTTAATTTCATCTTCAGTACAGCAAGCACCTATATGAATGTTTTCAATTATTCTTGGTTCTATTGAAATGTCAATGGGAACCGTTCGAGATATATTTTCCAAATTTAACTCAAAATCACAACTTTGCAAAGGATTCTGTGGTTCTTTAACATATTCAGCAGTAAAAATTGAAGTGAAATCATCTTCAAAATAATCTAGCTCAGGTAAAAATGAAGATCGATGATGTAGATCTTCCCATGGTAAATCATCAACAGACAAAAACTCACGAATTTGCTCATCTGTATGAACAAGTTCAGGAAATGTCGTTGCAACTGAACTGGATATAGAAATTGATTCCTCATGGATCCCATTCATTGGATTAGTTTAGGTTGAAGAGGGGTTGGAAAATGACTGTACAGCCTGAAACGCAATTTCAAATGGACTCAAAGGCATCATGCCATTAAATGAATCAATCTCGGATTCGGAAGGTACGATCCAAGGATCATCAAACATAACAGTGTTTGACGAAATCATGTGAATATTTGCAGTAGAAGGAGATACATTAGGAGGAGGAAAGGAAAAAGTTCCTAGTAAACCAAAATCTTTAATCAAACCCACCCCAACATCCTTATAAGGGATAGACATTTTACCAACATGCTGGATTGTTTCTGAAGAGGCTGG
The DNA here is from genome assembly GCA_034641835.2 of Pinus albicaulis. Taxonomy (NCBI): domain Eukaryota; kingdom Viridiplantae; phylum Streptophyta; class Pinopsida; order Pinales; family Pinaceae; genus Pinus; species Pinus albicaulis. The sequence continues at coordinate 57,332,201 of CM076573.1, read as the reverse complement.
GTCGGACGAGAAATAAGTTAACTGATCTATTGTTACGATCTTTCCTTGATATGGAAATTTTATGAGTCAAAAGACCGAAGAAACAACAACAGTCATAGCATAGGACCAACTACAACCCAGAAGAAGGTTGTAATCTAGAGGGGCATCAACCACTTCCACATCTAGATTAATGATTTTACCTTCGACCCCTATGGGTAAATCCTGCAAAATACCAAAAGGTTGAAAATCTCGACCATCAAAAGCCCTTAGAATTGTCGGATATTGGTTAAGTGTAGGAGAACCAAGTGATTTCCAACACTGAATCGACATAATACACGTTGAAGCTCCCTCATTAATCACAGTCCGAAAAATTGGTCTGTTTTTTACTAACACTAGAATCTGGAAAGCCATTTGATGAGGTAGGCGAGGTGTACTATTTTCTAAATCGAAGATTATAAGGTTAGAATCCTGAAGATCGACAGCTCCTATGGCAGACAATAATAATTTACACTGTGCTAGACACGATTGCAGCACTTCCAAAGCCGACATTGCTGAAGGAGAAATAGCTAAGTCTTCAACAATGTTGTAATTCTGAGCAGCTCTCGCATGTGGATTGAAAGCTGATTTACGAAGAACACCTTTAGCAGGCGGTTTGATTATTAAGTCTAGATTCTGTTTCTCGATCTGTAGTGGACCAGAAACAGGAGGAGGTGTAGTTGATGTGTTTGTATTAGAATATTTTGCTTCTTTACCATCAACAGGATTCTTAGAACCATAATCTTGCGATCGCGTCGCAACCCTTACATGAGACATCATCATAATAGGCTCTTCTAAAGTAGTCGAGGAATAACCAATCATCTTACTATCTTGAATGGGAAAAGGATCCTTCAAGACAACAGGTTGTTGCGATCCTTTAATGAATTTTGTAACTTTGGCTTGATATGGACATTCCTTCGTGAAATGATCTTCTTCACAAATGAAACAAGGATAGCGAGGTTTACGTTTTTTGTCATTGGATTCATCTTTATCAGTTTTCTCTTTCGAATTCTTTTTGTTTTTATTCTTCCCTTTCTTTTTACCACCGGATTTCGATTTGGTCGTAGATGTCTCTACGACGTGAATATCGACAGAAACTTCGGGGGAAGATTCTCCTTTCGGGGAATCTGGTAAAGTGATAATAGGAGAAGAATTCTTTGAAGATTTCTTCTTGCTTTTAGAATTGACTGTACCAATCATACCGTCAGCGGCATGAGACCCTGAAGGAGCTGCAACTATTTGACCTTGCTTTGGAAGATCAGGAATTTTCTCATGTAAAGTACCTAACTGTGTATATACGAGGTCAAGGTACTGAGCTTGGGCAATTAATTTCTCTTCAGTAACAACACCAGCCTTAGCTACATCTTCAGTGATCTTGGGTAACAATGAGTTAACAAACCATTCTGCCAAAATTTGATCTAGAATATAAACTTTCACCAAACGCCTCCTACGTCACCATTCATGAATATGATCAGAAATATACGTGGACGTAGATTATTTTAGCGAAGTTAATAATTCCGTGCCATTGTCGTATCTGACAGGCAACTGAAAATGAGTCAAGAAAGCAATTGCTAACTGACTAAAGTTATGAAACGAGCCTCGTGGCAACTCAATGTACCATTTGGCTGCAAAACCTATGAGAGTTCTTTGAAAAAGACGTAAACGAATCGAATCATCAATAATTGAATTAGATGCACACCAAAGGTGATAAGTCATAACATGATTCGATGGATCCTCTCCTGACTTACCTTCGAATTTTGGTATATCACTGGGTAACTTATGAGGCATTGGTGGCCAGTTTTGATAATAAAAAATGGGATCATTCGTAAGGCGCGTCAAATCAGGTAAGTCCAAAGTTGCGATAAATGGTAATTGACGGTTAGCGTCACGAAAACCTTGAGAAGCCAAGGCAGATCCAGGAGGTGGATACCCAGGATAACTAGGAATCGGATTTGCATTAGGTATTGTGTAACCTCCCAGAAAACCAGGATGAATCGGACCATACTGAGGTTGTTGATAAGTATAACCAGGGTACGGTTGATACTAATAGTTTGGATTTTGTACATAGGGACCGAATTGTGGTTGTCCCTGGTACGGTTGATACGTAAATTGAGGTTGACTTGTAACAACTGTACTTGTACCAGCTTGTCCTGCAGGCATCTGAATTGTAGTCTGAATGGAAGGTCCCGACTGAGGTACAGAGACTTGCGGGATTTGCACGGATACAGGGATAGAAGAAGTCGGTGCTACAGATACTCCAGAAACAGGTGTGACAGGTTGAACAGACGTTGCAGCAGTTACAACAGTTTGAGGCAGAGTCTGGGGTGCACTAGGCCCAGACTGCTGAACTGAACTGGGTGTAGGAGTTTGAATAGCTGGCTGAACATGTTGTTGGGTTGGACCAGAAACCAAAGACTGTCCAGGTTGATAAGGCAACTGCACATTAGGCTGCAAAGGCTATTGATATTGGGACAGATCCCACACCATAGTTCTGGGGTATTGTCCCATAGAAGGTTGAACGTAAGGACCAAAACCTGGCTGAACGTAGGGTTGATTAGTAAGTGGTAAATTTCTGGGTCCTTGAAAAGATGGTTGACCAGAAGGCTGTTGGAAACCTTGAATTGGGTACTGACCTTGAGGTTGATAACCCCGAGGAGCATATTGTGCTTGGGGTTGACCTTGAGGAATGTATTGTCCTTGAGGTTGATAACCCTGAGGTATGTACTGTCCTTGGGGTTGTCCCCCAAAATAATATGATTCCACAGTTTGTCCTGGGAAAAAGCTACCTTGAGGTTGTGCCCCGGGTGGTAACTGACTACCTTGAGGTTGCCCCCCAGGCGGTAACTGACTACCCTGAGATTTCCCCCCAGGCGGTAACTGACTTCCCTGAGGCTGTCCCCCAGAAGGAAACTGATTGCCTTGAGTTTGAGGATTTGGAATATTACCAGACATCATAAATATTTGATCTGCGTTCGACATTTCAATTTTAAGTCCATCAAGACCAGATGATAACACGTTTTCGATGGGTTGAGGAGTTTCTCCCGAGAAAGTACCAGACAAAGACTGATATCTCGAAGGAACAGAAGGACCACCATGTAAAAATGATTCCGGCATTTGAGAAAACATGGATGACTCTCCAGCCATAAAATATGACGGAGAATAACCTCTGGGTGTAGGATGAAATGGAATTCGAGGTGGATAAAAATTAAGACCCGGATTCTCTAAAAAGTTCGTTAAAGAGAGATACCAAGGATTAGTTCGAATGGGGCTGTAGAAAATAGATTCAAGCTCCCTAAGATTTAACGATTGAGGGGAGTCGGGAAGAGATATGTCTTCGTCTGGATTAGTAAGTTCTTCAATAGAAATAAGTCTAGAGGGAAGATTGTCTGTAATGATATTTCTTACCCTAGGTGAACCTGGATCGCTAGAAGTTGGTGTAATAAATCCTGAGGATGTTTCCAAAACAGAAGATTCAGTTTTAGGTTCAGAGATTTCAGGTTCGTCAGATAATTCACCAGAAGGAGAAATGCTTTCAGTAACTTCAGAAACTGAAATTGGTTCTTGAATGTACTCTGTTGTAAGTATTTGATGATCAGGATGTATAACTATAGATGAACTTCCAATCTCTGTTGATCTAATTCTACTACTACTGGATGCTACCAGAGCACGAAGCCCTTTAAGTTGACTTGGTGAATATTCAGGGGGTTTCCCTTGTATTCTCCGGGATTGTCTCAACAATTCTGCCACGATTAAAAATGATCTAATCACAAGCAAACAAAGAAAAATTTCAATGAAAACACCTAAAGTCTCTAAGAAACAAACAATTGAATCATTCGCTTAAAAATCTAAGAGTTCAAACCACACACAAACAGTAACTTTCTGTACTAAAAACACTAGTTGGTGATGAAATCCAACTTAGTAGAATTTTAACACGAAAAGGGTGGTTGGAACAGTTACCCCGACAACCTGCTTAATGAAACAGACTGGCACAAGTTTCTTCACAAAACCATCTCGAGTGAAGAGAACCCCCCAGAGAGTCCAAGTGAGTCTAGTCGACGTCTGTTCCAGGTACAGTGGGATCTTCCCTCCGCCGTCACCTTAAGGAAGAATCCTAAAGATTATGGTCACTAAGGTTACCAACTGAAACAAATATACCTGGGGGAACAGTCTACGATCCGACACACACGCAAGGGCAGAGTAACAAAACTCAATCCCCTTGAAGGCTCCTTGAAATAATCCAAGGTTTACCGACAAGTGACCCCTGGCTCCTCGACAATGGTCTATGCGAGGTTTACCGTTTTTAATACGTGTATATCTTCTATCGTTCCCAATGAGGAAGGATTGATTACCTCACTGGTTCAGATATGATCTCGTGCTTAACTCCTTTAGGAGGAGCTTCCCAGAGCATAGATGCAACAATTGGAATTTCTTCCTACCGCAAGATTTGTCTACTTGTTTGTTTTAGTTATCTTGGAGAGTTAATTACTCCCTACTCCAAGATACTAGCCTAAGCTATGTTGGTGATAAGAGCCCTAGAAATAAAAGATTACTAAATGAATTTTAATTAAGCGTTACTTTTATGAGTTGTTTCTTAAGTCAATGGGTGCGGAAGTGAAACTTTGGATGATGTGAAGACTCGATTTCTAAAAAAACACTAAAATGCACCTAGAATGATAATCAATTCTTTTTCTTTCAATGAACTTCTATCTAAGAAAGAGTTGGAGAATGCAATTCTTTTAATAAACAATTCCTTCTTTAAACATGAAGAATGATTGAAAGAAAATATTTTTTCTTTTCAATGATGATATATATCAAGCTCATAACAAAATCCTTTTTCTTTCGAAACTTGAAGCTACAAAACAATTTTCCTCCGAAAAAAAGCTATAAAAATTAAAAACTACTCAAAACTACAAAATTCTAATCTTGAGAACTATGATTTTAAACAATCTAAATTGAGTAAAAGTTTTAAGATTTTTGAAGAATGTTTTCCTTAGTTGTTCAACAAACTAAGAGTCTATTTGTTTAGAATAACAAACAGATCAAAAACACTCAAAATATGTTTTTTTTTTTTTTTTTAAAATGAAATTCAAAACTTTCAACCAAGTTTTTTCGAAGATTCGCAAAGAAACAAAAGGCTCACTTTCTCAATAAAGGATGTTTTCACTATCAGGTCGGATTCAAAAAGACAAAAAGAGATCAATGTAATCTTAGATTCTTCAAACTATCAAAGCTTCGAATCACTACAAAGACCAAGTGGAAAAACAATCCAAAATGCAAAATCTTCTAGAAAATCATCAAAACATCAATACTGTTGGAGTTCATTTACAAAAAATTCTTGACAGAAACAATAATCAATCTGGGCAGAAACCAAAGAGCTAAATCCAAATAAAAATAAACTAGAGAAATAAATCTAGAGGTTTTCTAAAAATTTTACAGGGTCCGCAGGCAACCAGTATTGACAGGTGCGGTCCCGCACTGTATTCTTAACAGAAAGTGCGAACCTGCCTGCACTGTCAAAATAAGCCAGAGTGCGGTCCTAGGAAAAATTATAGAAAAACTTAAAATATTTCTAAATTTTCAAAAACAGGGAAAATCTAAATTACCCAGACAGATATGTATCAATCAAAAACCAGGAAAAAATGTTTCCTCAAATCAAAAATAAAAGAGAACCAAAAACAACAAGTTCTTCCCCAGCGGAGTCGCCAATTTGTTGTGTAGATTAATCTGTCTTGCGGACAAGAACGATCTCTCTAGTACTAAAAGTAACTAGCAAAAAAGAGCCAATTATACTAATCTCTCTCTAAGCATACAAGATTCATAAAAATGCTATATAGGTGTAAGGCCTACCTTATGTCCAGCGCTTGTTTGATCTCGTTGAAGTCCTTCCCGTGCACTTGAAAGAACGTTCCTTGTGAATCTGCAGTCACAAACAAGCAAAAAGATTACATAGCACCTGTATAGACATTATTATAAACCATACTCATCATAATGATCAAGGAATTTATGAAATAAACCATGAATAGACAATTTAATGAGAGAAATGAGTATATTTGTATTAACTTCAAATAAAAGAAAACCTTTACAACCTGTGCCTTGATGTCGTGCAGGTCCTCTTGGGGTCCGAAGCAGGAATCTCTTCTACTTTGACAAGCATTGCACTCTTTGAACCAAGACGGATAGAAGTGAGTGATTTAACCTCACAGAAAGTCTTAGTTAACTAAGTCTGAATCTCAACAACATTTAACTTCAAATATCTTAAAGCTTCAACCCCCCTTGAGGCTACCCAAGGCCTCTTTTTATAGTGGAAAAGAGGAGGTTTTCTGTTCCAAATATGAAGGGATAGAATCCTCCTTCAAAGGGATTAGCTCCTTACATCAAGGGGTTAGCTCCATCAAGTGAGGGATGCATGAACTTTCTCAAAACGTATCCATTCCCGAAAATTCCCATCTAGAATCTTCTAGAATTCATCTGAAATCAACTTTTTATCTTTACTTTCTCGCCTTTTTGAGTTTTATAGAGGTCCGCACCCATAACACAAAGAACGTGTGGTATGGTTCCGCAGGCAAGCTGAACTTTAGGTGCGGGACCGCAGGCAATGAATAGAGAAAGTGCGATACCAATGTTTAGGGGATTTTTAGGAACTTTTCTCTGATTTTGAAAGCTTGACATGAGGAACTGATATGTTAGACTTGCAAAAGGAGGAAGTATGAGTAACAATGAGCTCATACTCATAGCAAAATGTCAAGATAACAATTTTTAGTGTAGCAATTTGGCTGGAATTTGGGCTAAGTTAACACAGAGGTCTTTGATTAATCCTAAACATTTCACTCTGCTTGAGTCAAAGGAGTACAGATATTTATAAGGTCTAGTGATTTCTAGACCAAGGCTCTCCATCATAGCTTTAGGCATTAAATTATGGGAAGCCCCGGAATCATGCATAGCATTGTGCAAAATTTTGTCATGAACATTTAAACTCACATAAAAGGGAGGAACAGGTCCCTCTTGATACATACCTTCAATCTTTGGACCAAAAATAAGCTCTGGTTGGTCATCGTTAAGATTGACAATGTCATTAAAGTCCTCTATGTTTAAAGCCTTCAAAATTTGGGTCCTATATACATGCTGGGCAGCTAACTCAGTCAAAGGAACAGGGATTTTGATCTTTTAAATTTCCTGCTCTAGGCTGAATGGAATTTGACTCTTCGAGGAACTTGTTTCAGCCTTACTAGCTGCTAGTCTATCAGCAACATCAGCTTGCTGATTTGTCCTATTTATATTTGACAAAATGGTTTTAACCGGAGTACTAGCTGAGATGTTAGTACTACTAATGTCTGCACTCTGTTTTGTAACGTTTTGAGTGCTTTTCTCTTTACCAATATCAGAATTTACAGCTACTGTGTTGTCCTTTTGTTTGATGACTTTAGGCTTGGTTATAGTGCTGTTCTATGAAGATTTGTTAGAGGTTTTGGTGTTGGGAGTTTTTTGGCTAGTTTTGCTTCTAAGGTCATATCATTTTTGAGATTCTATGATGACATTTTCCATGTCTTGATAATAAATTTCATCATCATCTCTTCTGTCATCATAAGGTGTGTATAGACCTTGTTTTCTATCATAATGAACCTCAAAGTCATCATTATCTACCCCCAGCATGTTAATATCATCCTCCTCTGTTATTTCATCTGTTTCCTCAACCTCACTTACATAGTTTTGATTAAAGGGAGGAGTGATCTGCTGATCATCTTCCCTAAGTCTGTTTGGAGGTTGGTTTCTTCTAAAATTCTGGTTTTGGTTCTGGCTTCTATTTTGAGGAGCAGTTTGGTTTTGGCTTGCTTGTACTCTCTCAAGGATTCTCATTTTCTTCATCATCTCCTCCATCATTATTTCTATATTTGAGTTTGAAGTAGAAGGTGTGTTTTCCTCTCTAAAAGATACTCTCTTTTCATTTTTCATTCTTGCTCTCTTCTCCATTAAGTTGACTTCCACAGAAAGAGCAACCTTTTGCATCTCTTTAAGAGTTGCAGGATCTCTTTCTCTCAGCTGATAGGCCATCTCAGGGTCAAACCCTTCAGGAAACTTGTTTAAAGCTAAGCCTTGTGGAGGTTTTAGTTCTAGGGAAAGTGCATTGTATACACTGTTAAATCTAGTGCAATAAGCTTGCACACTTTCCCCAGTGTTTCTATGGAGATTTTTGTAATAAGAAAGGACTTGGAGAGGGTTCTTATTCACTTCCCATTTATTTAAGAATGTTTGATGGAAGGCTTGGAGATCATTAATACTATGGGGGATTAATCCTTTAAACCACTTTCTTACTTCCCCCCCTAAGCTCTGAGAAAATAATCTAAGCTTGACAGAATCATCATCAATTTCATTTATGTCAAAGTATTCATTCATCTTATCCACATGTTTTGATGCAGTTGTAATATTGTTAGCATCATATAATGGAATTTTGGACTGATAGTCCTGTGGGAGATTGAATAATGGTACAGGAAGGACTAAGGGGGCATACCATGCTTCCATGATATGTGGTGGGGGTGGATTCACAAAGGGTGGATTAACAAAAGGGAAAGTGGGCTAAAGTGGAGTGGTTTGGATAGTGGATGTAGGGTGAGCAGAAGTGGATGGACCAGGGGTAGATTGCTGAGCTGACCTTGGATGAGAGACACCTAGGTTGTGAAGGAAATGTACATCAGGAGGTGTTGTTTCTCTGCTACCAGGATGTTCACTTGTTTCAGGAGATGAAAGTGAAAACTCAGAATCTAACTGATCTAAATCACCAAGAGACTTAGTTCTAAAGGGATTTACCAAGTCAACTTGTGATTGTTGTAGAGCTGAAAGATTTCCAGGGACTGAATTAGCTCTCAAGGGTGATCTAAAAATATTTTATAATTTAATCTTAGGAGACTTCCTAAGGATACTTTCTGGGTTACCAAATATTTCAGGTGGATCAGGGTCTGGATAGGCTCTAGTATGAATCTTTCTAGAAGCCACTGTGCTGTGTTTTTAAGACCCAAATAAACAGGAAAAGTTCAACCAGGTATGACAATATTTTAAGAGGTTAACCAGTCTGTTTTAAAAATTTAAATCCTACAGTCCTCTAACTGTGTTTGAATGATAATACGATGATAAGGGTTCTTCCTAGTGGAGTCGCCAAGTGGAATTTTTTAGCTCCTAAGGAGGTAAAAGGTTTTATGGTCCACCACCATGTTTATTAGATACCAATTTGAAATTATTTTTTTTTTTGGTGTTTTTCTATGTTATTTTTCAGTTGTGTGGTTTCTAATAATATCCTAACTTTGTTTCAGAACTTAGCTACGGTTATGAGACAAAGACAGTCTACTCTTATGGCTAAGCCAACTGATTTTTCAAGGTTAGATAAAGACTTATGAGAATCCTAGGGTTTGCCTAGTTTGTCTCTTATTCGAACAAGTTTTATCATGATTACCATTCTTTGGTAGTGCTTGAAAAGGCTGCTTTTGACTCACAAGGTTTATATGAAAATTTTAGGGGAACCAGAGATTCTGGGTTCGTTCCCCAGTGGAGTCGCTAGAAATGTTAGGTATCTGTAATTAGCAATATTGGTAAAGTCCAATCACAGAAACAACATCGTTTCAACCACTTTAGGATTCTAGGATCTAGCCCTCCTGAATCCAGAGAGGGATCTCTCCAATAAGTGCAAAGATGGATTTTTCTAAGAAGTTTGGGGTAATGATATTAGGCTAGTTATGAAGGCCAAGGGTTTTGTTTGTTTTTGGATGGTTGAGCATGATTACTATTTGAGGTGGAAATTTCTAAATGAAAAGAGTTTCAAAGGTGAGAAGTTGCAAGCAGATATAACAAGCTTCGGCCAAAAAGATAGATAATTGCAGGTTTTAGTCCAATGGGCTACGAAGTCATAATATGGTTTAATTGGAATAGAAAGAGGCAAGAGTGGTTCATGGGGCAAGTCATCTATGTCTAAGGATCTCTTTGAAGATTTATTTATGGAATGAAATGGCACAATAAGTAGGAGAAATTAAACAGATGCAAAACAAAGAGCATCCCAGGATCTGGTAAGTACTTTTAAACTAGCCAGCCTTTGACAAACAGTTAAGAACAACATAAAAGAAAACTATGATCTGGTAAGTACTTTTAAACTAGCCAACCTTTGATACACTTTCAATAGAAAACATTTTAAAACAAAGGGAAACTTGAAGGCAACTTTTGGAGTAGAAACTAGCGGGCCGGGCTCACCACAAATCCTCTCCTAGCTCTGCTTTACTTGGTTACTTTCAAGACAAATACAAAGATAACACAGAATGGCCTAAGATCTAGTAAGTACTTTGAAACTAGCCAGATTTTAACACATTCCAAGTGAAACATTCAGACAGTCTTTGGGGATAAAAATAGGACCAGGGCACACCATATCTTCCTTAGTTCATCTCTACTTAACTAATACTGAACATAACATTCAAGAATAATATTAAGCTAAGGCAATAAGATGAGGGAACGCCAGCATTCCTATGCTTAAACTGAATTGAATCATTCCCAAATAACACAGTTTGGAAGAAAACATTCATATAAGGATTTTCAGTTAGAGAAGGGTATTGATATACAATACGTCCTAACTCTATGCATGTTGTTCTTTATAATAGAAGATGAAACATAGTGAAAACAAAAACAAAATGACAAGTTACAATGAGAAAAACATCACCGTCAACATAGACCAGGATCCCATAAATCAGCTTGTATTGATGCTCCAAACCAGTTACAGCTTTAAGTCCAATGCTTTAGTTTAGTAACCATCTACACATCTCAGCCTAACCTATCTATCACCAGAAGAGCTCCAAGGGCCAATGAACACTATTTACAGATAGAAGTCTCAAGCTCAATTACATCTCAATGTTAAGTAACTGCATCAACCAAACCCTCTCTCATCTTCTTCAGAAGTATATATAGAAGAATGAGGAGGTGAGATCTGATAAAAGATCTCTAAAGATAATTAATACAGACTCAAATGGCTTCTTGGCCTTTGGGGGGCTCAAAGAAGAAACTTACATAGGTGTCTTCTGTACTAAATGATTTACATAAATATTTAAGCTCGGTGGGAGCCCTTTTTGACCTTTGAGGCTCTGTGTGATGTCAAAGTAACTCTACTGATATTTTGTCATTAAGTTTGTTTGCAGAATTTACTCTCTGGTGGTTGCGAGGCGGATATATGATCTTCATTAATAACTTCGACCTCTGACTGAACACTTTGAGGCACAGGTGGCATTTCAGTAGCTGGGAGAAATCAATTTTCCTCAGATGTGGCGGTGGAGGCTTTCTGTCTGATGATCTTTTGATTTACCTTTAATTCTATTTTGAATTTGGGGATTAGGCTTTTGATAAACCATCTTAGACATAAGCCCCCAAGATCTATTCTTCAATCTTCTGTCCTGGTACATTTTGTCTTCGGCACTGATACTCTCTGACTGTGCTTGTTTTACTGTGTTTTGCTGGTATGCAGGGCTGCGCAGGAGTGATATGGCATCAATGCCTCATGAATCACCGATGAAACGTGAATTTGAAACCTGCAAATGATTCTCTTTGATGGATCAGAGGCGGGAGGATCGTCACCCTCAGCTTGTGAATTTTCTTCAGCATGGCGAAAAACATTTAACCCTGCAAAATACAAATAAATATTATGAAATCCTGCATGTATAGGCTTACTGCTTCAGAAGGCATGTGGAGGGAGCATGGCCGTTCGATGGAATCATCCAATGGTCGAGATTGATTAGAGGAGGTCAGAGGAGAGCGGCAAGAAATTTGAATCAGAGCCGTTGATCACGCAGAGATCGACGGTCGAGAGCAGAGGTGGAAAGTCAAAGCAGAGGAATGAGGGTGATGAATTATGGGTCGTCGATCTGCAGATCAAATCGATGGTGGAGATGTTTTAATGACTGTGTTGTATCCCGGTTAACCGTCGGGCTCCTTTGGTGAGCAATCACCGTCCGATGAGCGACCTCATATCAGACAGCGGACGTCAATATCGCGCTGGGTCCACGTCCGATCTATAACACGCGATGAATGACGGTTTTGTGAACAGTGCCTAGGCCACGCGTCGAGCAGTGAGTGGAATCGCTGCAAAATAAAAAAAATCGTGCCGCTCTCAAATGCGATGCGATGGATACTGCATGGTTTTGCAATGGTGAGTGGTTGGCAGGGACCACCGGGTAGGAGACTACGTGCCGTCGATCTGCAGATCAGATCGACGGTGGAGATTGACTGGAATTTTTGCACCGGCGGGAATTTTATAATATAATAAAAACCGAAAAATTAATATAACCGAAGGTTTATAATTTGGGCGGAAATATTTAATATTCAATATGGCTTGGCACCCGTGTGTGGGGCCATGGGTTATATGGAGAATCATATGACCAGGGGTTAAAGAGGAGGGGCTAATCGCGATCGGGCAATGCTATAAGCACTTGGAAGGCTGGCGCTAGGTTCCAGCACCAGAGTGTATGGAGGGGAAGGGTTAAAGACTTAGCCCAAGGGGGCTTAAGTCTATAATATGTAAAAAATGTGTTTTTTATGCAATTTTCAATGCTTTTCAAAGGATTTTTAGGGGGTTTGGATAAAGATAAGAAAGGGTCTTAAGCCTTACCAAAAGGGTTTTGATGAAGGGGAAAGGGTAAAAACAGGAAAATGAAGGTTTTTCCATGGGGAAAATAAGGGTTAAAATGAGGTTAGTTTGAAAGAAGGGGAAAAAGGAAAATGGGGCTTGCAGCAGTATTCTTCCTTGGGAATCAGCAGGATTTCAGAGTTTTTAAGACAGGAACAGTAGTGAAGATTTGGACAGAGGCATGAGGCCTTCAAGAGTCTTCAAGAGACAACACTTTTTAGCAATAAAATTTGTTCTTTGAAGGCTCTAAAAAGTCTTAGCCACCTTTTTCTATAAAAATTTTTATAGGTGGCTAACAGAGGCTAACCTGATTGAGAAGAAAGCGAGAATGAGGGCTGAGAAAAGGGTGACATATAGGGATGACACTGTAGCCTCCATGTCTGATCCCAATTATGACCGTCTATCTAAAAATGTGGAAAAGCTATAGAAAATGATGGAAAAAATGGTTGTCAGAGTTAGTAATCAAAACAGAAACCAAAATCATAACCAGAAACAGAACTTTAGAAGGAACAATACCACTCCCAACAGACAAAGAGAATCAGATCAACAAGTTATACCCCCATTTCAAGAGAAATTCCTTGATGAGGATGAGGGGATAATAGAAGAGTCTGAGGAGAACATAATAAATATGTTTGAAACAGATAACTCAATCCACAACTGTTCCACAGAAGAAGATCAACCCTCACCCTCATATTGGGATGAGGAAAGATTAGAATCTGAGGATTACAGGCTAGGATTTGAAAATGCCATCATGCAGGTCAGAGAACAGTAAAAACTTAGAAGCAAAAAGAGCCTAGCAACTCCAAACCCAAAACTCCTGAGGTTACTATGAAGAAAAGGCCTGAGAAAACTTCTAAAGTAACAAATCAGCAGTTAAGAGTTCTGGGAAGAACAAAGAAAAGGACAACCAAAGCACCAAAAAACAAAGTCAACCAACTAGCATCACTAGCACTGCAGTTAGTGCTCCTGATAAAACAGTCCCTAATCCTGTACATAGTTAGAATCAACACATTGAGTCTGCCACTAAAGTAGCGGCTAATAAGACAAAGTTGAACATTACAAAGAGTCAATCTCTCTTCAATTTGGAGAGTGAGATTGCTAAAATTAAAATCTTTGTCCCACTCTCAGAGTTGACCACTCAGGATGTATATAAAGGCCAAATTTTGAAAGCCTTAAATCTTGGGGAAAACAGTGAAACTGTCAATCTGAGTGATGATCAACCAGCCCTTCTGTTTGGCCCAAAGATAGAGGGGAAGTTTCAGGAAGGGGTAATACCTCCTTTTTATATCAGTCTCAATATCCATGATAAGATCCTTCACAACACAATGCATGACTCTGGGGCCTCACACAACTTAATGCCTAAGGTTGTTCTAGAAAGGCTAGGCCTAGAGATAACCCGACCCTACAAAGATTTATATTCTTTCGACTCTAGTAGAGTAAAGTGCCTTGGCCTAATCAAGGACCTGTGTGTGAACCTTACCCAGATTCCTGCCAAATGTATGGTTATGGATGTTATAGTGGCAGATGTGCCACGTAAGTATGGCATGTTACTGTCAAGGTCATGGGGAGCCAAGCTACAAGGCACAATGCAGATGGATGGATCATACGCCATAATCCCTGTCTTTAGCCAGCTTAGGAGACTTTATAGAGAGGCACAAATGAAATTCCTGGTCAGCAGCCCTGAAAAGCCTGAAAATTCTCCTCTGTACTCTATACACACAGATCTGGACTCCTTTATCCTTTGCAAAGATGAATCCTTGGGAGAGCCAGAACCAGAAAATAGAGGTGCGAGCAATGAGATGGCTCCCATAGATTTTAACATAATGGCCACTCTAGACTCAGATGAAAGCGAGGTTGAGACCTGTGGACAGTGCACTGAAAACAAAACTCCGATTCAACAGGAAACAGAAGGTAAATAGCTGGCTAGTCACCCCTCACTAACTCATACACCACACGAAGAACGAAACCATCCACAGTCCAACGCAGATCCTGTAACACAACAGACCTATGAAACCCACATTAGGGAGGAAAATGATGATAAGCCCGAGAATGATCCCCTATGGGAAATGAATTTCGATGGGTCATGCACCAGGAGAACTGCAGGAGCAGGAGTGTGGGTACATAACACAGAGAGTGACTATGCAGAGAGTCATGCCTTCAACCTGAACTTCAAATGTACAAATATTATCGCAGAGTATGAGGTTTTTATCCTAGGCTTAAATCTGTTGAAAAAATTAGGAGCCCGTAGGATAGCTGTGCATGGAGACTCTGAGCTGATCATAAGACAAGTGAATGGTGAATACACAGCGAAACACCCTAGGCTGAGAGCATACATGAATGACGCTATGGATTTATTGAAGACCTTTGTGGAATATGAACTAGTGTTTATTCCTAGGAGTCGGAATGTAATTGCAAATGGATTAGCTTGTATAGCTAGTTCATATCACAAGCCTCCTAGCGATCAACAAATCATCATTCAGAGGAAGTTCAGGCCTGCAGTACCTGATAATGAGAAATATTGGCAGGTTTTTGAGGGAGATAAGCAGATTGAAGACTTCCTGATAGGCAAGAATGAGTTTGAATTTTCCAATTCAGACTCTAAGTCCATTGATAGTTTCCTAAGTCAAGAGCCCTCAGACGAGGAAGAGCCACCCTGTAACATAGAAATAAACACTTTAAACGAACAGATTGGAAAATCAACCGAAGAATGTAAAAACGCAGATAATGAGGAAATAGAGGTGCTACAGGCAAAAGATAAGAACATACCCTGAGGTCTGGCACCTTTAGAAGATCTTTTCAATTTCAATGATGTAGCGAAAAGGCCCACCATAGAACACTCAGACTCTGATGTCGAGGAATGCAACATAGGCACTAAAGATAAACCCAAGATGATTAAACCAGCTAAGTCTTTACCCACAGACATGAAAAAGAAATATATTGACTTATTCAAGGAATTCATTGACGTGTTTGCCTGGAGCTATGAGGATTTGAAGGCCTACGACACAAAATTTATATAGCACAAAATACCTTTGAAAGATAACCAGAAGCCCTTCAGACAGAAACTTCACAGAATTAACCCAAAACAGTTGCCTACAGTAGAAAAAGAAATAAAAAATATGTACGAGGTAGGGATAATAGTTCTTGTGAGGTTCTCTGATTGGGTCTCAAACCTTGTAGCTGTAAGAAATAAAACAGGTGAGATCAGACTGTGCATAGATTTTAGCAACCTTAACAGAGCCTCACTTAAGGACAATTACCCCTTACCAAAGATGGAACATATCCTGCAGAGGGTAGTTGGCTCAAGGAAGATCTCTCTATTAGATGGTTTTTCAGGTTACAACCAAGTTCTAGTACTCCCAGAAGATCAACTCAAGACTTCTTTCACCACTCCATGGGGCGCTTTTATGTATGTAAAAATTCCCTTTGGACTGATGAACGCTGGTGCAACCTTCCAACGAGCAATGGACATAGCATTTTCAGAGGAAATAGGACACTTCATTGTCATTTACCTGGATGACATAATAGTCTACTCCAAGACTGATGAGGAACACCTAAAACATCTTAGAAGAGTTTTTGAAAAATGTAGGAAGTTCAGTCTGTCATTAAATCCCAACGGGACTGTATTTGGGCTGCAATAAGGTAATCTTCTCGGCCACATTATATCTGGGAAGGGAATTAAGATAGACCCACAAAGAGTTGAGGGAATACTACAAATCACACACCCGAGAAACATTAAAGAGTTACAGTCCTTTATTGGAAAAATCAACTTCCTAAGGAGGTTTCTTCCCAACTTAGCTGAACACCTCAGGAATATGAAAAACATGTTGAAGAAAGGTGTAGGAGTTAAATGGACTGTTGAGTCTAAAAAATCTTTTGAATCAATTAAACTTGCACTCACCCGGGCTCCTGTCGTAATCAACCCAGATTTCTCAAAATATTTTCTGATCTTTTCATTTGCCTCCGAACATACAGTGGATGCAGTTCTGCTGCAGAAAAATCCAGAGGGAATGGAACAGCCCATTTCTTTCTTCAGCAAAGCTCTGAGGGATGCACCCTTGAAATATAACATACCGGAGAAATAGGCCTATGCCCTGGTAAAGGCCTTGAAAGATTTTAGGGTGTACATACTGCATTCTCACATCATAGCCCACGTGCCAAACATAGTGGTTAAAGACATCTTGTCCCAAGACCCAGATGGGAAGAGGGGCAAATGGATTTCTGTAATCTTAGAGTATGACCTTGAGATAAAACCCACAAAACTAATCAAAGGTCAGGGCCTAGCTCAATTGATGGTTGAATCAAATTTACAAGCCCTTGACATAAACATGGTAGATGCCTTGGATGAGCAGGAAGGATTGCCTGATCCCACAGTTGAGGGAAAATTTCAAAACTCCCCTTGGTATTCCGATATCCTGTATGTGCTCACAAACCTCAATGCCCCTCCTGAGTTATCAAAGACTAAGGCAAGATTCCTAAAGCTAGAAACTAGAAACTATTGCATACTGAATGGATTTTTATACTGGAAAAATACAAATGGCCTATTGCTTAAATGTTTGCCTGAAACTGAGGCAAAGAGGATTAAACATGAGTTCCATGCAGGAGAGTGTGGAGGTCACCTGAGTTGGAAAGCCACTGCTAACAAAATACTCAGAGATGGCTATTATTGGCCCACACTTTTCAATGAAATCCATAAAATGATAATTTCCTGCCATAAATGCCAGATCTTCGAGGGCAAAAGAAAGCTCCTTCCATTACCATTACAACCCATTTCTGTTGAGGGTCCCTTTTTTCAATGGGGCCTAGATTTCATTGGATAAATACACCCTGCTTCCTCTACACAGCACAAGTGGATCCTTACAGCCACAGACTACTTCACTAAATGGATAGAGGCCATACCTTCTAGGAATGCCATAGATTCTGTCATCATTAAGTTCCTAGAAGACCACATCCTCTCTAGGTTTGGCTGCCCAAGAAAAATAATCACTGATAACGCTGCAACTTTTGGATCCAAGAAAATGATTGATTTTTGTCACAGGTATCAAATAGCACTCGGTCATTCAACTGCTTATTACCCGCAAGATAATGGGTTAGCTAAATCATCAAACAAGAGCTTGGTGACCATTATAAAAAAACTACTCGAAGAGAATAAGAAGTCATGGCATAACAAGTTAGTGCATGCTTTGTGGGCTGACAGGCTTACAATGAAAAAATCCATTGGCATGTCACCATATCAGCTTGTCTATGGAAGAGAAGCAGTGTTTCCTACCAGCCTTGGGATACCAGTGATCAAACTTGTCCAAGATATTCAGGCAGAAGAAGATAGCATAGTGAGGAGGATAAATCAAATGATTCACCTCCAACAAACCAGGGAAGAGGTCTATAACAGAGCTTTGAAAGTTCAGGAAAATATGAAAAGGTTGTTTGATAAGAGAACCAAGGCTTCGGACTTCAAAATTGGAGATAAAGTTCTGAAGTGGGACTCAAGGAAAGAAGACAAAGGAAAGCACGGAAAATTTGACAGTTTGTTCCAGGGTCCATACATCATCTAGGCCACTATTGGTCCGAATGCCTTTTTTCTGCAAGAGATAGATGGTACAGTGTTGTTTGGGGGTCCTGTCAATGGCAGGATGCTCAAACATTATTACTGCTGATTTCCAATTTCCAGTTTCCATTTCCATTGTAAATACCATTATTGTTTTTGTTTTCAAAGAAAAAGAGAAAATGTTTCAAAAAGACGGAAGGAGATGTTCAGCCATGCTCAGAGCATGAACCTCTAAAGTGCAAATATTGGCTCTAACACGATCAAAACCTGAGCCAAAGTAATTGAAAGAATCTGGTTCTAACATGCCCAAAATCTGAACCAACAAATAAGGAAGAAGAGTCAGCTCTAACAAGCCCAAAACCAGAGCTGAAATAAAGAAGAAAGTGACTCTAACAAGCCCAAAACGTGAGTCACAAAAGAAAGAAGGATGCGTCAAAAGTTTCAGATTTCAAGCCTTCAAAATTTTGTTTTCAGTTTTCTCCAAAGTTTTCAGTCCAAAGAGCATTTTTTCCTTGTTCCTTGGATCCACAGCAAACTAGACTATCTAATCCTAGTTTGACTGTTTTTAAATTTCTGTTGTAGAACGTAGAGAAGAAATCTGCTGGACAATTTAACCCCAGCAGATGTTAGATTAGGTAGAGAAAATTATGAGGCCAGCAGTTTAATCTGGTCTTATGGAGCAATGAGGGTAGAAATAGAATAGGTTTATTCTCCTGATTGCAAAGAAAATTGATAATGTAAAGGGTCTGCTAGTCCAAATGCACCCTGAAGAAAAATATGATAGGACTATGGTCTGGGTAGGTAGTTGTTTAGGAAAACCTCTCTGCTGATATAATGTCTTCATGATTTGTGACAGCTAGTCTAAGAAAGAAAAGGGTGGTTCAAGCAGCAGGCATCTGGCCTACACAAAAGATCATTCTCTGAATTCTTGACTCCTTCAAGAAGAAGCCATCCCCATGTGGAGCCACTGTTAGCCACCTAAGAAATTTGTTTCAAGCAAACAGGTGGCTAAATTGTTTTATGAGCCTTCAAGAGATACATTTCCCATGAAAATCTCTCATCCTTGAAGCCTCTGTGTGTCCATTTCCTTTTTAAAAGATCCTCACTGCTGCTCCCATCCAAAAAGCCTCAATGTCTGTGCAAAATTGTGCTCAGAAAGTCTCCCATTTTCCCTTGTACCTATGCAAATTTCCCCATTATTAATATTTTTCCCACTCTTAAAATTTCCCCTTTGTTTCCAAAAAGCCCTCCAAATCCCCTAAAATATCTATTTCATCCTTTGAACCAAGTGAAAATCCTTCATTTGATTTCAAATTCACCTTTTACCTCTACCGAAAACCTCCTTTTGGCCTTAAAACTCGGTCTCTAAGGCTAAAAAACCCAGTTTCCTCTTTAAACAGGCTAGCCCCTTTCGGCCTAGCCCCAAAACCACTTCCCCACATGACCCGGGCGCTAAAACCAAGCGCTAGCCGTAAAGCGCTTATTGCAATCAGAGAGTTGGAGCAGAGTGCATTTCTTTTGTAAATAGAAAATCTCCGATGCGATAGTGTTTTTGGTCCGTCGGCCTTTGAAGTAATCACCACCGTTGATCTGAATAGATCTTGTTAGAGTCAGCCTTTGCAGCCTTCCTCCAGTGATCAAACATGCTCTTTCAAAGTCATTTTAAAGTGTCAAGGTCAAATTTTTTCATTTCAAAGAGTCTTCAAGCAAAATTTGGTCACTAGGCATTAGGTCTAGGGTTTGCTTTCACTTCCTCCAAACTTGTCCAAATGTCAGTCCATGTCACCATTCAGCTGAGTGTACCATCATTCAGAGGGTTGTCATCGTCATGTCAGGTTCCAAAGAGTCATTTTACATCTCGTTCATGCTTCAGTTGTGCCTAGGAAAGGTCCATTTCCCTCTCCTAGGGTTTTGGAGGTAATTTCTCTTGGACGGTCAAATCATGGGAAAAACTTGTATCCTGATGTTCACACACCTTCCCCTATCCTTAATATACCTCATTAAACACTTCCCATCACTGAGATCCCCCAAATTCCTCATTTTTGCACAAACCCTAGTTTCTTGCCAAAACTTGGCAATTTCCTAGGCTAGGCCTGTGTTTTGCCCTTTTGGACCCCTTCCCCTCACTCAATCTCTGTGATTCCACTTCCCCCTGCTTCCTAACATCCCTCCCTACTTCCCAAAATTTCCCCAAGAATTTAGAAGCCCCCTATCTCCTTCATTTCGCTTCATTTCGACAAAATTCCTTGTTTCACACATCGGGGTAAGTTTCACTCAAAAGAGGTTTTAGAGCAATCAAAGAAGAATTTTGGAACACTGAGAGAGGGTTTTGTTCAAAACATTCCAAGGAAGAAAAATCTCCTTCACGTTTTACACAGGTATCATGGTTTTAGAGAAATGTCAAAAATACCGTTGCCTCAGGAGAATTGAATGCACCTCTGAAGTGACCAATGGGAAAATCAAAATTTCTCCTAGCATGGTTGGCCAAATGACTTTCTTGATGAGTCAAATGATAACTAGACAGAAATAAATTTCCAATGAGCTATCATGAGCTCAATTTGGAGTTGAGGAAGACCTTCAAAAGTTGATTGCAACAGCGCTCTACCTTGAGGCAGCCTCATTCTGCTCATTTTGACTAGTGTTGGGAGATTTGATTTTTGACAGGGTAAATGGAATCAAAATTGCATAATTCCAATTTTTTTGGAAAGTAGACTCCAATAGCTTTCCAACGAGCTATCACACGCCTGATTTGGACACCGGGAAGGGCTCGAAAGGCTTCCCGAAAAATGCACTATGTGGCAAGAGGCTGCGCGACCCACGTTGAGGGAGAGCGACCCACCTGGGCTGCGCGACCCACGCAGAGTCACTTCAGCACTGTAGGTTTGCAGGTGCGCGACCCACCTGGGCTGCGCGACCCACGCAGAGCCTGCGCGACCCACGCAGACACAGAGTTTTGGAATTCAGTTTGCGCGCCCGGATTGGCTTGGAATCGACTCAAGCTACCATCAAAAAGGTTTCTATCCATTATTTGATATTTTTCAACACATTTGTGGCATCATGGGTGGTTTCCAATATTCAAATGGAGGTTTTAAAATCCCACAGTCATAATATCATTGTTTTTAGGGTTTGAAATGCAAATGAATGGTGGAAATAACGTGTTTGTTATCTTAAGACAGTGATAGGGTCAGCCTTCCATATAACATCAAAATCAATTTGCTCTCCTTTGTGCTACTGCAACCATTTCTATTGTTATACCATATTTAAACCCTTTGAGTCACATTGCCATGTTTGTAATGGGTCACATTACCCAATGTAGACACTGCTCATGTCTTTGTTCGAATGGCCCATTGAAACCTTTATGCTCATAACTCGTAGACAAACATATCACTGTTAATACCGTGCTCTCCTTTAGCTAGATGTGTCCAAACTTTTGAAGGTTGCTTGCTCCTATTTGGTAAAAATTTCATTTGCATTCAAAACGGAAAGTGTACATTGCCAAAAAACTTAATTAGAATATGTCGAACGGAAGTCGAATGACCGGTGGTGATGATCTTTGGGGCCAGAAGAGTAATATGCTCTAGAGTTCCATGAAGAGAAAATAGGAGTGGTGATCATCGCAGAGAGGAGCCTACTTCTTTGGCTCGGTTGCAGGCATGTCCATTAGCTATGGATTGTTTTCGATTCTTGTCATGTTTCAGATTTTGTGAGATGGTTGCACAAACCCGACCTCATCGTGAATTAGCACGTCTGTTTGTTCTTCATTTACAGGGTGATCGGGTAAACCTTGCTGGGGTTGATTTCATTGTATCACCTTTGACTATTGCTCAAGCCACTGGCATACCGAACATAGGCGAGAAATGGAGCAAGGGTAAGCAGTTAGAGAAATTTCATTATGAGCCATACATTAAAACTGGATATGTGGCTTACTTTGGCAGAGTCTTTCCATTCCGATTCTTGAGAGATGAGTATGCACCACTCATGAGGCTCATCATTCAGTATTTCAGTTGTGAGGGCAGGTATGCTCGTCTTTTCTCGTATCATGTTCGTTTGCTGATGCACTTCACAAGGGTGCGTATGATGAATATTCCTTATTTCATATACCGCAACATAGAGAAGATGGTTACATTTGTGCAGAAGAAGACGAGCCCAGTGCAGCAGTACAGGAGTATATATCATTTCACTTTGATCAAAATCTTGGTGTCACATCAGTTGGCAGAGCAGGGCATCACGTGGGAGGATTTCATTTCTAGAGACTTTTTCAGAGTGCCACAGCAGCCACTCCCGAAGGCGGGTTGTAATCTTGGAAGCCCTCACACCCGTAGGACGTAGCCGAGGTTGGGCATATCATCACTCCTTTGGTTCAGACATATCAGCGAGGCCACAGGGCCTTATTTGCAGTGACATGGCGGGTACTATCTCCACGTGAGGTGGAAGGGGTCCTGCCGACTTCATCGACACGGCGAGTATTATCTCCACGTGATGTGGAAAGGGTCTCGCTTTCTTCTCCAGTGCAGGTACAGGTACAAGACAGGGGCAAGAGGCCCATGCATGATGAGGGCCCATCAGGAGGTCGGGACACCGATATGACAGTCATTGATGTTGATACGGGCTCTCCTAGCTCGAAGTTGAGGGAAGTCATCCAGGAGCAAAGGGCCGAGAATGACCAGCTGAAAGACCAATTGCAGAAAGCTCAGTGGGTGATTAACTATTTGGAGCAGCGCAACAAACAACTCGAGGATGAGCTCACATTTTATGAGGTGCGCCAAATCCGTGAGGACAGGCAGTGGAATCGAAAGAGGCCCGGTGACATGACACCAGCTAACCGAGATACTGTACTCACTCGGGTAAATATACATCTAGAGAAGCTATTGGCGAAGGCCAATCGCGACAAAGACATGCTTCGCCACATGAAAGGCCATTACTGGGCTCGCATGCATGTTTGCAAAGCGAGGATGAAGATCATGAAGAGGAGGTTGCGCAAGGCACTTCGACGGCGGAAAAGGCCTAATCCACTTCGGATTTTGGCCGAGGCTTCATTGAATGGGCAAGACACATGATGAAGGACCTCCGCTCCGAATTTGGGCAAATTCGGAGAAAATTTTGTCATTTTCAAATTTTTGGTCTTAAAAACAGGTTTTGCAGCTACGTGGGTCGCGCGCTCATGCGCTCGCATTTTTTTGAGACACTTGCTGGAGGAGATTTTTACATTTTTGGATTTTTCATGGTTAATTGTGCATCCTCTGAAGTCAACTTAGCATTTCAACAAAATCTGGATGGTCAAACAGCTCAAAAACACCATGAAAACCACCTTGCTGCCACCTTTTGCACCAGCAGGAAGTACCTCTGGGAGAATGAGGTTTTGGAGGGTCAAATCAACTCCAAATTTAGAAATTCCACTTGGGTTGGAAAGTAGACATCCAGGGCTTTCCAACGAGCTATCATGAGCTCCATTTGGATGTCGGGAGCTACCTCAAAATCAGCCTGGAACATGAGCGACCCACGCAGTTCAGGAGCGACCCACCTAGAGATTTTTTTGAGTTTTCAGCTGCCAGCTCAGTATTTCGCCTATTTTGGACCAGTTTTGCCTATGGATAGAATTATTGGGTTTTTATGATGTAAATTCATGTTTGGCATGTAACTTTGGCTTGTTTTTTATCTCTTCTAGAAGATTCACTCTCAAATGAGTAAAAAATCATGTAATGGATCAGTTTCCACTCTTTTAGAGGCAAGTTGTTAGCTGCCTAGATTGTAGTTCCATGATTAGAATTGGTTGAAACTGATCCCTGAAGAGGGAATTCGACCCCTAGAGGTGGGGAAAGGGGTTAGAGTGATCTATATATTGTAATTTCTGAGGCATTCTACCGGTTGGACTCTTGGGATACTTTTGATACTATTGTACATACTTTTCATATTTTGGCTAAGGAAAGATCAGGGGTTTTGCGGCACTTGTTGGGATCCTTGTGGTGTTCTGTTCTTGATGATGTTTCTCTTGTTTACTGTAAGTTTCTTCATGTTTAATGTTTCCATCCTTTCATTATGCTTCTGAACTAAGTTTGAATGAGTGATTAAGGTTGAATCCATTGTTTACAGTGCTTAGCCTTTGAATTCAGTTAGTTCTATATGTTTTCAGCTGTTTGGAGAGGATCCAAGTTCTTCTTTTCCCTCTTCAGCTCCTCGTTAGTCTAATCTATCCATAAAATCCAATTCGAAGCATCAAGATCAATCACCTACCTCGCCCCAGCTTGATCTCTGCAAAGGTCTGACCTTATCCCCGGACCCAAAATTTGTTTTCCCATTACTCCAGCAAAAACCTAAAAAACCAAAAACCAAACATACCTATCTCTTTACTAGCCTAAAATCAGTTCTTATTCTAAGTCATCTCGCATTCTATTGCTTATTTTCTCGAGATTGACGGAGAGAGCCCTCTCCTGTCCTCGTAGGGCTAGCTACGAGGCTGAGCGTGGTTTGATGTAGCCTTGAGTTTTACTTCATTTCAGCCTGAGGTAGATTTGAGTGCTAACATAGTGGCGACCATACTGGGGAAAAACTCAAAACGTTTGCTTGTTATAGACGGAGTCTGAAGACACGCCAGGTAGCCTTCGAAACGTTGTTGCTATGCATCGGCGAAGTAGATAAACGCTGCTTCAGTCGATCTCCGGTATAACTTGTAATCGTAGTATTTAACTTGTAAATTGCCCCAGTACATGTATCAAGTTCAGATCTGATCGTTGATGGTGAACAACGGTCAGACATCGCAAGGCTGAAATCATTCACTTGGCGAATTCATTCACTGAACAAATCCAGAAATCGATGCTTCATGGTGACTTCACTACAGGGAGATCAGTAGCTGTGAGATTTTCAAGATGGACCGAATCACGAGAAGATATGCTCCCATGAGCCGAGATCACATTCCAGGTTTTCCGAATAAGATGCCCAAGGTAGATTGGTCAAGGAATCTGCCTACGTTTAATGATGATGGTAAGAAAGATGTTGCTTTACATTTGGTTAGATTTCACATGCATATTCGCAAGTTGAAGGTGGCTTTTCCTGAAGATTGTTTGATGAAGATATTCCTAGCCACTCTCGAAGGTGAAGCCCAATCTTGGTATGAAAATTTGCCGATGGCCTGTATTTACTGTTTGAAGGATTTTCATGCCTTGTTCATTGAAAGATATCGAACATCTTATCCATCGTTAAAATTAGTTCATGACTGTTGCAAACATGCTTTTTCTTTTATTGAAAGCCTTGAGAAATATTACGAAGATGATAATTTCATGGATGATGAAATCATGGAGGCCCTGTACGAGAATCCATTTCAGCAGAATGAAGAGAACCTAAAGGATACCCATCAAGATGCTCAGGAGACTTTGCAGCAGGTTGAAGATCATATGACTGAAAATGATGAAAGAGAAAGTGTAGTTTCAGATCTGCCCACAGAAGACAGCAGCATGCAAGTAAGTCCAGTGCAGATTGCAGATTGTGATAATGTCAGGACAACTACTTCAGATTCAGATTCAGATCATGATGACCAAGCATATCTTGTGCTAAATCCCATCAAGGAGAACTCTGCTGTTGAAATCATCTGGGATGCAGAAGACACAGTAATGGATCCAAATGTTCTCAGTCATACTATTAGCTCATCATTAGAACACAGCCTTCATGAAGAGGTGATTCAGTCAGTTCATGAAAGACAGAATGAGATCTTTGTGCAAGTAAGTGATAAATCTCCTTTCAATAACTCAGTAATGAATGATAGTTTGAATGCCCTGTCATATGAAGACAATTACTGTTTAAGCAGAAGAAAACCAAAAGCATTGTCCCCTTTGTCTGAAGATGAGATAGATCTACTTTTGAAGGGTCTTGTTACAGCCCGAGCTACAGCAGATTTGCAGTGCACACATAGTCAGGAAAGTGTTGATGAAACTTCTTCCTCTTTTGAAAAAGATGACTGTTTTGTAATCAGTTGTGTAGATCAGCGAACAGATAATTTTTTCTTTCACAAAGATGATAAGGCTGTCATGTTTGATAATCTTGAAGATTGTTTTTTGTTTAAGAATGACCTAGATCATGAAATTGAAGAGTATATGCCAGAATTTCTCATGGTCAAGGAACCTACAGCTAACACTCAGATGGAAGATTTGTGCATTTCGATCCCTCAGAAATCAATTTCTATCCCTTTCAGATCAGAGTCAGAAGAGAAGGACACCATGTTCTTTCAGCAGGAGGTAAATCTTCATGTTTTTCAGGATCCAATGGCAGATTTGTTACAGTCAGCTGTGAAAGTGATTATTGCAGTGTTCAGTGATGAAGAAGATCATGGTCAGCTATGTTTTTGGATGCCCAATTATCAGTTTGTATTGTTGACCAGGAGATCTGATCGGGAGAATCAGTCAAGAGGGCATCTACTGGTTTGGTTACATTGGAAATCCCACTATACATGATTGTACATATTTCATTAGTATGCAGGTGGTTGTCATCATGATTCCAAATCTTGATGGACTGCTGCCTTTTTTCCAAAAGCTTGGTAAAATTTTGTTTTAAGTCAGTCATGAGTCATTTGTGTTTGGTCTGTTGAGTCAGTTTTTTCAAGTTATTTTAGTTTGCCATCGAGTCGGTTTGAGTCAAGTTTCAGTCAGTTTTCAGTCAAGTTTTCATTCAATAAATGTGTCAAAGGTTTTGGGTTATCCGTTCAAATAATGATTCCATCGCCCAATGGATGAAGGCACTGGTCTGCTCTCCCAAAGATCTGCCGTTCTTGGCACCTCCACGGAGCTGGAGCTACCATCCCCATTGGAGCCAATGTTAGAGTCAGCCTTTGCAGCCTTCCTCCAGTGATCAAACATGCTCTTTCAAAGTCATTTTAAAGTGTCAAGGTCAAATTTTTTCATTTCAAAGAGTCTTCAAGCAAAATTTGGTCACTAGGCATTAGGTCTAGGGTTTGCTTTCACTTCCTCCAAACTTGTCCAAATGTCAGTCCATGTCACCATTCAGCTGATTGTACCATCATTCAGAGGGTTGTCATCATCATGTCAGGTTCCAAAGAGTCATTTTACATCTCGTTCATGCTTCAGTTGTGCCTAGGAAAGGTCCATTTCCCTCTCCTAGGGTTTTGGAGGTAATTTCTCTTGGACGGTCAAATCATGGGAAAAACTTGTATCCTGATGTTCACACACCTTCCCCTATCCTTAATATACCTCATTAAACACTTCCCATCACTGAGATCCCCCAAATTCCTCATTTTTGCACAAACCCTAGTTTCTTGCCAAAACTTGGCAATTTCCTAGGCTAGGCCTGTGTTTTTCCCTTTTGGACCCCTTCCCCTCACTCAATCTCTGTGATTCCACTTCCCCCTGCTTCCTAACATCCCTCCCTACTTCCCAAAATTTCCCCAAGAATTTAGAAGCCCCCTATCCCCTTCATTTCGCTTCATTTCGACAAAATTCCTTGTTTCACACATCGGGGTAAGTTTCACTCAAAAGCGGTTTCAGAGCAATAAAAGATGAATTTTGGAAAACTGAGAGAGGTTTTTGTTCAAAAAATTCCAAGGAAGAAAAAACTCCTTCACTTTTTACACAGGTATCATGGTTTTAGAGAAATGTCAAAAATACCGTTGCCTCAGGAGAATTGAATGCACCTCTGAAGTGACCAATGGGAAAATCAAAATTTCTCCTAGCATGGTTGGCCAAATGACTTTCTTGATGAGTAAAATGATAACTAGACAGAAAGACCTTTCCAATGAGCTATCATGAGCTCAATTTGGAGTTGAGGAAGACCTTCAAAAGTTGATTGCAACAGCGCTCTGCCTTGAGGCAGCCTCATTCTGCTCATTTTTACTAGTGTTGGGAGATTTGATTTTTGACAGGGTAAATGGAATCCAAATTGCATAATTCCACTTGTGTTGGAAAGTAGACTCCAATAGCTTTCCAACGAGCCATCACACGCCCGATTTGGACACCGGGAAGGCCTCGAAAAGCTTCTCGAAAAATGCACTATGTGGCAAGAGGGTGCGCGACCCACGTTGAGGGAGAGCGACCCACTTGGGCTGCGCGACCCACGCAGAGTCAGTTCAGCAGTGTAGGTTTGCAGGTGTGCGACCCACCTGGGCTGTGCGACCCACGCAGAGCCTGCGCGACCCACGCAGACACAGAGTTTTGGAATTCAGTTTGCGCGCCCGGATTGGCTTGGAATCGACTCAAGCTACCATCAAAAAGGTTTCTATCCATTATTTGATATTTTTCAACGCATTTGTGGCATCATGGGTGGTTTCCAATATTCAAATGGAGGTTTTAAAATCCCACAGTCATAATATCATTGTTTTTAGGGTTTGAAATGCAAAAGAATGGTGGAAAGAACGTGTTTGTTATCTTAAGACAGTGATATGGTCAGCCTTCCATATAACATCAAAATCAATTTGCTCTCATACCCATTATACCACTGCAACCATTGCTATTGTTATACCATATTTAAACCCTTTGAGTCACATTGCCCATGTTTGTAATGGGTCACATTGCCCAATGTAAAAATATGCTCATGTCTTTGTTTCAAATGGCCCATTGAAACCTTTATGGTCATTACTCATAGACAGACATATTATTATTAATGCCATGCTCTCCTTTGACTAGATGTGTTCAAAACTTTTGAAGGTTGCCTGCTCCTATTTGGTCGAAATTTCATTTGCATTCAAAACAGAGAAGTGTACACATTGCCAAAAACTTGATCAGAGATATGTCAGAGACAGAGTCAGAATATGAGCCAGGGTCAGGCAGTGATTCGGTGGCTGAAGGTAATGTGCCACGGGGTTCCCGCAGAGAAAATAGGAGTGGTGATCATCGCAGAGAGGAGCCTACTTCTTTGGCTCGGTTGCAGGAATGTCCATTAGCTATGGATTGTTTTCGATTCTTGTCATGTTTCAGATTTTGTGAGATGGTTGTACAAACCCGACCTCATCGTGAATTAGCACGTCTGTTTGTTCTTCATTTACGGGGTGATCGGGTAAACCTTGCTGGGGTTGATTTCATTGTATCGCCTTTGACTATTGCTCAAGCCACTGGCATACCGAACATAGGCGAGGAATGGAGCAAGGGTAAGCAGTTAGAGAAATTTCACTATGAGCCATACATTAAAACTGGATATGTGGCTTACTTGAGCAGAGTTTTTCCATTTAGATTCTTGAGAGATGAGTATGCACCACTCATGAGGCTCATTATTCAGTATTTCAGTTGTGAGGGCAGGTATGCTCGTCTTTTCTCGTATCATGTTCGTTTGCTGATGCACTTCACAAGGGTGCATATGATGAATATTCCTTATTTCATACACCGCAACATAGAGAGGATGGTTACATTTGTGCAGAAGAGCAGAGCTGGGTGCGGTGATGCGAGGAGTATATATCATTGCTTTCAGTCAATGTCTTCGGTGTCTCATCGGTTAGCGAGGAAACGAGGACATCGCAGGAGGTTTTCATTCTGGGAACTTTTCGAGTGCCACGGCGGCCTCCCGAGCGATTTGTGATGCGAGCCTCTCCACGGGCGGGACATGCTTGAGAGTTGAGCATGTCATCACTGTTGGTTTCGACATATCGGCGAGGCACGGAGGCCTTGTTGCGATGACAGGCGGGTACTATCCTCCCCGTGAGGTGGAAGGGGTCGGCAGAAGCTTCATCGTGCAGGCAGTGTGTCTCCACGTGATGTGGAAAGGGTCTCGCTATTCTCCGGTGCGGTACGGTACAAAGGCAGGCAAAGGCCATGCATGATGAGGGCCCATCGGAGCCCAGGACAGAAGTAGCGGTCATTGATGTTGATGCGGGCTCTCCTAGCTCGAGCGAGGAAGTCATCCGGGAGCAAGGGCCGAAATGACCAGCTGAAAGACCAATTGCAGAAGGCTCAGTGGGTGATTAACTATTTGGAGCAGCGCAACAAACAGCTCGAGGATGAGCTCACATTTTATGAGGTGCGCCAAATCCGTGAGGACGGGCAGTGGAATCGAAAGAGGCCCGGTGACATGACACCAGCTGACAGAGATACTGTACTCACGCGGGTGAATATACATCTGGAGAAGCTGTTGGCGAAGGCCAATCGAGACAAAGACATGCTTCTCCACATGAAAGGCCATTACTGGGCTCGCATGCATGTTTGCAAAGCGAGGATGAGGATCATGAAGAGGAGGTTGCGCAAGGCACTTCAACGGCGGAAAAGGCCTAATCCACTTCGGATTTTGGCCGAGGCTTCATTGACTGGGCAAGACACATGATGGAGGACCTCCGCTCTGAATTTGGGCAAATTCGGAGAAAATTTTGTCATTTCCAAATTTTTGGTCTTAAAAACAGGTTTTGTAGCTACGTGGGTCGCGCGCTCATGCGCTCGCATTTTTTTGAGACACTTGCTGGAGGAGATTTTTACATTTTTGGATTTTTCATGGTTAATTATGCATCCTCTGAAGTCAAATTAGCATTTCAACAAAATCTGGATGGTCAAACAGCTCAAAAACACCATGAAAATCACCTTGCTGCCACCTTTTGCACCAGCAGGAAGTACCTCTGGGAGAATGAGGTTTTGGAGGATCAAATCAACTCAAAATTCAGAAATTCCACTTGGGTTGGAAAGTAGACATCCAGGGCTTTCCAACGAGCTATCATGAGCTCAATTTGGATGTCGGGAGCTACCTCAAAATCAGCTTGGAACATGAGCGACCCACGCAGTTCAGGAGCGACCCACCTAGAGATTTTTTTTGAGTTTTCAGCTGCCAGCTCAGTATTTCGCCTATTTTGGACCAGTTTTGCCTATGGATAGAATTCTTGGGTTTTTATGATGTAAATTCATGTTTGGCATGTAACTTTAGCTTGTTTTTATCTCTTCTAGAAGATTCACTCTCAAATGAGTAAAAAATCATGTAATGGATCAGTTTCCACTCTTTTAGAGGCAAGTGGTTAGCTGCCTAGATTGTAGTTCCATGATTAGAATTGGTTGAAACTGATCACTGAAGAGGGAATTCGACCCCTAGAGGTGGGGAAAGGTGTTAGAGTGATCTATATATTGTAATTTCTCAATCATTTTCAGAGGTTGGAGAGGTTGGACTCTTGGGATACTTTTGATATCATTGTACATATTTTTCATATTTTGGCTAAGGAAAGATCGGGGTTTTGCGGCACTTGTTGGGATCCTTGTGGTGTTCTGTTCTTGATGATGTTTCTTCTTTTTTTACTGTAAGTTTCTTCATGTTAATGTATGCCGTCCTTTCATTATGCTTCTGAACTAAATTGAATGAGTGAATAAGGTTGAATCCATTGTTTACAGTGCTTGGCCTTTGAATTCAGTTAGTTCTATATGTTTTCAGCTGTTTGGAGAGGATCCAAGTTCTTCTTTGCCCTCTTCAGCTCCTCGTCGATCTAATCTATCCATATATCCAATTTTAAAGCATCAAGATCATCACCTACCTCGCCCCAGCTTGAACTCTGCAAAGGTCTGACCTTATCCCCGGACCCAAAATTTGTTTTCCCATTACTCCAGCGAAAACCCAAAAAACCAAAAACCAAACATACCTATCTCTTTACTAGCCTAAAATCAGTTCTTATTACAAGTCATCTCGCATTCTATTGCTTATTTTCTCGAGATTGACGGAGAGAGCCCTCTCCTGTCCTCGTAGGGCTAGCTACGAGGCTGAGCGTGGTTTGATGTAGCCTCGAGTTTTACTTCATTTCAGCCTGAGGTAGATTTGAGTGCTAACAGATCTAACGGTCCGCGCAAAGTCTTACCACACCCACCTCATTCCTTTGCAAACCCTTTGATGATGATCTCCGCCGTCGATTCACAGTTTAATCCAACGGCCATCGCAATCTCACATAATCGCTCATCGGAACTTTTTTTTGTGTCACTCTTTGTTCCCTCCGATCGTGGTCTAGTGATCCAATCCTGACCGTTGAATCCACAAGAACCAATGGTCAGGATTGAATCGAGCTCTACCCATTTAACCTCCGTCGTCCTCCCCCGATCAAATCTTAGCCATTGATCCCCTTTGATCCAACGGTCCTCCTCTCTCCCGCCTGTTGCACTTGCCCCTATGCCTCCCGCTCCATATTTTAATCTCAGCCGTCCATTTTGTCAGATCGATGGCCCACAATTCATCTGCCTGGTGGTCCCCGCGGTCAATCACTGTACAAAACTGGCGGTTTTTATCACACTGCTTTTGGATGGAGGGTTTTTTTTCCCGATCAGCAGCGATCAACGTCACCGGCCAACACGTGTCCTCAAGCTATTTTGAAAACCTGCTCTCATCGCGCATTAAAGTTTGACTGCGGGCCTGACACGATATTGACGTACGCCACCCGATCCGAGGATGGCCATCCAACGAGGATCGCACCCGAAAGATGCTCAGGGGATAACCGAGGTAAACAAGACCCCTGGCCCACAAGCGATCACCCTCCGACGTGATCACGGCAGTCGATCTCCTCCTGAGATCCGACGGTCTAGAATGAGTCTCCCCTGCCTTTGACTGGGTCCCACTGCCAGAAGTCCACGTCATATGTTTTTCATCACATTTTCTGTTTCCTTTGTATTTCGCCCAACTTCCGAAGTTTTTTCACTGTTTACCCTCCGCCGTTGATCATCGCCATCCCAGCTGATCAGATGACCCATGTTCATTCTTTCGCCCAGCCTCCATTCCCACTGTGTGCCACCTGTCCTCCAAGCCTTCAACACGTGTCTTCCGCCACCCCTGATTTTGTAATTGGTTTATTTCATTTATTTCAGGTTTTGCAGAGCAGAAATTTTTTCTTTGCCTCCATAATCACAACACACTGTGATTCCGAAACACAGCAGAGGCAGGGTTAGAGGGATTCTGGCCTGATAATTGCACATTCAGCACCTGATCCTGCATTAAAGGATGAAGACACAGGTTGAATACTAAGCACACAAAAAATGATATATCAGTGTCACCATCAGCAGAACATTCTTTCCCATGAAAGGACGAAGTGCCCATACTTTTTTCATTCTATATCGTGTTCCAGAAGAGATCTATGCCCTTAAAACAGTCCTGGTGCTACCAGAAGCATTGGTTACATAGTATGGCAGACCCCAGAATCATTGTTCTACCTTTTGTTTAATTCACCAGAGTACCACAAGTAATGCAGCCGAGAATACATCAAAGACATACCTGGAGTAAATATCAGCCTGTCAAAGACCACTCTTTCACCCAAGGAGTATAGAAGTTCAATGCATAGACATTAAAACAGAATGGGTTTCGACCCACTGCTCCTAATTTGTTTAATGTTTCATTTAGTGTTTCATCTACCTCCTCTGCCTCTCTTTCTGATATAAAAACTCATGAGAAACTCACCAAAGGTTGTTGATCAGATATCTATGAACTGTAAGTTGTTTCTCTTGAGACATAGTTCTCTGTGTAAAGTTGTAAGATAGGCTGAGGAAGATGTTTTCAGATTTAATATCAAGCTGTTGGTAATGTTGTACATGACTGGTGTTGCTCTTTAATATGACAAGCACATTTCTTTGGATCCTGATTTAAAGTAGCGGTGATGTTTTTCTATCTTTGTCCTTGTTTTCCTTTATAGTTCATCATATTTCATTTCTTCTGGCATGGATCAGAAATATGGTTTAGGATATACCCTCGCATGGTACCCTAAGCTTCTTCTCTCCCTGCCTTTAATGTTTTCTGCTATATGTGTTATCTGAGCACTAATTCAAGTTAATTTAACCAGTGTAGTGGCTAATATTTACTGCTAGCTGATGTATGAATGAATTAATCTATTCTTATATGTTCTTGTTAGGCTTTAATTGAATGAATTGGGATACTGGGAGTTTAGAACTCTGTCTCTATCTCACTAGGGTCCTTTTCAATTAATTTAACCTTTCCAAGTTCCCTTAAGTTGGATGTCGAAGCATTGAGAGTTCAAAGTCTCTCTTTGATCTCAGGTTTTCATCTTTGTGTTTAAATCTTTAATGTTTCCTTGTCTAAAGAGTTAACCTTTTGGGTTTTGGATCACAGGTTTTCCAATGGCACGTCCTGTCCCTGGATCTAATTCCTGAAAGGTCACCTTGGAGGTTTCCTTGCCTTTCACCCTCTCTCTTTCCATTTCATGCCACCCTATCATCTTTAAGATCCAATGCTTTAGATGACTATCCCAACTGAAAGCCTGCATATTGAATAACAAGAAAACCCTTTCTTGACTCAAGTGCCCAATGGTCTTGAGTGTTCTCTGAGTTATCTCTCCTTTGCCCCAAATCCTCTTCGCTCATTCTTGTCTTATATTGAACCCTTCATTCCTGATTCCCAACAACCAAACAAAACCAAACCAACAAACCTGTGCCTATAACTAGCCTAAAACCTAAAAATAAAGCTTCAAAGACATATACCTTTTCCTTTCATAGAGAGATCCCTCTTTGGACCCAGGAAGGCTAGATCTTGAGGTCTGAATGTGGTTCTGATGTTGTCTCATCTTTTGGTCTTGCCAATCTGGCCAAAACATGGGAACTCCAACACCTAGTTTACTTTCCGATAAAGGTGGCACATCTAAAAAATCCAAGCTGTTGTTTATACTTACTGCTAGGGTATTTCGCCCACCAACAGGTCTTTTCCTCATTTCTTAAAGATAAAAACATGGTAGAATATCAGTCAAAGGGAGAAATGGAAAAAATAATGAGTTTGTTGTGTATAGGTGTTAAAGTCAAAAATAGTTCTTTTTCCAAAAAAAAGGCTGAGAGGCATAGGCTTGGTGTTTTCAGGAAGGCTGTCAAATTAAAAATAACCTTAAGAGGCCTCTAGCAATGAAAAAAGAACAATGTTTTAATCAAATTTCCCACCTACAGGACCAAAAGAAGTCAAAGGCACAGTGAGAAAAAGTGAAAAGAAATGAACATTATAAAAGTGGGTTTGGCTTCAAATTTATTTTTCAAAAGGTTATAAAGACCTTTTTGGGTATTTCCCCGCATCATTTTTCATCTTCAAGCAAGAGAAAGCCATTTGCAAAATTGGTAAATTTCGCAGGCGCTACGCACCTGGCCTTCGACACTACGCACAGGAGAGGTGGCCGCAGTGTTATTTAACACTGCGTTGCGCACCTAGGGCCCAGTGCTACACACCTGGGTAGGTGCTATGCATAGGCATAGGAAAGTGCTCGAGCTTCCCGAGCTGCCTATCAGCAACCCGGCACTACGCTCTGATAGGCCCGACTAGCCCATATCTGACCCGAGTCGACCTAGGCGTTACGCACAGGCGTTACGCACAGGCGCTACGCACAAGGTGAGTGTGTCTCAATTTGCTGAAAGGGGCCAAAAAAATTTACTTTTCACCTCCAAAGCTCCTGTAATCAAAGAAACAAGTTTGTTGGTTCATTTTCTTTCCTTCCAAACTTTCATTTTCCTAAGCAAAAGAGACATTTAAAGGCCTATTTAGAACAAACCCTAGGCTGCATAAAAATTTAGTTTTAAATTTCTTGGGTTAGCATTTGCAAAGGAAAAAACTGTTATATATGCAAGAGGAGACTGAGTGATAGCAAAAAAAACTCTAAACACTAAGTAGACTTCTTGAAAGCTTCATATTGGCCCCCATTTGAAAAAATTTCGCTCACCTCACTAATTGTCATCCTTTGACCTAAAGGTTCCCAAACAAAGTATAAAAATATTGTTGTACTAGAACCAGTCACCATGTCTGAAGGAGAAATTCATACCAGTAGTGATGAGAGCCAAAGGCTTGCCAAACCTAAACACAAGGGGGTAAGGGACAATAGGTTTGAGCCCTTAGACACCATTCAAATTACATACTCTCCCATGATCCTTTCATGTTTTCAGGATGTTGGGTGTTATCCGTTTTGTGAAAAGGTCAAGCAAGTCAAAAGCCACTCAGACTTGACTAGATTGTTCATACTTGGCTTACAAAATCACCAAGTTATCCTAGCAGGAGTGGAATTTTAACTCTCATCTGAATCCATTTCAAAAGAAACAAGTATACCAGACATCAGTGAGATATGGTTTAAGCAAAATAAGTTGAATTTGAGCTATTATGAGCCCTACCTAAAACCTAGCTGTCAACAAGGCTGCAAGGTTGTTTTACCTTTCTCCCACCTGCTAGAGAGGTATGCCCTATTGATGAGGCATATTATCAGGCATTTCACCTGTGAGGGGAGATATTCCAGGATTTACTCATATCATATAAGGTTACTAATGCACTTCACCAAAGTCAAAATGATGAAAATGATGAGGAAGAGGACAGTGAGTTAGAAACTAAGCTAGATGAAGAAAACAACGAAGAAGACAACAATACTGAAGGAAATAGTGTGGGCAGTGACCATGAAGAACAAACAAACAATAGTGAGGAAGAGGCAGAAGCTATTGAGGAAGACCAAGATGGTGATGATAGCATGGAAAGAAGTGAACAGAATAAAGAAGAAAACAATGTTACAACTGCAGAGCTTAATAAATATGATGAAAGTGGTAAAAATGATGAATATTATGGGACAAAAATAGAGTTTAAAGAAGAATAACAACAGAGTGATGATGACCAAGAAGATAAAACTTCCCAAGAAGGAAACAGTGAGCAAGAAAACAGATTTGAAATCAGTGAGCCCCATGATGAGCAAAGGGGCCAACACAGTGAGGGAAGCAAGGATGATGATGAGGTTAAAGGTCAAGAAATAAGTAACCCTATGCAGCATCAAGTGACTCATGAAATCCATGACAAAGATGAAAAGGCTTGTGACACCTCCAAAGGTAAGAACACCCTCATCAATCCTCTCACATGCACCTATCACAGAGGCAGAAGAGATGTGTTTGCTGCCTCAAAAAGGTAAATGGCCATCTCTCCTCCAACAATCAAGCATCAAGACAAAGGAAAGGAAAATATGGAAAAAGGTGAGCATGTGAAGGTAAGAATAATTATAAGGATAAAAAGGACTTCTCAAGGCCCTCAGTTCATTGATCTAGACAGTGACAATGAGGACCAGGAGATGAACACTAAATTGCTTCTCTTGGAGAAAGAGGCACAACTTTAGCATTGGGAAAGGGACTTTGATATGGCTCAAAGGGTCATCCACTATTACAAAGAGGAACATAAGAATTTCAAGGAGGTGAAGAGGGTCCTTGCCCTACAAAAGAAAATGGCGAAACATTATGCAAGGAAAAGCATGCTTGCTAGTGCCAAGCTAAAGAAGGCCCTCATTAAGCTAGAAGATATAAAAAGAGCCAAAGTGCACGACAGCGTTGGAATCTTGGCTAAGGCTTCTCAACATGTGTCCAAAACCTCTTGAGGGGTATCTCCACAAATTTGAGGCAAATTGGACAACTTTTTGTTTTTTCCAAATTTTGACCCCTAGGAGCGCAACACCCTAGGGGCTACACACAAAATTGGTGCATCCTCAGCTCTCAAAGTTTACATTTTTGAATTTTTCACATCACCAATAGTCTACTCACCAATTTTCAGATCATTTGGAGCATTTTTACGCCCTCAAAAAAGTCAAAGAACATAAAAAAATTGACCTTTCTGCCTCCTTTTCAAACCAGGTGCTACGCACAGAGCAGTGTTGGGCGATTTGATTTTTGAGTCGGTAAATGGAATCCACTCAGCACAGTGCAACCATTTTTGGAAATTAGACTCATTAGGATTTCCAACGAGCCATCACGGAGCCAAATCTGATGTCGGGAAGACCTCTAAAAGACTGCTGCAAAAAGGCCTATTTCTGCACTACGCACCTGGCATTTTTTCACTGTTTGACATAGTGCACTACACTCCTATAGATGAATAGGAAGAATGTGCATTTGGAAAGTTTTCTCATGCTTTTCAGGGCCTAAAAGTCAATATAATTTCTATTTTGGGCCAGAAAAGATATTTTGTTAGCTATTTTTGTGCCTTGGGCTTTGCAAAGCATCAAGGACAACTTAGGATATTTCTTTTTGGCCACAATAGGCTTCTAGATACTCTTTTTGGTTTTCATCTTCCTTGCTTGTTATATAAGGCATGAGGATTCATTGTAAATAGTTGGGAACTTGATGTTTTTAAGAGCAATACATGGTTTTTGAAAGTTAAAGAACAATTTAGTGTTATGGAGCTTGTGGATGGATTGCCTTTATTGATGGTGATGAAGGCTTGCTTGCAGGATCCCTGAGTTTAGTTAATGGTGATGTATCTCTCATATGTTCATGTTTTTCTTGTTTTCCATATGTCCATCGTTCTACTTTGCAGTAGCTTAGAAAATTATAGGATGAGAAATGTTGTTTGAGGCACCTCAGTCCTCCTGTTAGCTATTGTTTTCATGTTTTCTTCTACTGGGCTAGCTTAAAGAATTCTTCATTGCTCCATAGGCCCACCTAAGCTTGTCTATTTCATTATTGGATTAGTATGATAGTTTATAAACATGATTCACGGTAAGCATTTCTTGTTTAAGGCTATCTAAACTCTGTCTTGAAATCTCTCTTTGATGTATTGATTGTTAGGTTAAGTCAAAGAGGTATTGTTTCGATCTTTCCCTTTGAATATGATAATAAGTTTGCCTCGAAGTTCTTTGTAGTTTAATGAATGATTTTTAGGCATTCCCTCTTCATTTATTGATGCTATTTGTTTCTTATATGTTTTCAAATCTTGAAAGTTGAATCATTGAAGTTAGATAAGTTGTCTTGCTTCCGTGTTCTACTAGATTGTTTATATTCAAATTTTATTTGCTCAAAAGTATTGTCACTGAGTAAATGGTGCGCCCTATCTCATGATTAGTATATTTTTCTTATCAATATTAAAGACCTTCATGTTCATAGGAATTTGACAAAGGATTCTTTATTGCCCTTTGTCCTACCTTGGTTCCCAAACTTATTGTCCATTTCACCTCACATATAAACTTAAAAGATCCATTAACTACACTATATTTTCCCTGTGATGTACCCTGATTCGCTAACCAGATATCAATAACTTCATAGACTCCATTGCCCAATTGATTTTATAACCTATCACTCCACCTATCCTACTTGAACATCTTACCCCAACCCAAAACAAACAAACAAACCTACATTTAACAACTAGCCTAAAATCAATCATCCAAAGTGAACAAGCTCACATCCTTCGCATAATAGAGAGAGCCCTCTATGAGTCTAGGAAGGCTAGGTCCTAGGACTCCAAAGACTGGTCTTATGTTACCCTGTCATTTGGTTTACCAATCTGCCAAATCATGGGACACTAACATAATGGCGATCACAGTGGGACCTTGTGAGTTCATAACAATCTAAATACCCCTTAGGACTCTAGATTCCCTTCATCAAAAAATATCCTATGATTTATAGCTACTTCATCACTATCACTAACACAATGGTGATCATGATTCAACCTCTGATGTCAGTGACAAACTAAGTATCCCTTAGGACTTCATAAACCTTTGCCAAATCATAAAGAACTTAACTGATAGCCTGAGAGTAGAAATATAGCTTTTTCACCATCCTAGCAAAATGATGACCCAACTATAGAACACTCTTACACAGCTTAAGGGCTGCATATAGAAACTCAGAAAACCCCAAAATATTTATAGATTGGATTTTTTCAATATTGGTGGTGGACCATAGACACGTATCTTCAAAAAAACTAAAAATATCCACCTGGCGACTCCACTAGCCTTCAGTCGGCCTTTTAAATTTACTAGTGCCCTTAGGCTCCTAAGGGATTATGCTAAAATGACCCTAGGAAGTCTAGAATCCTAGTCACACACTATGTAAGTTTAGCAAACATAAAAGA
Source organism: Pinus albicaulis (assembly GCA_034641835.2). Lineage (NCBI taxonomy): Eukaryota > Viridiplantae > Streptophyta > Pinopsida > Pinales > Pinaceae > Pinus > Pinus albicaulis. The sequence goes on along the minus strand of CM076573.1, from coordinate 57,292,290 downwards.
GGTAAAATTTTCGAAATTTTTTTAAGAATATCTTACAGCCTCTCTGAATTTTGAGTTTGAAATCTGGCTTCACAAAGAATCAATACCAGATCTCATCCGGACCTAAACCCACCTACTATAGTTAATGACCCAAAAAATATTTTGTGGCAAACTTATGAAACTGGAAACTTAGCTACTAATAGGACCATTCATAAAGCAAGCTTTGTACCTGAACATATTACAGCATTGCAAGATCCCCAGTTTGACTTGCGCCATACAAAAAACCTTTTCAGGACCAAGTCACAAAGTAGGATCAACCATACCGACCTTGAGCCCATAGACTTGCAGCAGATTCTTAGCGGAGAAGCTTCTCCTTCCACACCACCTGATTTACAACTTCTACATCACTTTGGCTCTTTTCATCTCAAGTCTGCTTAGAATCAGTTTACTGGTCCGAGTACTTTCGCCACACCCATTCACACCACTACTATACAAACCATTCCATCTCATATCAAAAATCATCCGCTTGTAAATCCACCATTAGCGCCTATCATGGCAGCATGGTATTCACCCCGTGTGTTACCACAACCATTAGTACCTTTTACAAATGATTACCAATCCAAAATCCCACACTTCACTGGGGCTAAATCCACCACTGCCCAGCATCATGTAGACAAAATGAATGATGCTTTTGACTACATGGAACTAGAAGAGGAAACTATGAAGAAGAGGATGTTTGCCCAAAGCCTAGGAGGAGAAGCTAAGAAATGGTTCAAGAGACTAACTCCTAAAAGCATACACAATCTCCCTTTCCTTTACCAAAATTTCATGAACAAATGGGAAATCAAGAAAAAACCTCTTCAGATCCTCTCGAAATATAGAAATATTAAAAGAAACACGGGGGAAAGTGTCCAAGACTATTGCACAAGGTTCAATAGTGTTTATAACACACTACCTACAAACATGAAACCCCCATTAGGCTTAGCCTTAGCTAAATTTCCGAAAGGTTTTGACTCCGACATGGCCTATCAGCTGAGAGAAAGAGAGCCCATAACCTTAGAAAACATGCAAAAGGGAGTTATAAGTGTAGAGGCCAACTTTATTGAAAAAAGAGCTAGGCTAAGATCAGAAAAGAGGGTAACCTACAAATATGACGCCATGCCCTCCACCTCCTCCTCTGACTCCAAGATTGAAAAACTCCTTAGGACCATGGAAATAATGATGGATAGAATAAGCATAAATGAAAGGGCACCCCCTAGAGACAACCAACCAAATCCCCAAAACAGAAACCATAATCATAACTTTAGAAGAGACCTGACCCAAAACAGACCAAGGGAAAACGGTCAACAAATCAGGCCACCATTCCAAGATAACTATGTTGATGAAGGGGAAAGAGATATTGAACAACCAGATGAAAATCATCTAAAATTAATAGGCTCTGATAGCGAGGGTGATGTTTTTATCACATAAGAAGAACAAGGTTTTTTCTCCTCAAACCAAGATGAAACTAGCTATGAAGATTCTGAAGACAATGAGTTCAGATTAGAAAATGCCATAATGGAAGTTCATAGACAATATGATCTTAGGAGTAAGAAAAACCAAGACAACTCCAGGAAAAACAACTCAGACACTGCTGTCAAGAAAAATCCCGAAAACATTCTTAAAAGAACATCAGACAATAACAATACCATGGCTAAGAAAATTGATCATGACACAGACCAAACTAGCCAACCAAGTATTAAAAGAAGTTTTCCTAGTACCTCTGTTAGTGGCCCTAAGAAAACTCTATTGACCAAAGCCCCGAATCAGAATCAGCAAATTAAAAATGTGGAAACATTTATGGCTGATAAAACTGATGTAAATATGTCCAAAACTCAGATGCCTTTTAGTTTTGAAGGAGAGATTGCTAAAATCAAAATAACCATCCCTCTCACTGAACTAGTAGCTCAGGATATGTACAAATCCCAATTTCTGAAAGTTCTAAACATAGGAAATGATACCAATAATCTGAATCTGACAGATGATAAGCCAGAGCTGTTGTTTGGACCTAAAATAGATGGAAAATACCAAGAAGGAGCCATTCCCCCATTCTATGTCAACCTGAACATACACGACAAAATCCTGCATAATGCCTTGCTAGACTTTGGTGCCTCTCACAACTTCATGCCAAAGGTATTAATGGACAGATTAGGCCTAGAAATAACCAGGCCCTACAAAGATATGTATTCCTTCGATTCGAGCAAGGTCAAGTGATTGGGCCTGATCAAGGATTTATGTGTAAATCTGACACAAATCCCTGCTAAGAGCCTGGTCATGGATATAGTCGTGGCTAACATTCCCCCCAAGTATGGCATGCTTTTATCCCGATCTTGGAGAGGGGAAACCTCCAACTTGACATGTCTTATGCTACCATCCCAAATTTCAACCAAACAAGGAGACTCTACTAGGAATATCACATGAAGTATATGGGAAGTAGCCTAGATAGACCCAACAACACCCCTATCTATTCCATTCATTCAGACTTGGAATCAGTCATATTGCATAGTGAAAGTGACCTTGATGAGAAAGTAAATGAAAATTGTGAAGATCTAGGCACTTTACAACAATCGAATCAACCCCCCTATGATGAGTTCGACAGTCAAAACTATCACGACCTTGAAACACCACAAGATAATAAAACTGAAATTGATTTCCTACAAATTGAAAATGAAATGTCAGAAACAAAAGTCAATTTGGAATAGGAAACATGTTTCTCAAAAGAAAGACAAACCACAAAAACACAAATTATTCCTTTTGCCAATCCAGAAGAAATGAAATACCCTCACAAAACAAAAATCTTTGGGAATCTAGAGCAAGATAGTCTTATGTTTTTGCCTTACATAGATACTTCATCATCCAAGAATTCCTCCTTTTCAAAAGGGATGTCAATTTCCACAAATATTTCTATAGATCCCAAAGAATTATTTACTAAAGCTAATATAGAGAAATATAGCATGGGTAAACTTAAGAAGCCTGAAATGGTTAAGTGGTCTAAAATTTTATCACTACACACAAGACAAAGAAATGCAAGACTGTGCAAAATTTTTCAGAATGCGAGGCTAGTTCAAAACATTCTGACACAGACACCATTCTAAGAAGCTCCCCTTTTAAAAGGTACCACAATCACCTTGAGAAATTAATGTTACTTAAAAAGAAAACAACATGATATAAGATGGTTATGGATTATAGGCACCTAGATTAAACCTCCCTACAAGACAAATACCTTTTTCCCAAAATAGATCATACTTCACAAAGGGTAGGGATTTCTAACCATCTGTCATTACATGATAGTGTTTCAAGTTACCATCAAATGATACCACTTCAAATCAAACAAATTGAAGATTTTTTCAAGTTTACAGGGAGAAATTATAGGTTTAAACAAATGCTTCCTAGGCTAAAGGACACTGGAGACACCTTCCAAAGAATTATGTTTCTAGTTTTCAATTTCTTCACTATGGTATACACTGATGGCATCATCATTTGTTTTAAAAATGATAAAGAATACCTTTTCTACCTAAGAAAAAGCTGTGACAGAAACAAGTATGGGAATTAAAAGTCAAAGAAGAAGCACCAAGGTGAACATGAGTTATTTGAAAATTCCTGGAAAAATCCTTATACCATGTTTTCAAATGAAAATAACTATGATTTCTATTCACAAAAATTGAATGGACAGAAAATTTTAGGAGATCCTTTTGAAGACAAGATGCTCAAACGCCATTGCTGTAAAGATCCTTAGCTTTAATTTTTCACTCATTGTACATATAATTGTTTGAATAAAAGGCCAAAAAGAGAGAGAAACACAAAAACATAGTAAAATTTTTAAAAAAAGGCACATTCAAAAACAAGGTATGGCCCCATACCCAAAAAATAGCAGTACTGAAAGTATGCAAGCCTAAATGCCACTACTGGTGCAAAAAGAATGTCTTGTTCAGTCATCTAGCCTAATCATGGTTGAGCATGTTTTAAATTTATTGTTGATAAGTTAGTGAAAATAATGTTGGTAAAATCATTGAAGGTTGACTTGTCGAAGAAAATAGATTAGGAAAGAAAGATATTGGTTCCACATGCTCAAAACAAAACCAAGGAGAAAAATAGGGATGAATAGCAAACTATGTATCCTAGCCCTGATTTTTGTAGTCTTATTTTGTACAAAAATAACATTTGTGTGCAGCTTGTTTTTATGCCACAAACCCATGATAAATTATATTGTCTAATCCTAATTTAGTCATGTTTTCAATTTCATGTTTTTAGCTTAGAGAATGAAGTCTGTCATACTTCTTAATCTTGACAGTGAAATAGACTAGGTAGAGAATAAGAAGAGTTCACTAGCATAATCTGAACTCTTGGAAGAAATAAGTGTAGAAGTAGATAGTTTGTTTTTTATTTCAAAAGAAAAAATGTCAATGGGTTTGCCAGTTGAAGTGCACCCAAGGAAGAGAAAATGTTAGCAAAGTAGGTTGGGTGGGTAAAGGTGAAGTTGAGCTAATCATGCTTTTAGATTTTCAAAATCACTACTTAACGGAAAGCAGCAGCAAAAGAAAGAAGAAAATCCGCTCAATGGATGAGGCACTGGTCTTCATAAACCAAGAGATCTGAAATTATATACACCTCCTGAAAAGGAGCTGCCCTCCCCAAGTGGAGCCACTGTTAGTCATCAATAATTTTTTCCTGTTTAGATGACTAAAATTATTTGTCCTGGATTTCTAGAAACAAAATTCAAGAATCATGTGAGTTCTAGAAATCTCCTCAAAATGAAATTTTTCACTATCCTGCTTCTCTGTCGAAGCATGGTCAATATATCACCCATACAAGACCAAATCCTAGAATATTGTCCCTCACTCTCACTATGTTTTCCACCTCTACCTATAACACTATGTCGTTGTTTGCCTAAGCTCTCTACTTTCACACCTTGTTTCACCAAGTAAACCAAACTTTTTCCCCTACTCACCAAGTGCCTCAAGAAATGGTGATTTCAAAACTCCCTTTCTAAATCCCTCTAAAGTAAACAATTTTTTCTAGTTCTCTAGGATGATAGTGCATAATAGAGTGTCAAAACCATGTCCCCTCATCCAAACCATGATTCAAGCTTTTTCAGTCAAAAACCTATTCCAAGGACATTACAATGAGTCAAATAGGGTCACCTAGGTTATGCACTATCATGGTTCTAAATTTACTATTTCCATAGATATTCAAAGGTGAAGTCAAGATAACACAAGGATGAAGCTTATCATTGTCCAAAGAACATCAAAGACCTCCAAAGATATCCTCTTGATCAAGCAGTAAGCCTGCAAAGGAGCTATTTACCATGTCTAAGAATTTCTGTAGGAATGTTTTGTAAATGGTCAACAGTAGAACGAAGTCAAAGAAGGAGGCCTAAAAAACTTATAAAGGCATCCACAACAGGTAGTGAGATACAATAGGCTTAAGTTCACAGAGGATATCATTCAAAAGGCATTTGGCCTGAAGCACAAGTTTTGTAGGGGGACAACTGTCCCTTACTTACTTTTCTGCAAAAGAGTCAAAAAGTTATCAACCTAGAAAGAAGTAAGGTAATGAGAGGCACCATCACAAGAAAACCATTCACAACCAAGAAGAAAGCAGCAAGGTATGGGTTTGATGGAAATCAGGATTTATGACTGTTTTGACCAAAAAATAAAGCAATAATAGGGTTACAAAGGCAAAGGACACCTCAACCCCTTCAAATGATCATTGAAGGCATTTTAGACATAAGTAATGAGTTTAATAAGTGTTTCTTTGAGAACTTAGAAGATAACACTGTTTGTTTTTCTAATTGCCCCTAAAAAACTCAGAAGTTTGGGAAGATGGACAAAGATGGTCCAACTAGTGACAAAGAAAACCTCCTTCATCACAGCAGATGGTTTCAAGGGTTTCCAAAATACCTTCTAAGGTTTGGCAGACATGAAGATCAATACTCCACTACACCAAAGGCATAAATATTATGAATATTATCAGTAGGAAGAGGAAAGAAATATCAGTTTAAGGGCCTCTTTTCTCTAAAGAACAACTAGAGACATATTCCAGTGGCCAAAAGGGACAGAAATGGGTAGAAGTTGCCAAAGAAAGCAACTATGACAAACATGGGTCATCATTGATAAGGGGAGCTGTCCAAACTTCAAAAGAAATAGTGATCGAAAGACAAAGACTGTGTAGGAACTTGCAAGATAAGAAGTGGCCAGCAAAACACAAAATTTTTTCAAGATCTCACCCCCCTCACTAGACATATATCATTGTCTAAGTGGCCTAAGAAATAGATATACCCCTGGTTTACCTTCCCATAAAGGTGGCACATCTAAAAAAACCAAGCTGTTGTTTATACTTACTGCTAGGATATTTCTCCCACCAACAGGTCTTTTCCTCATTTCTTTAAGATAAAAACATGCCATAATATCAGTCAAAGGGAGAAATGGAAAAAATAATGAGTTTACTGTGTATAGGTGTTAAAGTAAAAAACAATTCTTTTTCCAAAAAAATGTTGAAAGGCATAGGCTTGGTGTCTTTAGGAAGGTTTTCAAATCAAAAAGAACCTTAAGAGGCCTCCAGTAGTGAAAAAAGAACAATGTTTTAATCAAATTGCCGACCTACAGGACCAAAAGCAGTCAAAGGCACAGTGAGAAAAAGTGAAAAGAAATGAACATTATAAAAGTGGGTTTGGCTTCAAATTTATTTTTCAAAAGGTTATAAAGAAATTTTTGGGTATTCCCCCGCATCATTTGTCATCTTCAAGCAAGATAAAGTCGTTGGGAGAGATTTTGAGGGTTTCTGTGCAAAATTGGTAAATTTCCGCAGGCGCTACGCACAAGAGAGGTGGCCACAGTGTTATTTAACACTGCGCTTCGCACCTAGGGCCCGACGCTATGCACCTGGGCAGGCACTACGCACAGGCATAGGAAAGCACTCGAGCTACCCAAGCTGCCTATCAGCCACCCGGTGCTACGCTCTGACTGGCCCATCTCTGGCCCGAGTCGACCTAGGCGTTATGCACAGGCGCTACGCACTGGCAGAGTGTGTCTTGATTTGCTGAAAGGGGCTAAAAAATTTGACTTTTCACCTCCAAATCTCCTGAAATCAAAGAAACAAGGTTGGTGGTTCATTTTCTCGCCTTCCAAACTTTAATTTTCCTAAGAAAAAGAGAAATTTAAAGGCCTATTTAGACCAAAGCCTAGGCTGCATAAAAAGTCAGTTTTAAATATCTTGGGTTAGGGATTGCAAAGGAGAAAATTGTTATATATGCAAGAGGAGACTGAGTGACAACAAAAAAACCTCTAAACACTGAGTACACTCCTTGAAAGCTTCATATTTGCCCCCATTTGCAAAATTTTCCCTCACCTCACTAATTGTCACCCTTTGACCTAAAGGTTCCCAAACAAAATCTAAAAATCTTGTTGTGCTAGAACTGGTCACCATGTCTGAAGGAGAAATTCATACCAGTAGTGATGAGAGCTAAAGGCCTACCAAGCCTAAACACAAGGGGGGAAGGGCCAATATGTTTGAGCCCTTAGACACCATTCAAATTACCTCCTCTCCCATGATCCTTTCATGTTTTCAGGATGTTGGGTGTTATCAGTTTTGTGAAAAGGTCAAGCAAGTCAAAAGCCAATCAGACTTCACTAGATTGTTCATCCTTGGCTTACAAAATCACCAAGTTAACCTAGCAGGAGTGGAATTTTAACTCTCATCTGAATCCATTTCAAAATTAGTAGTTATACCAGACATCGGTGAGATATGGTTTAAGCAAAAGAAGTTGGATTTGAGCTATTATGAGCCCTACCTAAAACCTAGATGTCAACAAGGCTGCAAGGTTGTTTTCCCTTTCTCCCACCTTCTAGAGAGGCATGCCCTACTGATGAGGCAGATTATCAGGTATTTCATCTGTGAGGGGAGATACTCCAGTATTTACTCATATCATATAAGGTTACTAATGCACTTCACCAAAGTCAAAATGATGAACCTACCTGTTGTACTGTACAACAACCCTCCCTTTTTTCATAATTTTAGAATAAAATTCATTTAGAAATAGGGTCCCTTTTTTCTTTTAATATAGGAATAAAAGAATTAGAAATAAAGATTCATTGTTTGAAAAACTCATTGCATATCTTTATCACCAAGCATGGACAAACAAAATACAACATTCAAAACTTCCGATCCAATCAAATATAAAAGACTTTATCATATAAAACAAGTCAATTATAAAAAGTCCCATGAACAGTAATCGCAATCAGAAATTGGAGAAATATTTAAAGAAAATTTTTACATAGAATCTCAAAATCTCCAATGCGATTAGTTCAATCGCAAATCGCCAATCACAAAGGATTTATGTTATACATTGTTTTTTATATATTTTTGATGCGATGCGATCAATCGTAATCGAATAATCGAAGCACCTTTTAATAAATTCTTTGTAGTAAAATTCCCCGATGCGATGTACTATAATCACAATCGGAAATCGGAGAAATTTGTATTGTGATATTTATGTACCATTTGAATATGTCCGATGCGATTGATATCTATACACTATACACTTGTCACATCGGAAGGATTCAAAAATAGGTAAATTTATATTATTTCACAAGCGCCAAATCTCCAATGGTACGTTCGACATTGAAATACAAATCAAATGAATATTGGTTTATGATTCTGTTTTGAATACGTGAGTGTGACCCAAAGAGAAAATTTAAGTGTTATACGGAATCGATAAATAATGAATCATGAGTTCATAATTGTTCTTTTCACTTGCTTGTTTATCACAACTAATAACTTATTTCTTTGCAGAATCAAAGAACACTAAATCCTTTCATTCGTAGACCGAGGGAAACAATACCAGATATCGAAATGTCGAAGAGAACAAGAAGAATGAAGGCTACTGGTGCCGCTAAGTTTGTTGAGATTCCTACAGTCTCGAAGGAAAGGCCAGTAAAGCTGAAGCTAGTTACAGATACATCATGTCAAGGGCTAGAAAAAATGACATGGGAAGGAGTTTATAATCTGATTGAGAGTGAAAAACCTAAAGTCACAATAGCAAAGGTATCAGTTCCGGATGAAGATAACTCAGATTCCGACTCTGATATTACTGAAAGAACACTTGCGAATTCATTCCTACATCGAATTGCAGCCAGAGCAAACATCATTCCTTATTATGTTTTGATTCGATGGGTCATCGATAGTGTAGAAATTAAGAACATAATGTTTATTTCAGCTTCTGGAGCATCTTTTGGATCATTTAAAGCAGAAGACATTAAAGTAATGTATCATCTCCCCTATCCGCAGAAGGTCTATAACAAAGAATTTGTCAAAGAGTTTGCTGACAGTAATAAGTTTCAATCTGAACCTATCAAAGAATGGAGGAAAAATCCTGAAAAGCACAAAAATGAATCATCTGGTATGTATTTAGTAGATTCTCTTTCACCCCCATACTGCTATGCCGCTGCCATGATGTGTAAATTATTTGGCAATAACAATTCAGCTAGGTTTTCTATACAAATGGTTCCTTTAATCCTAGCTGCTGTCAATTCCAAAATTATGGACTGGGTTGTTATTCTTTCTGATAGGATAGCTAATAGGATACTCGAATATAGACAAGATAAAACCGCTGGAAATACCACTCCCTTTTTCTTTTGTGCTTATATTCTAGACGCCCTTTGTTTCAATTCTGAGTTTCCCTTGTTAGGATGGAAATGGACTTCTAAAGATCCTACTTCGATTCATATATACCATAAACTCCTTTGGAAAGTTCATTTCAAAGATCATGTTTATAGGATATGTCATGGTTTCCTTATCCCAGTCTTTCAAACCATTTTCAATCGCTTCCCTCCTAGATTCTTCGACAAAGCTAAAACTGACTTATCCTCAATAGGAGATTGGTTTGGAGAAGAAAAATTCACGTATGTCAGGATTTTCGGGAGTATTGTGGAACTCCATGTCCTCCCTCTTTTTGTTCCAGATAAATTTCTAGCCCAGGAAATCTCCTATCAATTGACAATTGAAGGAATGTCCAGATCTCTGAGCAAAAAAAGAAAAGAATGTGGCCTTCTTTTCCATTCAATTGTGGACATTTTACTTTGAATGACTTCAAACATGCAGAAAAGGAAGTCGTCAAAATAAAGCACTTAAAATTCGCAACAATCCCAGGGAGACATTATGATCCACAAAAGATAGCTTTTAATGTTACTTCTTCAGTTTCGATTGCTCGATTCGAGCATGAACTAGATGAATTTGATGATTTTTTTGTTTCATTAGAGAACTTTCCTCAAGTTTATAATTTTGTCAAGTCCAAATTCTAGAAAGAAGAGATGAATAAATTTATGCTATTTAGAAGACAAAGATTGTTGAAATTTACTCTAGACCAATTAAGAGCTCCTATGCAAGAGTCAGAAATGGAGGATACATCTGGCAAAACAGCAGGAGAAACATCTACCAGTAAGGTCACTACACAATTAGATACTGACCAGCCCATTGCACAGATACAAAAGGAAGTAATAGGAAATGATGTTGTGGTACATACTGAAAAGGTGAGCACTGATGGAAAACCTAATGTTCAGAAAGAGAATACTAATGGCAAATCCGATGTAAATATTGATCAGCAGTCCACAGCTCAAACAGAGAAAGAATGCACAAGTATTGATACTAATGTGCATAATCAAAAAGAAGGATCAGACAACAAAACCAATGAACAGGAAACAAATACAGAGAAATCAGATACACAACTTGGAGGAAACAAAACTACTGAGAAAATAGTAGACTCTTTTGATCCTAATGTTTCCTCACAATTGTTGAAACAATATAATCAATTTGCTCATCAATTAGGACTGCAGGATAATCCTAAAGAAAAAAAGCCAGAAGATCAGGATGTTGAAATCATTCCTGAACATCCTACAGGGAAAATTATATTGAAGATTGAGGAAATTCCTCCCCTGGATATATTCTACAGTCCTAAACATAAAGTTGTTGTGAAAAAATAGAGAAAGAGAAGAAAAATTGATCAAGACACGTTTTCTGCTTCACAGGAGGAGTTCATGAATATTGTTTACAAGAATGCTGAAGTGAATCCATCTGAGGATCTCACTAAGTTGTCCCAATATGCAGGAGCATACAGTGCTGCAACGATAGATAAAGCTGCGGAGGTTTCTCAGTTAATGACCCAAAAAGATCTACATACAGCTTTACTTGAAGAACAAGCTAATGAAAATCAGCAGAAGATTTCTCAATTGGAACAACAATTACAAAATCAAGAGCTGAGATCTAAAGAGATAGAAGAACATCTTGCCACATAAAAGAAGAAATTTGATGAACAGGCTTTAAGCAAACAACAACAGTTGAATCAAGAAATTTCCAAGCTACAAAATTTATTGCAAAATGAGAATAATATGAAGATTGTGCAAGAAAAAGAATTTCAGGCAGCTTTAGATAAGTTCAAGGATTTCCATAAATTAAGTGAATTCAAATCACAGGCTCTTGAAGTCAATAAATTGTTGTCTCAGTAGTTAAATGAATTTTGTACAAAATTAACACAAGCAGAACCATTTTGTGATATCACATCATCCTTGATCCAGGACATGATTACTCTCAGGCAAGAAATTGATGACGCTGATGAAAAGATTTTTGAATTTTTTACTTGGCAAGATACAGAAAAAGGAAGAGAAGCTAATCTTCCTAGGATAGAAGAAAGACATAAAGAGATATTGTTTACAGAGTGGGAACATCAGTTAATGAAAGCCGAGAGAGCTATATCAAGAGCTAGAAGCATGATGGGTAATATAACGCAATTTATCAATGACAGCTTGTATGCAATTAATCTAATTTCAGATTGTGTTCTAGGCAGTTTGCCTAAAGTTAAAGAAACCGATTGCATATGGAAATAAGAAATAATGAATAAAAGTCAACAGATCAACAAGCTTCAAACAATATCTTGGGACAATATGTGGACTTATCTAATTAAGCCACACAATCAACAAGTAGCTATTAAATTCCTATCAAATGTTGTTGATTGTTTGATTCCAGAATTCTCCGATGCCACATACGCTGGACAGTTACATTCGAAGATGAGTCATCCATCGGAGGTCCAGGAAATGCTGAAAATTTGCCACTTGGTTACATTGAACGAGAAGCAAAAGCAATGAATCAGTTCCACAAAAGATAGCATTTTTGTTTTTAAAGTTGATAGATTGTAGCAGTAGTAGTAGGATTCTTTTTTCATGTAATGTCATATTTAAACCCCTCTAATGCATTGGAGAAGGGGTCCGGAGTTGTAATATTTTTGACTTGGAGATTACATTTCTGTACTCCATTGACTCTTATATTTTATAAAGGATCACATCTGGTGATTTTTGTGTGGAATTATTTTTAAAGAGTTGCATTTCTGTACCTTGGATTTGATTTTGCATTGGAATTACTGGATCAAAGTATCAGATTTCATTTGAAACTTTCAAGATGGATAAGGTATTTTTATCTATTCACTGTTAATTTCTTTTGTTATATGATATTCTCTTTTAAAATTTCTATGATTTATGTATATTTCGTTTTCACAATATTTCTTTATATATCATTTTTTATTATATTAGAAATATTCACCTTTCATAAATATATGTAAACTGCTATACAATGGTGAATACAATATGCTAATATAACTATGTTTAAATTCTTAAACAGAGTTATCTTTATTTGTTGCTGCACATTTCAATTAAACTTTAATACATTTTTACGGTTATTGTTCAATTGGAATAATTTTAAGTTGTATTCACATATGATACCTGGGTTAGTCTTAGAATTTCCTTATTAGTATTTAAACTAGATTAGATAGTTTCTTTTCAGTCGTTTAGTCCCATTTTCATTCATCCAAAATCAATCCATCATCAACTCATTAGTTATAAGGAAACTGGTCCTTTCAACCCAGTCGAAGCCACCATACCAAATGGATAAGGAGTTGTCCTAAGGTCCCGACCGGGTGGTTTTCCCCAATGTTTGAAGCAGAGATTTTCTAGGCTTCAACATTTTTGGCGCTAGAAGGAGGGCATGAGCTATGAATGGCAAGTAAATCTTTATCCATAGGCCATTCTGAGAGCAAAACACCCTCATTAACTTCTTCAATTTCTTTTAAATTACAAAATCCTAGAGAAGGAATTGAGAAGAATATTCAGACACCCACTACCAATAACTCAAAACAATCAGACAACCAAAATCCTGAGTCTCCTGAAGTACAAGATTTAATGCATAAATTGAAAGGATTCTCATTATCTCTAGATGAGTCTGAAATATCTGAAGGTAGTGTAAGCTCAAAATTTGTTCCTTCAAAACCTCTTACTAGGTTACAAAGTGAAAAACTTGGTATTCCTCTGAAAGAATTCCCTTTACCTAGTAGAGTCAAGACAAGAAGAACTCAATCGAAATCAGAAAGTGATATAAGTTCTTCATCTCATATTCAATCACCTGTTTCCAAAACCCAAACTCAACAAAGTGCGGTTTTTTCTACGTCATCTGCTCAATCATCATCAATCTCAACATCATCTATTCCAACAACTTCTGTTCTGACACCACCAGTCTCTACTACTCCTTCAACAGTTGTTACAATAATGGCACAGAGACCATGGGCTAGTCCAGGGGTTGTCAAAATCACTGCACCTTTACATGATTTACCTGAAAATCCTGGAAAATGGCTTCCAAAGTTCAGTCCAGAGCTTAAAATTCAAGCTGAAGAACACATCAATAACTTTATGCTGGCTGTAAATTTGAATGGAGTCCAAGAAGAAGATTTTGTAGTCAGACTATTCCCTTATACTCTTCAAGGGGCAGTAGGATCCTGGTACTTTTCATTACCTTCGGGATCCATAACAAGTTGGGATATTTTTGCAGATCATTTTTTAACCAAATTTGGTGATGACAGATCAATAGCTACTTTAATCAACGATCTCTCAAATTTGAAGACAGAACCCAAGGATCCCATTAAAGATTTCAATGCTAGATTCAACAAACTTTTGAACAAAATCCCTACAGATTCAAAGCCTAGTGAACAAGTCAGAAGTGAATGGTACATAACTGCTTTGCCTTCAAACATAGCAATTTTTGTAGATAGAGCTGCAAAACCTACTTTAGCTGAGAATATGAAATAAGCTATCGCAGTAGAGAAACGGATTATTTCTCTAGATAAGAAAAATGCTATTGAGGAAAGAAAATCCAAGAAAGTCAGCTTTAAAGATGATTCAAGGGAAAAGATAGCTAAAGACCCATATGACATGGAAGGTTTACAGAAAGTTCTTAAAACCATGTCTAATGAAATGGTTGAAATTAAAAAGAAAGTGGCAGAGACTTCCACCAAAAAACCATTCCGAAATTTCAAAAGAAATCAAGTTGAATCTAAACCTCCCAATTCAATCTCTAATGTAGAATTAGAAGAGGAAGAAGAAGAAGATACTCCTCCAGTATCAGAGGAGGAAGATGAGAATGAAGAAATAGCTGAATTGCATGGAATGTGGGATTTTATTCTCCATAATTCTGATAGTGAGGTAGAACAAGAAGCTATGCCTGTAAGTACTAGGAGTAAATCTACATCAGAATGTGTACAAACAGTTCCTAAGAAGAAAACTACGACTCCAAGTACCAAAGACAAATCCCTTGCAAAGAAAACTTCTCCATTACCTACTCAAAATCAACCATCTTCTTCTAATCCTCCTACATCGACATCAAAGACTTTAGTGGTATCAGATCCTATGGAGTATAACATTGTTAAAGACATGAAAAAGATTAAAGCCAACATTTCCTTACATGAACTCGGAAAACTAAAACACCAGCAGAAGTTGCTATTAAAAGAATTAAATGCTACACCAATTGCTCCTTTACCAAGTGGTGTAGTTGCAAAAGCAGCTAAAGGGACCGGTAAGCCACCAGACAAAGTAGATACTACTGATATTGTGCTCATTGGAGAAAGATCAAATTCTCAGACTCCTCCTTTTCTTTTGACTTATGAAATGTAAAATAAGAATCTGCATAATTGCTTAATTTATTCTGGAGCATCCTCTAATATAATGCCTACTTCAGTTTGTGCCAAATTAAATATTGAACCACAAAAATCGGCAGTTCACATAGTTCAATTGGATCGCTCTAAAGTTCAAGTTGTAGGGGAAATCAATTCAGTTACTATCAGACTAGCTTCTGATCCTAGGATTGTCCAAAGAATTGATATTTTGATTGCAGATATTCCTGAATTCTATGGATTAGTCTTAAGCAGAGACTGGTCTGCAAAACTTAATGGTTATATCGCAACTGATTATTCACATATGTGGCTTCCCTACAAAGGTAAACCAAATCAAATCAAAGTTGAATGAGAAAAACATATGATGCACACCGTTACTGAATTTGAACAATCAAATGAACCTGTAGCTTTCAACAATAATATTCTTGGAGGATATTCTGCTGAGTCATTCTTTGGGAACTTCAAAGCACCACAATCACCATTTTCTGTAAATACTTTTGTTTCTCAAATAGAAATTTTTTCACAGTCCGATTCTTCTAGAATTGTAAATATTTCTGATACAACTGTAGATAAACCAATAGATAAATCTTTATTTTGGTCATTATATTTTGATGGATCAAAATCTAGTGATGGGGCTGGAGCAGGATGCATCTTAATTGATCCAAATGGAGAGAAAACCATGCTATCATGTAGGTTAGAATTTGAGTGTACAAACAATACTGCAGAATATGAAGCCTTGATTCAAGGACTTTATAAAGCTATAGGGTTAAATGTTAAATACTTGAAAGTCTATGGTGATTCCGAAATTGTCATAAAACAAGTTAGAAATACTATCCATTGCCTTTCAGGACACCTCAAACACTATCAAACCCTAGTGCAAGATCTTACCACTCACTTTTTAGCATTCAATATTTCTTCTATTCCTAGGAATCAAAATACATTAGCTGATTTGTTAGCTAATGTTGCATCCAAACTCCTTCCTGCTGAAGATTGCAGTCCTGATAGATTTTCAGTAGAATTGATTTTTCGCCCATCTGTTCTAGATAATATCACAAATTAGAGAGTATTTTACCATGATCAAGATATTTTAAATTTCATTACTTCAGAGAAATCATATGATGAACAAATTATTGATGAAGATGATCATGATCTGCAAATTTCTTCAAAAGCTAATGACATTCCCATTCCGAAATCTGTTGTTAAATTGGAGGACTTATATGATATTAAAGACAGATTCAAGAAAGTCACTAATGCTAAACTTCAAAGTTCCACTTTTAAGTTTGAACTAGTAAACCTTGGCTCTGATTCTAATCCTCAAAATGTTAATTTAGGACTCAATTTAACTCCAGAGGAAAGAAATGCTTTTGTTAAACTTCTGAATAAATATAAAAATGTTTTTTCTTGGAATTATGATGACTTAAAAACGTATGATACTTCTGTTATTCAACACACAATTCCAATGCTTCCTAATATTAAACCTGTTCAACAGAAGTTAAGAAAGATTCATCCAAATCTCGAAGGTCAAATCAAATTAGAACTTAATAAACTTTTAAAAGCCAAAATAATTTTTCCTGTAAGGCATTCCAATTGGGTTTCCAATATGGTACCTGTAAGGAAGAAAAATGATGATATAAGAATCTGTATTGATTTTAGAAATTTAAACAAGGCATGTTTAAAAGACAATTTCCCATTGCCAACTATGGAACAGATACTTCAAAAGGTAGCTGGTTCTGAACTTATGTCCTTTCTTGATGGATTTTCAGGCTATAATCAAATTTTAGTTCATCCAGATGACAGATTGAAAACAACTTTCAGAACCAAATGGGGAACCTATGCTTATCAGAAAATGCCTTTTGGTCTAATAAATGCAGGAGCAACTTTCCAAAGAGCCATGGACATAGCATTTAAAGGTCTGATCAATAGATCAGTTGTTATTTATCTTGATGACATAACAATATTTTAAAAAAAGAGAGCCAATCATCTACATGATTTAAAGCAAATATTTGAAAGATGTAGAAGGTTTGGTATTTCCTTGAATCCAAAGAAATATTTCTTTGCTCTTCATGAAGGAAAACTCTTAGGATTTGTTGTGTCAAAAGATGGTATATATATTGATCCAGATAGAGTGAAAGAAATTTTTGATATTTCTTTACCTCATAATAAAAAATCCATGCAATCATTTCTTGGGCAAATCAATTTTGTAAAAAGATTCATTCCCGATTTCTCTCAAATTGTTTTACCTATGCAAAATATGATTAAGAAAAATTCAGTATTCAAATGGTGGCATAAAGAGAAACAAGCCTTTGAGGAAATCAAACAAGCGATCATTAATGCACCAGCATTGAATACCCCTGATTTTTCTAAATATTTTACTTTGTATACTTTGGCCACCGAAACATCCTATGCTGTTGTTTTAACATAGCTCAATGATCAAAAAATTGAGGCACCAATTTCTTTCTTTAGCTCAAATCTGCATTGAACTGAGCTTAATTATTCCGATGTTGAAAAACAAGCCTTTGCCGTGTTTAAATCAATCAAATATTTCAGACCTTTTCTCTTGAAAACACATACAAAAATCATTGTCCCATTCTTTGCAGTGAGACAATTATTAATTCAAAAAGAAGTAGGAGAAAAGAGAGCTAACTGGGTAACAACTTTGCAAGAATATGATATTGATATTAAGCCAGCTAAGATTGTTAGAGGACAAGGTTTTTGTAGATTATTGGCAGGAGCTCATAACATACCAGAAAATCAAGATCCAAACAATGATATTCAAGTTAGTCAGATAAGTGTTACAGATTCTGAATCTCAGTATGCTGATCTCATCTATTACTTTAAAAATGCGTATGCTCCTTCTAATCTCAACTATAAGAACAAGTGTGCTTTAAGATTGAAGGCTATTAAATATGAGATCATTGATAATGTGTTATTCAGAAAGAATTATGATTCAATCCTATTAATATGTCTTGAAAAGACTGAAGCTGAAAAGGTGTTGCAGGAATTGCATGATGGACCAGCAGGAAGTCATTTTGGAGGTGATACCATAGCTCACAAAATAATTCATGTTGGTTATTACTGGCCTACCCTTTTTAAAGATACGCATGATTATGTGAGGAAGTGCAAAATTTGTCAAAATGCTAGTGGAAGACAAAAGAAACCAACTTTTCCTTTGCAACCAGTAAATATTGAGCAACCATTTGAGCAATGGGGGCTTGACATTATTGGTGAGATAGTACCTCATTCTTCCAAACAGCACAAATACATCCTTACATCAACATATTACTTTACGAAATGGGTGGAAGCAATCCCTTTGAAGGTAGCCAATTCTGATACAATTATTGATTTCATAGATCAATTCATCATAACCAGGTTTGGTGTACCTAACGCTCTTGTCTTTGATAATGCATCTTATTTTTCTAGAAATAGTATAATGGAATTTTCAATCAAAAGAGGTTTTAAATTGAAATATTCAGCAAATTATTATCCACAAGGTAATGGTTTAGCTGAATCTACTAACAAAAATCTTATCAAAATTATTAAAAGGACCATTGATCTAAATCAAAAGAATTGGCACAAGTCTTTAATCTTTGCACTATGGGCTGATCGTATTACTCAAAAAGCTTCAATAGGAACTTCACCTTTCAATTTGGTTTATGGAAAAGAAGCTGTAATACCATCAAATCTAACTCTCCCATCATTAGCCCTAGTGCAATTCATTGAAGAAAATCCTTCTTCATCTATTCAATTGAGATATGATCAAATCCTTAAATTAGAAGAAGATAGAGATAAAGAAAAAATTATTCATGAAAAAAATCAACAACTTGTAAAATCTTCTTTTGATGCAAGTTCTACCGGCTCAAAGATTTTGTCAATTGGTGATCTTGTTCTGAAATGGGATAAAGCACATGGAGAAAAAGGTAAGCATACCAAGTTTCAGAAAATGTGGCTTGGACTATTTCATATTGCTGAAAAGATAGGCTCAAATACATTCATACTCCAAGATTTAACAGGAAAGAGAGAATCTCTTCCTGTAAATGGGCTTGTCTTGAAGAAATTATTTTCATAAGAAGGTAACCCCTTCTTACTTGTACATATTCCTTTCTGCAAATTTTTTAATTGTTTTTCAAATAAGGGTTGTTAATAAGTCTCTAATTGACTGTTTACTATTAAGAAAATTTCTTAGGAAGAATATTATAAATATTTATTTTGTGTAAATAAGAATTTTTAAAGAGATGATCACAGTCTTTGGATAGTTTAAAATAAGATGTTAAACTTTGAAATATTATTCTAATCATTTGCATGATCTTTTGAAAACTTGAGGAAAATGTAAATCATTATAAGTTTATTGAGCAGAGAAAGGTTATCTATAAAAGTAAATATTTTTCAAAGTCTTGGTACTCAAGAAACTCTGAAAATTGTCATCCGTTGATTCTTAAGGATAAAACTATTTCACCCCATCCATTTAAGTTGTGATTTTTTAGAATGTAATTCTAAGAAATTATATGAAAATTTTAAGAGATAAGAGGTCTCATCACAAGCCTGCTTACCATGTTCATAAGAAGTAATAAAACTGACATTACCAATACTGCATATCAAAACAGGGTAATGGCTTATAAATATAAGACAAGAGGTCTCATCACGAGCCATCTTGTTCAGTTTAATTACAACTAGTGAATGGCATTGTTATTAACTGGCTACCAAACCAGAACAATGGCTCTTAAAAATAAAAAATAAGTAAAAGACAAAAACATGAGATAAAATGTCTTATGAATTTATCTTTTAAAAATTCATAATTTTAGTTGGATGGGACGATGAATAAGTTAATAGTTAAAAGGTAACCCTGTCGAGACTATGAATGTTTGTAGGTAGCAGAGGAATACCTATGACAATAGAGTATATTATAAAACCAAACTTGGAGAAATCCACTTACTTCATTATTAACACCAATCAAAGCTTGAGATAACCCAAAAATGTTTTTATTCTCAAGAAATTAGAAAGAAATTGTAAGTAATTTTTATTCTTTTTCATAGTTAGATTTTATTTTTGATTATCCTAAGATAGTTTTCATTATCTTTAAAAATATTTACTTACTAGAAATATAGTATTCATTTTATTTTTTCAGAGATAACTGTTTCTTTCAGTGAATCGCCAATTGTTGTACTGTACAACAACCCTCCCTTTTTTCATAATTTTAGAATAAAATTCATTTAGAAATAGGGTCCCTTTTTTCTTTTAATATAGGAATAAAAGACTTAGAAATAAAGATTCATTGTTTGAAAAACTAATTGAATATCTTTATTACCAAGCATGGACAAACAAAATACAACATTCAAAACTTCCGATCCGATCAAATATAAAAGACTTTATCATATAAAACAAGTCAATTATAAAAAGTCCCATGAACAGTAATCGCAATCGGAAATCGAAGAAATCTTTAAAGAAAAGTTTTACATACAAGCTCAAAATATCCGATGCGATTAGTTCAATCGCAAATCACCAATCGCAAAGGATTTATGTTATACATTGTTTTTTTTATATTTTTGATGCAATGCGATCAATCACAATCGAATAATCGGAGCACTTTTTAATAAATTATTTGTAGTCAAATTCCCTGATGCGATGTACTATAATCACAATCGGAAATCGGAGAAATTTGTATTGTGATATTTATGTACCATTTGAATATGTCCGATGCGATTGATATTTATACACTATACACTTGTCACATCGGAAGGATTCAAAAATAGGTAAATTTATATTATTTCACAAGCGCCAAATCTCCAATGGTACGTTCGACATTGAATAAAAAATCAAATGAATATTGGTTTATGATTATGTTTTGAATACGTGAGTGTGACCCAAAGAGAACATTTAAGTGTTATACGGAATCGATAAATAATGAATCATGAGTTCATAATTGCTCTTTTCACTTGCTTGTTTATCACAACTAATAACTTATTGCTTTGCAGAATCAAAGAACACTAAATCCTTTCATTCGTAGACCGAGGGAAACAATACCAGATATCGAAATGTCGAAGAGAACAAGGAGAATGAAGGCTGCTGGTGCCGCTAAGTTTGTTGAGATTCCTATAGTCTCAAAGGAAAGGCCGGTAAAGCTGAGGCTAGTTATAGATACATCATGTCAAGGGCTAGGCAAAATGACATGGGAAGGAGTTTATAATCTGATTGAGAGTGAAAACCCTAAAGTCACAATAGCAAAGGTATCAGTTCCGGATGAAGATAACTCAGATTCCGACTCTGATATTACTGAAAGAACACTTGCGAATTCATTCCTACATCGAATTGCAGCCAGAGAAAACATCATTCCTTATTATGATGTGATTGGATGGGTCATCGATAGTGTAGAAATTAAGAACAGAATGTTTATTTAAGATTCTGGAGCATCTTTTGGATCATTTAAAGCAGAAGACATTAAAGAAATGTATCATCTCCCTGATCCGCAGAAGGTCTATAACAAATAATTTGTCAAAGAGTTTGCTAACAGTAATAAGGTTCAATCTGAACCTATCAAAGAATGGAGGAAAAATCCTGACAAGCACAAAAATGAATCATCCGGTATGTATTCAGTAGATTCTCTTTCACCCCCATACTGCTATGCCGCTGCCATGATGTGTAGATTATTTGGCAATAACAATTCTGCTAGGTTTTCTATACAAATGGTTCCTTTAATCCTAGCTGCTGTCAATTCCGAAATGATGGACTGGGCTATTATTCTTTTTGATAGGATAGCTAATAGGATACTCAAATACAGACAAGATAAAATCGCTGGAAATACCACTCCCTTTTTCTTTTGTGCTTATATTCTAGACGCCCTTTGTTTCAATTCTGAGTTTCCCTTGTTAGGATGGAAATGGACTTCTAAATATCCTACTCCAATTCATATATACCATAAACTCCTTTGGAAAGTTCATTTCAAAGATCATGTTTATAAGATATGTCATGGTTTCCTTATCCCAGTCTTTCAAACCATTTTCAATCGCTTCCCTCCTAGATTCTCCGACAAAGCTAAAACTGACTTATCCTCAATAGGAGATTGGTTTGGAGAAGAAAAATTCACGCATGTCAAGATTTTCGAGAGTATTGTGGAACCCCATGTCCTCCCTCTTTTTGTTCCAGATAAACTTCTAGCCCAGGAAATCTCCTATCAATTGACAGTTGAAGGAATTTCCAGATCTCCGAGCAACAATAAGAAAAGAATGTGGCCTTCTTTTCCATTCAATTATGGACATTTTACTTTGAATGACTTAAAACATGCAGAAAAGGAAGTCGTCAAAATAAAGCACTTAAAATTTGCAACAATCCTAGGGAGACAGTATGATCCACAAAAGATAACTTTTAATGTTACTTCTTCAGTTTCGATTGCTCGATTCGAGCATGAACCAGATGAATTTGATGATTTTTTTGTTTCATTAGAGAAATTTTCTCAAGTTTATAATTTGGCCAAGTCCAAATTCTAGAAAGAAGAGATGAATAAATTTATGCTATTTAGAAGACAAAGATTGTTGAAAGTTCCTCTAGACCAATTAAGAGTTCCTATGCAAGAGTCAGAAATAGAGGATACATCTGTCAAAACATCAGGAGAAACATCTACCAGTAAGGTCACTACACAATTAGATACTGACCAGCCCATTGCACAGATACAAAAGGAAGTAATAGGAAATGATGTTGTGGTACATACTGAAAAGGTGAGCACTGATGGCAAACCTAATATTCAGAAAGAGAATACTGACGGCAAATCCAATCTAAATACTGATCAGCAGTCCACAGCTCAAACAGAGAAAGAATGCACAAGTACTGATACTAATGTGCATAATAAAAAAGAAGGATCAGACAACAAAACCAATGAACAGGAAAAAAATACAGTGAAATCAGATACACAACTTGGAGGAAACAAAACTACTGAGAAAATAGTAGACTCTTTTGATCCTAATGTTTCCTCACAATTGTTGAAACAATATAATCAATTTGCTCATCAATTAGGACTGCAGGATAATCCTAAAGAAAAAAAGCCAGAAGATCAGGATGTTGAAATCATTCCTGAACATCCTACAGGGAAAATTATATTGAAGATTGAGGAAATTCCTCCCCTGGATATATTCTACAGTCCTAAACATAAAGTTGTTGTGAAAAAATAGAGAAAGAGAAGAAAAATTGATCAAGACACGTTTTCTGCTTCACAGGAGGAGTTCATGAATATTGTTTACAAGAATGCTGAAGTGAATCCATCTGAGGATCTCACTAAGTTGTCCCAATATGCAGGAGCATACAGTGCTGCAACGATAGATAAAGATGCGGAGGTTTCTCAGTTAATGACCCAAAAAGATCTACATATAGCTTTACTTGAAGAACAAGCTAATGAAAATCAACAGAAGATTGCTCAATTGGAACAACAATTACAAAATCAAGAGCTCAGATCTAAAGAGCTAGAAGAACAGCTTGCCACAGAAAAGAAGAAAGTTGATGAACAGGCTTTAAGCAAACAACAACAGTTGAATCAAGAAATTTCCAAGCTACAAAATTTGTTGCAAAATGAGAAGAATATGAAGATTGTGCAAGAAAAAGAATTTCAAGCAGCTTTAGATAAGTTCAAGGATTTCCCTAAATTAAGTGAATTCAAATCGGAGGCTCTTGAAGTCAATAAACTACTGTCTCAGCAGTTAAATGAATTTTGTACAAAATTAACACAAGCAGAACCATTTTGTGATATCACATCATCCTTGATCCAGGACATGATTACTCTCAGGCAAGAAATTGATGACGCTGATGAAAAGATTTTTGAATTTTTTACTTGGCAAGATACAGAAAAAGGAAGAGAAGCTAATCTTCCTAGGATAGAAGAAAGACATAAAGAGATCCTGTTTACAGAGTGGGAACATCAGTTAATGAAAGAAGAGAGCTATATCAAGAGCTAGAAGCATGATGGGTAATATAACGCAATTTATCAATGACAGCTTGTATGCAATTAATCTAATTTCAGATTGTGTTCTAGCCAGTTTGCCTAAATTTAAAGAAACCGATTGCAGATGGAAAGAAGAAATAATGAATAAAAGTCAACAGATCAACAAGCTTCAAACAATATCTTGGGACAATATGTTGACTTATCTAATTAAGCCACACAATCAACAAGTAGCTATTAAATTCGTATCAAATGCTGTTGATTGTTTGATTCCAGAATTCTCCGATGCCACATACGCTGGACAGTTACATTCGAAGATGAGTCATCCATCAGAGGTCCAGGAAATGCTGAAAATTTTCCACTTGGTTACATTGAACGAGAAGCAAAAGCAATGAATCAGTTCCACAAAAGATATAATTTCTGTTTTTAAAGTTGATAGATTGTAGCAGTAGTAGTAGGATTCTGTTTTCATGTCATGTCATATTTAAACCCCTCTCATGCATTGGAGAAGGTGTCCAGAGTTGTAATATTTTTTACTTGGAGATTACATTTATGTACTCCATTGACTCTTATATTTTATAAAGGATCACATCTGGTGATTTTTGTACGGAATTATTTTTAAAGAGTTGCATTTCTGTACCTTGGATTTGATTTTGCATTGGAATTACTAGATCAAAGTATCAGATTTCATTTGAAATTTTCAAGATGGATAAGGTATTTTTATCTATTCACTGTTAATTTCTTTTGTTATATGATATTCTCTTTTAAATTTGTTATCATTTATGTATATTTCGTTTTCACAATATTTCTTTATATATCATTTTTTATTATATTAGAAATATTCATCTTTCATAAATATATGTAAACTGATATACAATGATGAATACAATATGCTAATATAACTCTGTTTAAATTCTTAAACAGAGTTATCTTTATTTGTGGCTGCACATTTCAATTAAACTTTAATACATTTTTATGGTTATTTTTAAATTGGAATAATTTTAAGTTGTATTCACATATGATACCTGGGTTAATATTAGAATTTCCTTATTAGTACTTAAACTAGATTAGATAGTTTCTTTTCAGTCGTTTAGTCCCGTTTTCATTCATCCAAAATAAATCCATCATCAACTCATTAGTTATAAGGAAATTGGTCCTTTCAATCCAGTCGAAGCCACCATACCAAACGGATAAGGAGCTGTCCTAAGGTCCCAACCGGGTGGTTTTCCCCAATGTTTGAAGCAGAGATTTTCTAGGCTTCAACACCTACCATACTAACTTTTCCAGAGCATTTAAAAGATGACCTCAGTTGTCAAGAAAATAAGCTACGACCACCAAATTTCGAGCCTTTTCCACGACTCATTGATCAAAATGATTGCCTTACACCAGCTAGAGCAACGAGGAATCCTTTGGGAAGTCTTCATCTCACATGATGTGTTTACAAACCCCCAAGCCTTCATTCAGCAGAATCTACCTTCCCCTTCACAACCACCTACCTCCACTCCTCCATCATCTCTGCATATTCCTTCTCCACAAAGAAATTCACCTCCTATCTCTTCTCCTAATGTACCAAGTGAAGAAGCTGACAGTAGCTCCAATAAGGATCAAACAGATGACAATGATGAGGAAGAGGACATTGAGTTAGAAACTGAGCTAGATGAAGACAACAACGAAGAAGACAGCAGTATTGAAGGAAATAAAGAGGGAAGTGACCATGAAGAACAAACAAACAGTAGTTAGGAAGAGGCAGAAACTATCGAGGGAGACCAAGAGGGTTATGATAGCTTGGAAGGAAGTGAAGAGAATAAAGAAGAAAAAAATGTTACAAATGCAAAGCTTAATAATGATGATGAAAGTGGTTAAAATGATGAAGATTATGTGACAGAAATAGAGTTTAAATAAGAATAACAACAGATTTATGATTACCAAGAAGAGGTAGCTTCCCAAGAAGGAAATAGTGATAAAGAAAACAAAGTTGAAACTAGTGAGCCCCATGATGAGAAAAGGGGCCAAAACAGTGAGGGAAGCAAGGATGATGATGAGGTTAAAGGTCAAGAAATCAGTAACCCTATGGAGCATCAAGTGACTCATGAAAGCCATGACAAATATGAAAAGGCTTGTGACACCTCCAAAGGTAAGAACACCCTCATCAATCCTCTCACATGCACCTATCACAGAGGCAGAAGAGATGTGTTTGTTGCCTCAAAAAGGAAAAGGGCCATCTCTCCTCCAGCAATCAAGCATCAAGAAAAAGGAAAGGAAAAGATGCAAAAACGTGAGTAGGTGAAGGTAAGAAGAAGTAGAGGGATAAAAAGTATTTCTCAAGGCCCTCAGTTCATTGATCTAGATAGTGACAATGAGGACCAGGAGATGAACACTAAATTGCTTCTCTTGGAGAAAGATGCACAACTTCAGGAATGGGAAAGGGACTTTGATATGGCTCAAAGGGTCATCCAATAATTCAAAGAGGAACATAAGAATTTCAAGGAGGTGAAGAGGGGCCTTGCCCTATAAAATAAAATGGCCAAACATTAGGCAAGGAAAAGCATGCTTGCTAGTGCCAAGCTAAAGAAGGCCCTCATTGAGCTAGAAGAACTAAAAAGAGCCAAAGTGCATGATAGCCTTGGAATCTTTGTTGAGGCTTCTCAACAGGTGTCCAAAACCTCTTGAGGGGTATCTCCACAAATTTTGAGGCAAATTGGACAACTTTTGGTTTTTCCCAAATTTTGACACCTAGGAGCGCAGCACCCTAGGCGCTACGCACAAAATTGGTGCACCCTCAACTCTCACAGTTTACATTTTTGAAATTGTCACATAACCAATAGTCACTTGCCAATTATGTGACTTATATGATTAGGTGCATGGAGAGGATGAGGATGATGTGCTCCATCAATGATGAAGACGAGAGTCAAATAAAATCTCATGGGAGAGCTCAGTCTTCTCTTTTTTATCAATTTGATAAGGAGTTGACATATGGCAGAGGGTATATCTTGGCTACAAAAAGGGGCCATGAAGGTTGGGGTGGCATGGGACAGTAATAAAAAGGTTCCTTGACACATGTAGATCCTATCAATATCCCCCCAGGATAAGGCCTCGGTGCAAATTGGCTACATTACTCTTAAAAGGCAATTTAGGATGAATATGTTTTTGGCCAGTTTAAGGTTCATGAAGATGAGATGGGAAAGGATATTGTTGGGACTTCTAAGTAGAATTTCAAGCAAGATACATAAGCTCAAAAACCCCAAGGAGAAACCCAAGATAAACATATGAGCTCTAGCCCTCGTCTTGAGTCATCCAATGCTACTTCTTAACAACAAGTCTGCTATTATCATTTGGAACATTTTTACCCCCTCAAAAGGTCAAAGAAAATAAAAAATTTGACCTTTCTGCCTCCTTTTTAGACTAGGTGCTACGCACAGAGCAGTGTTGGGAGATTTGATTTTTGAGCAAGTAAATGGCATCCACTCAACACAACTCAAACATTTTTGGAAAGTAGACTCATCAAGATTTCCAACGAGCCATCATGGAGCCAAATATGGTGTCAGGAAGACCTCCAAACGACTACTACAAAAAGTCTTATTTCTGCGCTACGCACTTGGCATTTTTTCACTGTTTGACACAGTGTGCTACACTCCTGTAGATGACTGGGCAGAATGTGCATTTGAAAAGTTTTCTCATGCTTGTCAGGGCCTAAAAGTCAATATAGTTTCTATTTTTGGCCGGAAAAGATATTTTGTTAGATATTTTTGTGCCTTGGGCTTTGCAAAGCCTTAAGGACAACTTAGGATATTTATTTTTGGCCAATAGGCTTCTAGATACTCTTTTTGGTTTTCCTCTTCCTTGATTATTATATAAGGCATGATGATTCACTGTAAATAGTTGGGAACTTGATGTGTTTAAGAGAAATACATGGTTTTTGAAATTTAAAGAACAATTTAGTGTTAGGGAGCTTGTGGATAGATTTCCTTGATTGATGGTGATGAAGGTTTGCTTGAAGGATCCCTGAGTTTAGTTAATGGTGATGTATCTCTCATATGTTCATGTTTTTCTTGTTTTCCATATGTCCATATTTCTATTTTACAATAGCTCAGAAAAGTATAGGATGAGAAATGTTGTTTGAGGCACCTTAGTCCTCCTGTTAGCTATTGTTTTCATGTTTTCTTCTACTGGGTTAGCTTAAAAAATTATTCATTACTCCTTAGGCCCACCTAAGCTTGTCTATTTCATTTCTAGATTAGTATGATAGTTTATAAACATGATTCATGGTAAGCCCTGCTTGTTTAAGGCTATCTAAACTCTGTCTTGAAATCTCTCTTTGATGTATTGATTGTTAGGTTAAGTCAAAGAGGTCTTGTTTCGATCTTGCCCTTTGAATATGCTTATTAGTTTTCCTCGAAGTTCTTTGTAGTTTAATGAATGATGTTTAGGCGTCCCCTCTTAATTTATTGATGCTATTTTTTTTTTATATGTTTTCAAATCTTGAAAGTTGAATCATTGAAGTTAGATAAGTTGTCTTGCTTCCGTGTTCTACTGGATTGTTTATCTTCAATGTTTATTTGTTCAAAAGTATTGTCACTGACTAAATGGTGCGCCCTATCTCATGATTAGTATATTTTGCTTATCAATATTAAATACCTCCCTGTTCATAGGTATTTGACAAAGGATTCTTAATTTCCCTTTGCCCTACCTTGGTTCCCAAACTTATTGTCCATTTCACCTCACACATAAACTTAAAAGATCCATTAACTACACTAGATTTTCCCTGTGATGTACCCCGATTCGCTACCAAGATATCAATAACTTCATAGACTCCATTGCCCAATTTATTTGATAACCTCTAACTCCACCTATCCTACTTGATCATCTTACCCCAACCCAAAACAAACAAACAAACAAACCTACATTTAACAACTAGCCTAAAATCAATCATCCAAGGCGAACAAGCTCACATCCTTTGCATAATAGAGAGTGCCCTCTCTGAGTCCAGGATGGCTAGGTCCTAGGACTCCAAAGACTAGTCTACTGTTACCCTGTCATTTGGTTTACCAATCTGCCAAATCACGGGACACTAACAGAGACTGTCTTTCCCCCTAAGCCAACCAAATTACCTTTTAATTTTTTCATTTCCATCACATTCAGCCTTTTTCTTGTTGTTTTTTCAATTGTCTCATACCTCATAGAGACTAGTGAATTTTCTTGATTCTTCCTCCTTTGAAAATTAAGTTTGTTCAATGTCTCTTTATGTGTTTTTCTTTATCATTGACAAATCAAATTGAAAGTATTTTTATTTCTGCATTAGATCCATTTGTTTTCATAAAGGAAATTTTTGTTAAATTCTTCGTTTCGTGTAGGAAAAATTGTAGTTCCATTCTTCGTTTTTCCTAAAAGAGAAATTGTCATTAAATTCATCGTTTCTCAAAGAATAAAAACTTTGTTTTTTGTTGATTTGATGCATTTAGTTTCCTTTTTGCATTCACATTAAGGGGACTAAAAATAAAAACCTACATTTGCATGTAGTGGATTGTGTATTTTTCATAGGAACAAATTAGGAAAGATAAATATTAGTTTGTGCTCTTTGTTGTTTGCTCTAAAATATGATTTCTTTTTCCCTTTAGTAGCTAAGATTTTCATTGAAAAAGCTAAAAGTGAAAAGTCTTTTTATCATTTTAGTTTTCATTTTAGGAATTCCCATCACATCATCGTGGTGAACATTGAAAGGAAAATTGATAAAGAAGATCAAATTTAAATTTAAATCAATTTACCTAAAAAACATTGGAACCATAACGATAACATTTAGAAGGTCTAGGCAAGAGACATGTTCCGACATCATAAAACATAGCAGCTGTCATTAATTGTCTGCGATACATTCTGAGTTTCATACCTCACTCCACGTACGTAAGTATATTTTAGCTCGTCCACATACCTTCGGATATATAAGGCAGTGTTATAGTAGGAAAAGTATAAAGGGGTGCTCTCACTATGCGGTTTCACATTAGACGACGCTAATACGAACTTGGACCTCCACGTACCTTCGGGTATATTTGGGAGGAAAACTTTAGGGTGCTACCTGTTGAGGTATAAAAGGTGTCTTTTGAATTCCTATTTATCCTACATTAATTATCAATCCAGGTACAATTTTTTATTTCAAGAGTGTACTCTATCTGAGGCTGCAATTCAATCTAAGAGCATTGCCTTGCAATATGTAGTATAGTGTTGTAAATACAAGAGTAAACAGATGCTTGGAAAAGAAATCTAACTACAATGACATGAACTTAAATGCTCTGAAATCCAATCATTCACTCAACAAACATCAGTCAAGAATGCAATAATGATAACTCTTTCCTTTAGAAACTAATGGAATTAAAATCAAATGAAAACAAGATAATCAATCTGAGAACGAAGGTAGCAATAACTAGATGTCCTTTACAGTTGATGATCTCACATTAAAACAACTAAATGAAAATGGAAATTAAAATAAATCATTAATGCTGCTAATGAAAGTAAACTAGGAAAGTTCTCAAAAGAAAAACCAAACTCTTTGCAAACTGTAAACTAATGAATTGAAATGGAAAGCAAATCTGGAATTGAACAACAAACTCCATCTAATGAATTTTAACAACAAACTCTATTTAATAGCAATTCGAAATGAATAGCAATCAGAACAGAACAACAAATGGAATGGAACAGTAGATGCTGAACAGCGAAGCTCTGTTAAAGCATAGAAAGATAACTTATACAAGGATCAATATTCTTGTTAAATTGGAAAGGAACAACAACGCAATTCAATAATGCAACACACCAAGATTATAAGGCAATAAAACAGTAAAGCATGGAATTGTGAATCAATTAAGACAAAACCAATATCACTTTCGAGAATCCAATAGCGATAATTAGACTCTTACGGATGATCTGAGTAAGGCAATATGTTGTCTCAAATAACCCACGCTATAAAAAATAAGATTCAGACCACACGATAATGAAATAACTCATAAACAGAACACGTAATACATAAATACAGTAAGATGATAAAAAACTAATTAAATGAACTCACAGTAACAGGCATTTATCAAATCGATCACACTCTGCAAGAATCGGAAATATAATACAAAGGAGCAGTTCACGCTGCCAAGGGTCGGGCCCTTAACCACCAGCAGGTACTGCTCAAGCTACTTCAGATGATGTTAATGGAAACAAAAACTTAAATTAATCATTAAACTAGAGTAGCATTACAATGTAATCGTGTTTCTCAACAACGCAGTTTGTGATTAAGTTTACAATTCGAAAAGCAACAACCATCCCCTTTATTTTACAAATGTCTCCTTTTATAACCAAAAAGAGGAGAAATTAAATAGTAAATATGATCCCTCATAACAAGATTGGATTTTCCCCAACAACTTGATCAGCAAGAAAAGATATTTCCATCAATAATTCAACAGGAACAAGTCAAATTTGGTATTGCAACTGGAAGAATTTGGAAAATGGCCACAAAAGTGAATATGGAAAAATCGTCCTCAGAAAACCTTCTGTTTCTCTTAATAGAGACCAAATTTGGGCAAAAAAGTCTTTGGAAAAGTTAACTCGGTCCATTCTGGGCAAAACCCATGTTTCAGATTTTCCAGATTCTTCTCCATTTGCCGAGAATGTCCAATGCAAAACTGTCACTTCTTATTCCAGCGAATTTCTGAGTTGGAATATTTGATGATGAGCTGGAGATCAAATCTGCAATCTAGAAAATATATTGGAGGCTAAAATGGTGAGTGTTGTTACAAAATATATTAATAAGCCATCATTGATAAAATTGTGCATAATAATCATCAATTTATTAAAAATAAAGGAGAAGAAATAATATTTATCCATAAGAGCATAAATAATCATAAAATGGAATTATATGATAAATTATGATAAATGAAATGATCAAGAAGAGTAGAAATGGATTAAATAGGTATTAAAACTGATAATAATAATGACATATTAGCAGCCCAAAACACCCCCAAACTAAATATATTGCATGCCCTCATGCAACCCAGAACTGAATATATTGCATGTCCTCATGCAACCCAAAGACATAACCCATGTGTTAACCAAGCAAAAAAAAACTATTCATCCCAACTCATGAAATGGATAGAACAAATGAATTTTTTTTTCCTCAAATAATGAATATTCAATTTTAGTAATATTGATGAAGGCGTAACAATTTTTACAGTTGACGTTCAACTATATGTATATGAAGTTGCAGAAAAATGTGATATAAGTAACAACAAACTTCATTAACCATTTTCTCAAAAATCAGATTGTTTTGATGCACGGATCATGAGATATAAACAAAATGGCTGTAGGTAATAGTGCATAATTTTGAAATTTTATGAACTAATTTAGTGTGAAATTATCTGGGTTTGTGTATTTTAATGATACCTCTTTGTTATCCAGAAATCATAGGAATTCAATTCATATTTTTAAAGATATATGAAAATCAATTTCTGCACTGTATAAAAATGAAATTGTATGCCTTAAACAAGAAAGAAAGTAGAAAACATCCATCATGTGTAGCAATTCCTCCCCCAAACTGAAGAATTAGCATGTCCTCATACAATGCTAGAAAACAAAGAGAGGTGGTTGCTACAATCTGTTGAAATCTATGCTTGGTGTAAAACAACATGGAATAAGGGAGGTGTTGAGAATGAATAAGAATGTCAATGGATGGTAAAGAATATTACTGACATGGTCATAAGAAAGAAATGAAGGAAAGCAACACTCCCCCAAACTAAAAGATGATGTCTCTGAAAAATGAGAATTGGTAAAGAT
Source organism: Pinus albicaulis (assembly GCA_034641835.2). Classification (NCBI taxonomy): domain Eukaryota; kingdom Viridiplantae; phylum Streptophyta; class Pinopsida; order Pinales; family Pinaceae; genus Pinus; species Pinus albicaulis. The sequence goes on along the minus strand of CM076573.1, from coordinate 57,259,573 downwards.
GTGGAATGAATGATGATAAATAATACTCAACGGATTTTCATGAAATTCTCCTAAATTCGTAATAAATCAAAAAATTATGCTATTTTTCCTCAAGTGTTACCTCCGAAAAAATAAGAAGTGTGGAATGACATCTAGGGAATGGCCTTTGTTGAAGCTGATGTAGGCTGAGCGGATACTGAAAGTGATGCAAAAGGTGGAAGCCATGCAAGCACATCATGTCTGAAGAATTGTGCGTGTTCGCAAGTTGCGCGAGCCTTTGCTGTTAGTTGTATTAGTGTGGTCGTGCTGCGAATAGAATTTCCCCCATACTTGTTGTTCTCCTGTAACCAAATCACAATTATGCATGTAATTTTCTTGAATCCACAGTGTTAATTTTGAAGAGCAACAGATAAGGTGTATGCCAAAATTTCAATCAGAAAAACTTCTGTAGAAATGCAGCATGAATTTTTGGATTCTACCCACATGCAGGCATATTTAAAAGGCATCCGTGCCCCCCCTTAAAGATGATAGGTCGCCCTCGACCAACAAATAGAAGAGCAGCATACTACACAGCAATTGTACAACATGGAAAGGAATACATACTTATGATATGATCAACAAATTATCACATTACTGAAATCAATGCATATTTTGAAATCATGAGTAGATATAGAAATGTTTATGTACTGATTCGAAAATAAGGGAAAAGGAAAGTTGATGTGAAAAAAAAGTACTTATGCGGTTATTATCCACATAAACCATTATGATCGATTTACAAATAAATTTCATGCATATGAGGTTCCGAAAAAAAGGTTTAGGAGCATACTCTCATTTGATATTAGATAAAGATATAAGAAAATGGTTTATCATTACTATTGATTTGTGAAAAATATGACTCCAATACCATCAGCAGAGCTCTATTGCCCACAGGTGTCTATAATCTTAACAAAGTTGCTTTCTCACCCTTGGAACCATTATCCTTTATTTATGCCTAGGGAAGTACTGTTTGAAGTCATGATGGAAGCCACTATGCTGGCTTGGGAACCAGATGAATCACAATGCCATTCACTAGGAAAGAGTGAAAGGTAGGCAGGCCGGCTCGTGATGAGACCTCCTGTTCCAAGGATTTTTTATTTTTCTGAGTTGTCCATTGGATCATATCCCTGGTCTGGTGGCCATAATGGGAATGCCACTTCACTACTCCCTTATGATCATGGTAGGCTGGCTCTTGATGAGACCCCCTATCCTCCATCTGCCATATCATAGAATTGTTAGTAATCATATAGAGATTTGTTTTCTTATTTTTTCATGTAGCACTTCCCTATTTATGTATAGAGGATGGCTCAACACTCCTTAAGTGTAGGGATGGTGGAAGAAGTCTGAACATCTCAATAGAGAAAGTATGCCCTTATTCTTAAAAATCAAAGAGAGTTATGAAGATTTAGGGAAGAACCAACATGATAAAGATAACCGATCATATTAATTTTAGTGAAAATAAAGACAGCAAAGTGATATAGATGGTTGTGTCCTTTCCTTTTCTTATCACTACAAAAAAAATTCTTAAAAATTACAATTTCTCTTGATTTACTGATTCCAGTAACCTCTAATTTTTGTGTCCTTGCATAAATTTTATGTTTACCTTTAAAAGAGTCATGAAGAATTCACAAAAATCCTCAAAATGTTGTTCTAAAACAAGAAAAATGCACTAAAAAAGTGTTGTTCCTTAGATGGAACAGCTGTTGTTCCTTAAGAGGAACAACAAAAACAATCTGCGAAAAATGTTGTTCCTTTTGAAAGGAATAGCAGAAACAGTCGGAAAAAAAATGTTGTTCCTTTTGAAATGAACAACAAAAACAATCCGTGGGAATGTTGTTCCTTTGAAAAGGGACAGCAAAAACAGTTGGCAAAAAAACATGTTGTTCCTTAAGAGGAACGACTACTGTTCCTTAAGAGGAACAATAAACAAATATAAGCACGCAAGATTGTTGTTCCTTAAGAGGGACGGCTGTTGTTCCTTAAGAGGAACAACATGAAAAATAAAGGTACACAAAAAATTGTTGTTCCCTATAGAGAACAACAAAGAAAATACACGCAGAAATTGCTGTAGGGAACAACAAAGGAAAAAAAAAATAGAGGAAATAACAAAGATAATGTACAATCCATTGTCAAGCAAATCCAATCAAATAGAAAGGAAAATTTATGTACAGGTTTCAAGAAAAAGTAATTTTTTTATAGAATTGGTGCTGCCGAAGAATTGCCTTCTACAATTGAAACTTGCATGGTGGGGTCCTTATTGTTCAATTTCCTCTGGAGCGGAAACTATAATTTGAAGGGATCAACACCTGAAACACAAAAACATAAAAGAAATCAGAAAAGAAACAACACTTTATTAAGTTACAACTGCTATGATGTTATTTCCTAAAGGACTATCAATCTGTCAATGGAAAAAATGATCTTTTTAAAAAAAAAAATTGCAGCAGTGGCATGAATCTTCAAATGGAAACCAATTCTTCATTTCTTATTTTATGAATCCGTTAGGTAATGAACTGGATGAAATGCCCTTATTTCATTAAAATTTCTTTCAAGAATCGCCCGTCCATAAATTGACTTTCTTTATTCTCCTAAGACCTGCAAAAAACAAGTGTCTACTTGCAATAAAACATTAAATCATGGAGAAAGAGACGTGATCGGGCTCCCATAATCCAAGAAATATGAAAAAAAAACAAGTAGCTACTCTGCAAAACAAATCCATAGAAAAATAAAATAAATTGTATTTGTCACCTGCGGGAGAGTAGTGGTCGATCATACTAACCAACAGTGTTTTAATCATACCTTCTTTTTTTTTGTCCGATTTGAGTGATTCAAAAGCCAAATGAGAGCTAATTAAATTTTTTATCTCCAATAAATTTTTTTTTTTTAAATTCAATGCTGTGATATGTCAGATTTTCTTAGAACAACCTACATAATAGAGTCATTTTCGATTTTCCAGCTCAGACCAATAGTTGATATTTCAAGCATAAATTTTTCGTTTGATGGTGGATTAACCGATTCAAATTGGAGATTAAATTAGATTCATTTATTAATCTCAAATAGAAACATTTTTTGAAGACAAGAAGAATTGATGGGTCAAATACGCTAGTGAACAGTCGAGAAAATAGAGTTTCAAGAGTGTTGATTTATGAGAGGCAGTTAGTATTTTGGTCATAAATTCCTCATATGATATAAAAATCAAGTGATTCAAATTGTGTTTTAAAATATATTCATAGAGGAATATACCATAGAAATATCTTTTAAAAATATAGTCATTTAGGCCTCCAAAAACTGACTGTCCCAACTCTGTTCCTAAGCTGCCTACTAGACACCCTGTCAATGTTTTTGTTATAAGTTTTTCGTTTCAAATACAAATTGAGTGATTAAAATTGGGTTGAAAATTAGACATCAAGGGATACTTAGGATAGAAACAAGTTTTAAAAATATTCACTTTCGGTCCCTCAAAACATGATTGTCCCAACCTTGTTTTCAGAACTTTCATCAAGCTCGCAAGCCAAAAAATATGATATTCAAGAAATTTTTCCATATTGGTGATAAAAATGAATATAAGTTTTTGTAGAATTGTTATTTTCAATATAATGCATCTACATACACAAATAAATTAAAATATTTATCATCGATGTTGATTTCCATAGCTTGTTGCAACAAAAACAACTATTTTTACAAAAATAAAATAAAAAAAATGTGTTTATTTTATTTCCTTATTTATTTTATTTTTTCACTAGCCTACTCTGATTTGGAAAATAAATATGATTACATATAAGAGTATTTCTAGTGTAACCATTTTCAAAATAAGGCTTCAATTATGTACATACCCAAATTTGAAAAATGCATGTTAATAAATAGTAGGGTATGAGAAGCCAACTTCCCTTGAAAAGATGGTGCCAAAAATTGTTGAAGCATGGGGTGATGCTACAAAAAAATGGAGTGAAACCAATCTTCAATGTATCCCTTACTTTCTTGATTTCCCATAGCCGTAATATCATAAAGTGTAGAAATTTGAATAACTGATATATTATTCACCGAGATTCTCCTGATCACACACTATTTTAACTTCATGCACAATAAAGAATCTCTTCTACCATTGATCATTAATTGTGGAAATAAAAACAATCGCATGCGCACATTAAAACCATAAATAATCACACATATGAACACAATATTTTATGGGAAAGCTTAAAGCTGAAAACCCCCAACTATCTGTATATTATATGTCATATAGATCATGTAACAATCATTACATAAAGCTCCTCACAAAGCTCTCAGTACAATCTCCAACTGCTACACACTAATCAAGCATGATCTAGCAAATCACATGCTCCAATCTCTGCCACCTGATAGCCTGCCTCTACTGTGCAATCACTATTGAAGAATGGCTCTGAATGAACTTGAATTGGTCCAGCCTTGCTCACGCAATCCTCATTGGCATCTCCAATCATTGGTTGTTGCAAATCATGCAACAGTATAGTCACAACTGATAGTCACACTGCTCTTTCACCTACCTCTTCACTGGTCTCCACTGAAACTATCCATGCACTGTAGTTAACTGATGTATTCTTTAGTTGATTAATGAGTTAATAATTAGTGAATTAATTAATAATTAACTCACACCACTCTTACTAGTGTATCAATCAATTATACTAGATACAACTAGCTCAACTATGTTTAACTCAGTTAAACTGAACACAACTCCATCAACTAGCTCAATAACTCCACCAAACTCTGTCACATGAGTTCTAACTGAAGTATCCATGCAATAACTTCACTCAACCCTCAAGAACAGCGTAATTCCTTCTGTCAGCTCCTGTGCCACATCTGTGCACTTAACCGAAGTGCTCCAAGAGAATAAGATAATGTTTATAGTCCAAATATTATTAAGAGCTAATAATATTCGACATATCTATTTTTAGACTAGCAATCTAAAAATAGATTCCACCCAATATGTTTAAAAATAGAAGTCCATCTATTTTTTTCCAACTTGACCAACCATCCACAAATAGCATCCTGCAACTCATAGAATATGATCGACATGTCTAAAAATAGACATAGTCTAAAAATAGACTTGCGCCAAAAGTAGCCTGTGGGCCCACTTAGTGAAGGTGACTTATTTCCACTAATCTCATCATCTTGTTGCAATCTCAACACACCCTCTCAACAAGATAAGGATTATCTACCACCCCTATCCTTCCCCTGTGGTATTCAAATTTTCTCCTGGTGAGTGCCTTCGTCAAGATATCAGCATCTCGATCCTCCATGGGAATGTATGAAAGTAACATGATCTTCCCCTGCACAAAATCTCTGATATGATGATACCGGATGTCAATGTGTTTAGATCTATCATGAAATACTAGATTAATTGAGAGTTTGATGCAACTCTAATTATCACAATTTATCACAATAGGATCTAAGTCTGAACCGAACAACCCGACCAAGATCTTCCTCATCCATATAGCCTCGCATGCAGCCAAACTCGCTGCCATATACTCGGCCTCTGCTGAACTGAGTGCCACGGATCTCTGCTTCCTGCTGTACCAAGAAACTGTTGTCGACCCGATACTGAAAATCCCTCCAGATGTGATCTTTCTGTCCATTGGGCTCCCTGCCCAATCTACATCCGTGAAGCCACATAGCTTCACCTAATTCGACTGTCTGTACCATAATCCATATCCCGATGTGCCTCTGAGATATCTCAATACATGCTTGCCTGCCTTCCAAAAGAGCTTGGTAGGCTTAACCATAGCTTGTGAAAGCTGGTTAACAACATAGCATATGTCGAGTCGTGTATTGACTAGATACATAAGTGACCCCACCAACTGTCGATAAATAGTGGCATCCACTACCTCTACCGATGTAGCATCCTCTTTCCTCCAACCACCAGGAAGAGGAGTGTCGATAGGCTTGCAGCCATGCATGTTGAACTTCTCCAGTATCTCCCAGGCATACTTGCCTTGAGACACAAACAATCCATCACTGCACTACCAAATTTCCAATCCCAGGAAATAATGAAGGAGGCCCAAGTCCTTCATCTCAAACTCTTTTGCAAGATCAGCCTTGCATGAGAGTATCAACAGTTCATCACCTGTCAAAATCAAATCATCTACATAAAGTACAGTGATCAGAAACTTACCCTCCACCACAATCTGGTATAGGTTTGGATCCGCCTCACTCTTCGAGAATCCAAGTCCGGTAAAGTAACTGTCTATCCATGTGTACCAAGCACGAGGTGCTTGTTTCAACCCATATAGCACTCTCTTGAGCCTGCACACATGCGACTTGCTGCTGAAGATCTCGAAACCTACAGGCTGCTCTATGTACACCTCCTCCTCAATCACTCTGTTGAGGAACGTAGTCTTCACATCCATCTGATGAATGTGCCACCCCATCTGTGCTTAGAGAGCAATAATCGTCCGTATGGAAGAATACCTTGAGACAGGTGCAAAGGTTTCCTCATAATCGATCCCCTCAATCTATGAGAAGCCTCGGTCAAAAAATCTTTCCTTGTACTTCTCCACACTCCCGTCAGCTGCTTGCTTCACTTTGTAGATCCATCTCGAAGCCACCACTGATTTCCCTTCTGGCCTTGGGACAATCTCCCATGCATTGTTTCTAACAATCGAATCATACTCCTCCACCATGGCATCTACCCATGCGGGATCCTCCACATCTTCCTCGAAAGAGGATTGCTCTGTCATGATACACTTGCTCATAAGAGCCATGTATCCAGTGTACCGGTTAGGTGACTGTCTTTGTCTACGTTGTGATGTAGGTGCTCCTACAACCTTCTCTGAATCTTGAGCCAGTCGCTCAGCTTCTGTAGTGCGCTTCCGCCATCTGATGGTTGGCGCTGCATGAGTGGTTTCTTCCACTTCATGAAATTCATCTTGTGGCTGATCCACATCATGAAGCTCATCCTTAGGAACTAATAGCTCATCATATGCATGCAAGTGTGGCTCCCTCTCAAGTGAACACTTCATGGATTTCTCCTCATGAAATTTGATATCCCGTCACACAACAGTCTTGCGACTGTCTGGAAAATACACAAGATAGTTGTGGGGTGTATCAGTGTACCCCACAAATATCCCAACCTCTGCAGTCGGCTCCAGCTTCTTCCTGTCATCCTTAGTCACATGAATGTAAACAGGTGAACCAAAAATCCTCAAATGGGAAATATCAGGCATCTTACCAGAAAAAGCCTCCTCGGGTGTACTCATGCCAGGTATCCTGTGAGGAAAATGGTTCTACACATATACTGCAGTATTGCATGCCTCGACCCACAAGTGTATGGGAAGGCCCTGATCATGCAACATCACTCGTGCAGCACCCACGATCGTTCTGTTCTTCTGCTCAGCAACCCCATTCTGCTGTGGGTTATGAGGTGCAATGAGCTCTCTTCAAATTCCCTTTGCACTGCAAAAGTCCTTGAATTCACCACCATTGTCGCTCCTAAGAGCCTTCACCTGCTTCCCCAATTCTTTCTCAACCAGTGCCTTGAAATCACAGAACTTTGAGTATGTTTCGCTCTTCTTCTGCATGAAGAAGATCCAACACTTTCGAGAAAAATCATCAACAAAGATCACATAGCACCTGTGCTTTGCTATCGAAGCTACTGATAAAGGTCCACACACGTCTATGTGAATTCTCTCAAGGATCATCGTGGCGCAACTATCCTTCTCGTGAAAGGTGGCTTTCACAAATTTTTTCAAGGTACATCCCTTGCACTGATCTGACTGCGCAAGAGTACCCTTAGGAAGCCCAGTAGAAATCTGTTGTAGTATCTTCAAAGCTCCATGGTGAAGGTGGCCCAATCTCTGGTGCCACAACTCGCCATCATCCCGGCTCACCACTCCTTCTGCCTTGCCTGCCATTGCTGCGCAGCCATCTACCTGCAATTGATAAAGGTTCTTAACTCAAACCCCTATCCTCCGGGTCTCACCAGTTGCCTTACTGCGCAGGAAAACCTTTCCCTCGCTAAAGACAACATCATATCCCTTGTCTTCTAACATCGCCACAGAGATAAGATTCTTCTTCAATCCTGGAACATGCATCACTTCCTTCAATACGAAGGGTTTACCAGACTCCCTCTCAAAGTAAATGGTACCGATACCGGTTGCACTGTATCTACCATCATCGCCCATCTCGATGTGCACTCCAAGATCTTTCTCATCCAGATCAGTAAACAAATCTTTGTCTCCTGTCATGTGAAAAGACGCACCACTGTCAATAAACCACACTGAACCCATCATACTTGAGAAAAAGCATGTGATCAGTGAAAAATCCAGCTCAAACTGCAAGGCTAAGGCCTCTCCAGCTGCAGATCCAGCAGCCTGCTTATTTTTCTTCTTCTGTGGACAATTAATGGCGTAATGTCCGTGTTGGTGACAGTGAAAGCACTTCACCTTGGACATGTCCTACTTCTTGCCTTTCGCACTAGATTGGAAAGCATTGCTCTTGCTCTTCCCCTTCCTTGATTTGGTAGCCAAAGCATAATTTTCTTCATCTGAGTTCTTTGATGAAGATCCATCCCTGGTACTTCGCCTTATCTCCTCTTGCACAAGATCCAACCAAAGTCGCTCCCATCCTGGCAATTTCTCCCGACCATTGACAGAGTCCTGATAGGAATGTCAACTCTTCAGAAGCCCAAGGAGAGCCAAGCTCACCAAGTCCTCATCATCTACAGTCACCCCCACGCTTCCCAGCTCATCCCTGCATTGGATGAACTTCGTGAGGTACTTGGGCATACTGTCGCCTTTCTCCATTTTTATGTTCCTAAGTTTATCCTTGAGCGCCAACTTCCTCTGGTCGCTCTTGCTTTGGAATAAGTCTATCAACGCTTTCCAAATCAAGAATGGAGAAGCCTTACCATGAAGGCTGGACACTATGTGATCCTTTACACCTTCCAACAGAATTCTTCAACACTTTGCTGTCTTCTTTTGCCATGCGTCAAGTGCGGCAGCATTGCTAGAAGCAGGTTTTGGAATTTCTGCATCTATGAACTCCTTCAACCCATTTTCATCCAGCACTGCCTCCATCCTGTCCTTCCATGCAATATAATTTGAACTTCCCTCAATGGCATACTCCAATCGCAATCCGTTGAAAGACATCTCAACTTCGACACCAAGAAAACAATGCTACAAATTCGAATTCCACCAGCTCAAAACTCAACCGCTTCAATGTTTTGCAATTGCTCCAATGATCAATATCGCTATGATACCATGTATAAATTTGAATAAATGATATATTATTCATCATGATTCTCCTAATCACACACTATTTTAACTTCATGCACAATAAATAATCTCTTCTACCATTGATCATTAATTGCGGAAATAAAAACAATCGCATGCGCACATTAAAACCATAAACAATCACACATGTGAACACAATATTTTATGTGAAAGATTAAAGCTGAAAACCCCAAAATATCTGTATATTATATGTCATAGATATCATGTAAAAATTATTATACAAAGCTCCTCATAAAGCTCTCAGTACAATCTCCAATTGCTACACGCTAATCATGCCTGATCTAGAAAATCACATGCTCCAATCTCTGCCACCTGATAGCCTGCCTCTACTGCGCAATCACTGTTGAAGAATGGCTCTAAATGAACTTGAATTGGTCCATAATTTCTCACGCAATCCTCATTGACATCTCCAATCACTGGTTGTTGCAAATCATGCAATAGTATAGTCACACTGCTCTTTCACCTACCTCTTCACTGGTCTCCATTGAAATTGTCCATGCACTGTAGTTAACTGATATATTCTCTAGTTGATTAATGAGTTAATAATTAGTGAATTAATTAATAATTAATTCACACCACTCTCACTAGTGTATCAATCAGTTAGACTAGATACAAATAGCTCAACTATGTTTAACTCAGTTAAACTGAACACAACTCCATCAACTAGCTTAATAACTCCACCAAACTTTGTCACATGAGTTCTAACTGAAGTATCCATGCAATAGCTCCACTTAACCCTCAACAATAGCATAATTCCTTCTGTCAGCTCATGTGCCACATCTATGCACTTAACTGAAGTGCTCCAAGAGAATAAGATAATGTTTATAGTCCAAATATTATTAAGAGCTAATAATATTCGACATATCTATTTTTAGACTGGCAATCTAAAAATAGATTCCGCCCAATATGTCTAAAAATAGAAGTCCATCTATTTTTTCCAACTTGACCAACTATCCACAAATAGCATCTTGCAACTCATAGAATATGATCGACATGTCTAAAAATATACATAGTCTAAAAATAGACTTGCGCCAAAAATAGCCTGCGGGCCGACTTACTAAAGGCGACTTCTTTCCACTAAGCTCATCATCTTGTTGCAATCTCAACATAAAGTTCTTGAGTGTTTAAAACGGCTTGTTGATGCAAGATAGAAGAAACCTCATTTTCTTTCATAACCTCTACAATTTTTGGATTTGATACATTCTGAATCTTAGTATAAGTTTTCTCCAATGGTGCAGATGAGATAGAATGGGTGGGAAGGGTGGGTAAATTTTGAAGTTCAACACTGTAAGAATGTTTTCCTTTTTTATTATGGTGAGGGTGTGGAATGAGTTGAGCAGGAAATTGTGTAGGGAATGGATCATTTTGATGATGTAGTTGATTGGGTTGAATGGATGATTTTGATAGGCAAGCAAGATGTTGTGGAAGAGCTGGTGGAGAATATGGAGGATGTGTTTGTGCTACAAGATGAGGGAGAGTAGTCATGCAATCATAAGATGAACCGTGCCAAACTTTAGACAATATTGATGGTGGTTATATTGATATTGGCATGGCTTCCCTAACATATGAGTATTCCATAATGGATTATGCAAGTAAGAGAATAGAGAGGAAGTGTTTTGAACCATACCTGTAGGCCATGATTTCCATGGTTTTGACCTTGTTGCAGCTTCCCCATCTCTTTGATATGCTACTTCCATCCTAGATAAGGAAGAACAACTATCTATGGGATGCTCCTTTCGGTAATGAGGCAAAAACACTTCATCAAATTCTTGATTTTTCTGAACCTGCAAAACATTCAATTGTGAATTTAGAGAGCTAATGAAATCATATTTAAAATTTTCAAATAAAACATTGATTTCAGCTCTTATGTCTCTTGTTCTTGTAGTAAATTTGGAAAAGAAAGAAGAAACTTCTCTAGAATTCTTACCAGCCTTGGAAATTCCTCTTGAATACCTTATGCACAATTCACAAACATTATCATATGATAACTGAAAAACATCACCTTTTTCTATCAGATTTAAGAGTTCTAAAAATTCATCTTTGATTCCTTTAAGAAGGAGTGTTTTCAAGATCTCTTTTTCCAAATGCTTATGCTTTGATTTTTGAAGGTTATATTGAAATTACTCTACATATTCCTCCAAGCTTTCATCTTCCCCTTGTATCATACCGAAAATATATTCATTGTATTTGAAATAGTCTTGGTACTTCTTCAAGAATATGTTCTTCATGTCCTCCCATGTTTGGATGCAGTTCCCACCTAGGCTCATGAACCATCGGAGAGCTGCTCCTTTTAGAGTAAGAGGAAACACTTTCAACCTTTGATCATTAGTATAATAATCATATCCTCTACAAAGTATTTCAAACTCAAATAAGAATGTATCTGGATCTTTATTTGTCAAACCATGAAAATTTGGTAGAGACGATGGGGGAATTATGTGCATTGGTGTCACTCCTCCAAGATCTTTGATAGGGAATTCAAAAGTTGCAATGTGAGCCATTTCCTACCATAATAGAATATTTTATTCATGTGTTTCTTTGAGGATCCTCCTTCAAATTTTCCTGTCAATTGGTTAGTGAAATGGGTGGTGCTTACATCACCACTCGAGTGGAATTACAAGATTTTTTTCAAAATTTCTACCTCTAAAATAGAAACGTTCATTTCTACCTAAATTTTTTTACTTAATTCTACTGTGAAGCGGGCCAATGAACAAGTATGTTCCTTTCTCGGTACATGAGTTCTTACCTTCCATTTTTAATACCCAATTCTTCCCTAGCAGAAAAAATCAAATATGCATCACTCTTTCTAAATGGCATACACTCTCCCCGGCAATGGTGCCAAAATGTTGAGGTATAAAAGGTGTCTTTTGAATGCCTATTTATCCTACATTAATTATCAATGCAGGTACGATTTTTTATTTCAAGAGTGTACTCTGTCTGAGACTGCAATTCAATCTAAGAGTAATGCCTTGCAATATGTAGTACAATGTTGTAAATACAAGAGTAAACAGATGATTGGAAAAGAAATCTAACTACAATGACATGAACTTAAGTGCTTTGAAATCCAATCATTCACTCAGCAAACATCAGTCAAGGATGCAGTAATGATAACTCTTTCCTTTAGAAACTAATGGAATTAAAATCAAATGAAAACAAGATAATCAATCTGAGAACGAAGGTAGCAATAACCAGATGTCCTTTACAGTTGATGATCTCGCATTAAAAAAACTAAATGAAAATGGAAATTGAACTAAATCATTAATGCTGCTAATGAAAGTAAACTAGGAAAGTTCTCAAAAGCAAAACCAAACTCTTTGCAGGCTGTAAACTAATGAATTGAAATGGAAAGAAAATCTGGAATTGAACAACAAACTCCATCTAATGAATTTGAACAGCAAATTCTATTGAATATCAATCCGAAATGAACATCAATTGGAACTTAACAACAAATGGAATGGAACAACGAAGCTCTGTTAAAGCATAACAAGATAAGTTATACAGGGATCAATATTCTTGTTAAATTGGAAAGGAACGACAACGCAATTCAACAATGCAACACACCAAGATTATAAAGCAATAAAACAATAAATCATGGAACTGTGAATCAATTAAGAAAAAACCAATATCACTTCCGAGAATCCAATAGCAATAATTAGACTCTTACGGATGATCTAAGTAAGGCAATATGCTATCTCAAATAACCCATGCTGTAAAAAATAAGATTCAGATCACACGATAATGAAATAACTCATAAACAGAATGCGTAATACATAAATACAGTAATATGATAAACATCTAATGAAATGAACTCACAGTAACAGGCATTTATCAAATCGATCACACACTGCAAGAATTGGAAATATAACACAAAGGAGCAGTTCACGCTGCCAGGGGTCGGGCCCTTAACCACTAGCAGGTACTTCGCAAGCTACTTCAGATGATGTTAATGGAAACAAAAACTTCAATTAATCATTAAACTGGAGCAGCATCACAATGTAATTTTTTTTTTCAACAACGTAGTTTGTGATTAAGTTTACAATTCGAAAAGCAACAACCATCCCCTTTCTTTTACAAACGTATCCTTTTATAACCAAAAAGAGGAGAAATTAAATAGTAAATATGATCCCTCATAACAAGATTGGATTTTCCCCAAAAATTTGATCAGCAAGAAAAGATATTTCCATCAATCATTCAACAGGAACAAGTCGAATTTGGTATTGCAACTAGAAGAATTTGGAAAACGGCCACAACAGCGAATCTGGAAAAATCGTCCTCAGAGAACCTTCCATTTCTGTTAATACGGACCAAATTTGGGCAAACCATTCTTTGGAAAAATTAATACAGTTCGTTCAGGACAAAACCCATGTTTTGGATTTTCCAGATTCTTCTCCATTTGCCCAGAATGTCCAACGCACAGCTGTCACTTCTTATTCCAGCGAATTTTTGAGTTGGAATATTTGATGATGAGCTGGAGATCAAATCTGCAATCTGGAAAATATATTGGAGGCTAAAATGGTGAGTGTTGTTACAAAATATATTCATAAACCATCATTGATAAAATTATGCATAATAATCATCAATTTATTAAAAATAAATGAGAAGAAATAATATTTATCCATAGGAGCATAAATAATCATAAAATGGAATTATATGATAAATTATGATAAATGACATGATAAAGAAGAGTAGAAATGGATTAAATAGGTATTAAAAGTGATAATAATAATGACTTATTAGTGGCCCAACACTACCCATCCATAGTGAACCGAGTCAGCCACCTTGTAAATTATGATACACCGAACAAAAAATTCAAGGAGATTGCCTGCCCGTACTTCCTGGTTCGCCAGGAGGTATTCTGCAGTTCACAGTTTCTTGGTAAACATTTCACCTAGTATTACCCTTTTATTTTGTTTATTTTTTTTTGGTCATAAAATAAATCATTCATCGTGGAAGAATAAAATCCCTTTCCCCATCGTTCACGTAGACTTGCATTGAAACCAACTTTACCACCGGAAGTTACTTCTAGTCGGCGAAAGTGACTTCGCACTACCAAAAAATGAGTACCATTAGTACCTCTGGTGAAGCATCATCTTCACATATACCAGAGTCAGCACAAGTTGTTTCTAAAAATCCTATTTCTTCTACTGTTGTCGAGACGGATTCCACATAGTTACTCGTGGTCATGATCCATCCAATCAGTGAGGCCATACCTCCCAAACCTGACGTTTTTCAACTGGAAGTTGATCCAGATCCTGTCTCTTTTTTTCCAGAACATCTGCATCCCTAATTTGAACGACTAAAAGTTGTTCCTGTATCAATCACACCACAATCTATTATAGCCATTAAGTCTCCCATATCGCGTAGTCAACCTCCTGAAATATACTTTAGGCCCAATTGCAAAATCTTTCCACCTGGTTTCATTTCGATTGAAGAAATCGCACAAGATGAAACACCTTTACATCCAACTCATTTTCGGGAGGACGTTTACCTGTACAAGTATTTTCCTCAATCACCTCCCTCTGCTTTTGTTGATCCTGTGCCTATTCAAATTCTTGTCGATTCAAAAGGGTATACATTTGTTCAAGTAACCATTCCTGAACCAACATCGTTAGTTAGACCATCTGGTCTGATTGCATCAGCACCTGCTCTCACTACCCCGTCTGTGTTCACAACTTCACCAGAGTCATATTTACATGGTGGCCCTATGGTCCCATTAGCTTATAAATCTTTATCTGAAATTTTCTCTGGTGCATCTTCAAACCCATAGACTTCACCAATGTCGTCATATGGTATTCTAATTGGTAACCCTATAGTGAGTACTGAATGCCTTTCTTCTTTATATCCATCATCAGGGCAATATCAAGCTATTCCAATTGGGTCTAATCCATCCAATACCATCTCAACTAGATTCCCTGCATTTGGAGAAAAATATTTTCCATCTTATTATACTCATGCTGGGGGGCAACCTATGGTCACCCACTTTGACAGTACTTCATCATTTTTTGGTCAACCTAATGTCAAAATGAATTTTTGTCAATGGCAACCCACTCTGCCTATCCAACCACAAACGGTGGTTGTTGTATCAACCGGTTCAACCTATTGCACCCACATCAATTCCTCTTGTTAATACATCTTAACCCCTGTTACAAACTCAAACTGTTGTACAACAACCATGTCAGGCAGGTCCTTCAACTCAATACCCTCAAGTATTGGGCCCTCATACTCCAACTCCTTCGACTAATTTACAACAACCTGTACTCGGAATCATCTATTCAAAAGCTGGATTACCATATTATGGGATGCCGCAGCCACAAACAGGTTATACCTATCCTCAATCGAATCCAAGTTATCCTAATTTCGGTTATAACATTGGTTGACAAACCCCTTTGCCGCCATAAGTGAAAATGCCACAACCTTCATTTCAACAAGTATCGTACCCAGGTTTTGGTCAACAGAATCCTTAAGCATTTTCATATCAAAATAAACCCTATCTGGGTTACCAGCAATAGATTCCTTATGTTGGTGCTCAAAGGCCTATTGCCCAAGAAATTCCATCATACCCTAGCTACGCTCAACTTGACCTCAATTAAAAGCTGCCCTTTGTTGCAACTTTAGAGTTACCCGCTTTAAATCGGCTCAGCAACGATCCAATCAACTATGCTCCTTGGTGGCTAGTGATACCTCATAAATTACCCTCAGATATTCCTAAGTTCAATGGAAACCCTAGGGAAGACCGTCGACTCATGTTATGACTTATCATTTGTGGTGTTCATCTAACTCCTTGAATGATGACTTTGTTTGACTACATCTTTTCCAGCGTACGCTCACTGGTTTGACCACAAAATGGTACATTGAGTTACCTAGAGCTTATTTTGATAATTTCACTGCCCTAGCTACTGTATTTTTGACTCACTTCTAGTTACCCATATGATATGAAATTGGAATAGAACTCTTGAATAATTTTAAATAGAATAATGCAACTCACATTTCTGATCATATTCATGAGTGGCGTTGTCGTCGCAGAGTGCTTAAGACATTTTTTCCTAATCAGCTCCTTGCCAAGTGATCCATTAAGTCCCTATTACCATCTATAATTGAGGATGTGGCTAAGGGTGATGTCGTCACTGAAGAGCATGTTATTGCTCGTGTCCCAATATTTAGACTTGATTTATACTCAGTCTGGCACACTCTACGAGAAAATTCCTAACACGCCGCGATCTAATTTACAGTTCCTCCTCCATCAAAGGACTCTCATGCTGGAGACAATATGATCAGTACTACAAGCACACATCATACTACTGCATCTGATCCTGAGCTTTCTTCCGAAATCAATGTTGTGTCATTTGATAAAGGAAAAAGTGACAAGCAACTTGGAAGTAAGAAAAAATGGAAATCAAAGAAAAAGAAAACTTCTACCCCGCAGGAAAGATCATCTAATCAATCATCTGGAAATCAGAAACCTTGTTATCCATGCATAATCTGTAATGAGGAACACTTTGTTCGAGATTTTCCTCACCGTGCTGAAGTCTCGAAAATGGTTAAGACTTCACATGCACCAGCTGTGTTGACAGATCCATTTCCAAATCTGGACACAAATTTGGTTGCTACGGATCCATCTTCTATCACAAAGCCATCTACAGATGTTTTGGTATCAAAGCGTAAT
Source organism: Pinus albicaulis (assembly GCA_034641835.2). Classification (NCBI taxonomy): domain Eukaryota; kingdom Viridiplantae; phylum Streptophyta; class Pinopsida; order Pinales; family Pinaceae; genus Pinus; species Pinus albicaulis. The sequence goes on along the minus strand of CM076573.1, from coordinate 57,242,638 downwards.
AAATATTACAATATTCAGGCCACTGATCAACCTACTACCTCGACCATGAATATGTCTATGGAATCGATACTGTTAGCCACCTGTGAAATTTGTTATACCAAAAGGTGGCTAAAACTTTTTGGAGCCTTCAAGGAACATATTTTATTGCTAAAAAGTGTTGGCTCTTGAAGACTCTTGAAGGCCTCATGCCTCTGTCGAAATATTCACTGTTGTTCCTATCTTAAAAACTCTGAAATCCTACTGATTCCCAAGAAATATTACTGTTGCAAGCACCATTTTCCTTTTCCCCCCTTCTTCCAAAACTAACCCCTTCATCCCCCATAAAATATTTCATCTTTCATGTTTTTCCCCTTTCCCCTTCATCGAGACCCCTTTGATAAGGTTTTAAGACCCTTTCTTGCCTTATCGAAACCCTCAAAATCTTTGAAAACCATTGAAAATCTATCAAAATCATATTTTTTTATATATTTTAGACTTAAGCCCCTTGGGCTAAGTCTTTAACCCTCCCCTCCATACGCCTTGGTGCCAGAACCGAGCGCCAGCCTTCCAAGTGCTTATCGTGTTGCTCGATCACGATTAGCCCCTTCTCTAAAAACCCCCGGTCATGTTATCTTCCATATAACCCGCGGCCCCACAGTCGGGCGCCAAACCAAATTGAAAATTAATAATTCGCCCCCAAAGTATAAACCTTTGTTTATATTAAAATTTGTCATTTTTTATTTTATTTTCTAAAGTTTCGTTGACACAAAGTTCCAAATCGATCTCCACCATCGATATGATCTACAAATCGACGGTATGCAATCCATCACCCCGGTGGTCCCCGCCATCCACTCATCATTACAAAACCACACGGTATCCATCGCACCACTTTTGAGAGCGGCGCGGTTTTTTTTATTTTGCAGCGATTCCACTCACCGCTCAATGCGTGGCCTGGGCACTGTTCACAAAAATGCCGTTCATCGCGCGTTAAAGATCAGACGTGGACCCAGTGTGATATTGACGTCCGCTGTCTGTTCTGAGGTCGTTCATTGGATGGTGATCACTCACCAAAGGGGCCCGACGGTTAACCGGGATACGGCACGGTCATTAAAACATCTCTGCTGTCGATTTGATCTGCAGATCGACGGCTCATAATTCATCACCCTGATTCCTCCGCTTTGACTTTTCACCTCCGCTCTCGACCGTCGATCTCTGCATGATCGACGGCTCCGATTCAAATTCCTTGCTGCTCTCCTCTAACCTCCTCTAATCAATCTCGACCGTTGGATGATGCCATCCAACGACCATGCTCCCTCCACATGCCTTCTGAAGTAGTAAGCCTATACATGCAGGATTTTATAACATTTGTTCATATTTTGCAGTGTTTAATGGTTTTTCTGCCATGCTGAAGAAAATTCACAGGCTGAGGGTGACGATCCTCCTGCCTTTGATCCATTAAATAAAATCATTTGTAGGGTTTAAACTTTACATTTCATCAGTGTTTCATGAGGCATTGATGCCATATCACCCCTGCGCAGCCCTGCATACTAGAAAAACATAGTGAGTCAAGCACAGTTAGAGAGTATCAGTGCTAAAGACAAAATATATCAGAACAGAATATTGAAGACAAATCTTCGGGGATTACGGTAAGATGGTTTATCAAAAGCCTAATCCCCGATTAAAAACACAGTTAAAAGTAAATTCGTAAAGGATCATCAGACAAAAATCCTCCACCACCACATCTGAGACAAATTGATTCCTCCCAGCTACCACAGTGCCACCCGTGCCTCAAAATATTCAAATGTAGGCCGAAGTTATTGATTAGGATCAGACATCTGCCTCACAACCCAGCCAGAGAGTAAAATCGGCAAACAAACTTAATGACAGAATATTAGCAGAGTTACTTTGACATCACACAGAGCCTCAAAGGTCAAAAAGAGCTCCCACCGAGCTTAAATATTTATGTAAACCATTTAATAAAGAAGACACCTATGTAAGCTTCTTCATTGAGCCCCTCAAGGCCGAGAATCCATTTAAGTCTATATTAATTATCTTTAGAGATCTTTTATCAGATCTCACCTCCTCATTCTTCTATATATACTTCTGTAGAAGATAAGTGATGGGTTGGTTGATGTAGTTACTGAACATTGAAATGTAATTGAGCTTGAGACTTCTATCTGTAAATAGTGTTCACTGGCCCTTGGAGCTCTGCTGGTGATAGATAGGTTAGGCTGAGATGTGTAGATGGTTGCTAAACTAAAGCATTGGACTTAAAGCTCTAACTGGTTTGGAACATCAATACAAGCTGATATATGGGATCCTGGTCTATGTCGACGATGATATTTTTCTCATTGTTACTTGTCATTTTGTTTCTGTTTTCACTGTGTTTCATCTTCTCTTATAAAGAACAACATGCATAGAGTTAGGACCTACTATATATAAGTACCCTTCTCTGACTGAAAATATTTATCTGAATGTTTTCTTCTAATCTTTGTTATTTGGGAATGATTCAATTCAGTTTAAGCATATGAATGCTGGCGTTCCCTCGTCCTATTGTCTTAGCTGAATATTATTCTTGAATGTTATGTTCAGTATTAGTTAAGTAGAGATGAACTATGGAAGATATGGTGTGCCCTGTTCCTAGTTTTATCCCCAAAGACTTTCTGAATGTTTCCCTTGGAATTTGTTAAAAGCTTGCTAGTTTCAAAGTACTTACTAGATCTTAGGCCATTCTGTGTTATCTTTGTGTTTATCTTGAAAGTAACTAAGTAAAGCAGAGCTAGGAGAGGATTTGTGGTGAGCCCGGCCCGCTAGTTTCTACTCCAACAGTTGCCTTCAATTTTCCCTCTGTTTTAAAATGTTTTCTATTAAAAGTGTATCAAAGGCTAGCTAGTTTCAAAGCACTTACCAGATCCTAGTTTGCTTTTATGTCTTTATTAAGTGTATGTCAAAAGCTGGCTAGTTTCAAAGTACTTACCAGATCTTAGGCTGCTCTTTGTTCTCCATCTGTTTAATTTCTCCTTCTTATTGTGCCATTTCATTCCATAAATAAATCTTCAAAGAGATCCTTAGACATAGATGACTTGCCCCATGGACCACTCTTGCCTCTTGTTGTTCCAATTAAACCCTATTATGACTCCATAGCCCAATGGAATAAAACCTGCAATTATCTATCTTTTTGGCCAAAGCTTACTCTGATTGCTCGCAACTTCTCACCTTTGAAACTCTTTATATTTAGAACTTTCCACTTCAAACAGTTATCATGCTCAACCATCCAAAAAACCAAACAAACCCTTGGCCTTCATAACTAGCCTAATATCATTACCCTAAATTTCAAAGACAAATCCATATTTGCACTTATTGGAGAGATCCCTCTCTGGATTTAGGAGGGCTAGATCCTAGAATCCCAAAGTGGTTGAAACGATGTTTCTCCCTATGACTGGAATTTTTCCAATATTGCTAATTACAGGGAACTAACAGGTACCGCCACCTGCTATTACTGAATTGAAAATCAAGCCACTGAAGGGAGTTGTTCATAAATCGACATATAATCCTTGAGCAAGAGCTGCTCAAAATTATAATATAGTTGAAGATTTGGCTCAATCCCCTTCAGCTATGTCAGCCCTTGAGGTGCTACAAAATTATCCCTCCTAGAAACAGGCTTTGTTGTCGGCAATTGGTGGAATTGATCCAACTGATTCTAATCTCGTAGTCTTTAATCATACAGGATATGAGCCACAATTACCAGCAAATTTGGCATTCTCCGTCCAAGTAAATGTTCTCAATCACCTTGTTCATCATACTATTATTGACGAGGGAGCATCTATGTGCATTATGTCTCTAAACTGTTGGAAGTCACTTGGCTCGTTGCACTTATCATGATCATCAACAATGTTGAAGGCTTTTGATGGACATACATATAAGCCTTGCAGTATTATCAATAACCTCCATGTTGAACTAGGGGGGAAAAATGAATGTTGAAGTTCATGTTCTTGACGAAACCCTGACTACAATATATTACTTGGAAGGCCATGGGTATATTCTATGACTGTAATTCTTTGTACATATTTTAGAATGATCTCCTTTCCACATAAAGGTGTTATCACAGTCATCAATCAGCTATCCTTCTTTGCCTCCAGTTCCCAATTAACTGGAAGTGTTACGTTAGTTAACGTACCCCAACTAACACTTCAGATCATTAGTGTAGGAGTCTTAAAGGATTCCACTCTCATGGGAACCTTTGCATTACCCCCAAATTTAACATCGGCATAAATTACAAGTATAGAGACCTGGTACATGATATATTCCACTCCATCTGTCTTAAGGAAGAGTACGGGTGATTCTGAAATTGTTACGTTGGATGAGTTTTTGTTGCCCAACCCTATTGAGCTGGCATAACAATCAATCTATCTGGCTTGGGTGACGATTCTGAAATCATTGTCGTCAATCATTTGGGTTGATCATTCATTATATTTTGGTACTCCATCTGAACCTTTTTTCTCAAATTTCTTGAAAGATGAGAATATTTTGGAAACCATGATGTCGGAAGGAGAACCATGGGAATATTATCATCACCGTTCCCATCTTCTTGATTATAAATAAAATAATCTTAGTGAACTACATCACCCATCGATCAAAAAAAAATTTTCGAATTCTTTTCCTATTAATGCACTTGATTCCGAGCGAAATTTTTCAAATATTGAAGAAACCATTTTTATCGATATGTCGACCAAACCTGGTGTTGTAGAAAAAATTCATGTCAGTGTGTCTTGTTCTCCATATGAACTCGAAACATATCGCTCTCTCTTTCATGAATTCCCTGATTTATTTTCTTAGCCTTACGAGGAAATGCCAGGCATAGATACTAGTATCATTGAAAACACTATTAATATGTACCTAGATGTCAAGTCGGTACGTCAACACCTTCATCCTGTTCATCCAAAGAAGGTCGTTGCCATTAAAGCAGAAGTTGAAAAAATTTTATGTGCTGGTTTCATTTAACTCGTTCTGCTAATTGAGTGGGTTTCCAAAATCATTCTTGTTATGAATAAAAAATGAACCATCAGAGTGTGTGTCGATTATCGAGATGTCAATATTTCTTGTCCAAAAGACAACTATCCTACTCCCTTTATCGACCAGATTATTGACGACTGTGCTAGATGTGAAATATTTTTGTTCATGGATGGATTTTCCGGCTATAATCGAATCAATATCCTCCCAGAAGACTAATATAAGACAACATTCATCTGTCCCTGGGGCATATTCTCTTATCGAAAACTGCCATTTGGTTTAAAGCATGTTGGGGAAACTTTTCAGAGAGCAATGGATTATGATTTCATTGACATCAAGAACATTGTTCAACCCTATCTAGACGATTTACTTGCACATTCACGAAATCATACTGATCACCTGATGCATTTGAAAGCTATCTTTTTACGTTGCCAACACTACAAAATACGTGTCAATCCACATAAATGTGTCTTTTGTGTTGGTTCTAGTCATTTTCTAGGATTGGTCGTCTCAAAAGAAGGAATTAGAATAGACCCATTGAAGGTCCAGGCTATTCTTGATTTGCTTGTGCCATTAAATTTGCTTCAGTTACAGAAACTTCATGGAAAGGATAACTTCCTAAGGAGGTTCATAACCAACTATGCCGAAATGACTAAAGGATTTACTCGGCTCTTGAGAAAGGGGATTCCCTTCCATTAGGACCAAGTTGTGCAACCTTCTTTTGATGTTGTCATGGATACTCTTGTTCGAGCGTCATTAATGTATCCCCCCAATTATCAGAGTGATTATTTCTTATATATCATCACGGTTGATACGACCATTGCTATGGTATTGGTACAAGTAGAATATGGGATAGAACATGCGATCTGTTATTTGAGTCGTAATCTGAATGATACAAAAGTGAAGTATTCGTACATAGAAAATATTTCCTTGGTAGCTATTCAAGTTGTCCAAAGATTTTGCCACTACATCCTGTTTTGAAGACCATTGTCATTTTGGATTGCAACCCCATGAATTATATCTTATCACATCAATTGCTGGGGGGAAAATATTCAAAATGGATTTTCATTTTATTGGAATTTGATTTGGAATTCATCAAATCCAAGTCAAAGAAGTCTTTAGTTCTGGCAGAGATTCTCTGTGACCTTCCCTCTGATAGTACTGCTACTACGTCGGAACCATCTATTCTTGATGAGTCTCTATTTCTAATCGGATCATTTGATCCTTGGTATGGGGATTTTATCATTTATATCCAAACCTATACTTTTCAGCCTGATACCTCTCGCTCTGAGTAGTGATTTATTCGATACCAAGCCAAATATTATCTGATCATCGATGATACACTTTATCATCGTGGTGTCGATACAATTTTAAGAAGGTGCCTCACTCATGTGGAGGCCGAAATTTTTTTTAAACGATTGTCATGCTGGGGCTTGTGGTGGACACCTGTTTGGATATGCTACCGCACAAAAGATACTCCATGCTGATTACTTTTGGCCTACCATATTTCGTGACTACATCCTCGCAGTCAGAAGTTGTCATGCATGCCAGGAATTTTATCGTAAAATCCATAAACCGCCAGCGCCAATGCATCTTGTTGTCTGTGTGGGACCATTTTCTAAATGGGGCATTGACTTCATGACCTGTAACCCTCGTTCATCCAAGGGGGCATGGTTATATTATTGTCGCAGTAGGCTACTTTACCAAGTGGGTCGAAGAGATGTCTACATTCAACAACACAAGACAAGCAACTGCATTATTTTTCTTTAATCATGTCATTGCATGGTTTGGGGTTCCACAGGCTATAGTTACAAATCATGGGAAGAATTTTTCGTAATCACATGATGACTGAATTGACTGCCAAGTTAGGACCGTCACATGATAGTTCTACTCCTTATTATCCACAATCAAATGGAAAAGTTGAGGCTATTAACAAAATTCTTAAATGAATGCTTCAACGAATGATAGGAGTTCATAAACGAAACTGGCATTTGATCTTGTACTCGGCCTTGTGGGCATACCGAACCTCGGTGAGAAACGCAACCAGATTTACCCCTTTTTCATTGGTATATGGTCTGGAAGCTATCTTGCCAATCCAATGTGAAATACCATTGTTAAAACTCGCAATTGACTTGTTACCTAACATCTCATAAGAAGAAGAATGTCTTTTTAACCTCATCCATCTTGATGAAATGCATCATGAAGCCCGATTGGCCAATGAAGTGCATAAGAGATGTATAAAGGCGCAATACGACAAAAATGTCCAGCCTCGCATTTTCTCAAAAGGTGACTTGGTCCTTATTTATGATCAAGAAGCTGATGTAATAGGTACATGGAAATTTGAGCCATTATGGCATGACCCCTATATTGTCAAAAGAGTTCTTGCTAAGGGTGCCTACGATTTGGTGGATTATGATGGAATTCTGTTGGCGCAGCCCCGAAATGGGTTTTATTTGAAATTTTACTATGTTTAATCATGAGCGCTATAATTTTTTGTATTATATTGTATATATATTCTATTGATTTGCATTCACTGTCTTAGTTTGTTTTTTAGAGTTTTCTTGACGTTAGTAAGATTCTGCTTTACATTTAATCACAAACGTATGATTCTTTGGAACCATTTGTTGGATATGCTGATGGTGCTATCCGTAGTACGTAGAAGCTATCTTGTGCAATATGGGCCATTTTCGCTCCGAATGGTGAGTTAGTGAGTTTTCAAGGGATTTGTAATTGTAGATCGAAAAACAATATCGCTAAGTATAACACGTTGATTGAACTTCTCTCTGATGCCATTTCATTTGGTATTAACCACATTATCATAAGGTTAGACTCACAACTTTTGGTATTACAACTTACTAGTGTTTATACTGTTATAATTCCAACACTGCATTGTATGTTCCTAAGAGTTCGACTTTTGGAAAGACACTTTGATTTTATTCAATATCAACACATTTCCAGAAACTTGAACACATTAACTGATTCTTGAGGTAATCATGTTATAGACGGACGTTTGTAACACATGTAAATATACATTCACATAATTGAATAGGATTATGCAATAAACATAGGAAAACACTGAAATAAAATAGATAAATAGTTATAGGTTTTTACAAAAATTTGTGCCCAAGACACATTTGTCATCTGACCTCAAAATGTATGGAACATTTCAAAATTAAACTAGTGATGCTCATGGTAACATGCTATAGATCTAGCTATCCTATGCAGTAACTGCATCCAGTGGTTAGGAACAGCTATAGTGTGGCACTGCAGTCGCATGGTTAACTCTTCAATCCGGCAATCTGGAATCCTGAAGGTCAACCCCTCTATGTGCTGTCAAAGCTCTGACATAGACTCAACCATGTCTAAATCCTAAAGGACTCCTCTCCTCACAACCCTCTCTGCTGGCTCATCCGCTCCCTGCTTTGGTTCCTCCACTGGTTGAACTCAACCCACATCTGCATTACATTAAAACTTTAGTTTAGTCTTGGGAAAACATCAAAATAAAATAACATTGTATAAACCTTAGAAAAATAAAAAAACATGGTCAAGATATTATTACCGATTGCACCCCACTGAGCGCCCTCTAGTAAAGCTAAGTTTGGATCTCCTTGGAAATCGATGCCTACGTATGCATACTCATCTATGGTGATAACCTGTCGCCTAAAACATGCAAAGAATGCATTCGAGAACACAATTGTTTATTGGCCTGCATGCCTAGCCATCAGTTCTACCTATCTCTGCATCCTCAGATCTCTAGGGTTAAACACACCCAGTGTCACATGTTGAGGCTACATTAGTGGAATCTGCTCTAAGTCAAATGAAATGAGGATCGAACCATAATTGATTTTTTTCTTCCTTCCTCCCTTTTCCTTGTTCATTTGTTCTTTTATTTTAAAAAGTGTAGCTTTAGACCAGTCGAAAACTGTTGGCTCCATGCACTCTAGCACATACTGCATATAAGATATATTTTCTACATGTAGTGTAATGGTGCCGGCAAGCTTTGCAATAATGAATAGAATGGTTCTCAAAGTCAAATCATGAACGTCATGGATGTTTATTTTCCCATCCTTTATTTGCTCTGCCCCTGGATAGAAATATTTGAAAACATAGTCTCTCATAGTATCTCCTCCGAGAGTAGACGCTGAGAGAGAAATGGGTAAGCCTCTCCTTGACAAGCCTATCAGAAAATACACATCCTCCACTGTAATAGGAACCACTTTGTTCCTAATTTGAAATGCCTCAATTTTCGGATCCCGTGCATGAACCAAGAATTCCAAAAGTTCTATTTATTGCCTCATACCTAACAAACGGAAGTACTTTAATAACCCATAATCTCTTAGAGCTCTTACAGTACCCAGATCATTAAGGGAAATCATATTTTTTTCTTCATGCTCTCTTTCTCTCCAAGTAATTATCATTCTAGTTTGATGAATCCCTAAAAAGTAACCATAAGACTCATTAGACTCCTTTTCATGCAAAAAAATTAGGCAAATTTTGGGTAAAATGCAAGAATCAAGAATGTGAATTGTGCCCAACGCAGTCTTGAACAACAGAGAGTGTGTTTCATATGCACCTAGGCTTCATTTTAAGTGCTCCACATTGTAGTTTTTGATGCTCAAGGGTGTGTTTCCCTCTTTTGAAAAATAATTTAACCTAAGGAGCCCGAATCCCTAAAAATTTGCGGTGAAATGAAATGAATTGACTACTGAAAGAAAGACAGGATTTATGGCACCAACCTGGATCAAACGGTGATGAAACCAATCCACAAAATCGATCGCAATCAACGGCTAAAGTTCCGGGGCAAAAACAGGTTCAGAGCTCCTAAATGCAAATGGTAACTTTAAAATAATAAAAATGAATAGTAAAACTCTTTTAATTAGTCATTTGATTATTTGCAAATCATATTTATTGTTGTGAATATGGTTTTATTCTATTTTTATCATGAAACAAGTATTTTTAATCCATTTGATGTTGTTCTGAACAAGTTTTGAAACTGATGAGTAGATTTGTCGTGCATATTTATTTCAAGAATAATTTGACCACAAAGCATACTTTTATCCTTATTTTTCAAGCATTGATAAAAATGAAAAAGGACTTCAAGCACACTTTTATCTCTTTTCGAGCTTCGATAATAGCAAAAAAGGAACCCCTGGAGTCTTCTTTTAGCACTTTTCAGACTCCGATAATGTGAATAGATTGTCGAGCACTTGTATTTTTGAGCTCGTAAAAGTAAATCAATTGATATATACTCAGTATAAGTTTAACCCTTTTTCAAACTGAGATAGATTATTTACGAAAAAGGAATGCCTTAGTCGAACATGACTAGAAGGTTTTCTCAGATATTACTTTACACTTTTTCGGATCTAAGCGACAGCTTTACTAAAAATTACCTATGGATTTTTCTTTCATCCTCTTTTTAAAACTCTCTAAATATGAGAAAGGATCAGGCTTTCACTGTCGTTAGGCTCTTTAAAAGATAAAATAGCGACGGGCTTGTCGATCATGGCAAGAATCGAGTTTCATTCATCGCTAGACTCGTTAAATAATTATTAAATAACGATACATTATTCGCCCGAAGGGTTGAATTATAGATCAAGAATATGTTATCCTCCTCAAGCTTGTTAAAAAATAAAGAGGTACTAGTCGACAAATGACTGGGGAAAATTTGGGAAAGTGAACATAAATTTTTATGGTAGAAGGTTTCTCTTGAACATGACACTTCACTCCATCATCATGACTATTTGGGTTGGGTAATATTCTTGATGGTTCATTCATAACTATGGTTCATCATACCTTCACTTTGGTTTTGGGTCAATTCTGCCAACTCATCTTAGTGTCGTTGATATGTTCAAGATAAGTCATCCTATGAATACTCATCCTTCTGCAATACTCATAAACCTTCATTCTCATGACAGTCATCCCTGAACATTGCTATATCAAGTCATATTGTTTCTCCGAAATTAGTAACTCCCATTTCGCAATAAAGTGGCTTCCTCTCCACGTCAAATGATCATCCAAGAAGTTCACTTAGAAACATCATCTTCCAGTACCATGAGGCTTGTTAAAACATCGAAAAGATCCTCACTTTTGGACTTTTGACCGAAATATTTTGTTTGGTGTTCGACATCAAATGATCTAATCACACCTTACGAAATGTACTGCAGTACCATGAGGGCCATTAACATCAATGGTGGTTCTCTCGTGTTTGTTAATAACTCACATCATTGGCTGGTAATCAAACGATGCCTTACCATGTTTGACTACAAATCATATATTCACATGGCTAGACTTGTACCCGAATGATCGAGTGAACGAGATAAGAAGACCCTTGATCTAGTTTCATCCATCCAGGCTGTGATTCCAGTATTTTTGTACACATCATCTATACAGTGACCTTACATATAGATCTTCATTCGAACGTGGGCCTATATATGTAGGCATGTCTATATTCAGTAACATTCAAATGTAGATGACTTTCTGCACTATGTACATGTTATCAGATAGTTTATGTGCTGAGAATGGGAATGCCTTCCCTCAGAAATTCATCATCAAGAGGATATATCATGATGTAATGTATTGTAAGATTGATGCAGGTCACCACTCTGCTTCAGTTCCAGCCCATCAAAGTGTAAAAAATCCCATTCAAAAAATATTGTTATTATTCTGAATTCATTATTTAGGGGGCAGATGTTATAGGTCAATTTGGGCACCATTCCCAATGACTTGTTTAAACTATACATCATCCCCAGACCAATGAAATAGGGTCTATCATCCCCTATTGTTTCAGTTCCTACATGCCCTAAGACAAAGAACAAGAAAAAATCATCCATGACTTCCATTGCAAGGTTTCCAAGATTTGATGTACAAGATATATCACCTATGAGCTCACCAACGCAGTCTCTCAAGGGACTAAATGCTTTTCATATGTAGTTACCTCCATTCAATGGTGCTCTGCAAAGCACTTCCTGACATTCAAGAGTGTGTTGGTCAAATGGGAGCGAAATTCTCATTGTTCTGGAATATCCACATGGTCATTGCCTTCTAGAAGATTCCATATGTGTCAAACTTCGAATCCATGTGTCCATCTAACACCTTTGAGCTTGGGAACATGTATTTCCTATTATTATAATTTCATTGATTGAGAAACTACCCTCAACTGCTCTATAAATTGAGCATAGATCCTAGTGCTTGAGAGGGAAGGGATTTGGTAAAGAAATGATGAACTGGTTTCTCGATTGAGTGTTTGATTAGAGTGATATTCTGCTGGTGAGATTTTTATTGTGATGAGGTTGGGATGATGCTAGAGTTGGTAACATCAAATCGATCGCTGGTTGTAACCTCCCCCTTCTATCCATTAATAAATATTGCTGCTCATTTTCCCACATATGTATTTGTTTATGTTTCTACTTTTCATATCATGGATTCTTAGCTGATATATATGTTTCATGTTTCATTGATTTAAATAATTAAGAAAAATAGGCATCTGTATATTGCAATCTCTTTGTTTTTTAGTGTTTATACTTGCAGGAACTAGTTTGGCGATCAATTTTGGATTGGAAGCTACAGCAAGAGCGACAGAAGGAGAATAGGAAGTGCTTGGATCTCAAGTAAGTTTCTCCATATTTCTATGTGTCTATTTACTCTTAGGAAAAGTTCCTACAAAGTCTTTGATTTGTTGATCTAAATACATAGCACCACATTTAGGGAATGTTTTTTATCCGTAATTCATAATTCCACATAACACGAGAAAATAATGTTTCCACTTCTTTACGCTTTGAACTAGTGCATATAATTATTTATCATATGTAGGATATTTGGCTACTGCTAAAATAAAAATTTCAGAATGAAAGCATATAGGTATTTTGTGTTGGAGAAACATAACTCCCATAGCATAGTTACTTGCATTTGTTTCTATCTCGAATGGCTGCTGCAAATCCAACAAAGAAAATACAGGTGCAGTACTTATTTTTCCTTTAATTTTATCAAAGGCTTTATGTTTTTTTCCTCCCCAATGAAACTCTTATTTAATACTTTTTAAATCATGAAAAGGAGCTGCAATAAGGGGGAAGTTTGCAATAAAATTTCTCTAATACTGAGCTGCACCTAAAAAGATCCTAACTTATGTAGCAATTCTTTGGCATGGAAAATTTAAAATAGACTGGGTTGATATTTAACTCACCATTCCCTACAATATATCCTAAGTAAACTAATGAAGTTCTGCAAAATTCACATTTGGACAGTTTTACATATAATTGTTCTTTTCTTAGGACATATAATACCTACTTTACATGCTTTACATGATCATTTAAATTCCTACTAAATAGAATAATATAATCTAAGTAAACTATTACAAAATTATCTATGAATGGTATAAATACATCATTCATGATGTGCATAAATTTAGTTGGTGCATTCGTCAAGCCAAAAGGCATGACCCTCCACTCGAAGAGTCCTTTCATGGTCTTGAAAGTTGTCTTCCAACTATCCTGTTCATCAACTCTCATTTGATGATATCCACTACGCAAATCCAGCTTAGTAAAATATATGGCATCCTTCAACTGATCTAACAAGTCATCAATATATGGAAGTAGATAACGATTCTTTATTGTGATCTTGTTCAAGGCTCCGAAGTTGAAACATGTCCTCCATGAACCATCTTTCTTTCAAACAAAAAAAATAGGTGAACCACACAGATAAGTGCTTGGATGAATCATACCTTGATCAAGCAGTTCCTGAACCTACCTCTTTATTTATTCATTCTCTAATGCTGATAATCTATACATCCAATGTTGGGTAGAGAAACATCCTGTTGCAACTAAATTTCATCTTCAATTTTTCGCTTGGGAGGACGACTTTAGGTTTTTGAAAAAAATCATTTTACTCAAAATAACTTTAACAATATCTTCTTTCAATTTGAGCTGACATCCTTTGAAGGCATTGGAATTTGCAATGTCCTTTATTTTTACAACCATAACCATGAACTGTTTGCTATAATTTATTATTCTCTTCGTTTGTCCCAAGTTGATGAATGAAAAATTATCTTTGAAGTTATGAGCTCTGACGGTGTAATTTACTCCATATTTAGTTAACTGATATTTGTTTTCTTCTCGATAGAAAATAGCCTTTCTGTTATCACCCAAAATTTTTCAAAATTTTACTGGAAATGTGTCAAGTTGGTCTTTATTTTAGTTAGGTTGTACAACATCATGAAATGATAAATTTTATGATGAACTTAGGTTTTAAGTTTTCTCGTAGGATGTTAGAAATAAGCCTAAGCCACATCAAAAGGATAGGTTTTGAGTAGATACCTTGAAGTGACCTTAAATCCTAAATCTGGCCATCTGTCAAAATTTATCTGAGTCCACAGCAAATTTAGTACAAAATTAATAGAATTCGCTGTGGAAACACCTTGTAGTTCCCTAGCAAAACTGACACTTGTCAAATGAAATGTGCTATGAAAACTGTGTCAGTATATAACGGTTTTCTCCATAATTATGAATGGTTAATATTTGAGAGTTTCAAGGACATTTTGCCAGAGTAAAGTCATCATTCAAAAGTTACGCATTTTTTAACATCAGCCACCATTTTTCTAATGCCATCTCATTCTGATTTTCATATGATCCCTCATTCCTCTCACTCTGTTTTTCCACTTTCGTAATTTGATACCAAAGAAACTTTCTGTCAGTTACATCTCTAGTAGAAACCTTTTTGCTATATCAGTTTCCTTCTACCATAACAACTCACTGTCATCAAGGGTTTTTTTCCTAAACAGCTGTAAAGATACAAAGAAGGCCATCGCTGCATAACATAAGAAATGGCTACACCAAAGAAGGTTTATAAAGGAGGTCTGTCGTTTAGGTATGAACCTATAAATCCAAGTTTCATCATGGAAGATCCATATTTCGTGGAGCTCTTTACAAAAGCAGGCTGCGTTCAGTTCTGCGAGAAGTTGCAAGGTCATCACCAACAGGTATCACAAGACTTCATACTCAATTTCAAAGGCACATATACAAAGGTCGGTTGTCTTCATGTTCCAATTTCGCCAGATAGCATTTCAAAAGCAACAAGGATTCTGAGGACTAGAGAAGAATTTTTTAAAGATACCAAGTTTAATTTGAAATTTTTTGATGAATATCTAAAACCTGAACATGTAGGGATTAAAATGACTGAATGGATTCCCAGAACTTGCCTTAAAGATAACTATTCAAAATTATTGATAGTCATACAGAAATACTTGACATGTGAAGGCCAGTTTCAAACAATCTACATGTATCATTTAAAACTATTACTTCATTTTATAGGGAAGAAGTTGATAGATATTCCATTTTATCTTTTTAGAAGTCTCGGAAAAATGGCAGACAAGGTGCAAGGGAGACCTGAAAGAAATGAAACTTCCATTTTTCACCATGGACTGATGAAATTGCTAGTTCTGGAGGAATTAAATAAATTAAACAGAGACTGGGCATTGTTCTTGTTCATGAATGGGTATGAGTTATATATTTTATCTCCAAGAAAAGCCTCGAAGCTCAAAGTTTCTTCTTCTAGGCCAGAGATGAATGTCACTACAGAGTTAGAAGGAAATCAACAAGAAGGTTTAAAATCTACAGATAAAGACATGGTAGAAGAAGTTAATTTCATCCCGGAGACATCATCACCTATAGCAACTAACAAGCACATCACATATAGCAAGACTAAACCTATAGAAAAAATGTCTAAAAGAAATACTAAGGAAAGTGTTGGAGTTAAAGGCAGACTTGAAGACATTTTGCAAGCAAGAGACATTGCAGAAACCCCTGTAGTGAAAGCAGCCGAGGTTAAAAGATTCCAGGTAAAAGGAAAGGGAATTTTAGCCAAGAAATTAGAGTTTCCTTCAGAAGATTCAGGTTTTCTTTTCAAACCTTGAAAACCTTTCACTAGATCACAGACCTACGAAACTATCACTATTGGTAATAAGAAGCAGAAGGAAGATAAAGGAAAAGGAGCAGTGGCACAAGAAGTTAGAGTCATATCTCCTATTGAGACAAAGGTTACCAAAGAGAAGAGGTATCAATCAAAAGAAAATATTCAAAGGAAATCTGAAGTAGACTCTTTTAAAGGATAGAGCAAGGACAAGGAAGAAGCAGTCAAACAAAGAAAGGAAAAAAATAAATTCATAGAAAAAATTGAAAAGGAGATTCTTTAAGAATAGTTGAGAACTATTAAGGATGAGTTGACTAAGACAAAGAGAGAGCTGGAAAAATGCAAGCAAGATAGACAAATGATAGATGAGTCGGAGAAGAAAGTGAATGACCAGGTTAATCATTTTGAGAATTCTATTGGAAAAACCAGAAATTTGCTGAAGAGAACACAACCTTTACGCATCATGATGTCACATACAAGGAAGAGGAACTTATGGTTACAATAAGAGAGGAGAAGTCTTCAAATACAAGTCAAAGATTTGAAAGAAGATATGGAATTGATGAAGACAAAATCAGAGAAAAAATACTTGGAAAGAGGAACCATGGAAAAAACTATTGAAACTGCTCAGAAATAAACTGCTGGTAAATAAGAAGTTAACAAATGGATTATGGATCTTTTTGTCTTATATTATCACAAGTTACATGCAGGTATGTTCATGGAATTTTCCAAAGCTCAAATCTTAAGTTTTGTCAAGTCCCTAAAATATTAGGTAATTCCGCAGCATAAGCCAGTCTTAAAGCTCATTTTCTGCTACAGAATTTCTGAAGAATCCTTTTTGGTTTTAAGGTACCTAAAATGATAAGGAGGAAGAATTTTGAAGGTTGTGTTTGATTTTTTTTAACTACTTAACATCCTCAAATGAATAAAATAAATCAAAAGAGTATCACATATCATCTTTTCGTTTGTGCTACTAAACTAACTACGAAAGTAGCTCAAAACAGAGTTTTGATAGCAAGGTTAGTTTTGATGGTAAATTCTGGGGAGATGGAGAAAGGTAAACAAAAACTTAAAGTTGTTCCCCATTAGAATGACAAAGAATATCAAGGAGTTGAAAAAGAGTATTAGATCAGTGATTTTCCAAGTGAAGATATTCATTTAAGGGTATAGTTTGAAGACACTAGTCCACATGTTGCCAAGTCATCAAACTGGCATCTCCTTAATAATAGGAAGTGTAACTTCATGAAGGCAGTTATGATATTAATGTTTTGTTGATGGCTAGCATGGCTCAAAGACATGGTTCCTTTCGAGGAAGATTTACATCACTTTAGTTTAAATGTAATAATTAGGTTTTTGAGTCATAGTAGGACTCTAACTTCTGATTCGAAAAGGTGTCAGTCTTAGTTTTAAAGATCTAGTTAGTAGTTAGATTTGGTGTTAGTAATAAAATTTAATGGTCTAGCCACTTGGAAGACTAGATGTAAAGGAAAGATTCCTATTAGTAAAGACTTCGATGTATTCAAGGTTGGAAAATTTTATCAAAAGACTACTTTTGTAAACCTCTGGATGGACTGATATATACAGAAGCAGTTTAACTTTTTCGGACTTGAGATTCTTTGCATATTTCAATGAGTTTATATATTATCTTCAAAATGTTTCCCTTTCATATTTGTAATGCTTATTACTCAGAATTCATGGTTAGTCATGCGCTGACTTCCGTTAAGTGTTGAACTATGGTCAGATGAGTTTTTTAGGTCCTATCTTTGGAAGGTTTTATTCAATGTTTTTAATGCTTATTACTCAGAATTCATGGTTATTCATGCTTTGACTTCCTTTAAGTGTTAAGCTTTGATGAATCTCTTTTAATACTTTCTTTTTCAATACCTTGATGTATCATTACTCAAAATTCATGTAACACATGCTCTGACTTCCTTTGAACCTCAAGTTATTGGGATTTTCCTGAATGTGTCACTCTTTCATTGAAGTCTATACAAGTCTCAGTTTCTATAAGAAGAGCTTTTGTTATCTTTATCCCTGTCACTGACTCCATATCCCAATGGTAGCAAGCCTCCATATTTTCAACCTATAAACATACAAAACCAAGACACATACAGTTATCCATCTATCTATATCATTATTCCATATCATTAATCCTAGAGAGAGCCCTCTCAGGCTGAGGAGGCTAAGCCTCAGTCAAAATATTGGTTTGAAATAGTTACACTGAAGTTGTCTAATTAGCAGCCTATCAGGTCCGATTTTGGTGACAACATTTTGGTGCGTCTGCCGGGAGCCTGAAGGTAACTCATTCCCAAAATTTTGAAGCTGAACTTCTGAAGGTAGTAGGAGCTCAGGAAACTTTTCAAGGCTGCATCTACCTTGGTGACTCCACACATCAAATAATCAAATTGGAAGGTGAATCCACGTAAATATCAGTAGCTTTATGAAGGTTCAAGATGAGTTCCATTGCAAGAATAAATTCCAGGTATGCCCCTATGAATCGGTCTCATATCCCTAGGTTTCAAAATCCTATGCCAAAGGTTGAATGGTTAGATGATCTTCCAATATTTAAAGATGAGAAGAAAGACAATGTTGCTCTTCATTTGGTTAGGTTCCATATGCATGTACAGAGTCTTAAGGTTCAGTTCCCTGAAGATTGTCTCATGAAGATGTTTATGGCCACCTTAGAAGGAAAAGCATGGTCTTGGTATGAAAGCTTGCCAAATGGTTCACTATATTCTCTTGTTGATTTCCATGTTGCATTTTATGAGATGTATAAAGAGTTTCATCCCTCCTTATTGTTGGTTAAATACTGTTGTAAACACTCTGTGAGTTTTATTGAATATTTGGAGAATTGTTATGAAGATGATGAGTTCATGGATGAGGAAATTTTAGAGGCCCTTCATGACAGTACCTTTCATCAATAAGAAGAACACAAAGAAGAAAGGATAAAATCTCCATTGGATGAAAATGAAACCCAACAGGAGTTTATTTATGAAAATCATGTTACATCCTCTAAGTTTGATGTAAAGTTGCAGCAGACTTGTCAGTCTTTTGATCATCAAGAGTATGAGAATCATTGCAAACAACAAGAGGAAATTCTGGGAGATAGTTTCTATAACCCTCAGGGTGAGGAAAGGGTTGATTTTTTATGTCATTCCATGCAGCAACTTACATCAAAAAATGATCATATTAATGAGGAAGAATACATTGTTTGTGGGACCCATTTTGAACAGCACTTGGATAGCATACAAAATAAATCTTATGTGGCTAAGAATCAGTTCTCCAAAGTTATTGAATGTTATGAGTATCATAAAAAATATCATGTCTTATTTGACCCTATAACTGAATACATGGAAGAGTTTTTCAGTCCAGTTTTCCAGTTTCATTTTCATTATGAAGATCAGATACATTATAAGTTACCTTGGTCATTAGAGTATCATGTCTACTTTGGGTTCAAATGAAGTCAAGAGGTTCAAATGTCAGATAAGATAAAATATTGGTGTAATATCCCAAAATAGGGAAATTCTACACAATCGGGAATGTCTTAAGATATTCCAAATGTGGATTTCCAGCAATACATAAACATGCCAATGGAGTAGCAGTGATACATTAATACCAAGAATGCCGGAAGATTCACATAACCATTACATTAGATTATAGCAGCAACAATGTATACAAGATCTTGACGAAATAATCTCTCAAGCTAGGCAATGTAGCCTCAATAAAACATATACATGAAAAATGGAGAAATACTGCTACATGAAAGAAGCCATGGCTATGACTGCACAGTCTATGGAGTATAACTACTACAAACTAATGTAAATACATGAATATAGCAATGTCGAGCTCAAAAAAATATGGGGGAGTAAGATCTCAACCCCTGGATACAACAATACACAATCCTTAGAAGGATTGGCTGAAATATACACAAAATGGAAAATCTACAGAAATGTCGGAGTAGATGGGTAGCAGCTGCTACTCAAAAATTGGAAATGGATGAAGATAGTTGATGATGCTGCATATTATGGCTGAATCTCATCCAATGGATCTCTCAGGTGAAAGGATGATCCAATCCCTGAAGATCTCACCCTCCAAAATAGTGGAGCAAGTCCCCACTGCAATTTCACTCAGAAATAACACAGTCTAGAGAAGGGATTGCGCTGTTGGTGATGGGAAGTGCTTAGAATGATGCCAAAGATCATGCAATATGCTCCAAATTCTTCCAAAATGATCTCCCAAAGGAAAGAGAGACTCCTCCTCTGAAGAATAGCTGATGGAAGTGGTGTTGTGAACCCTCACTACAACACCCTGCAACACAACATTATTCTGCTGCAGAAATAATGCTGTCTTGGAGGAGGATGCTTGGCCTCAAGCCTGGATGTGAGGAAAATCAGTACAACTCCTTCAAGAGGCTTCTCAAGGAAGGAGAAGGATTCCTAAATAGGGAATCCTTGTGCTAAGTAGCACTGCAACTCTGCTAAATAGCAAGAGAATGCGCAATGTCTGAATAGACAAAGAAATCAATAATCCAATTCATGAATAACAATGACTGCCTTTCCCTCCTTTTAAACAAGTGAAAGCTCTCTCTCCATGGGTCCCACTCATTAGGGTTTCCTCCACCAAATTTCCTCTTCCTCATTCACACTGTGTTGTCTTCCAAAGTGATCCACTCCTCCTATGGCAGCGCTGTTGACTTGGTCAAACCTAACCTTGTCTTCATGCATTTTCCCCTTTTCACACTTGACGGTGAAAAATAGAGCTACTCTGATGATCCATTTCACATTATGAGGGATTTCATTCAAGTTTTCAATGAGCACGAGCTTCCTTACCCATTTATTTGGCTGCTAGGTGATAAAAAAAAAATTTAATATTCCTTTTAGCTATGTGCTAAAATGGGAATATTACAGTCCTCCCCTCCCAAATGTTGCTTTTCCTCAAGCAAATGCAAGGGTAGAACTGGAAAATCTCCACCCAAGGCATGGAGTTTGAAATGTGTTGAGGAAAATCTTCCCCATATGGATCCTCCATCCCCCAAGCAATCTTCCATACAAAATGAGTTACCTCCCAACATGGCAACTCCTGAAAATCGTCTTCCACCTTTGGCTCCTGTAATATAGGTGGGATGGAAATCTGATCTTGGTAGAAAAAATAGCCTACCCCACGCTGTCCTCCTATCCACTTAGGATAAGTGCAGAGTATATGCTGATCTTGGGCTGCAATAATGTCTCCCTTAAGTGGCAAGATGAAGTTTAGACCTTCAAGGATCTCTCCTCCAACGTTATGAAACATGTTGTCCCAAACCATCTCATATGTGATGAGTTGGAAGTCATCATCATATGGAACCCAATCAATCATATGGCTCACCTAAAATGGGAACAAATTTTTTTCTGTAGTGGCCACATACTCTCTCATGCTCCCATTAGAACATGCAAGAAAATAATGTGGGAGGTCTCTCCCTCAAGGGACACATCCAACCAATGTGCCATTCCCCCAATTATGCTGCCCACAGATATAATAAAAACAACAACATAAGGAACCATAATGGGAACCATGCTTGCTCTCATGTGTAACAAGGAAGAAAGAAAATGGTCCCTCAATTGTAACCAACGCAGTTTGGCCCTCAACTGCAAAAGAGTGTGACAAAAAGTGTGGCTACTCAACTAAATGCTTGTTGTTCCACTTACCTCATATGTATGGAGAAAGTGAATGATGTATGGTGCAAGGCGAGCATGTCGTCCAAAATACATTTCCTCCCCAAATCCTACTAGGGAGTGGTCACCAATATTGGTCATGGCCTCAAGTAGACCATGGGGCCTAGAAAAAAGAATGCTTCTCCTTGGCGCAACATCCTGTACATGTATGGTTAAGGGACGCATTTATACATTATACAAATCATTATGCAATTAAACAAAACCCTTACCATAAGTCTTGCTCATGCAAATGGAGTGGGCCATAGATGAGTCTCCTCTCATCCTCATAGAGAAAAGAGGTGGTTGTGCTTACTTCCCCAAAGAGTTATGTTTCTCCTCCATCTACACATGATCCATGCATATCCTCATATGTTGATCATACAATATCGTGCAAGTAAAATGATCCTGGGAATATTCCATCAACAATCGGGAGCTCCAACATGGATTCTGTCATATGGTTATCTTCTCCTTCGACATCTCCCATGCCAAAGATGCAAGTTGGAAGGCTGCTATCCTTCCCCTGTTGCTTCTGCCACAACGCAGAATCTAAAATGAGAGTGGGTACAAATGATGTTGAGAGAATGTCTCTCTCCTCCTTGAGTCTACCCAAGAATCTCAGCGCTGTAAATTTTCCTCCCAAGGTCTCCACTGCTCTGAAACCAATGAACAGTGCCTCAAAATGTGAAGTGTCTCTCATCATCTACTGATCTAGTGGTCTCCTTGGTAAAATGTCTCCATGCAATGAGACATCATCATCAAGAGTAGGCTGCATGCATGAATGGAAAAACTTGTCCTTGCTCTCACTGCGCAATCCAGTCTCCCTCTTAGGTGCATCAACCTCATGACATAGACAGGGATGTGTGCTCTTCATCACATGATGCTGATCATCCTCCCTATCTCTCCCTGGTATCTCCATAGTTCCACACCTTATCATCAATGGCACATGTATAATTTGTGCCTTGATCTCCATATATGAGATCCTGGGGAATTTCTTGAAATGATACAAGAATCCCTCTAGTTGGAGCAAGAGCTCCTCCTTCCTCTGCATGAGGTGCTAGATCAACTCCAGATCTAATAGCGATGTTTCCCTTAGCTTCTTCAGCATGAATGGGAAACCCTCCAATAATGTTGCTGCAAATATGGAATTTCTCCCAAGGTGGAAGTAATTCCTGATGTTCGAAGGCCAAGGAGCATCCCCTTTGCACCATGATAGTGCCATCTCCTACTCCTACAACATCATACAAGAAATGAGAGCAAATCTTCCCTTTCTCTCCGAAGAACAACCCAACCAACAAAAGTTTTTGCTGCTTCCTTATGCTCTCATCATACAAGACATGTGATGAAGACATAGTGAATGATATGAATGTTGCATCATCACTATGCATCCATACTCTTTTCTGCTCCATGATGCCAGCATCCTGCCACATCTTCTCCATCCTCATACCCTTGGAAAGAGTGTATGCCAAGTGATGGCCAAACTCCTTCAAGAGTAAACAGAGCAGCCAAGCCTCCTGTTGCCAGATATAATAAATTTTCAAGTATCTTACCAGATTTTTGCTCACCATCCACATCCACTCAATCAATTGTGGATGTCTCCTTCCACCCTTCATCTTGGTACTCCTCCCATGAGGGCTACCATCATCCCAAATCATATTTCTAAATTTCACGGATCTTAAAATGCAATCTTCCCGAGGATCAATTTGACCCTACAAGGACCCAAATAGGTGGTCGGAAAAAACCTCCCATCATGATGTGCATGGCTCAAGAAATGTCCAACACAATCATGAGAGATGTTATTCATCCGAAGATGTCCTCCATCTTCTATCTGCTCCTATGATAAGGGAATAACCTCCTCAAACTGTTGAAGAATATTGCACTCCATGATGTGTGGGCATGCACCTCCACTGAAATCTCTCTTGAGATCTCCTCCTCATGCATGGTCCTCCAAAACCAAAGAGGCCTTGGATCTGTTGTCAGTAGAAGTCTCTCTTTGAGCTGTGGCATGGTCATTGAGAGAGTGTCATCTGGAGAGGAGAAAGAGTTTCGTATCTCTAGATTTCTAATCCTTCTCACTAATTCCTTCATGGATTCCTGAATGAAGCTGTCCTTTGAGTGCTCACATGAGGAATGGCTCCTTGTAATATCCCAAAATCAGGACAACTTAACAAGCATGCACTAAAAATGAATTTCCAGCAACTTATGCTATAAAATAACAAAAATAACTCTTGGATCCTGTATATCAGCCAATATACAACCTAAATACAAGAATAAAGATGAAACAAATAAAACTAGGTGGGTTAAACAGATCTCCCACACCTAGGATGGAAAAAAAGAGCAAAAACCCCAGTCACTGCAACACAAGAAATACTGCATAAAATTGACTCCGCAGTCTAAGAGAGGGTGTGTCCATAAAAATGATAGAGACAAATAGATCTGGAATTATATTATTCAATGTTCTCAGAAGAATGAGATCTAGTCTCATTTATACAAAATGCAAGAGAACCCCGCAAGGGTTTCTTGTCAAACACTCTGAATACAAATTGTGATTTTCAGAAAATTACTGAATAATAAGTGAAAATAAATCACATGAGTGTAAAAGGATATAAGAATGAAGATCTAATGTAGATCTGATCAAGGTTATTCCCCCATGGAAGAATCCATCCTCCAATCACAGGAAAACTCCCCAAAAGAGCTACAAAAGTCACTGCTAAAACTGCCTTGCTGGAATTGTTGGATCCCTGTAATAAACAAGATTGGAAAAAGTCCGACTGCAGGGAGAACATCGTTTCAACCACTTTGGGATTCTAGGATCTATCCCTCTTGAATCCAGAGAGGGATCTCTCCAATAAAGTGCAAAGATGGATTTATCTTTAAAAAGCTTTTGGGTAATGATATTAGGCTAGTTATGAAGTTCAAGAGTTTTGTTTTGTTTTGGATGGTTGAGCATGATTATTATTTGAGGGGAAAGTTCTAAATGGAAATATTTTCAAAGGTGTGAAGTTGCAAGCAATCAGAACAATCTTTGGCCAAAAAGATAGATAATTGTTGGTTTTAGTCCAATGGGCTATGGAGTCATAATAGGATTTAATTGAAACAACAAGGAGCAAGAGCGGTCCATGGGGAAAGTCATCTATGTCTAAGGATCTCTTTTAAAGTTGATTTTATGGAATGTAATGATACAACAAGAAGGGGAATTAAACAAATGAAGAATAAAGAGTAGCCCGGGATCTGGTAAGTACTTTGAAACTAACCAGCCTTTGACATACACTTAAGAAAGACATAAAAGTAATCTAAGATCTGGTAAGTACTTCGAAACTAGCTAGCTTTTGATGCACTTTCAATAGAAAACATTTAAAACACAAAGGGAAACTTTAAAGCAACTGTTGGATAAGACACTAGCGGGCAGGGCTCACCACAAACCTCTCCTAGCTCTGCTTTACTTGGTGAACTTTCAAGACAAACACAAAGATAACAAAGAATGGTCTAAGATCTGGTAAGTACTTTGAAACTAGCCATCTTTTAACACATTCTTAGGGAAACTTTTAGACAGTCTTTGGGGAAAAAACTAGGACATGGCTCACTATAACTTCCTTAGTTCATCTCTACTTAACATAAACTAAAAACAACATTCAAGAACAATATTTAGCTAATACATTAGGACGAGGGAACGCCAACATTCCTAACTGCTCGAAACTGAATTAAATCATTCCTAAACAACACAATTTGGAAGAAAACATTTAGATAAATCTTATCAATCAGAGAAGGGTACTGATATATAGTAAATCCTAACTCTATGCTTGTTGTGCTTTATCAGAGAATATGGAAAAAGTGAAAACATAAATAAAATAACAATTTACAATAAGAAATAACATCACCGTCAACATAGACTAGGATCCCATAAATCAGCTTGTATTGATGCTTCAAACCAGTTACAGTTTTAAGTCCAATGCTTCAATTCAACAATCATATTCACTTCTCAGAATAACTTATCTAATCACAAGAAGAGCTTCAAGAGCCCATGAACACTATTTACAAGTAGAAGTCTCAAGCTCAAGTATATTTCAAAGTTCAGCAACCAACAATTTCTCATCTTCTACAGAAGTACTTATTGAAGAAATGAGGAGGTGGGAGGGGATAAAGATCTCCCAGGGTAATTAATACAGACTTAAGACTTCTCGGCCTTTGAGGGGCTCGATGGAGAAGTTCACAGATGTTCTATCTGTATTAATGTTTTACATTTAAGATTTAAGCTCGGTGGGAGCTTTTGTTGACTTTAAGGCTCTGTATTAGTTCTGAAATAACTCTGCTGATATTTTTCATTAAGTTCATTTGGAAGAATTAACTATTTGGCTGCACTGAGGAAAATATCTTCTTTTCTGATTATAACTCGACCTCTGTTTGAATGCTTTGAGGCAACAGGTGGAACTGTGGTAGCTGAGAGGAATCAATGGGCCTCTAATGTGGCGGTGGAGGCTCTTCATGACTGATAAATCCCTTAATTTGTCTTTTAATTGTGTTTAATTTAATGGATTAGGCTTTTGATAATCAATCTTAGCCGTAATCCATTAAAATATGGAATTCATCTTCAATATTCAGTTCTGTTGTGGTAGGTATTCAACAATGATACTCTTTTGTTTTGATTTAATTCAATGTGTCTTGTTGATGTGTAGGTTCTGCAAAAGGCCCATATGGCACCGATGCCCATGAAGCACCGAAGAGACATGAAGTTTGGACCCTGTTATGATCTTTCTTTATGCACAAAGGTGTGGGGGATCGTCATCCTCGGCCTTTAGTTTTCCTTTAATATAATGGAAAAACCATGGAAACCTACAAAACCAACAAAAATTAGAAAATCCTGCGTTATTGGGGTAAAAACTGCTTTGGAGGTGGAGAGGAGGAGTGTGGCTGTTGGATGGCATCATCCAACGGTGGAGATCCGATGTGGAGATCAAATGGGACTGTTCAGAAAGAAAAATGGTGTCAATTAAATCAGAGTCGTTGATTGCGCAGAGATCAACGGTTGGGATTGGTTGTGATTTAATAGTGTGAAGGAGTCACATTGTTTGAAAAATAGAAGAAATGCAAATAAATGGGGTCAAAACCTTTGTTTCAGAGGAAATATGGTAAAAAAATAGAGTTGGGGGTTCAGGATGATCGTGGGCTGTCGGATGAGATCTGCCCACGAGATCAACGGTGGAGATCATGTGTTGAAAACCCTTGGTGAGGGTGGAGGGCGATAGTGTAAGGCCTGACTAGATTTGGGCCGTTGATCTACAAAGATCAACGGTGGGGAGCATGCATGATAACACACAATGGAAAATGAGGAAAGTGGTTTCGAGAGGGAAAAACAACTATTTTCGCATGAGAAAAAGGTGGGTAGGCAGTATTGCCTTTTTGAACACGATATGTGTCCCCGCCTGACACATGGCATTTCAAAACAGCTTATATCGCGTGATTTTTGAAAATTATCCTCCGTGCTTAAAGTTGCGTGATATGGGATACTGACTGTTAGATCTGGGGTCCCAGATCTGACGACTGAGAGCGAGCGTGAATTTGGAAAGATGCGCGAGAAGAAGCGGGAAGGGCGGTTTTATTGTGGACCATCCGATCAGGGGATCAATGGTGGAGATTAGTTCTGGAGGGAGGCAGGACCCACAGGAGGCAGGCCTGTCGGGTTAAATATGAGCCGTTGGATGTGAGGATCAACGGTGGAGATTGCATCTAGGGTATAAACGAATTAATACACAGGTGGAGAGAGGGGTTAATATGGGCCGTTGATCTACAGAGATCAACGGCTGCAATTGGCCGAAAAAAATTATGAGCGGAGTTGCATAAAATATAACCAAAGTTGGAGGATCAATCTGGACCGTCCGATCTGGACACTGGTCGTCGATCTGAGGATCAGATCGACGGTGGGGAGTGAGTCGGAGGGGTTCAAAAGGTGGAGGAAGGGTTTGCAATCAGAGCAAATGAGGGCCATCGGATCTGGGATAGAGCAGATAGATCCAATGGTGGAGGATTCATCAGGGAATGCCAATCGAAAGGGGGAACACATGCACCCACAAAAAATTGCGATGCGATGCTGCGCTGATCGTTGATCGGCTAAAGATCGACGACAGATTTTGTTTTAAATCATGCCCCGGCATAAACCCTTTATAATTCATGAAAACCCAAAATTTTATGAAAAGCAAAGGTTTTATGGTTGGGGCGGGATATATATATGATATGGTTTGGCACCCGTTTGCAGGGCCATGGTTTATATGGAAAGTGATAGGCTTGGGGCTTATATGTATTGGGGCCAATCACATCAGAACTTCAGATTGGGCCTTTGGGCTTTTCAATCTACCCATTTAGAATTTTCCAATGCGATAATGCTCGGATCGTTTGATCAGGCTTTGAGATCAACGGTCGTTATCATTTAGAACATTGTATTGGCGCGTTTAGACTAAACTTAGGAAAAAGTGGGTTTATGGAATTACAAAGGAAAAAAAGCAATCGGGAATGGTTTATTACAAGGTTTTAAGCGCCGTATTGTGGGTACGAGGGTTATATGAATCAGTGATTGGACCGGGGCTTATGTAATAAAGGGCCAATCACATCAGAGGTCTCAACTTAACAAAAAGACTTGCGCGCTCTATTTTTTCCGATGAGATAAGCACCGAAAGGGCTTAGCACTTGGTTCTTAGCGCCAGGGCATGTGGTGGGGAAGTGGTTAGGACTTAGCCCAAAGGGGCTTAAGCCTGCAATACAAAAACGTATTTTTTATGAAATTTTCAGAGTTTTCTGATGGATTTGGGGGTTTCAGCAGAGTTTAAAAAGGAGTTTTAAACTCTGTAAAGAGGATTTTATGAAGGGGAAATGGAGAAAAATGGAAAATAGAGGAATTTCGTGGGGAATCAAAGGGGTAAAAATGAAGGTTAGTTTTGAAGTGGATGGAGGGGAAAAATGGATTTTGCAGCAGTCTTTCCTCTATGAAATCAACAGAATTTTCTGAGTTTGAAATGGAAACAGTAGTGAAGATTTGAAAAAAGGGCAAGATGTCTTCATGAGTCTTCAAGAGATAACATTTTTAGCAATAAAAATTTTTCTTGAAGGCTCCAAAATGTTTTGGCCACCTTTTGATATAAAATTTTTTATAGGTGGCCAATAGGAATAACGTAATTTCTGAGTGTAATGCTGGAAATGATGGTAATGTGTTGGCCTACTGCCAAATATCTGATATCAGCCCAGGAATTATCCAAACTAATCCTCCAATGGAAGGAAACCTCCCTCCTATGCAAAACCACTTCCCCAACAACACCCAACAACTCAACTCAACCTCCTGCAGAAAATGCGTTGAACCTGTAGACTGAAGCTTGGCACCAATGTTGGATGTGAGGAATGATGGATCAGATCTCTCCCAAGGGTTACCTAAAGGGAAGAGAAGGAATTCATGAACAGGAATCCCTTA
This sequence comes from Pinus albicaulis, assembly GCA_034641835.2. Taxonomy (NCBI): domain Eukaryota; kingdom Viridiplantae; phylum Streptophyta; class Pinopsida; order Pinales; family Pinaceae; genus Pinus; species Pinus albicaulis. The sequence goes on along the minus strand of CM076573.1, from coordinate 57,213,613 downwards.
GTGCTAAGCAGCACCGACAATCTCAGCTAAACAACTAAGAGAGAAAAAGTCTAAGTAGACATGAAAATGTAATACATAAGATAACGTCCAAATGGATGCCATCCTCTTCCTTATAAACTAAGTGAGCCTTCTCACCTTGGGTCCCACTCAATAGGGTTTCCACCTCCACACAAACAATATCCCTCTAAAATTGCGTTGTGCCTTCATTAGAGTCACTCCTCTAAACTGTGCTGTTTGATTTGGTCAAAGTTGACCTCTTCAACTTGCTTCAGCCTTTTTCACACCTAAGGGTCTTCAATCTAGCTCACATATATCTATCTAGGCTAAGCCTCATTCACATTGAGCTCTTCTATTTGCTGATCCACTCCTCCTTCATTTATGTTGTTGACTTGGTCAAACTTGGTCTTGTCCACATGCAAAATATCCCTGTTCACACATGAGAGTGTAAAATCCAGCTGGTATTATGATCCCCTTACACAACATGAGGGATTTATCCTTATTTCTGTAATGCATGGGTCTCCTCACCCTTTTATTCATCTCTTAAGTGACAATGGAAAAATTCAATATTCCAAATTACTACATGCAAATTTTGGAATATTACAGTCCTCCCCTCCCAAATGTTGCTTGTCCTTAATCAACTGCAAGGATAGGACTGAAGAGCATCCTATTTTCTCATGTAGCAACCTCATAAGATAAAATCCTCCAAGGATCAAGGTGCTGCATCATCAATATATCTCCAAGTTGCCCCTCCCAAGTAAACAAGCTAGCCTCTGGTGTACACCCCAAATAGTTATCATTATGTGACAATTTAATATCAATGGAGGCAAAAATGGGTGGTCTAAAGGCCTAATTGAGTCACGAGGTCTGATATACATTGGGATATACCATCCTCAGATGAATCTCCCATCCCCAAGCTATCAACCATACAAAATGAGCCACCCTCCAAAATGGTAATTCATGCAAATCATCCTCCACCTCAAGCTCCTGCAAAGTAGGTGGGATGAAATTTTGAACATGGTAGACAAAGTAGCCTACCCCATGCTATCCTCCTCTCCACTTAATATAAGTGCAGAGATTTTGTTGATCTTGGGCTGCAATAAGGTTGCCCTCAAGTGGCAAGAAGGAAACTAGATCTCCAAATATCCCTTTCCCAACGTTGTGAATCAAGTTGGCCCAAATCATCTCATACATAATGGATAAGAAATCACCACCATATGGCATCTCATCCATCTCATGGCCCTCCTCATAAAGAAACAAATATTTTTCTGTAGTGTCCATGTCTCTCCCCATGCTCCCTTTACAACGTGCAATGCAAAAAATGTGGGAATCCTCCTTCCCAATGAACACATCCACCCCATGTGTTTCTCCTCCAATCATGTTCCTCATAAAATCAAGAAAAATATCAAAAAATAGGATCATGATCAACATCATAATGAAAGAAATACTGAAGGTTCCATGTGGAGATGGAATGTACCAACAGTATCCCAAGTAGTCACAGTGCAGTCTTCCCCACTGTAGCTTCAGAAAATAACATGGCAAGTTGTCTCTTGACAAATGGCTAGTTGTGTAAGTCATCACATCTACTAGCAAATAGTAAATGGCTAAATGTATCAACTGAGCATACAAGAAGTAACCAAACACTTGCCCCAAGTTATACAACAGATGGTTGTCTCCATCATAATAGCTGGCCAAAAATGGTCCATGGAGCCCAAAGATAATCTTGCCCCTTTGTGGAGCAATGCACTGCAAAAGAATGGTAAGAGCATGCAAATATTGTGTTGGAAAATCAATAAATGAAAAAACAGAATTCCTACCATGTAATGAAAGGAAGATGATGATAGGATCCATAAATAAGTCCCCCATAGTGGTATGACATACTCTTATGAAGAGGAATGTACCATATACTGCATGAGGATCCTCCTCCTTTTGCTTGGGTATCCAAGTCAAGAATAACAAACCACAGTAATAGATGAATCCATCCACTACTCTATCAGTCTCACCTCCTCCATATCTATCAAGTGCACCAAATGTGAAGTGATCCTGGGAACACTCCATCAACAAGTTCCTTCTCCAAAGTGACAGCGTTGTTGGCCTATGAAAATAGGCTCCTGCTAACTCATAGGTCCATTCCTTGACATGTTCAATGTCAAAGGATCCTACCATAATGTTTCCATCTCCTCCTAATGCAACATCATGTAAAATGTGAGAGAAAATCTGTCCTTGCTCTCTCTCAATCCTCCAAAGCAACAAAAGTCTTTGCTGCCTCCTCATACCTCCATCATACAACCCATGTGGTGAAAATATAATGATCACATCATCATAATGCATCCACACTCTTTGCTGCCCCATGATGCAAGTACCCTGCCAAGTACTCTCCTCCCACATACCCTTGGAAAAAGGATATGTCTCATGATGGCCAAACTCTCTCAAGAGTAGCCAATGCAATTTTTCCTCTTGCTGCCCAGTATCATAGATTTTCAAGTAGCTTTCTAGCTCCTTGCTCTCTACCCACATCCACCTATCCACCGATGGATGCCTCTTACCATTCTCCATCTTAGTACTCCCCCAAAGAAGATTACCATGCTTCCATATCAGATTTTCCTCATTGCATTCCATGGGATGTTGAAATGCAACTCCTTGGAGATCTCCTAGAAAATACCTCACACTAATAACCATCTTGAATCCATAGGGATCCAAGTGAGTTGAAGGAAAAGTCTCCTCACTGATGCTCCTTGACAGCGTTGTAACTCTCCTCCATGGTGTTTTGGTTGACTCATGCCCCAACTAAAAAATGAATCTATGTCCTTTTGTGTGGTATACATAGTTCATGACATCCTCCAAAAGGTTACACTCCAGCCTCAAGGGTTGTGTGAAACTCAACAATGATACATGAGGTTGATGGTTCATCTTTCCCTTGAACCATTCAAGCTTGCATAGTGCAGTGTAATCTTGCTGCTCTATCTCAGCAATAATGTTTGACCCTGGGTCATATAAAGACAAATTTCCACAATTTTTAGAGGGATTTGTTGCAATAAATAAAAGTGGAAATCTTCCCATACCTTGGTGAGATGCGGGAACCTCTTGTAGTGTTGCAAGGGCTCCTCCCTCCAATGTCATGGCTGCCCTAATTTCTAATGTAGGTGGCTTCTCCTCCATGAGTATTGTTAGCACCCAATCTGAACCTCAGGCTAAAAAAGGCAAATCAGGGTAACAACTAAACCACGCTCAGCCTTGTAGCTAGCCCTACAAGGATAGGAGAGGGCTCTCTCCATAGAATAGATATTCGATAACACAATTATGAACTAATTTTAGGCTAGATATATAAATGGGAAAATGAGTATTGATAAATGACTGAATTTTCAGGGATGTATGGGAAAAAGGACAGTATGAAATGAGGAATTAAATCAAGGACACAGAATATTTCATAGGGCAAGATAGGCAGGAGGTTTAGCAATCAAATTGAAATAAGATGAAGTGGAAAGACTGTTGAGAAGCTGAAAAGGGCATAATAAATGAATCCTTTTCAAACAGAAGAAAACACACAGAGCATGAATGAATCCCCAAGGCAGAGCATATAAAATGGATTCTACCTTTCTAACTTGAAAACATTCAACTGGAAATGTTTATGAATGAATGATGAAACATAACAGTGTACATATGAAACAAAAAAGAGAGACATATGCTAAAACTCGTACCACATGAATCCCACAAATCAGAGTTGCATCACTTTATTAATTCCCTGCCAAACTGTACAATGGAGCGCAGAGCTCACTGCCACACTATTCCCCTACTTCTGAGTTTTCAGACCTCAGACTCTCCAGCCATTTGAAAATAATTATAATTTACAATAAATAGACAGATTTTGCAGGAATACAAATCGATGGGAAGAGGAGAAGTCACAACTGAAGATAGAAGGCCAAAAGCCCACAGTCTCTTCGTAAAATAAGAGCTGTGTTACATTATTTGATTTGAAATTTTCGGATATCCAATGAGAAGGCGAAACATAGTAGCGTGGATCTTTTTGAATCATTACTGAAGAGGTGACTGTTACAATTTTGTTCTCGGCCCCTGGCGTTTCACTTTCCTTTAGTTCTTCATTCTCTGGCTTTTAATATAACGTTGATAGAATGAATTTATGCTTTTGTGAAGGGAAAAATGCGTTTGAATGGGAAAAGGGAAGGGAAATGGAGGCGGGACCCATATGGAAATTGCAATCAGGATCGGGAGCAGGGTGGAGATATGATATAACACAGTAATCGCAATCGCAATATCAGAGTGGAGCGGAATGGGAGTGATATTATATAATCGCAATCGGAATGGAGTCGGGGTAATATTGTTTGAAATAGCACCAACAAAGTTTCGATGCGATTAGCCATGGGTCCGATGGAACAGTGTACAATGCACTTTATACAAAGGGATGAGTGACATTTATAAACAGTCAGAGGGCTAAAGTGGGACCAGGGTGAATTGCATCGGAGATCGGGATTGGAGTGGAATAATATATTATATCAATTCCGATGCGATGGGGAAAAACCCTTTGTATTATAACAAAATGGATAAATTTGAATTTTATAAAGGAGAGGGGCATTGGGGTAATGAATCAACGGAGGGATCAAATGGTGGGATCGGGAGTTACAATCGCAATCGCAATATCTAAAGGGAGCGGAACGGAATGATCGCAATCGCAAAATTTGCGATGCGATCGGAGGAGGGGGCAGGACTTGCGATCGGGGGAGTTACGATGCGATCGGAGGATTTGCGATGCGATTGGAGGATTTGCAATGTGATCGGAGTTTTGTGCGATTGATCGCATCGTAAATATTTGCGATGGGCTCATCGGGGCATACAAATGAACTTTGTGATTTGCGATGGTGCGATTAAATAAAGGGAAGGGGACTTTGGGTTATGCTTTTTATGATATAAAACTTTATAACACAGTTTTCGGGGGTTGAAAGGGGAAGTGGTTTAGAAATAAATTGCATATTTGTTTTAAATAATTTATAATGTGATTTTGTAATAGGAAAAGGGGTTTTTAAAGAGAATTGAACATAAAATTTAAAAGGGAAACATGGGAAATAGGGGGGGTTTAGGGAATAGAGGGATTTTACTTCACTTAAGCATAAAATTCAATCCAGAAGTCAGTTTTGAGAGTGTAGTATACTGTTGGAAATCTCTTTCCGGGCTCTTTCTGATGGATCCTCTTTGAAGATGATCTGGCACTGAACATGCTATGGAAAACTTCTTTAAATGCAGGGACATCACTTTTTGGAGATAACAGCTTCCGAATTGTGACTGAAAGGCGAAGTATTATGTTTTCACCTCAAAACATGGTTTTGAGGTGAAAATTACACCAAACTGAATGAATGATATCTCTGATCCTCCTGATGCTATAATTTTGAATTTATTGACTTCCTCATGACCTTGCTGATCTTTATTGACACTTGACTCATTAATTTGACCATGGTGAGACCTTAGAGACCAATGAGACTCATCCTATGACCTACTGATATGATTTTGAGAATGAAAGAGACTAATGACTGAAGACCATAGGGAGGAAAATCAGCAAGTACCCCATGAGGGAAAACTGATAAAAAATACTACCATCAATGAATCCATGACCTAGCGGAATGGTGAAATTGATTATTATGGGAATCCTAATATGCAAATGCAAAAGAGTAGTTTTGATCACTGATGGCAGTATGACTAGACTGACACTAACAAGTATGATAGCGTTAGTACTAGTCTCCTTAAGTGGGGAAGAGGACTCCCCCTCCTTTGATATCCTACTGTCAAACCTCCTGATTACTCCTTGAGTGAAATTTGCAAAATTAGACACCCTTGCATAATTCACATGGCTGAACCACCAAGATCTTTCCTTGCCCTCCAGATGTAGCGCTGAGATCTCCACAACCTCCCTTTCCACTACTGGGTGTAGTAGGAAGAATGACTCTAGTCTCATCACCCAAGTCTTTGCTACACTCTTGAGTGATCCATAAAATGTATACAACAGGAATCTTTTGCCTCTTATCATTCTTTCACTGCAGGGTCTTCTTTCTTCTCTCAATTGAATAAACTGAGGAAAATCTAGGGTCTCTTTGAAAGCCCTAGGTTGGCACTTTTATTCTGCCAGATACCCACTCAGGATCTCATGTTCTAAGTGGTATTCTTGTTCTCCACTTCCTTTATGAGAAAAGGAAGTGCATGCACCTTCTTCTCCCTCCTGAAACCTTCTAGAGGTCTCACTGCAACTTTCTCCTCCTTGAAACCCTCTTGGAGTTTCAATGCATTTATCTTCTTCCTTCTTAGATCTGAAAATGGATGAGATTAATCTCATGCTCTCCATAATTTGGCCTTGCTCTTTCTTCTATAGCATTTTTCCTGAAGCCCACAGGCTGAGCCAAATATCTTGCTTTGATACCACTGTAATATCCCAAAATTGGGACAGCTCAACAAGCATGCACCAAAAACGCATTTCCATAAAATTATGCTATAAAATAACAAAAATAACTCTTGGATCCTATATATCAGCCAATATAAAACCTAAATCCAAGAATAAAGATGAAACAAATCAAACTAGGTGGGTTAAACAGATCTCCCACACCTACGATGGCCAAAAAGAGCTAAAACCCCAATCACTGCAACACAAGAAATACTGCATAAAAGTTATTGTTTAGTCTAAGGGAGAGTTTGTACATAAAAATGATAGATAAAAATAGATCTGGAATTATATTAGTCAATTTTCTCAGAAGAATGAGATCTAGTCTCCTTTATACAAAATGCAAGAGACCCCGGCAAGGGTTTATTTTCAAACACTCTGAATACAAATGGTGATTTTCAAAAAATTATTGAATAATCAGTGAAAATGAATCACATGAGTGTACAAGGATGTAAGAATTAAGATCTAATGAAGATCTAATCAAGGTTATTTCTCCATGGAATAATCCATCCTCCAATCACAGGAAAACTCCCCGAAAGAGCTACAAAAGTCACTGCTAAAATTTCCCTGCTGGAATAATGCAATTCCTGAGTGGAATAACATTGGAAGTGATGGTAATGTGTTGGATTGCTGCCAAATATCTTATATCAGCCCAGGAATTCTCCAAACAGATCCTTCAATGGAAGGAAACATCCCTCCTATGCAAAACCACTTCAGAAAATGGGTTTCTCAACCCTCCCCAGCAACACCCTGCAACTCAGCTCAACCTCCTGCAGAAACTGCGCTGAACCTGTAGACTAAAGCTTGGCACCAATGTAGGATGTGAGGAATGATGGATTATATCTCTCCCAAGGGTTACCCAAAGGGAGGAGAAGGAATTCCTGAACAGGAATCCCTTAGTGCTAAGCAGCATCGACAATCTCAGCTAAACAACTAAGAGAGAAAAAGTCTAAGCAGACATGAAAATGTAATACATAAGCTAACCTCCAAATGGCTACCATCCACTTCCTTATAAATTAAGTGAGCCTTCTCACCTTGGGTCCCACTCAATAGGGTTTCTACCTCCACACAAACAATCTCCCTGCAAAATTGCGCCTTCATTAGAGTCACTCCTCTAAACTGCGTTGTTTGATTTGGTCAAAGTTGACCTCTTCAACTTGCTTCAGCCCTTTTCACACCTAAGGGTCTTCAATCCAGCTCACATATAGATATCTAGGCTGAGCCTCATTCACATTGAGCTCTTATATTTGTTGATCCACTCCTCCTACATTTATGTTGTTGACTTGGTCAAACTTGGCCTTATCCACATGCAAAATATCCCTGTTCACACATGAGAGTGGAAAATCCAGCTGGTATTATGATCCACTTACACAAAATGAGGGATTTTATCCTTATTTCTGTAATGCATGGGTCTCCTCACCCTTTTATTCATCTCCTAAGTGACAATGGAAAAATTCAATATTCCAAATTGCTGCATGCAAATTTTGGAATATTACACTCCTCTTTTCTCCATCACTACTGTTGTGCAGCGCAGTGCTATTCTGCTACTCTAGGTCAACTGCATTCAATGATATAGAACCATCCAAAGTGTTTGCTGAAATGACAAGAGATGGATTTTTAATCATACCTTGGTGAAATGTGGAAGCTCCTTGCAGGGCTGCAAGAGTTTCCTCCTCATAAGTGTTGGCCTCCCAAACTGTTGAAGATGAAGGCTGCTCCTCCATGGTCTCAACAGTACTGGTACATGACTCATCAACTGGTGGTGAGGGCTCCTCCCTCCTTTTTCCAAATCTTCTGATCATTCTTTGAGAAAACTCAGCAAGAGTTGAAACCCTTGCATGGCTTAGATGGCTAATCCACCAAATATTTGCTTCACCTTCAAGGTGCAGCACTGCAACTTCTACAACCTCTCTGTCTACTACGGGATGTAGCAAGAAGAAATCCTATAGCTTCTTCACCCAAACCTCTACGGCACATGTGAGTGATCCATCAAATGTGGACAATAGAAATCTATTGCCTCTCATCATCCTGTAGATGTGGGGTCTTATTTCTTCTTCCTGCTGAATAAATTGTGGCAAAGCTAGAGTCTCTTGGAAGGCTCTAGGTTTAGCTCAGTATTCAGCAAGGTAATCACTTAGAATTTCAAATTCCAAGTGTTCTTCATGCTTCATGACTTCTTCTTTCTGAGAATAGGAAGTGCATGGTCCTTCCACTTCTCCTTTTTCCATATCCTTGACCTCCTCGGAGAGGTCCTTCCTGGATTTGAAAATTGATGAGAGCAAGCTCATCTTCTTCATCATCTTGATCTTCTTTGGCTGAGACTCATAGGCTGAGCGAGAGATCATGCTTTGATACCACTGTAATATCCCAAAATAGGGAAATTCTACACAACCGGGAATATCTTAAGATATTCCAAATGTGGAGTTCCAGCAATACATAAACATGCCAATGGAGTAGCAGTGATACATTAATGCCAAGAATGTCGGAAGATTCACATAACCATTTCATTAGATTATAGCAGAAAAAATGTATACAAGATCTTGAGGAAATAATCTCTCAAGCTAGGCAATGCAGCCTCAATAAAACATATACATGAAAAATGGAGAAATACTGCTACATGAAAGAAGCCATGGCTATGAATGCGCAGTCTATGGAGTATAATTGCTGAAAACTGATGTCAATACATGAATATAGCAATGTAGAGCTCAAACAAAGATGGGGTAGCAAGATCTCAACCCCTTGATACAAAAATACATAATCCTTAGAAGGATTGGCTGAAATATACACAAAATGGAAAATCTACAGAAATGCCAGAGTAGCAGCTACTACTCAGAAACTGGAAATGGATGAAGATAGATTATGATGCTACATATGATGGCTAAATCTCATCCAATGGATCTCTCAGGTGAAAGGCTGATCCAATCCCTGAAGATCTCACTTTCCAAAATAGTGGAGCAAGTCCCCACTGAATTGCACTCAGAAATAACGCAATCCAGAGAAGGGAATGCATTGTTGGTGATGGGAAGTTCTTGGCATGATGCAAAAAATCATCCAATATGCTCCAAATTCTTCCAAACTTATATCCCAAAGGAAAGACAGACTCCTCCACTAACGAATAACTAATGGAAGTGGTGTTGTGAACCCTCATTGCAACACCCTGCAAAACAACATTATTCTGCGGCAGAAATAATGCTGTCCTGGAGGAGGATGCTTGGCCTCAAGCCTAGATGTGAGGCAAATAAGTAAAACTCCTTCAAGGGGCTTCTCAAGGAAGGAGAAGGATTCCTAAAGAGGGAATCCTTGTGCTAAGTAGCACTGCAACTCTGCTAAACAACAGGACAATGCACAATGTCTGAATAGACAAAGAAATCAATAATACAATTCATGAATAACAATGGTTGCCTTGCCCTCCTTTTAAAAAATTGAAAGCTCTCTCTCCATGGGTCCCACTCATTAGGGTTTCCTCCACCAAATTTCCTCTTCCTCATTCACACTATTCTGTCTTGCAAAGTGATCCACTCCTCCTATGGCAGCATTGTTGACTTGGTCAAGCCTAACCTTGTCTTCATGCATTTGCCCCTTTTCACACTTGAGGGTGAAAAATAGAGCTACTCTAATGATCCCTTTCACATTATGAGGGATTTCATTCAGTTTTTCAATGAGAATAGGCTTCCTTACCCATTTATTTGGCTGTTAGGTGATAAAAACAAAATTTTAATATTCCTTTTAGCTATGTGCTAAAATGTGAATATTACAATTGGCTTCATTGGAAGTTTCATGTTGATTGAGTTAAATTGAAGAGTTGCAGCTGATAGGGTAGGTAGGAGTGCGTGAATAATATCAAAAGTGAACGAGCATCTTTTCAGTAGGTACAAAGTTGGTTCTTCTGCAGTGATCATCAAGCTTGAGCCTGAGGTGAAGGCCATTAGAGCTTGAGGAGAAGCTTGGCAAAATTTCAGAGTTTTATTCTAAAGGATGGATAGCAGCACTGGATCTATTGGTTCTTAGCGCACCATAGGGGCACACTATCCCAAGTGGAGCCACTGTTATCACCCAAAAATTTTCAAAATTTTACTTGAAATGTATCAAGTTGGTCTTTAGGTTAGTTAGGTTGTACAAAATCATGAAATGATAAATTTTATGATGAAATTAGGTTTTAAGTTTTGTCTTAGGATGTTAGAAATAAGCCTAAGCCACATCAAAAGGATAGGTTTTGAGTAGATACCTTGAAGTGACCTTAAAGCCTAAATCTGGCCATCTGTCAAAATTTATCTGAGTCCAAAGCAAATTTAGTACAAAATTAATAGAATTCACTGCGGAAACATCTAGTAGTTCCGTAGAAAAACTGACACTCGTCAAATGAAATGTGCTACGAAAACTGTGTCAGTCTATAATGGTTTTCTCCATATAGATGAATGGTTAATATTTGAGAGTTTCAAGGACATGTTGCCAGAGTAAAGTCATCATTCAAAAGTTACGCATTTTATGACATCAGCCACCATTTTTCTAATGCCATCTCAATCCTCTTTTTAAATGATCCCTCATTCTTCTCACTCTGTTTTTCTGCTTTCGTAATTTTCTACCAAAGTAGCTTTTTGTCAGTTGCATCTCCAGTAGAAACCTTTTTTCTATATCAGTTTCCTTCTACCATAACAACTCGCTGTCATCAAGGGTTTTTTCCTAAACAGGTGTAAAGATACAAAGAAGGTCACTGATGCATAACATAAGAAATGGCTACACCAAAGAAGGTTTATAAAGGAGGTCTGTCGTTCAGGTATGAACCTACAAATCCAAGTTTGGTCATGGAAGATCCATATTTTTTGGAGCTCTTTACAAAAGCAGGCTGCATTCAGTTCTGCCAAAAGTTGCAAGGTCATCACCAACATGTATCACAAGACTTCAGACTCAATTTCAAAGGCACATATACAAAGGTCGGTTGTCTTCATGTTCTAATTTCGCCAGATAGCATTTCAAAAGAAATAGGGATTCTGAGGACTGGAGAAGAATGGTTTAAAGCTACCAAGTTTAATTTGAAAATTTGTGATGAATATATAAAACCTGAACATGTAGGGATTAAAATGACTGAAGGGATTCCCAGAACTTGCCTTAAAGATAAATGTTCAAAATTATTGACAGTCATACAGAAATACTTTACATGTGAAGGCTGGTTTCAAACAATCTACATTTATCATTTAAAACTATTACTTCATTTTACAGGGAAGAAGTTGATAGATATTCCATTTTATCTTTTTAGAAGTCTCAGAAAAATGGTAGACAAGGTGCAAGGGAGACCTGAAAGAAATGAAACTTCCATTTTTCACCATGGACTGATGAAATTGCTAGTTCTAGAGGAATTAAGTAAATTAAACAGAGACTGGGCATCGTTCTTGTTCATGAATGGGTATGAGTTAGATATTTTATCTCCAAGAAAAGCCTCGAAGCTCAAAGTTTCTTCTTCTAGGCAAGAGATGAATGTCACTACAAAGTTAGAAGGAAATCAACAAGAAGGTTTAAAATCTACAAATAAAGACATGGTAGAAGAAGTTAATTTCATCCAGGAGATATCATCACCTCTAGAAACTAACAAGCATGTCATAGATAGCAAGACCAAACCTGCAGCAAAAAGTTATAAAAGAAATACTAAGGAAAGTGTTGGAGTTAAAGCCAGACTTGAAGACATTCTGCAAGCAATAGACATTGCAGAAACCCCTATAATGAAAGAATCTGAGGTTAAAATATTCCAGGTAAAAGGAAAGGCACTTGTAGCTAAGAAATTAGATTTTCCTTCAGAAGATTCAGGTTTTCTTTTCAAACCTCGAAAACCTTTCACTAGATCACAGACTTCTGAAACTATCACTATTGGTAATAAGAAGCAGAAGGAAGATAAAGGAAAAGGATTAGTGGCACGAGAAATTATAGTCATATCTCCTATTAAGACAGAGGTTACCAAAGAGAAGAGGGATCAATCAAAAAGAAAGATTCAAAGGAAATCTGAAGTAGACTCTTTTAAAGGATAGAGCAAGGATAAGGAAGAACCAGTCAAACAGAGAAAGGAAAAAAATAAAGTCATAGAACAAACTGAAAAGGATATTCTTTAAGAACATTTGAGAACTATTAAGGATGAGTTGACTGAGACAAAGAGAGAGCTGGAAAAATACAAGCAAGATAGACAAATTATAGATGAGGTGGAGAAGAAAGTGAATGACCAGGTTACTCATTTTGAGAATTCTATTGGAAAAACCAAAAATTTGTTGAAGAGAACACAACCTTTACGCATCATGATGTCACATACAAGGAAGAGGAACTTATGGTTACAAGAAGAGAGGAGAAGTCTTCAAAGACAAGTCAAAGAGTTGAAAGAATATATGGAGTTGATGAAGACAGAATCAGAGAAAAAAGTCTTGGAAAGAGGAACCGTGGACAAAACTATTGAAACTGCTGGTAAATAATAAGTTAACAAATGGATTATGGATCTTTTTGTCTTATATTATCACAAGTTACATGCAGGTATGTTCATGTACTTTTCCAAAGCTCAAATCTTAAGTTTTGTCAAGTCCCTAAAATATTAGGTAATTCCACAGCATAAGCCAAGCTTAAAGCTCATTTTCTACTGTGGAATTTCTGAAGAATCCTTTTTGGTTTTAAGGTACCTAAAATGATAAGGAGGAAGAGTTTTGAAGACTGTGCTTGATTGTTTTTAAGTAATTAACACCCTCAAATGAATAAAATAAAGCAGAAGAGTATCACATATCATCTTTTTGTTTGTGCTACTAAACTAGCTACGAAAGTAGCTCAAAATAGAGTTTTGATAGCAAGGTTAGTTTTGATGGTAAATTCTGGGGAGATGGAGAAAGGTAAACAAATACTTAAATTTGTTAGAATGAAAAATAATATTAGGGACTTGACAAGAGTATCAGATCAGTGATTTTCCAAGTGAAGATATTCAGTTAAGGGTATAGTTTGAAGACACTAGTCCACATGTTTCCAAGTCATCAAACTGACATCTCCTTAATAATAGGCAGTGTAACTTCACGAAGGCAGTTATGGCTAGCATGGCTCAAAGACATGGTTCCTTTTGAGGAAGATTTACATCACTTTAGTTTAAATGTAATAATTAGGTTTTTGAGTCATATTAGGACTCTAACTCCTTATTCGAAAAGGTGTCAGCCTTAGTTTGAAAGATCTAGTTAGTAGTTAGATTTGGTGTCAGTAATAAAATTTAATGGTCTAGCCACTTGGCAGACTAGATGTAAAGGCAATATGCCTATAAGTAGTAAAGACTTAGATGTATTCAAGGTTGGAAAATTTTATCAAAAGACTACTTTTGTAAACCTCTGGATGGACTGATATATACAGAAGCAGTTTAACTTTTTTGGACCTGAGATTCTTTGTATATTTCAATGAGTTTATATCTTATCTTCGAAATGTTTCCCTTTCATAGTTTTAATGCTTATTACTCATAATTCATGGTTAGTCATGTTATCACTTCCTTTATGTGTTGAACTATGGTCAAATAAGTTTTTTAGGTCCTATCTTTGGAAGGTTTTCTTCAATTTTTTTAATGCTTATTACTCAGAATTCATAGTGATTCATGCTCTGACTTCCCTTAAGTGTTAAGATTTGATGAATCTCTTTTAATACTTTCTTTTTCAATACCTTGATGTATCATTACTCAGAATTCATGTAACACATGCTCTGAATTCCTTTGAACCTCAAGTTATTGGGATTTTCCTAAATGTGTGCAATATTCCCAAATTTTCACATCATATTTGGAATATCAGAGTCCTTGATTTTCTTAATGGATTAATTAAATAAAAGGGTGGAGGGACCCACAATCCTCAATAAGAATAAATATCCACTTTGTGTGTGTGAATGTGGATTAATTTAGCTTAGATATGCAAGGAGAGGTAGTTGAGAAACTACTAATGTGAATGAGAATTGAGAGCATGTCTTATTTAATGAGAAAGATCATGGAGGATTGGTTCAGTCAACTAAGATCTTGAAGAGGTCAAACAAAGGATCATTGAGCATTCATGATAAAGTGATGGAAGATCATGTGCAAATGAAGCACATATGATGGAGGAGGTGTCCATTGCACCTAGACTTGTTGGTTGATTTGGTCAAACAACGCAGTTCCACTTGGAGGATCTTGTCCACATGTGACTGTGCAGTTGAGATTAAGGCCAAGGCTTGGGAAGGCTCAAACATTATAAAGGAGATGAAGGAAAATGTGAAAGTCATATTGGATTATTTGATGTATGATCTTTTAGATATGGAATTGTTAAGTGACATTCCACTGCATTCTTGGGCTGTATAGTAGATATTGCAGGTGTTGTTTAGCACAGGGTGTTCCCGGGCGGGAATCCCACCTCTTTCTTGAGTAGCTCTAGAAAGAGGATTGTACTTCATTATACATCAGGCTTTAAGTGCCATTTCCTTTTCCTACTTTTTGTAGAACACTTATATTAAAAAATTGTAGATTTCTGAAGATCAGTTTGGAAAGGGGAAGTTGTCTTCAGTACTTCAGCTTGAGAACAAGGTGAGGGATTATTACCATCACTTGGGCTTATAGATTAGCACTCCCAGAGCCACATTGCAAATCTGGCATCAGGCCAAAATTTATTGACCTCCTAGCAGTAGTATTCCCTTCAGGAATAACGTTGTCCATATTGCAGATCTAAAAGGAGGAAGGAAGTTGCTGGTACTTCAACTAACAGTCCAGTGAAGGATCATTCCTTCACATTTCCATCAGTCTTACCATCAGCCTGGACTTTATTACAGCATATTTCAGCAAGAAAAAGGCCTCTCTTTCCCTCACAGCGCAGTTTCTATTGGGAGCTATGTTGTAGCAGCTGAATTCATCATTGGAGGACTGAGAAGGTAGATCTAGAGATTTTAGCTCATAGATCTGATGAAGGGATCAGCCCTTCAAGCATAGATCTATTCTGAGCACACATTTCAGCCATCTATTCTTCAGATCTAGCTTCAAATCTATATTTCCTAGCAGATCAAGGATCAAATCCTAGGGAGGTCATTTTCCAAAGTTGCAGATCTAGAAAATCCTTTCTGGGTTATCCTGGGAATCCATCACATTGGCCAGATCTTGAATCTTGGCATCATTTAAGCTCCAGTTTTGAGTAGATCTACATTTCCCTTTTTAGCCTGCAACTATATGTTCATATTATGCTAAAGGGAAAAAGCAGTATTTGTTGCAGAGCCTCTCCAGTTACGCTGTACTTGTTGTTAGACTCCGTCTTGTCAGTCTACTGTCAGAGGAAAACTCACCAAGGTTCAATAAGTTTCTTATTTCGAGAGTTTTATCATTATTAATAATCAAGGATGACTCTTCTCCAAAACCCTGTTTTGGAGAAGAGAATGTCAGATTAGTAGTTTGTAATAATGTGTTGGAGCATAATTGGCAAGCAATTCAGGCGCCTTGCATCAGATGCTAGATTGAAGTTTTTCAGTACGCAAAATGGTGGAAAGGTTATCAACTCGAAGACAAAGGAACTGATTGAGAAGAGTGCAACGGCTCAGAGAATTCTGCTTGTTGCTGTCATGATGGGCACTTGTATGGTGATTGGCGATGGAGCGCTGACTCCTGCAATTTCAGTGATGTCAGCTGTGCAAGGAATTCAGTCTGCAAGGAACAATAACATGAGCCAAGGCATTGTTGTACTTGTGTCATTTGTAATCCTGTTACTACTGTTTCTTTTTCAAAGACTCGGTATAAGTAAAGTTAGCTTCCTGTTCTCACCCATAATGATTGTCTGGTTCGTGACCAACATCATGATAGGACTATATAATATTGTGACATATTATCCTGCAGCATTCAAGGCATTCAACCCATATTATATATACTATTACTTTCATGAATATCACAAACAAGGATGGGTGATGCTTGGAGGTGTAGTCTTATGTATAACAGGTGCCGAGGCCATGTTTGCAGACTTGGGCCATTTCAACAGGAAGTCAATCCAGCTTACTTTCTGTGTGTTGGTTTACCCATCTCTGCTTATCACATATACGGGACAAGCGGCATATTTGATAAAGAACCTAGGGGACATAGGCTCTACATTTTACAAAGCAATACCACAGCATGTTTATTGGCCAATGTTCATTGTTGCCACTTTAGCAGCCATTGTAGCCAGTCAAGCATTGATTACAGCAACATTCTCAATCATAAAACAGTCCATGGCTCTTAGCTGCTTTCCTCGAGTGAAGATTGTGCATACCTCACAAGATTACGAGGGTCAAATCTATTCACCTGAAGTTAACTATGTTCTCATGGTTATCTGCCTTGCAATTGTCGTAGGATTCCGGGATGGAACACAAATTGGCAATGCATATGGGGTTGCAGTGGTTGGGGTCATGTTCATTACGACGTGCATAGTAACCTTGGTCATGCTTGTGGTTTGGAACATGAATATTTTGCTTATACTACCCTTCACTCTGTTTTTTGGCTTTATTTGAAGGCGTTTATCTATCATCTATATTGAATAAGGTGCCACAGGGAGGTTGGTGTCTCTTCCTAATTGCAGCAATTTTTATGGCCATAATGTTCTCTTGGAACTATGGAAGGCAGAAAAAGTACAAATATTTAGCACGGAGAAGACTCAGCATAGAAGGTTTGAATGGATTGGTTGCCAGGGTGAATTCACGTGTACCAGGAATTTGTTTCTTCTGCAGTGACCTTATTTCCGAGTTACCACCGATTATTGAGCATTATGTAACGAATGTGGGGTCTCTGCATGAAGTTCTTATCATTGTCACCATAAAAATGGTTCCAGTCAAGACAGTGCTTTTGTCGGAGAGATTTATGGTTGGAAAACTAGAACCAAAGGGTGTATATAGATGCGTAGCCCAATATGGTTACAAAGACGCCCCAAACATGGAAGGATCTGAAATTTATCAACCAGGTTGTTGAAAGCATACAAGACTATCTCAAGCTTACAGGAACTCATTCCTCCTCAATTGACAGAAGTTATGCTGCAATGGGAGGAGAAGTACCAATCAGAGATGAAGAATTGGAAACATGAACTGCAAAGAATACGGTTGTGTATGTTCTAGAAAATTATGACCGAAGACAAATAAGAGCACTGGCCCTTTTGAAGGTTGTATGATTATGATGACAATGTTCTACAGTTTCTCCAAACAATTGCAAACACTGGTTTTACCTACAATATACCACCTCATGTTGAGCGACCCACCAAGGCCGAGCGACCACCCGGGCATTCTTCGCAAAGGTAAAATACAACGGAGCGACCCACGCAGAGGTGAGCCACCCACGATCACCGTAAGTCCGAAATGGTTAAGGTGCCTTACCATCCATAATGACTTCAACTGACATCAGGTTCTTCACTTCAATGAATTACAAACAAGTTTTGATCATTGTGCAGTAAATTCTTATTATGCTGGTGGTGATTTTGATGACAACGTGCAATTGGTGCTCATTTTGGAGCTTCTGTCTTTCGCTGGTTTGTATAGTGTGGGCGGCGTCCTCACTAGTGCATATATGGTAGGTAATCCGCGATAGTTTGGAGGTGTTATAATGGTTGCAAAGATACATTTGTTATGTTCTTTGGTGCCTCAAACGAAATGTATTAAAAGTCAGTTCCATTTAGTTTTTATAGCCACGGTGAAAAGTCAAGGATAGAATCAAAGTAAAAACCAAAATTAAAACGCAGATTATCAAACACAGCAGAAGAATAGGATTAAATTTCCTATTTATAACTCCAGATTTCCTAATTCGAAGGGCCAACACATTTCCAGAACATTTGGGGGCAGAACGCAGCAGCATTTCTAGGTATACTATTACACCATTTGGGTATTCTATCCAACATGTCAAAGATAGAAATGTACACGTACAGAGACATCAGCCATGATATTTAGAGGATCGTGGCACGATAATGGAAGTAAATAAAGTCGTGTCAAATTTGGAAATGACAACTATCCCAGCAAGGAGATCGAATTGCTTGGTCTATTTTGGGTCTTCAAGCTGCAGTTCAGAAAGTTCAGCTCCAGATTTTGCCTATTCATCAAGTCATCAACAGATTCGAGTAGAAGAAGGAGCGCTATTCTATCTTCAGGAAAGTTGATTGGTTTCTAGTTTTATTTGTTAATGATAATAAAGCAGATCCCCTGTTTTGGGTCGAGCTCTTTTTCTCTTGGTCCTATTTATGTATTGAAAAATCATTTGGCAGGAGAGAGTTCTGAGAGCTAGTGTAGGAGAAAATTAGAGTTTATTTGTACAGTCTTAGACAGAGATTTTAATGAAAATACCCAGCGCTGGCTTCTGAGATTCCTGTGGCTTGAAATTTAACATTTGTGTCCTCTTTGAGCCCTCCCCATGGGTCATATGTCTATGTCATTTTTACAATCATTCAATTCCAACAAAATGAAGTAGCTAAGTGTAGAATTCATTTGTACCGCCAAGTTTCTTTCATATTTAATGTTTTCTTCTGTTCAACAAGGATTCATCCTCTATGCCCTTGTCGGCTCCTCAACAGTCTTGCCATTCCATTTAATCTCAATTTGATGTTAAATTTTCCTGCCTACCTTGCCTCAGGAGACAATCTGTGTTTTTGATTACATTTCTCTGTTCAAGCTGTTCTTTGCCCCATGCAGCCCAGAAAAACTCCATCATTTTATTAAAAACTTCATCCATATCTCTTTACTAGCCTAAGATTAGGTTTACTCATCATTGGTCTCAGCTCCGAAACTCCTTTTGGCTTGGCTTGACCTCGAGTATGGTGCTCTCTCCGTCTCGCAGGCTAGCTGGCTAGGCTAAGGTCGGGTTTGATGTAGCCTCGAGTTTTACTTCATTTCACCAAAATCAGTTCTTATTGTAAGTCATCTCGCATCCTATTGCTTATTTTCTCGAGATTGACGGAGAGAGCCTTCTCCTGTCCTCGTAGGGCTAGCTACGAGGCTGAGCGTGGTTTGATGTAGCCTTGAGTTTTACTTCATTTCAGCCTGAGGTAGATTTGAGTGCTAACATAGTGGCGACCCATACTGGGGAAGATCTTTCCCCGGTAAAGGATAACAAAGTTGCAGATCTGATGCTGATGGTGGACAGCAGTCAGACACATATGAAGGCTGAAACTTTCACCCGGCGACTCCAGCTCGATCCAGAGATTCCAATGCTCGCTGATCCACTCATGCAATGGTAGGGTATGTGGCAAACCCTGCACTTTCTGAAGCTGTAGAAGATGCTAGAAATTGGTTAGCAAATATTGAAATTAATGAAGAATTTTTCAGTGTCTTGTTTCAATGTTTGAAATCTCCAAAGTTCCCTCTTGAAACTAAAACAGGTTTCTGTGAGTTAGTTGTTGAAAAACTTGAAAAGGAGATTAAATGTTTAGATGAGCAGATTCAGTCATATGATTTCCAAGACCCTAAAAAGTTCTTGGAAATCCTTCCTCATTCGAAACAAGATATCATAGAATGGCCTACAGTTGTTTACATTGACAGTGTGCAGCTGGAAGTATGCATCACAGAGTTGGGGCAACCAACAGAGTCCAGCTTCCGTGATCCTATTGCAGTATACATGGACACATTTTTCAGTTCGATTGATAGATCAGGCTGTATTTTCCGTGACCAGGCTCAGTACGTGCATGAAGGGCTCCCAGCAATTGTATCTGTGACCTGGTGGAAGCATTCTCAAGCGGCATCATTCTCAGGTTTACTTGAATGGTTAATCTGGCATTTCAGTATTACCTGATCTATTGTTTTTGCAGCAGAGTAGGGTAGATTTTGTAAATAAATAAGCAGCCAAAAGGCAGCATTTCGTTCCAGTTTCATTGCAGTTTAGTTTGAGCTTTTCCAAGTCAATTTTTCAAATCATTTCAGTCAGTTTTCAGTTAATAAGTTGATCATGATTCCATAGCCCAATGGATGGAGGCACCGTCTGCTCTCCCAAAGCTCTGCGGTTCTTGGCACCTCCAAGAAGCGGCAGCTGCCATCCCCATTGGAGCCAATGTTAGACTCCGTCTTGTCAGTCTACTGTTAGAGGCAAACTCACCAAGGTTCAATAAGTTTCTTATTTCGAGAGTTTTATCATTATTAATAATCAAGGATGACTCTTCTCCAAAACCCTGTTTTGGAGAAGAGAATGTCAGATTAGTAGTTTGTAATAATGTGTTGGAGCATAATTGGCAAGCAATTCAGGCGCCTTGCATCAGATGCTAGATTGAAGTTTTTCAATACGCAAAATGGTGGAAAGGTTATCAACTCGAAGACAAAGGAACTGATTGAGAAGAGTGCAACGGCTCAGAGAATTCTGCTTGTTGCTATCATGATGGGCACTTGTATGGTGATTGGCGATGGAGCGCTGACTCCTGCAATTTCAGTGATGTCAGCTGTGCAAGGAATTCAGTCTGCACGGAACAGTAACATGAGCCAAGGCATTGTTGTACTTGTGTCATTTGTAATCCTGTTACTACTGTTTCTTTTTCAAAGACTCGGTATAAGTAAAGTTAGCTTCCTGTTCTCACCCATAATGATTGTCTGGTTCGTGACCAACATCATGATAGGACTATATAATATTGTGACATATTATCCTGCAGCATTCAAGGCATTCAACCCATATTATAGATACTATTACTTTTATGAACATCACAAACAAGGATGGGTGATGCTTGGAGGTGTAGTCTTATGTATAACAGGTGACGAGGCCATGTTTGCAGACTTGGGCCATTTCAACAGGAAGTCAATCCAGCTTTCTTTCTGTGTGTTGGTTTACCCATCTCTGCTTATCACATATACGGGACAAGCGGCATATTTGATAAAGAAACCAGGGGACATAGGCTCTACATTTTACAAAGCAATACCACAGCATGTTTATTGGCCAATGTTCATTGTGGCCACTTTAGCAGCCATTGTAGCCAGTCAAGCATTGATTACAGCAACATTCTCAATCATAAAACAGTCCATGGCTCTTAGCTGCTTTCCTCGAGTGAAGATTGTGCATACCTCACAAGATTACGAGGGTCAAATCTATTCACCTGAAGTTAACTATGTTCTCATGGTTATCTGCCTTGCAATTGTCGTAGGATTCCGGGATGGAACACAAATTGGCAATGCATATGGGGTTGCAGTGGTTGGGGTCATGTTCATTACGACGTGCATAGTAACCTCGATCATGCTTGTGGTTTGGAACATGAATATTTTGCTTATACTACCCTTCACTTTGTTTTTTGCTTTATTTGAAGGCGTTTATCTATCATCTGTATTGAATAAGGTGCCACAGGGAGGTTGGTGTCTCTTCCTAATTGCAGCAATTTTTATGGCCATAATGTTCTCTTGGAACTATGGAAGGCAGAAAAAGTACAAATATTTAGCACGGAGAAGACTCAGCATAGAAGGTTTGAATGGATTGGTTGCCAGGGTAAATTCACGTGTACCAGGAATTTGTTTCTTCTGCAGTGACCTTATTTCCGGGTTACCACCGATTATTGAGCATTATGTAACGAATGTGGGGTCTCTACATGAAGTTCTTATCATTGTCACCATAAGAATGGTTCCAGTCAAGACAGTGCTTTTGTCGGAGATATTTATGGTTGGAAAACTAGAACCAAAGGGTGTATATAGATGTGTAGCCCAATATGGTTACAAAGACGCCCCAAACATGGAAGGATCTGAAATTTATCAACCAGGTTGTTGAAAGCATAAAAGACTATCTCAAGCTTACAGGAACTCATTCCTCCTCAATTGACAGAAGTTATGCAAGCAGAAATGGAGTAGCAGAAAGTAACAACTCTGTAGATGAAGAATTGCAGCGGCTTGAATCGGCAAAGAATACAGGGATTGTGTATGTTCTAGGAAAAATTACACTGAAGACAAATAAGAGCACTGGTCCTTTTGAAGGATTAGTGATTGACAAGTTCTACAGGTTTCTCCAAAACAATTGCAGGTCGACTCTGTCTACCTACAATATACCACCTGGGCGTCGAGCGACCCACCTGGACATTCTTCGCAGTGTAAAAATACAACGTGAGCGACCCACGCAGAGGTGAGCGACCCACACATCAACAGAAGTCTGGAAAATGGTTGTATGCGCCTAGTCTTCATCCAAAACGACTTCAACGACATCCAAGACAACTTCAATGAATTACAAACAAGTTTTGATCATTGTGCAGTAAATTCTTATTATGCTGGTGGTGATTTTGATGACAACGTGAAATTGGTGCTCATTTTGGAGCTTCTGTCTTTCGCTGGTTTGTATAGTGTGGGCGACGTCCTCACTGGTGCATATATGGTAGGTAATCCGATAGTTTGGAGGTGTTATAATGGTTGCAAAGATACACTTGTTATGCTCTTTGGTGACTCAAACGGAAACTTTGTCAATTGTATTAAAAGTCAGTTCCATTTAGTTTTTATTGCCACGGTGAACAGTCAAGGATAGAATCAAAGTAAAAACCCAAATTAAAACGTAGATTACCGAACACAGCAGAAGAATAGGATTAAATTTCCTATTTATAACTCCAGATTTCCTAATTCGAAGGGCCAATGCATTTCCAGAACATTTGGGGGCAGAAACGTGCAAAGTGGCATTTCCTAGGTGGCAGTCATTGCACCATTTGGGCATTCGATTCAACATGTTTGGCAGCATGGAAATGTGCTATCAGCAGAGACACTTGTCATGATATTTTGGGAGGATGGTATAATGATAATGGAAGTAAATAAAATTCAAAGGCCAAATTTAAAAACAGACAACTATCCCAGCAAGGAGATCGAATTGCTTGGTCTTTTTTGGGTTTTCAAGCTGCAGTTCAGAAAGTTCAGCTCCAGATTTTGCCTATTCATCAAGTCATCAACAGATTCGAGTAGAAGAAGGAGCGCTATTCTATCTTCAGGAAAGATGATTGGTTTCTAGTTTTATTTGTTAATGATAATAAAGAAGATCCCCTGTTTTGGGTCGGGCTCTTTTTCTCTTGGTCCTATTTATGTATTGAAAAATCATTTGGCAGTGGGGGGAAGTGGAGAGAATTCTGAGAGCTAGTGTAGGAGAAAATTAGAGTTTATTTGTACAGTCTTAGACAGAGATTTTAATGAAAATACCCAGCTCTGGCTTCTGAGATTCCTGTGGTAGGAGATTTAACATTTGTGTCCTCTTTTGTTTCATATGTAGCCTGTTATGTGTTCATGTCATTTCATAATCATTTCCAATTGAACAAATGAAGTGTTAAGGTAGAATTCATATTTGGTATGCTCTGCCTTTAAGTTTGTTCATATTTAATGTTTTCTTCTGTTCAACAAGGATTCATCCTCTATGCCCTTGTTGGCTACTCAGCAGTCTTGCCATTCCATTTAATCTCAAATTGATGTTAAATTTTCTTGCCTACCTTGCCTCAGGAGACAATCTGTGTTTTTGATTACATTTCTCTGTTCAAGCTGTTCTTTGCCTCACACAGCCCAGAAACCCTACATTTTATTAAAAACTTCATTCATATCTCTTTACTAGCCTAAGATTAGTTTTCCTTATCGGTCATCTCAGCCCTTCCGAAAACCTTTTGCTGAGTTTGACCCGGAGAGAGCCCTCTCCTGTCCTCGTAGGGCTAGCTACGAGGCTAAGGTTGGTTTGATGTTGCCTCGAGCCTCGCCTCTTTCAGCCTGTGGCAGATTCGAGCGCTAACACTTGTTGCATACATGTTTTCAGGCTGATCCTAGGCAATCTTTTTGGCTAGATATACCTATATTTTGTACTTGTGTAACTGAATCATCTCTAATATAATAAAATGGCTCAGCTATTTCTGCATATTCTGATGTTGTCTTAAGATTTATTGTTTATCTTTCTGTAAGTTCTTATATTGTGTGAAGTATTACTGCATTCCCTCTTTTGGGATATTACAGTGGTATCAAAGCATGATCTTTGTCTTAGCTTATGGACACTTCATCTTTTGCATTGAAAGAAGAACAAATACATGAGATCTATCATGGAGGATTAAAAATCTGTCACTCCTTTCTTTAGATCCGTGCAAGATCTCTCCAAGGAGGTCAATCAAATGAAGGAGGAAGAAAAGATAGAAGATCCAAGAAGAAGATGTGATGAGGAAAGTACTTCCTATCAGCAGCAAAGAAGACGGGAGAATCCTAGATCTCCTCATAGATCCACTATGCCCACTTTATTTGAAGAAGGTGAGAGGTATAGAAGTGAAGAAAGGAATGAACCTGAGACTCATGAGACTCTCAGTCTATACCTTGAAGAGTACAAATCACAGTCTAG
The DNA here is from genome assembly GCA_034641835.2 of Pinus albicaulis. Classification (NCBI taxonomy): domain Eukaryota; kingdom Viridiplantae; phylum Streptophyta; class Pinopsida; order Pinales; family Pinaceae; genus Pinus; species Pinus albicaulis. The sequence continues at coordinate 57,188,951 of CM076573.1, read as the reverse complement.
AGCTTTCAAGGAGAAGCTAACTCTCCAGCAATTCTTTCAGATTAAAGAAGAAAGAGGATACTATAGCAGCAATAAAAGAAAGAGGTATAATAGATACTATTTACCTACATTTGATGGATCTTCCTCAAGTAATGTCAAGGCTTGGAGGAGGGAGTTAGATTCATTTTTCGAGCTGCATCTTGTGGTTGAAGAAGAGGCTGTTCAAATTGCAGCACTTCATCTCTTAAATGAAGCAAAATATTGGTGGTTTGGGCACATAGAGCATGCAAAGGTGACCAAGTATTCAGATTTCTTTCACAATTTGAGAAAGGAGTTTGATGAGAAGAAGGCAAAGATGAGCCACAAAGGGACATCTCCCAAGGAAACCAAGGAGAATGTCAATCTTGTCACTCTGGACAAGAGGTCACTACTTTCACCACCTGTTGCAGAAGTACTTGTATCTGGAGAAGAGACACTTGCATCTTTGAAAGGTAGTCTTGAGCTCTTGATATATGGAGTCCCATGCATGGATCAAGAGATGCATGAGGAGGAGGAGGAAGATACTAGCGCTGGTACACTTGAAGAAAATAGGCCATCACTCTTACCAGCAGTTGGAGACACTATTGTCTTTATTGGAGGAACTCTTGTGTTCTGTCAAGAGGTTCCCACATATCAGTTGGTCCAAGGTATTCATAAAATTTCAGCACATATTGTTTCGAGACCAATGCATAACCAAGGGTTAGAACAAAATGCTGATTTTAAACAGAGACATATCACAGTGCAGAGGACCCTTGATCTAATCAAGGAGGAGACTGAAAATTATCCCTGTTCATCATTGTTGAGCTACATTCAACCCTTTGAGTTGAGATGTAGAGTTTCAGAAAAATGGGATTAGCATTATCCTATGTACAATGTTTGATTATGAGATCAGTAGTGTGCCTTACTTTGAGATAGCATATGTATTACCCTATAGATCTATAGCATTGTCACTTAGTAGATGTGACAAAGAAAGGGCTTCATCACTCTTGGAGCATTCTAGAGGTAGCTTCACTTATGAAGCAATGGAAACAAAGATGACAAATGGTAGACATCTTGAAATGAGAAACATTTTCTCCCTTCTAGATGACCCTTTCTCAATGAACATCTCACTGCTCAAAGAAAAAATTATACTTGTAGAAAATCCAAAACTTCTTTGGTTTTTGGAGGGCCTTTGATGGAGAGAGAATCTCATTAAGAGATCTCATTAGAGATGCATTTTAATATTTCATGAAGTGCAAAGTTCTTCAACAGTTTGGGGGAGATGGTATTCTGCAAAGGGAGGATACCATGATTCTGCAGCACATCACTCATCTTCCATATTGGGGTGAGTGGATGAGGATGATGAGAAAGGGGTCACATGATCACTTGCATATTTACACGGGCTAGAAAGCTTGGTTACGTTGGTTTCCATTGGGAAATTTCCGTCACTCTCCAAAGGCTCCTGTTTTTCTGATATATGCCTTGAAAAACACATATGAAATGAAGAAGGAGGCATGGTTGCACTGGCTGCTCTTGGGTGAGTATGGATACCACCCAATAGCTCATCATTTTCTGAATCATGCCTTGTGTTTCAATGATAAATTGCAGCAAAGGAAGGCATGTTCATTTTGGGTTCACTTGAGAGAGTTTTGCCACCACATGACATCTCCTATGTCTATGTGTTTTGTATTGTGTAAAAATTGGCATAATGATCTCATGTTGTGCATTGATGATGTTTCTTTGTATTGGGATGATGTGAAATTTCATATATCCATTAGTATGCTTTTGCTTCATGATGCACATGAGGAGGAGGAGAGAAAGCAACAAGATCTCTTGTTGCTTTGGTTGCTTTTGGGGGAGTTTTTCTTGTCCATCTTACATGGAGGAGATGGAGGATGGCAGAAAAGGGCCTTACTCCGGTGGTTATTGTTAGGAGAATATGGTTTGACATCTTTGTCTACCCATGTTACTTATTCCCTTCTTCTTTTTCATAACTTTGGAATAATGAATTTTGGATCCAATAAGGCCAACAGGGCTAAGAATGAGAGCATAACAATGCTCAATCAAGTTCATGAAACATGGGATGAAGGAGTGTATTGTATGATGAATATTTTCTTTTGTGGAGAGAGCTACTTTATTTTATGTCTCTCATGTATTGATGATGATGTTGGACATCATATGGTTGTCACTTGGTACTTCATGATGGTAGGAGGACATCTAACCAAATAGTTGGAGGTCATTCTTTATGTTCTTAAAAGACAACTTTGGAACCAAACATGCATAACCTATTGCAACAAATGGAGGAAGCCTTCCTTATGTGGATGTCATTTGGAGGGGAATAGATGGCTTTGCATCTACTTTTGGAGTTGCTTGAGGACAAGCAACATTTTGTCGGGGGGGACTGTAATATTCCCAAATTTTCAAATCATATTTGGCATATTAGAGTCCTTGATTTTCTTAATGGATTAAGTAAATAAAAGGGTGGAGAGACCCACAATCCTCAATAAGAATAAATATCCACTTTGTGTGTGTGAATGTGGATTAATTTAGCTTAGATCTGCAAGGAGAGGTAGTTGAGCAACTACTAATGTGAATGAGATTGGAGATCATGTCTCATTTAATGAGAAAGAGCATGGAGGGTTGATTCAGTCAACTAAGATCTTGAAGAGGTCAAAGAAAGGATCATTGAGCATTCATGGTCAAGTGATGGAATATCATGTGAAAATGAAGCACATATGATGGAGGAGGTGTACATTGCACCTAGACTTGTTGTTTGATTTGGTCAAACAACATAGTCCCACTTGGAGGATCTTGTCCACATGTGAGTGCGCAGTTGAGATTAGGGCCAAGGCTTGGGAAGGCTCAAACATTATAAAGGAGATGAAGGCAAAGGTGAAAGGAATCTTGGATTATTTGATGTATGATATTTTAGATTTGGAATTGTCAAGTGACATTCCACTGCATTCTTGGGCTGTTTAGTAGAGATTGTAGGTGTTGTTTAGCATAGGGTGTTCCCGAGCGGGAATCCCACCTCTTTCTTGAGTAGCTCTAGAAAGAGGATTGTAATTCATTATACATCGGGATTTAAGTGCTATTTCCTTTTCCTACTTTCTGCAGAACACTCATATTCAGAAATTGCAAATTTCTGAAGATCAGTTTGGAAAGGGGAAGTTGTCTTTAGTAATTCAACTGGAGAACAAGGTGAGGGATTATTCCCATCACTTGGGCTTATAGATCAGCGCTCCCAAAGCCACATTGAAGATCTAGCATCAGGTGAAAAGTTATTGACCTCCTAGCAGCAGTATTCCCTTTAGGAATAACACTGTCCATATTACAGATCTAAAAGGAGGAAGCAATCCAGTGAAGGATCATTCCTTCACATTGCCATCAGTATTACCATCAGCTTGGAGTTTATTATAGCATATTTCAGCTGGTAGAAGGCCTCTCTTTCCCTCACAGCGCAGTTTCTGTTGGCAGCTGTGTTACAACAGTTGAATTCATCATTGGAGGATTGATAAGGTATATCTAGAGATTTTAGCTCATAGATCTGATGAAGGGATTAGCCCTTCAAGCATATATCTATTCTGAGCACAAATTTCAGCCATATATTCTTCAGATCTAGCTTCAGATCTATATTTCCCACCATATCAAGGATCAAATCCTAGGGAGGTCATTTTCCAAAGTTGCAGATCTAGAAAATCCTTTCTGGGTTATCTTGGGAATCCATCACATTGGCCAAATCTTGAATCTTGGCATCATCTAAGCTCCAGTTTTGAGTAGATCTTCATTTCCATTTTTAGCCTGAAACTATATGTTCATATTCTGCTGAAGGGACAACGCAGTATTTGTTGCAAAGCCTCTCCAGTTACGTTGTAATTGTTGCATACATGTTTTCAGGGTGATCCTAGCCCATCTTTTTGGCTAGATCTACCTATGTTCTGTACTTGTGTAACTGAATCATCTCCAATATAATAAAATGGCTCAGCTATTTATGCATATTCTAATGTTGTCTTAAGATTTATTGTTTATCTTGCTTTAAATTCTTATATTGTGTGAAGTATTACTGCATTCCCTCTTTTGGGATATTACAATGTGTCACTCTTTCATTGAAGTATATACAAGTCTCAGTTTCTATAAGAAGAGATTTTTTTATCTTTATCCCTGTCACTGACTCCATATCCCAATGGTAGCAAGCCTCCATATTTTCAACTTGTAAACATACAAAACCAAGACACATAGAGTTAACCATCTATCTATATCATTATTCCATATCATTAATCCTTGAGAGAGCCCTCTCAGGCTGAGGAGACTAAGCCTCAGTCAAAAGATTAGTTTGAAATAGTTACACTGAAGTTGTCTGATCAGCAGCCTATCAGGTCTAATTTTGGTGATAACACTTTCTATCATACAAAAATGGACTACGAAGTACAATTCATCATTTATCAAGTGGTACTATATCTAATTCTACCTCATCCATGTTTTGTGAGCCTATGGAAAAATGAAGTTTACATTGTTTAGTTACTTGAAGTCTTGTTTTGTCACAAACCCATGCTAATGGATATGGTATTGGATGAGAAGTAGTAACAATGCCCAAATTTTTAACAAGAGTTTTAGAAATCAAACTGACTTGCGACCCACTATCAAACAAAGTATAAATTTTTTTATGTTTAGCAATTACTCTAATATGAAATAGCTCTCTTCTTTTCTTTTCATAATTTGCCTCATTATGAACTTTAGAAGAACAGATACTATCAATAGGATTTTTACCTTTAATGCCTATGGATATCACCTTCATTTCATCTCCCGAATCTGATCCCAAGTTTGTCAATGTATATGCAACATTATTTCGCTCCTTATTGAATTTCTTTGGTTTCAGCTCTGGATGAAGCTTCCAACAATGATTGGTATCGTGACCCTCTTTCTGGAAATGTGAGCAAGTCACTTTTTCCTTTTTAACTATTGTTGTATTTTTCATTTTTTTCTTTCCTTTCCATTTATCTTTACTTTCTGTAGATTTGGATGAAGGTACAAATTCTCTATTCTTCCCTCTAGCTTCTATGTGAGTGGCTTGTACTGAAACGTCATCTAAGATAGTAGGATTTAACATCAAAATATTATATCGTAAATAAATATGTATACCTCCAATATATTTCAACAAAATTTCTAGAGAGTCTAAAGCTATACCTAACATTAATGCACGCTTTTGAGATTCTTGTGTATAGATTTGAACATTTTGACCTTTAAGTTGATGCAATTTTTTCTAGCTCATCATATCTTGTTGAACATAGGCTAAAGGATAAAATTTCTTCCTTACAGCAGAAATAAATTCACTCCATGATGAAATAATCTTACCATATCTTTGAAGGTCAGTTTGAGTTTCTCCTTCCCACCATACTAGTGCAGTTCCTCCAAATATTAAACTTGTCAATTGAATCTTCTATCGGTTCTTCACTATATTCTGTTTCTTGCAATAGACTTCAACTTGTCTAATCCAATTGTCTAATTTTTCAGCATTTAATTCACCATCATAAATTGGAAAATCAAAATTTACATCAAGCTTAGTCAAAGAAGAAACTTTATTTTTTTATTTCTTTTTAGAAGACACAAAAGATTAGGATGAAGAAGGAGAGGATATTTTTGATGAATAAGAAGATGATGGAGGAGAAGGTGGAGGAGTAGGATTTGATGTTGCTTTTGCTTCTACCTTTGCCAAAGTATCCTCATATTTTCCTTTTTAAATTCATTGTACATATTCTCAACCATGGCTTTGAATGACATGAATGAGTCCATGAATTGAGATTCTGATCCCAACGGTCCTCCTTCTTCAACCATATTTTTCTTTCAAAATATCCTTCCAATCTTCAATTCTGGTGAAGCAAGTTCTCCTTTTCCTTGTTTTAATTTCAGCCTTGTAATAATTCAACACTCTCAAGCCTCATAAATCTTGATGCTCTAATACAAAAACTTGATCAATTTCTCAAAAGTGTCTTACAAACATGTTTAAAAATTCCATTTATGTAAATTTGTGCAACGGATCGATAAGTTTATGAATTAACATAAATAACAAAACATAAACCCAAATCTCAGCAAACATAAACAAATAACACAATATTTGACTACGGAGTTCACCAAAATGTGCCTGGCTACCTCTTTAGGTCGCTTCTCAATCAGCAAACCACTCTTATTAGGCTTCAAATGTGCACTTACAACAATAATCTCAAAATCATAGATTCAGATGCATAAAAGGACTACAGAAGAAAAATCAGCACGAAAAATTGTGAAATTTGACCATCTTTGGACCAGGTGACCTCTGGACCTCACAAAAGCCAATATCCACCTGAAACTTTGCCAAATCTGGAGAATTTTTTCCAATCTGGAGCAATCTTCTAACTGTAGAAAAGGTTCACTAAATCTGGCAACTCCTAGTTCCTGCAACTCATAAAGGAATAATTTCTTTCTCCATATAACAACAATGTGAATGACGCATTGGTTAAATAGGCAAGTGGGGGAGAGGAGGTCTAAGGTTTGACTCCCCTCGACCCCAATTTGAGGCATGTTTTGTGTGCCAATCCCATGGAATAGTGATTACATGTGATATTATAAGGTTTTAAAACCGTATCTCCTGCACCGTTGAACTATAATGTGATATGTATGTGATCCTTATCGCATTGCTATTGCAATTTAATACATATTATAAGATTTTTTAAACCTCATCCTCCATGTCACGTCGTTTGGAATATATATTCTATGGTAAGGTTTTTATACCTTATCTTCCCCCAGATATATATATATATATATATATATATTATCCTCCTGAATCTTATCCGCTAATGTCATGTGTTGGAGGTAGAGGTGTGTAATATTCCCAATTAGCTTTTAGCTAGTTGGAATATTATATGTTGCTTCTATTTTCAGTCTAGAGGAATAAGTGGGGTAGGGAGACCCTTAAATCTCTTTAGTATGAATAAATCACTTCCAATATGGATGTGGATCAGTTTATATAGTCAAAATAAAGCCACCTTAGGTGTGAAAGGGGGCAATGCATGTAGACTAGATCAAGGTTGACCAAATCAATAGCACTGCCAAAGAAGAGAGCGGAGCTAGTGGGGACAACGCAGTTTTGGAGGAGGAGTCTTTGCATGGAAGTAACCTCATAAATGAGTGAGGCCAGAGTGAGGAATCTCACCAAGAATATAAGGGAAGGGATGGCAGCCATGAGAAGCATTTACAATATTTTTTATGTTTGAGTCTTATGAATTGTTGCATGCTTCTGTTGTTTAGCTGGGTTTGATGTACTATTTAGTAGAAGGGAATTTATATGTGGTAATTCTCCACTCTATCTTGGAGGACTTGAGAAGGAAATCTAAGAGGAGTATTCTAGGCTTCATTTTCACCATCCAGCATTGGGCCAAGTGGTTACCTACAACCACAGTGCAGTCTCCTTGAGGAACTGCATTATTTTTCATGGTGTTGCAGTGGAGGGGTGTAAAACCTTGTTTACAAGCTAGTTTCCTAGTGAAAGGAGCAGTCATTCACCCGGAAAGCTAGGGAGGAGAAGTTACATCCATATCTTTGTCATTTCAGCCATTTTGCGGCAAATATTTAGTGATAAAGCATGATTCAGCCATAGAGTTGCAGTCTGCACTTTTTGCATCTTGTGTATTTCAAGAAACCCTTGCCGGGTCATCTTGGGATTGTGTTCGAGAGACTAGTTCTCCATTTTCAGCTCCTTTTGAGTAATATATTAGAAAATCCATTCATATTTATTTTTCTGTAGCAGTAACCCTCACTCATACTACAATGTCATGTATTCTGTCATTTCTGTGTTGCGGCATCCCTTGGGATTCTAGTATTTATGGGCTTTGGAGGCTTGTTTGCCTAGTTTGAGTGATTTTTTCCTCAACACATTGTATATTTTTCTGCTCTGATACATAATCTAATGGATCTATGATTTTCCCATATGTTTTACATCATTATTTGCTATACATTTCATTTTAGTGTTCAATATTGTTGTCTTTCCTAAATTGGAATATTACAGTGGTATAAGAGCTCTAATCTTGGCTCAACTTGTGGGGAAATACATATATAGCCATGGAGGAGAAAGAGATCCCAAAACTTCTTCTCCAGACCATGCAGGACATTGCAAAAGATATCAAGGAGATGATATTTTGAAGACAGAAGGAATCTCGTAGAGGGTTTCACCATCGAGAAAGCTCCGGCACTTCACATTTGTGGTGGGAGAAAACAATAGCACAACCTTCTTCAAAATGCTCCACTATGCCCACATTCCTATCATTGGAAGGTCAGGAAGGAGGGCCCTTGAGGGAATAAACCCTTGGTGACTATTTTGTGGAATATGAATCTCAATCCCAGAGGTTCAAGGAGAATTTGAACTTTCAAGAGTTTTATCGAATAAAGGATGGTATGAGATCCTTTTGTTGGGGTTCCTGTGTTTTGGCCAGATTGGCAAGACCAAAAGACAAGACAACATCAAACCATTTTGGGATCCTAGGATATAACCCTCCTGGATCTAGAGAGGGATCTCTCTATAAATGCAAAGAATGATATATCTTTGAGGTCATTTTATGGTATTAGGCTAGTTGTGAAGCACAGGGGTTTTTGATGTTGTTTGTTTGGTTGGAGATCAATAACTGAGAAGGCTACATGCAGTGAAGAAGGAAAAAAGTAGCAGGATGTTTCATCATGGGAAGATAGGTCAAGAAAGTGTCAATTCCATTGGGCTATGGAGTCATAAAATGGTTTACTTGCACAACAACTATCCAAGGGTTTCCATAGGGAAAGTCATCTATACCAAAGGATCTTCTTAGATAGATGGTGAGATGGAACATTAAGAAATGGGGTGAAAGAAAGAAACCAAAATGCAGCCTAAGATCAGGTAAGGACTTTGAACCTATCCTGCTTTTGACATACTTTCAAAGGAAACTCTCCATAAAGACACAAAGGGTAGCTTAAGATCAGGTAAAGACTTTGAACTTAGCCTGCTTTTAGCATACTCTCAAGGGAAATAATCTAGCAGTCCTCATAACCGCCTTCAATCAGTAGAAAGAATTTAAGATTAAATGCAGAGCAAGGCCTAAGATCAGAGAAAGACTTTTAACCTTCTCTGCTTTTGACACCAACTCAAAGGGAAACATTCAAGAAAAACTGTTGGAGAAGAAACTAGAGGACAGGGCTAACCATAGACTTCCCTAGTTAAATCTTTTACTTAGCATGAAATGAAAATATCTTTCGAGGACAATGTTTCAAGTTGACACTGGCAGACATCATTCCTGACTTAATTCATGTTAAGTTATACTCCATAAAATTATCAACTTAAATACACAATCGGAAAACATAATGATAAAATCGACGGAAAATTTTATACTTTAATTATATATATATAATAAATGGGAAAATCCCCATGATACATAGGAAAAATGGAAGGCGATTTTATTAATAATATAATATGTATATATAATTTTTTGGCGAATCTCTCACGAGATTATATTATCTTGTAAAATCATGGCGAATCACCAGTACAAATGGCGAATCACTACTACAAAATGGTGAATCGTTTTCTAGTGGGGACTGAGTCATTTGATTCAATAGATATATGGTAGTTGAACTAGGAGTTGAAGGAAGAGAACCATCGAGACCAAGCATGGCACATGGTGACTCGTGAGGGAAGTAGTTCTCGTGCAATTTGGAAAACACGTTCTTCTAGTTCTGCTAAGCATAGTGTTTTTGCTCATGCTACTACAAGCATTGATATTGAGGTTGGAGAGGAGTTTGAGGAAGCATGGAAGGTAGTAGTGGTAGAAAATTACAAAGAGTACCCCATGATGGGATCCATTTTTCCCTTTGGTATTTGTGCCTCCAAGATCTTATGTCCATTGAACCAACAATTAATCGTTCAGCCAACAATCAACTTGACTAAGTTGATTAGGTACGAGTCAACTTAGACTAATCTTAAAAACTATGCTTTGCACTATCCCATATTTATCACACTAATGCTACACAACATTGTGCATTTGCACCCAACTCTCATTAATTCTTTTTCAAAAAAATCTAATAAGAAAAATATTTTACTATATTCTAAAGGTGAAGATGTAGAAATCATGCCCGCAAGTGAAAGGGAAATAGAAAATGTCTTTCATATAATTACCAATGCATATAATGAAAACAATAATGATTACTTTCAATAATAGAACTATGATCTAGATCTCTATTGATGTAAATCATGAATACAGCATTCAAGGGACTAATTTCAAACTCAACAAAATCCTCTAAACAAGAAACAAACAAACCACTAAAATTTTCAAAGATATCAAGACTAGACATTAACACAATTTCATGTACTTGAATAAGCCCATTGTTTCTTAGCGTTAGACTTCTTAAATTAGTCTTTATCATTTAATACTAGGACACTATCTATGTGAGAAGAAATAGGTCCCAACTTCATCAAATCCGACTTCATTTCCAATCAAAGATCAAAACTAGCTTCGTTTCCAATACCAATATAAAATCACACATTTTCCAAATATCAATAATTATTTTCCAAGAAAATATAAAACTCGAAACTCAGCAAAATTCTCCAAACACAAGCAACATATATACCATTAAAATTTTCCGAGATGTCAAAGCTAGACATCAAGGTAGTTTCATGTACTTGAATGAGCCCATTGATGCTTTGCGTTAGTCTTGTTAAATTAGTTATTTATCATTTAATACTAGTCAAACACTGTCTATGTGAAAAGAAATAGGTCCCAAAATCATCAAATCCAGCTTCATTTCCCGTCACAAATAAGAAACAAACAATGTAAGGATTAAATATGAAACATCAATCTTAAAATAACACACATGAAAGAAATGTAGCTGCAATGTTACAATGAAAAATACAAAATATAGAACCCATTTTTACCTGAATTTGACATGTAGTAATATTGCATGATCAACAGAACATGTATACCAAAATAAGAGTCCTAGGGTATTTCAATTTCCCAATTCTCATCTTGCTCATTATTTTCTACATTGTGAACATGATCTTCTCCAGATGTACTGTCATTATGAGCCTCCAAAACATTATGTTCTGTATCAATTTCATTAGATAAATTTGTTATATTGTTTTCTCCCCTTCTATTACAATCTGATCGCCAAAGCGCTAGTGCTCTTTCATATGAAAAATTGTCAATATCATACTTTGTTACATATAATCTTAAACATGTATCCACATGTTTATCAAGATTATTCCTCAACTTTGACTTCAAAAATGATAGTGAAATAAACATTCTCTCATCCTCCACTGATCCCAAAATCATGGTTTGACACAAATCTACTAATTTAAAATATTCTGATATGTTTTTTTGTAGGTATTGGCTAGCACTTAAAGTATTCCATAATCTTGTTATAGCACCGTTTTCATTAGGATTCTCCAAAAAAGGATATTGGTTCCACATTGTTTCAGCAAAGCGTCCACCTTGTTGATACAATTTTGATGAATCTAAAATACCTTCAATCTGTTCTCCATGTATCGAGACTTTCTTCCAAAAGTGGTCTACTAAATATTTTAATCTCTTTTTAAAATTGGCTTTTAAATTTCTTGGACATTGAAAATTCTTCCAATATTGAGGGTATACCACACACATGGCCTCCAGCAATTCATCTCGAGGAAATCGTTCTCTTATCTCTGATGATAGTGATCTTGCAATTTCTATCAAATTTTGTCTCACTGAGATCACAATATTATCAAATTGGTCTCTTGACACGGGGAAATCTTTGGTGATTCGTCCCATCTTACTAATATAATGAAAGGGGACCATATACCCATGCAATGTGATACATAGTATCCCTTTTTCATCAAACGTCAAAAAAATTTCAGTATTTTCTATATTGATGATCTTAGTCCAACTTGTAAACTCTGGACTAGTAAAAGAGTCTGGCATCATATACAAATAATCCAATGCAAGGCATGCTGACTTTCTCGCATTTGTGTATTCGACAATATACATTGTGCGATTCTGAGACATTTTCACGAGGACATTCATTTCATGTAACATAGGAAGAATTCCAGCCAATGTTAATAATGTTTCTATATCAGTTAGTCGAAAAAGAAGATCTTGAGCTTTATCTACATTGTAGCGATTTTCATACATCAACCCTACCAAATATTTGAACTCACTAAATAGTCTTTGAGCTGGTCCATTTAATGAGATCCATCTTGTGTCAACATCTTTCAGTAGTTTTTTTCCATCCATAACACCATCTGCAAATTGTTGAAACTCTAAATATCATTTGGGACTACGAGAAAAGTATGCATGAGTCTCACGTACAAGATCTTCAACTTTTGAAACTGGTGGAAACTTGCTTACTATTTTAAATGCAAGATTCATCCTATGAGACATACAATGAATATTAATCATATATGGTGAAGCTGATAGTTGTAGTCTAACACAAAGACCATTCCTTTGTCCTTGCATTACCGATGCTCCATCTGCTCCAACACATACCAACTTTTTTGCAATCATTAAATGATCCATACCACTTTCTTTCAAAGTATTAAGAACAAGTTCATAAATATTTTCAGCTGTAGAAGTCTCTCTCATATTTTTAATCTCGAGTAGATAGGAATTACTAATATGGTCATTAACCATATAAATGCTCATGCAGATCCATGAAGTATTATCAATAGTTGTAACCTCATCCAAAGACAATGCCAAAAACCTAGCATTTGCAATCTCCTGTTTCAAGTCATCAATTTCTACTTGAGCTAGATATCTTGCCCATTCCCAACCACTAGTTACGGACCAAGGAGAAGATAGAAAGTTTGGCACGTGAAGAAAATATAGAAATTTCATCTGATCTGGATAATCTGTCATAGGACTACCTTTACATAAGATGTGAAATACAGTGCTCAATTGTATCGTCTTAGAAAACAAACTTCTTTCTATCATCTTTTCAAATTGAGATATGATGGTTCCTCCACTTGCCTCAATTTCCTTCTTACTTATTAAATATTTTTTGTATTCTTCCACACATTGGCTATGTCGACATTCCTCCAAAGATTTCCATCTGACAATAGATTTCTCTTTACCATTTACAATTTTCTTTTCATAAACCTTTCCTACATGCTTTTGTATTGTATCTAGCTTCATCTGAAATTTCACTTTCCTTGCAACTTTTCCAACTACATGCAAGACATTTAACTTCTCCTAAATCCTCATTTGTAGAAGGTATTTCTTCAATGAATGGAAAACTTGAGAGCCAATCATCTTGGAATTTTCTCCCTATTGTCCACTGGCCTTTTTTCCTTTTCCGTGAATGGTTTGTGTCACCTTCCAAGGAAATATCTTTAACATTTTCATCATTAATTTCTGTTGAAACTGCATTTATCTCACCCTAATCACTTGAGGAACCTATTATTTCATCCATCATATGGATATCAGATGCATTTTCACAAGAGTTAACATCTCTCTCAGTAACAGATTGTTCAAAGGAGCTTGAAGCATGAAGAGAATGTGTATTCTTGGATTGATACTTTTTAAAGTATGATAATACATCAATTTTCCTTGATAGTTTCTTCCCAGGATTAGCTTTTGACATCTCACTGAATATTACGGAATTAAAACTTCAAATCGATCTAGAAACCTACATCAATAGTTTCCAAGAGTTGAGAATTACTAGAATTGTAAGTAGCTTTCAAAGTAAAATAAGTGTAATGTTCACAAAAACCATTATGCAATTTTTTATTAAAATGTTGTGCTAAGGCCCAAGCCCAAAAGCAAAAATAAATCATTATACACAAAACAATAACATCATGAGTCACCATCTATAAAACAAAACAATTGAAAGCTTTAAACAAAACAACAAAATATTACAAAAACTTCAATCATCCTTTCCTAAACACCTCTCCCTTAAGTTGTAAAGAATTGGTTATAAGAAGTTGAAACATATCCTCTATCATTTTCCATGATAAAAGTGAGGAAGGAAACTAGTCAGTTACTAGTGATTATTTTACTTATCAATGGAAAGAAATCCCTTAAGACATTGTCCTCCTATTGACCATAGTTTCCTTTCCATAGTGAAACACGTCCAATATGGCCATGAAATAACCTAAAAAGACTCAAATGTTTTCCATGATTTGTAAACACACGGGTGCCATGTAAAGTTTCAGGCCCAAAAAAGCACATTTGGGATCCTATAAACCAAAATTAGTTGTTGTATCAAACATTTAAAACTCCTACTTAGCACTTATTGTTTGTTATTTAACCAAGTTCCATTGAAATAACAGTCATGGGATGTTACCAAAGAGTTAACCAATAGATAAATGCACACCACAAATCATACATTCACTGGAACTTCCCCTCCCATGAATGACCATCTAAGGGAAAGGTGCAAAAAAGAAGAAAAGAATTAAGCGAATCACCACAGTAAGCCAATGATTCTTAGTGTCAAATCATTGGAAACTGCAAATCAAGTGAAAATTTAACCCATGCATCCATGGGTTGACAAAAAGAGTTTATAGCAGCCACAAGCTAATCATTCTACGAGTCTACCCAAATCTAACACAAACTCCTAAAACTTGTTGATTAGAAATTCCCCAAGAATTTTCACTTGGTTCATGAGAGAATGAAAGACGAGTGCAAATAAAATTCCATGAAATACGAGTGCAAATATCCTTCCATGAATGGTTATCACTCTCCAAAATCATTTTGGGCATATTCCAATATGTAGGAGCCAGGGAAACATGGTGCATAACAGCAGTCTAATGTCCCTGAATTTAAACCGCATCAAGGGAACATTTGCACTCTTCACACATTGAACATTGAAGACAATTAATTAATTGCTGACACGACCATAGCAACAAAAGCATCAAGCAGAGGCTATAACAAGATTATGTGAAAGTGAGAAAGAACACCCATCATGAAGCATCAAGTAATATCATCCAAAACATCAACATCATTGTTGGGCAGATTTTGATCGCCTTCGCCTACCAGGAGTAACTTCTGGTGGTAAAGGTGGTTTTAAAGCTAATCTACGCGAACGGCAGGGGATAGGATTATGTTCTTCCACGATTGCTGATTAATTTTAACCAAAAATAAATAAACAAAAAGAGGGTAATGCTAGGCAAAGGGGTTTACCATTAAACTGTGAACTGCAGAATACCTCTTGGCAAGCCAAGAAGTACGGGCAGGCAATCTCCCCGAATGATGTGTTCGGTGTATCACAATTTAAAGGCAGCTGACTCGGTTCACTATGGATGGATAGCACCTAAAAGTTTTCCTCCCAAATATACCCGAAGGTACGTGGAGGCCCAAGTCCATATTAGCGTTGTCTGATGCGAAACCGCACAGTGAGAGCACCACCTATATACTTATCATACTGTAACGCTACCCCGAGGGACGTGCTACGATATACTTACGTACGTGGGGTGAGATATCACACTCAGAATGTATCGCAGACAAGTTAATGACAGCTGCTATGTTTTACGATGCTGGAACACGTCTCTAGCCTAGACCTTCTAAATGTTATCGTTATGGTTCCAATGCGTTTTTAGGTAAATTGAGATTAATTTTATGTTGATATTGGTTAACAATTTTCCTTTCAATGGTACCGCGATGATGTATGTAGAAATTCCTAAATGAAAACTAAGAATTATAAGCAAACTTTTCACTTTTAGTTTTTCAATGAAAGACCTAGCTACAAAGGGAAGAGAGTAAATAATTTTGTGAGCAAACAAATCAATGAACAAAAGAAAACATTGAGCACAAAACTAAATGCAGATTTCCTAATGTTCCTTTTTTGAAAAAAACACACAATCCTACATGCAAATGCAAGTTTTTCTTTTCAGTTCCTTTAATGTTATGAATGCAGAAAAGAAACTAAGTGCATCAAACAAATTCTTTTTACTTTTCCAGAAATGAAGAATATGAACGAATACAAACTACACTGAAAAACCTGAATAAACTGAAAAACAAACTACACTCCCTCCTACTCATACTACTAACCTAAAACTAAAACATTCAAAAATTACAAAACCAATTTTCTTTACCTAAAATATAACCCTTTCTGTTTTCCAAATATTACACCTTCATATCTTAACAACAAAGTATGAAACATAGGGTTTCATGAGTGGAGAGGAAAAATGTTATAGTATATTATATTGTAATGGTTTATTGTTATAATATATCAACCTAGATTCATCTTAATTTTGGATCTACCAAGAACGGAGAGGGATCAAATCTCTTTTCACTCTTAAACATGTTTACATCTCATGAAATTTTGATCCCACTAGACACTTGGTAAATCCAGGGTTAAGATGAATCTACATTAGTTATTAAAAGTGAGAAAGTACACAGGTTACAATTGAAAAATGATTTCCATTGTACTAATATTTATTATTGATATTAATAATAAAAATCTATAGATTGATTTCAGTTTCATGTAATTAATTAATTATAAGAAATATGAGTAAAAAAACATGGAAAAAATTAAGCACGTTACAACTTACCAGTGAAAAATTACATGTCCACTGTACACTTCCATGAGCAAATAAACAACAAGGAGAGTGGTTTTAATGAATAGAGGAGGTTGGTTTTTGAAGGAGGGAAAGGTTTCAAGTTTAATCTCAGTAGCCACAATGTTCTATATCTATAAGTTGATTGAACACGTGGATTGTGACTTGGTTCCACCGTACACATGAAAAAAATTAAAGTAATTGGACAGATCAACATCTAAACTGATTGAACACATTGGTCATGTTGGTCCCACCATACACATCATATAAAGAACCCGACACTCGTACATACGTCATACCATGTATGTAGCACGTGGGTTGTGATAGTCCCACCATACACATTGAATAAAAGAACCCGACACACGTACACACTTTGTACCATGTATGTCCACTCCACCTCAAGGGAAGGTAAGAGGTTTCGTAAAATAGAGGGCTTTTTTTTCTTTTTTTCTTTTTTTTTTAATAATTATAGAGGGAGAGGTTTCAAGTTCAATCCCCAGGCGCTATAATGTCGATGTAGGGAGGCAATAATGTCGTCATAAATATTCATGGAAAAATGTAAAAATGTGTGCGAAATGACAGTGCACCTATCGCTGATAAATTCAAAGACTCAAAAATAAAATTGAAAATATTAAGCAGAGAAAAAAAATGTAAACGTCATACCCAATGCAACCGACATAAATGAAGAACTTCAGGCCAGTGCAACTAGTAATGATGGTTATCTTCTTTGAAAATGTATGTATAGTCTTAGTCTAATCAGGCTTTAAATTTTCCTAGAAAATCATGGAAATTCTCTCAAATTTTTGATAAAATGTTGCATATTGATAAGATCTTGTATAAATTTATATAAATCCAGGTTACATTTGTCAAACTTCAAGATGTTGGGTATCCCACGGGTTTTTAATAGTGTGAATCCATTTCCACTATCAAAAATAAGATTCAAATACTCTTATTGGACTCCCACTATTTTTGAGCATCTAAGAAAATTTGTCACCTCGATAGATGACACATATATGTATATGTTTTCCAAGAAAACATAATTTTGTACAACATATTGTAAAGAGTTTTGAAAATTTAAACCCCTCTCATATTTTTCTTTAATGATTAACTGATATGTTATACTAGTTTCAAAATTTTGACACAAACCTTTTATATATTTGTTTTAATTAATCAGTGGATAATTTTAAATTTTGAATTAATATTTACTTTTTAAATTATTTTTAAATGTGATATTTAATAGTTATTTATTTATTATATTTATTAAATTAATAAAATGTTAATCTAATTATTTAATAAAATATAGATTATTATTATTATTATTATTTAAGTTTCTTTAGACTGTATCTTCATCATGTTCAATATATCACTCCAATTGGCCAAGGGAATTAGCCCAGGGAATTGAACCCGTCAGTGACTCCACATCAAGGACAATCACCATATATCCAAGACCCATGGAAAAACTATAAATTCATTTGAAATAACCCATGGACAAAATATAGATTAATTTGAAATCAATAATTATTTTATATTTAAAAAATAATGATTATAAAAAGAATAACAATATTTTAATCTTCTTATATCAATGATATCTTCTTCTAAATATTATATATTTAACATCTTTGTCTTTATAGCAAGATCTTCATCCCCAAAAAATTTATGAAGCTCTTTTTAATAAATTTGCAAATCAAGTCTAATGCTCATATTGAGGACTCTATCCCCAACTCCATTGCCATAGTCAAAATTGAAACTATTTAGTTATGATGAATTTGCAATCAGAAAAAAAAAAAAAAATCTTGTTGAATTTGGCATAAGTCTTCCACCCAATAGTGTTGGCAATATTTTCCTTTCTCTCTCAAAGTCATAATTTCACAATTATAATATTTTTTAAATATATTTATAAATTAATTTTCATGTATTTGTAAAATTTTCCTAGATAAAATTATTTTTTTTAATATTTTATTTTTAAAATTAAATAGCAATAATATAATTTATCTTTTTCACCCGAGTTTTTGAAGGCTTTTATGGTGGTTTTTTCCAGTATAATTTCTCTAAAATCCAGCAAGAATTTATTGAAAAGAGAAATTTCACTCATATTTTTTGGTGACATAAAATTTTGTATTGCTGGTTTTCATAAATTTAAAATATGTACTAGCCTGCTACTAGAAAACTAAACCAAAAGTTCACATGCTGATATCAACACTTTGATTAAGGGTCTCATCCATACTGCCACTTTCTGGACCATCACAAATTGTTTGACTTCACCAATGATTTCAATCTGACATGCTTGCACTGCAAATTGCTAGAATTTTGTTTTATCCTCTCAATGAGCAACTCATATTTCCTGTAGACATTTATTGTATTCCATAAGCATTTGAATTTTCCATCATCCTTGCTATGATTGATGGCTGAAGATGGGCCATGCAATATTTTTTGTGCATAACTTACATCAGTGGATGGCATGACACGAAACCTTGATGAATCACTTAGATTTGGGAAGAAACCTGTAGGATGAGAATATAATGGTTTAAATACTGGGAACAATGCATGCATATCAGCTTCAGACTAGGAAATGCCACAATTTAAAAACTTGGCATTGCTTAAATGAATTTTAGTAAAGACAAAGGGATCTAGTCAAGCTTCGCCAGAGATCTGTAAGATCCACTTCATTGAGAACATACTTCAAGTTCTTTAGTTGGTGTTGTAGCACATCTAACATATCAACAAGTGATGAAGATAAAAAGCTTCAAAACTATTCCTGGCGATGAGCATCAGATCCCCTTAAAATAATCACCATGAGCTTTACAAGCCAATTTGTTTAAAGTATTTTGAAGATTTCAATATCTTAATAAAAAACAAAGCCCTCTATGTCAGGAATGTTTACTCTCTCTTCTTCTAAATTCTCACCCACCATTATGTCTAAAGATAAGCTTTTGTAGACTCCAGTTCGACAATCAGATATTTCTACTTCGCAAAATACAGCATACACACTGTCTCCATCATGTGTTATTAGAACTCCCATTATAGATAGAAGGCTTTCTAATGGGAAACAGAGGTCAACAGTCTTAAGTAGTCCTGGTCCTATTACTCCTTTTGAGAATCGTTCAGGTAAATGTGTATTACAGTTTGTTTTCAATAAGCATATTTTGGATTCCATAGTGGGTCAAGGAGCTGTATCAAAGTCTCAAGATGACCTTATTAAAAGGATGCCAGAAGCCAATAGTTGTTCTCTGCAAAATTTAGGCTTATTACCTAGTCCAGGATGCCGTTACATGTATGACAACATTGAGGGAAAGGTACTTACTATCACTTTGCTTTTCTAAATTTGTTATATGCTTGAATTCATTCTCCGGGATAATAGCTTCTTGGTCTAAGCACTTCATAGCAGTCCACATTGCACAATGAATTGTCCTTTTGGGAAAAATGTTGATGTGCATCTTCCGTTTAAATAAAAAATATATAAGCTACTTTGTTTCATAAGAGGAGCATTTGGTGTCTCAGTTTGAATTTCTGGAGAGGAAGATCAAGACATTTTCCACTGCATTGGCTGCCAAGGAAGCTCGGAATGCTTTCAATCATGTTTCTATTGCATCACAGGTGAATGCCTAAGCTGTATTGCAATCATCTTTAAATGCTTTTAATCTCACTTAAATTGATCACTGATGTCTATAATTATCTCAAGAAGTTAGGCACCTATTTAAGAGGTTGTAGATTCTATTAGTTATTGTTCTGCAATCTCCATTCCACATCAGTTATCTGCTGATAGGAAAGTGTCTTCGTTGTGGGGCTGGTTTGCTGCGATGGAGAGGGCCATCTGAATGATAAGTTGGTTCTGCTTCAAGGCAGGTTGGTTGCTTCAAAGTTGTGCCATCCATCCTATAGTGCATAAGTTAAAATGCAATTTCATGGGTATAGGTAAAATGATGAATTGTCAATCCCATTAGTTGTTTTAATCGTTTCCCTTGATTTATTTCCCTGCAAACTTCATTCACAGCTTTTCCCAATCATTGTTTCTTGTTTTGTACATATTCCTGGCAATGAGAATTAGATCCCCTTAAAATAATCACCATGACATTTACAAACCAATTTGTTTAAAGTATTTTGAAGATTTCAATATCTTAATAAAAAACAGAGCCCTCTATGTCAGGAATGTTTACTCTCTCTTCTTCTAAATTCTCACCCACCATTATGTCTAAAGATAAGCTGCTGCAGACTCTAGTTCGACAATCAGATATTTCTACTTCGCAAAATACAGCATACACATTATCTCCATCATGTGTTATTAGAACTCCCAGTACAGATAGAAGGCTTTCTAATGGGAAAAAGAGGTCAACAGTCTTAAGTAGTCCTGGTACTATTACTCCTTTTGAGAATTGTTCAGGTAAATGTGTATTACAGTTTGTTTTCAATAAGAATATTTTGGATTCCATAGTGGGTCAAGGAGCTGTATCAAAGTCTCAAGATGACCTTATTAAAAGGACGCCAGAAGCCAATAGTTGTTCTCTGCAAAATTTAGGCTTATTACGTAGTCCAGGATGTCGTTACATGTATGACAACATTGAGGGAAAGGTACTTACTATCACTTTGCTTTTCTAAATTTGTTATATGCTTGAATTAATTCTCCAGGATATCCTGAATCAAAAAATCCGTATTTAGAAAGGGGAAACAATGACTCCTTCCAACTTGGACAAAAAACAATAGTCACCATAACCTCCATCAACAATAGACCCTTGGCTGAATGCAAAGAAACCCGAAAGGAAAGGGGAAAACACGAAAACCTACCTTTCCTTCAAGTCTACAACAAATTGATGCAAAAACACAATGTATATATGTATAAATCATAAAATTATGTGTGTCACAAAAACTAGCCTTATCTCAATAAATTTTGTATTGTAAAACTTGGCTTAGAGAAAAGGTTACAGAAATGAATGTCAAACCTTGTCTCTAGGTAGATAGGAGTAAAATTGTAATTTTTTGACGTACATCTTCTGGTAGCATATCTCTCATATTTGTACAAATTTTATTGTAATTTGTTCATGTACATCTTCTGGTAGCATGTCTCTCATATTTGTACAGTTTATTTTTTCATGATTGAATATGAATTTTGATGTTTTTATCTACCAAAAAAAGGTTCTATTTATTCCACCTGTGCTTTCAATTCCATTGATTATGAACACTAAATAAATTAATTGCATTCCTTTCTAGCATTCATAAATAACTTACCACACCCACTCATAGAAAATCTATCTATGCTCCTGGGTTATTTATTCATGTCACAAGTGAGATTTTTCTCTCCAAGACTATGTTGTGAGTTGATTGTCCAATCCTTCAAAAATAGCGATCAAGAAAGTGTAAAAACTGCACAAAAAAACATTTGTATTAGGGTAAGCTCATAAATTTAACAAAGAATTGTTTTTTTCCTCTATAGAAGGATTTGCTCAAGGGAAAAGTTTTCAGCACTTAGTTGTTTGACATTCAAGATAATCTCTTAAGTGCCCTGTATTCTCACATCATGGAATTTGAAACTTGTAGCCTTGCATCACAGAACTTGAAGCTAAGAAGGCACAAGTGTTAGCAATAAAGTTGGATATTTACTAGTATAATCAATGATCTAACAGTATCCATATGACAACATATTCATTGGGTAGGTATGTTTGTAACTAATATATTTACGATTTAATTTCATTGTTTTTGGCTTTTATATTTGATTCCTTGTTGGAACCTGTGTCTCCTATCCCCTAAAATTAGGGGGTATCCTAACTGTCCCTGAACTTGGACCCACTCAATATTTTCTGCAACATATATACATGCTGTCCAATGCATGCTCCTATGAAAGTATTTCTCCGAACTTGCAGAGATGAGATCCTGTGAATGTGAACCATAGGCTCTTATTTTTCTAACCAACTTGTAAGAAATCATGTAGTCTCAAACTGGATACAATTCTGGGAGTAAGGCTCTAAGGGGAAAGCTATAAATAAATACGCTTACAAATGATTAGAATTTTCTTTTCAGAACAAGTATGCTTGTATTGAATCTTGAAGCATAGGATTGAGTCGGAGACTCTGTCCGTGGATGTTATTCTTGTGGGTAGACAGGATACAAAATGAAAACAGTAGTTGGACTGCGGGAACGTTGATCCAGTGCAGCAAGCAATAGACATAAATTATATTTGATTGAATAATTTTCTTTAATACTCACAATAGTTGTCAATCTATTTTAACTTTTACTAATAAACATTAACTTTGTGAACATAAACATAGGCACAAAATATGTAAATCACTACTAATGTTACTAGCACAACATTTCTTGCTCTAATTCAATATGTTACTCTTATAACAATCTTCAAGTAGGTTCCCCTCGAATAAACAAGACATGTAAATCATTGCTAACGATTATCCAGTGCATTTTTTCCTCAAAAGGCACTGAAGCCAAATGACAATTCTTTGTGGAGTCTATTTTTGTTTGGTCACTTTTAGAACTTTAGGCAATAAATTAGCTAAAGGAATGAAATGCAGTGGCTGCCTAATTGCAGATTTTCACCCTGTTAAGAATAGATTAATGTCCTTTTGCCCAAACTTCATCTCCCTTTCTATGATTTTGTAAAAGCTAGGACTATGTATAATGTTCTAAAATTGTATAACCTATGTATTTGGAGTATTCCATCATATCTTTAATCTGAAAAAAGGAAATTAATAGATTTACATTTTCTTCAGCCAAAGATATTAACTTTCATACCTCGCTGTGTGATTTATTTACCTTCCATTCTATTTGTTTGTAAGTCATCAACTATGGGCTTGTTCAATCCACATAGTATTGATTGAGACTGCATCATTTAATTATCTTGTCTCCATCTCTGACAAAATCTTTCCCGTGGTTGATCATACAACATCTATTGAAATGGACTAGTCCGTATTTAAGAAACAAATAATTTGTTAATATTGCAAATATGCACTGGTTGAACTCTTTCTATCCTCGACAATTGAATATATCCAATTCAAAAGAACTTCAACCTGACTTTATGCAGAAGGAAAAATTCTAGACCGAAGTAGCCTAAAAAATTATTCAATCTATCCAGGGTATATTGTTGCCTTATAATTTGGCCCTTGAATCACTAACGTGTGAGGTCTAGTACACTATTGACTACCGACATTTTACCCATTAACTTTGAAGCCCCAAGGCAGCAAAGGGGGTTGTGAAACCTTTCCAGCTGACTTACAAAGGAAATGTCCTAGAATTAGAGAAAAAAAGGCATGACATTCATCACAGCAAAAATGTTCATACCTTAATAAAGGACACAAGCCCTAAAAGTTATCTCAATCGGTTGAACCATCCACCCATGCACCTAAGGCATCTTGTAGACAGGAAGGCCATAGGGCACATTCAAATTCAGTTGAGCCCCTCAGGATTACTAGCTGCTATTGTGGCTAATAGTTGAGTGAACCTCCATCAAGATACTTCAGGGAAGAGGAGGGGATCCCGCAAGGTTTTCCTTGGAAAAAATAACAAAAGACACCAATAATATGGGAGCATCTATGACCATCTAACAACTTCGTTAATATGATAAAGAAAAATGCATGATGATGACAAAATAAACAACCAGAGACATGCCATGCAGGAATTTCAACAGCATTTCATTATGTTTTCCATCATAATCTTCTCACTAAGTACATAGCTGAAATTTCATTTATACTGTTCAAAACTCTTTACATGATCAGACGGTTGTAAACAATTTGACATGGTTGCATATGGCTCTGTCTTGTCACAGATTCCAAGTTGCAGTGGCAGTGCATGTTTGGTCATTGTTGCTTTGTAACTCTGAAAAAATAATTATAGGGCAACTTACCCAATTTTGCACAAGTGAAAAAACCCATCAAACATATATACAAGGACTGAGATCTATCTAATTATCAAGAAGAAAATGCAATGGATGCTTAGATAGCATAACTATTTGACATGGCCCATATAGCATCGTCTTGTTGCAAATTCCTAGTTGTGGTGGTAGTGTGTGCTTGGTCGTTGTCACTCTACAACTCTAACACAGTCACAAGGTAACTTTAACCAATTTTGAGTAAGTGGAAAACCCATCAAACATATACAGATGGACTGAAATCTATCTAATTATCAAGAAGAAAATGCAACCAATGCTTAGATAAAATATGACAACATGACTTTATACCAAAATTTGAATTCCATATATAAGCCTCAAGGTAAATAATCTTCAATCAGTGAAATTAGGCCTGACAAAATTCCATTTACATATGGATAGAAAGAAAGAATGCAATATATGAATGGCAATCAACGAGGAAATGCCAAGATTTTATTAAGTTTAAAAAGATTAAAATTCAACTACTATAACTGCACTGTTTCACAAGCCGTTAAAGCCAACTAGCAATACAAGCAGGAAAATATAGAAACCAAAGGTCCTGTACTACTATCCCAGGGTCTTGGTAATCATTGCTCCATTAGCCGCTTGCTGCAGCTACATCCCCGTCGCTAAGATATATATAGCTGTCTTAAGATCATATCATCTCCACATGTTTATTAAGGTCCCAATATACCTTTATCCAAGAGTGCCTTTGCAGCCAATAGTTGAGAATCCAAGGGTGCCTTTGCAGCCAAATTTAAAGGAAAAACAAAGAAAAAGTAGCAGAGGCAACTTTCAGGTCTACGTAAATTAGTTAAGGATTTGAAATTTTTTACGGTGGTAAATATGAGCATATGAGGAATAATTACAGGAAGTGGTTTTGGGATAACCAACACAACCAAGAGCAGATCAAGAAGAAACAAGAAAACGTTTTTGAATGTGGAGAAGCCTAGTATTATGCTTTTATAGCACTATAGAAGTGGGGTAAGTCGACAGATGATCAACTTTTTTATTTCAAAGCATCTAAACATGAGACTAACAAAAATCACTAATTTGTTCAGTGTGGGGGATAACCCAGGTCAATACAGTAGTTTTAGGCAAGGAAAGGGAGCACTGTGTTGAAGACGATGGTCATGTACAAATCAAGTTGAAAGCTAATACCTTGATGTTTATATATGTTTGAGGGAAAATTTTCTTTCAGTTAGTGACATTGCATGACACAATCCATATCTGGTTGTTATTTTCCAAGGAGAAAGGTGTTTTGTTGTAGATAAGAAGAAATATAAGAGGAAAAATCACGTGCTTTGATTACCATCAAAGGGAGTGGAAACAATTCTCTTTGGCATCAGAGATATGGACATTTAATTTTTTTGTTTCTTTCCTTACTGACAAAAGATCAAATGGTGATTAGCTTACCACAAATTCAAGAGCAGGAGGATATATGCGCAGCGTGTTTTGTAGGAAAATAGCATAGATTGGCATTTGAAGATGGTAAAGCTTGGAGAGCCAAGGCTAAGCTTGAATTGCTCCATGGTGATATCTGCGGTCCGATGAGGACACTTTCAGTAGCTAGTGCTAAGTATTTCTTGTTGCTTGATGAAGTTCGTCTATTTCCTTATGCTTTAATTGAATACGTTTGGTTAAATTTACAGATTTTTAAGGCAGCAATAGAAAGAGTCCAACAGGAGTATCGATTTGAAACCCTCCAAAGTATTACGGAGGATAATTATACTCTACAAGTCAGATAGATTTTAGATTAAACAACATCCAAGCTCAAATCACTCCAAGAAAGGGAAGGAAGGTGCATACCATTGAACAAACTGGCGAAAAGCGGGGTGCCTATGTGTTATTAGTCGGTGTTGGAGTCTGAGAGCGAGCTTGTACATGTGCTTGAGGTCGAGCGTGTAGGCTGTGGTGAGTGTTATCTCCCAAAACACCAATACCATCTCTTTCGAAGTGTATATCTTGATTCTCTGCTATATACGAACTATGGGAGGGCCCTAACAGCGAACACACCGGAGAGGGTGAGCCTTGCTCAGCCAGCAAGAAGATTGGTGTCTAGCCACCTCTCCTAACCATTGAAAAAATGGGGCGAATCACTGTAACCCTTCCTTTCGACCCTGTAAATCCAGGCGAATTCCATGGAAATCTGCTCCAACCAAAAAAAATCGGGGCGAATTTCATTTTTCCAGTTTTATGCGCCCTTTTCTTGGTGGGCTAATATTTAATAATTAATTATTTTTAAAATATTTATTGGGCTAACTTTATTAAACTATAGAAAATTGGTTTTATGTAAAAAATTCGCCCTATTAAAATTGAAAATCCCTTAAAATTCGCCTTTGGGCTAAAATTCGCCCCTAAAATTTTCCCTGATAAAGATTAATAGTGAGACTTAGGGTACTTCCAAAAATATGTCCTAATCTATGCTTTCTGTTCTTTATCAGAGAATAATGGACAGTATGAAAAAACATGAAAGGAGACAATTATAGTAAGGAAAACATCACCAATAATATAGACCAGGATCCTGTGAATCTGCTTGTTTAATTGATGTGCAAAACTAGTCACATACTTTGAGTCCAGTGGCTTTTTATAGTCTAGACTTCTCTTCCCAGCCTATTATAATACAAACTACTCAGCTACTTCCCCTCAATAATAGTTCAAACAATCAATAAAATCCCAATCAACCAACCAACGTTTTCAATGTAATTTACAGGGGTTCTTATAGGTGAATGAGGAGGTGGAGTAGTAGATATGAGCTTGAATGATTCATTAAGACAGAGGGGAGGAAGTATTCGAATGCCCACTCTACTTAATGGTTTACATTAACTATGTGTACCCTTTAGGCTGGTTCAGAAGTCTTTTTCAGGTTGACAATAACTTTAGGTATGTCTTTTGAAGTACTTTTCTAGCTGTAGTACTCTGTTTTATCTTTTGTGACAAGTAAGGTGAATATTTTTTCTTTCAGGTCTTCCATGCTTCATAATCAATTCACTAACAGTTCTAGGAGCTTTCTGCCAGAATAATAATTGTTAAGGGCTTGGTGAGGCATAGAGAATGCTGTGAGAATTTGTCCTTCTTAGGAAGAAGAACATTCTACTAATATGAAATCACTGATATGGCTTGATGTGTGCTTTAGGCTTCATTAAGCCTCCTTGATCATTTACGGGTCTTCATCTGTGTCCTTTATCCTTTTAAACATTGGATTATAAGCATTAAGTCTTCAACATTAGGCATTAATCCTTTAATTCTTCTTCTGATACTCTTTGCTGCTTCTTCTGACCTGTGTTTGTGAATATACAGGCTACAGAGGTGCTGGAGGGTTTATGTCAGGGTTTAACAACCCGATATTCAATAAAACATGTTTTAAACCCTCTCAGGGATGTCTTCCTCTGCTATCTTTGTCTCTGGGGCTGGCTTTCTGTGCTATATATCACCCTGACCTTGGCTGTGGAGACAGAATGAATTCACCACTGTGTAAACCCTGCAAAACACAATAAACACATTATAAAAACCTGTGGGAGTGACGATGGCTGCTTCGGAGGCTTGTGGGGATGAAGGAGCAGTGATGGAAAAGGTGTACGCAATGGAAAAATGGCTGAAAAACCATGGTGGAAGGTGAAAACAGGTCTGATGGGAGTTTGGGGCGTCGTGGGTTGTGGGCCGTTGGATTAGAATATTCAACGGTGATCTACGATGGAGATTCATCGATAAAGTCGTTCGGGAGGCTAGGGGGATGGTAGATGTAAGGGGGCGAGATTAAATTTGAGCCGTTGGATTAGAATAATCGACGGCGGAGATCTGAGGATGGATTCATTGGGAGATCAGATGAATGGTGCGTGAATGGGGTTGCAATGTAATGTGGGCCATTGGATTTCAGATATCAACGGCTGCGATTGAAAGGGAAATTACACTGCGGAGGGTGGTATGGAAGGAATAGGAGTGGTTTTCGCAAAATAAAATGAGGGGTAAGCGGTATCGCCAAAAACAACATGATTCCACTCAGCGCCTAACACATGGAAATCTAAAACCGCCCATTTCGCATAATTTCGGAACGTTAACCCCTGGGCGCAAATTTTTTTCGAAATCGCACGTCAGCCGTCGGATCATGGGTGGCAGATCCGATAGTGCGGATCGCGTGCGATGGGAGGTAATATGCACGGGCGGAAAGGTGGGTAGGGCCCGAATGATGTGTGACGACTTGGCGCACGGTGGAAAGGCATCGAGCCATTGGGTTAAATCCTGACCGTCGGATCATATGAATGGACGGTTGAGATTTAATAAAGGGGTGGGTTATTAGAAAGGAGGAAAGGTATGGAGGTTAATGGACGGAGGGAGAAGAATGGCCCGATAACCATTGATCTGTGGAGATTGACGGTTCACGTCAACTCAAATCATAACGTCGGGGAATGATAAAAACAAAGGAAAAATGGGTTTTGACACGAAGGTTTTACATTTTGAGCGCCCAATTGTGGGGCTTTGGCCATATGGAGGAAAAAGGGCTAATGGACATAAGCACTCGGGGGCTTAAGACCTATAATGTAAAAATATTGTTTTAGGCCCAAAATTAGTGCTTTTTAAGCCAAACTAAAGGTTCCAATAGGCAAAAGAAGGGATTTTTAAACCAAATAAAGGGCAATTATAAGGTTTAAAGGGGTTTTAGGAATATTTGGAGGTTAAAATGAAGGTTTATAGAGGGATTTTGTGAAGGGAATAAAGGTGAAAAATGGAGTTCTTTGGGAGAAAGATTGTTCCACAATAGTAGGGTTCAGAGGTTATTTTCTATGGAGACAACAGTGAAGATTATTTAAAGGATAGAAGATGCATGGAGGCTTCAAGAATGATAGATTTACAAATGAAATGTCTCTCTTGAAGACTCAAAAACATATTTAGCCACCTGTTTGCTTTGAAAAAATATTATAGGTGGCTAATAGTGGCTCCACATGGGGATGGCATCTTCTTGAAGATGTCAAGAATCTCAGACATAATCTTTGGAAGTAGGCCAGAGCCTAGTACTTGACCATCTTTCTCTTTTTTGATCAGCTACTACATAAGTGAAAAGAATTATAGCAGCAATACTTCCCCAAACAATATACCTACCCATCCTACTGTCCTAACATTTTTTCTTCAAGGTGCACTTAGACTTGCAGACCTTTCACATCATTATTTTTATTGAAAGAAAAAAATAATCTAATTCTACCCTTATTTCTCCATGAGAACAGATTAAACAGTTGGACTCATAGCTTCTCTACCTAAACTAATATTTGCCAGGATTAAACTGTTTGACAGATTTTCATTCTCTATATTCTAAAACAGAAATTTAAATACAGACAAACCAGGATTAGACTGTCTGATTTGTTGTGGGTCCATGGCATAAATACAAGCTGCACATGGACTGAACTTTGCAGAAATTGAAAACAAAATTTGAAGGCTTCAGATCTGAAAATCACCAGCATCCTTTCTTCTTCTTGTGACTCAGATTTTGAACTTTTTAGAGTCACCTTCTTTCTTCATTTCAGCTTTGGTTTTGATCTTGTTAGAGCTGGTTCTTCTTATTTTCTCTGCTGGTTCAAGTTTTGAGCTTGTCTAAACCCTTCTCTTTCTATTTTTTTTTATTTTTTGAATTTTTCTTCAAATTCAAATCAACAACTAACTAAATGCTCGTAGGATGAGCTTTATTGAGATTTCCTACCTATCCTACCCTAACTTGAAATATTTACATGTACAGCTGACAAACTCTCTTTTCCAATACATCTAGTTAATCAGATGATCCCATGACTGGTTTTTGCTCACCTCTTTGAGCATGTTGGATAGGCAGGGCCACTCCCATTCTCTTTGTTTCTTAGCAGCAGCTTCTAAAATGTTTCTTGTTGTCTACAACAAGCTGCTCTTGATGACCTTTGATCCTTCTCTGAATTACTGCAGGAAATTAGCATAAGGATCTTGAAATGATACCTGGTTGTGAGTATTTGACAAGTAGGTTTCAACCAAGATTGCTTCCTCTTCCACTGGATCAAGAAAAAGATTATTTTGAGAAAGAAACTCTTCCTCATCTTCATCAATTTCTGAACTGGAGGACTCATCATATACTGTAGTGTTGTCCTCTTGTAGCTCTGAGATATTTTGATTTGAGGGGCTGAGCTCTGTGAAAACATCAATGTATTCTTGAGCAGTGGTCTGTTCCATTGCTTCCTCTTTTTCAAGAGAAGGCTCCTTGGTTTCAATCTACTCAATAATTTCTTCATTTTTTTCCTCTTCATCCTTTGAGATGAAAGGCTACTGATTCCCAATCACATGAAAACTGTTACTAATGAGTCATAATGAAGTGAAGCAAATATCTAGAGATCCTTCACCCTCTTCTGCACTTTTAAAGCTTTCTTCATCAGTATCGTAAATAGCTTGACTTGGCTCATTAATTTCTTGGAGTTGGTGGAACTAATCTTCCTCCCAAAAATATACTAATGATGGCCCTACAAGATCAACTTCTGTTTGGAGAACATCATCATATCATAGGTCAAATTTAGGAAGATCATTAAATTAGGTAATGCTTCCAATCAAACATACTAGAGTATCAACAGATATTTCTTCATTCTGATTTACAGGAGAGCTTCCTAAAGCTATACAACAAAGCTCAGTAGATGAATGGGCAAGAGTTTTTGTTCTGCAATAATTTTCAGAGGCTGGCTGTCTATTGATGATCTGATTAATTTCTTCTTCTTTCAAAGGGGAAGATGTTCTTGTATTTCTTTGAGCAGAATTGCAACATCTCTCTATTTCTTGTGAAGACTGAACTTGAGGCTGGATGTCTTCTTGAGCCTCTTCTAGGGGATCTTCATTTGTGCTTGCAGGGAGACTTTAAGGATTTTCTAATGTTTCCTAATCTTTCTCTATTTCAAACAACTCCTCATGATTATTATGACACTTAGTTTGGATACAAGGCTCATGAGTTGTTTCTTCTACATTATTAGGATGCCACTCTTCTTGTGTAATCTGCAATGGGTTATAATCTAGAGGAAGAGTTCCTATATGTGTTGGCTCTCCATCCACAACAGAGTCTGTGTTTTCTAAGTGGCTACTTGTTTCCTCAAAGCACTACTCACTATAAGTGCTTGAAATTCGGTCATGAAGTTCTCTTATCAACATAGTACAAGATATAGGTAGGAAATTAGGAATTTCTTGACAACCTTCCTCATCCTCTTCTATAAAGTCTTGATCATCATACTTGTCTTGCTCATTGTCTAGGTATTGTAGAGGTTGAGTTTGTTCTTGATCTGGAAAAAGCATGGGCTGCTCTAGATCATCAATATTTAAATTAGCCTCATACCTCTCCATTATTTTTTCACTAAGTATGTACATCACTCTTGTCATTCTATCCAATAAAACATTAATTTTTGCTTCTATGTCCATACTTAGATCCATGTTTGTAAAAATAGGTCACTGTATCTTCTCAACCATCTCAGGGTTCTCTACCAGTGGAGTCATTTCTTCATTGTATCCTTGGAATAATTTTGTAAATAAGAAAAGAGGTCACTGTGTCTATTCAACCAGTTTAGGGCCTTCTACCAGTGGAGTCATTTGATTTTTTAGGAGTTGTGGAGTCGCCAGGTGGATGATTTCAAAAGTCTGAGATGAGTTTTTTTCCACCATTAGCAATTGAATACGAATCTAAGGATATTATGGGTCTTCTGAGCTCTAAAGGATGTATAAGATAAATTTTACTCAGAATTCCCCAGTGGAGTCGCCATTATGTTGGGGTTCTTGTGTTTTGGCTAGATTGGCAAGACCAAAAGACAAGACAACATCAAACCACTTTGGGATCCTAGGATCTAGCCCTCCTGGATCTAGAGAGGGATCTCTATATAAATGCAAAGAATGATATATATCTGAGGTCAATTTATGGTATTAGGCTAGTTATAAAGCGCAAGGGTTTTTTATTTTGTTTTTTTGGTTGGAGATCATTAACTGAGAAGGCTACGTGAAGTGAAGAAGGAACAAAGTAGCACGATGTTTCAGCATGGGAAGATAGGTCAAGAAAGTGTCAATTCCATTGGGATATGGAGTCATAAAAGGATTTACTTGCATAACAACTATCCAAGGGTTTCCATAGGGCAAGTCATCTATACCAAAGGATATTCTTAGATAGATGGTGAGATGGAACATTAAGAAATGGGGTGAAAGAAAGAAACCAAAGTGCAGCCTAAGATCAGGTAAGGACTTTGAACCTATCCTTATTTTGACATACTTTCAAAGTAAACTCTCCATAAAGACACAAAGTGTAGTTTAAGATTAGGTAAAGACTTTGAACTTAGCCTGCTTTCAGCATACTCTCAGGGGAAACAATCCAGCAGTCCTCATAACCACCTTCAGGCAATAGAAAACATTTAAGATTAAACGCAGAGCAAGGCCTAAGATCAGAGAAAGAATTTTAACCTTCTTTGCTTTTGACACCAACTCAAAGGGAAACTTTCAAGAAAAACTCTTGGAGAAGAAACTAGAGGACAGGGCTAACCATAGACTTCCCTATTTCAATATTTTACTTATCATGAAATGAAAATATCTTTCAAGGACAATGTTTCAAGTTGTACTCAGCAAGACATGGGCTCACCAACATTCCTTGACTAGTTATACTCTATAGAATTATCCTTAAAATACACAATCAGAGGAAAACATAATGATAAAGATTAATAGTGAGACTTAGGGTACTTCCAACAGTATGTCCTAATATATGCTTGTTGTTCTTTATCAGAGAATAATGGACAGTAAGAAAAAACATGAAAGGAGACAATTACATTAAGGAAAACATCACCAATAATATAGACCAGGATCTTGTGAATCTGCTTGTTTAATTGATGTGCAAAACCAGTCACATACTTTGAGTCCAGTGGCTTTTTACAGTCCAGACTTCTCTTCTCAGCCTATTATAATACAAACTACTCAGCTACTTCCCCTCAATAATAGTTCAAACAATCAATAAAATCCCAATCAACCAACCAGCATTTTCAATGTAATTTACAGGGGTTCTTATAGGTGAATGAGGAGGTGGAGTAGTAGATATGAGCTTGAATGATTCATTAAGACAGAGGGGAGGAAGTATTCGAATGCCCACTCTGCCTAATGGTTTACATTAATTGTGTGTACCGTTTAGGCTGGTTCAGAAGTCTTTGTTAGGTTGACAATAACTTCAGGTATGACTTTTGAAGTACTTTTCTGGTTGTAGTACTCTGTTTTATCTTTTGTGACAAGTAAGGTGAATATTTTTTCTTTCAGGTCTTCCATGCTTCATAATCAATGTACTGAAAGTTCTAGAAGATTTCTGCCAGAATAATAACTATTAAGGGCTCGGTGAGGCATAGAGAATGCTGTGGGAATTTGTCCTTCTTAGGAAGAAGAACATTCTGCTGATATGAAAGCACTGATATGGCTTGATGTGTGCTTTAGGCTTCATTAAGCCTCCTTGATCATTTTCGGGTCTTCATCTGTGTCCTTTATCCTTTTAAACATTGGATTATAAGCATTAAGTCTTCAACATTAGGCATTAATCCTTTAATTCTTCTTCTGATACTCTTTGTTGCTTCTTCTGACCTCTGTTTGTGAATATACAGGCTACATAGGCGCTAGAGGGTTTATGTTAGGGTTTAACAGCCCGATATTCAATAAAACATGTTTTAAACCCTCTCAGGGATGTCTTTCTCTGCTATCTTTGGCTCTGGGGTTGGCTTTTTGTGCTATATATCACCCTGACCTTGGTTGTGGAGAAAGAATGAATTCACCACTGTGTAAACCCTGCAAAACACGATAAACACATTATAAAAACCTGTGGGAGTGAGGATGGCTGCTTCGGAGGCTCGTGGGGATGAAGGAGTAGTGATGGAAAAAGTGTACACAACAGAAAAATGGCTAAAAATCCATGGCGGAAGGTGAAAACAGGTCTGATGGGAGTTTGGGGCGTCGTGGGCTATGGGTCGTTGGATTAGAATAATCAACGGTGATCTATGGTGGAGATTTGTCGATAAAGTCATTCGGGAGGCTAGGTGGATGGTAGATGAAAGGGGGCGAGATTAAATGTGAGCCGTTGGATTAGAATAATCGATGGCGGAGATCTGAGGATGGAGTCGTTGGGAGATCAGATGAATGGTGAGTGAACGGGGTCACGATGTAATGTGGGCCATTGGATTTCAGATATTAACGGCTATGATTAAAAGGGAAATTATGCTGCGGAGGGTGGTATGGTGGAAACAGGAGTGGTTTTCGCAAAATAAAATGAGGGGTAAGTGGTATCGCCCAAAACAATGTGATTCCACTCAGTGCCTGACACGTGGAAATCTAAAACCGCCCATTTCGCATAATTTCGGAACGTTAACCCCTGGGCACAAAAATTTCACGAAATTTCACGTCAGCCATCGAATCATGAGCGGCATATCTGACAGTGCGGATCGCGTGCGATGGGAGGTAAGATGCATGGGCGGAAAGGTGGGTAGGGCCCGGATGACGTGTGACGACTTGGCGTGCAGTAGAAAGGCATCGGGCCATCGAGTTAAATTTTGAATGTCGGATCATCTGAATGGATGGTTGAGATTTAATAAATGGGTGCATTATTAGAAAGGAGGAAAGGTATGGAAGTTAACGGGCGGAGGGAGAAGAATGGCTTGATAACCGTTGATCTGTGGAGATCGACGGTTCACGTCAACTCAAATCATAACATCGGGGAATGATAAAAAACAAAGGGAAAATGGGTTTTGACATGGAGGTTTTATTTTTTGAGTGCCCGATTGCAGGGCTTCAGCCATATGGAGGAAAAATGGCTAATGGACATAAGCCCTCTGGGGCTTAAGACCTATAATGTAAAAATATTGTTTTAGGCCCAAAATTAGTTCTTTTTAAGCCAAATTAAAGGTTCCAATAAGCAAAAGAAGGGATTTTTAAACCAAATAAAGGGAAATTATAAGGTTTAAAGGGGTTTTAGGAAGATTTGGAGTTTAAAATGAAGGTTTATAGAGGAATTTTGTGAAGGGAATAAAGGTGAAAAATGGAGTTCTTTGGGAGACAGCTTCTTCCACAACAATAGGGTTCAGAGGTTCTTTTCTATGGAGACAGCAGTGAATATTATTTAAAGGATAGAAGACGCATGGAGGCTTCAAGAATGATAAATTTACAAAGGAAATGTCTCTCTTGAAGACCCAGAAAGATATTTAGCCACATGTTTGCTTTGAAAAAATATTATAGGTGGCTAACACCTTCAATCACCATAAAAATGGAGGATACATGTAGAACCAAGATCTACAATGCATTTTGGGTAGGTTCTTTTTGCCTTATTATGATGGATCACCCAAGTGCACAACTAAGGCTTGCGTAGAGAAGTTGGATACTTATTTCCAAATCAACAGAGTTTTAGAATTGGAGGCTATCAAAATAGCAACACTACACCTAGAAGGTGAGGCACATGAGTGGTGGTTTCTGGGTTATCTACACTTGGGCATGCTATTGTCACTTCATATTCAGACTTCACCCAGAGGTTGGTGGAGAGATTTGATCCCAGGGATCCAGAATCACACTATGTTGGGCTAACCAAGCTCAAGAAATTAGGAGATTTAGAAAATTATATCTCTGAGTTTCTAAATCTTCCAGTCATGGTATATGAGCTCACTATGACCCAAAGAGTATGCATGTTCATTGATGGGATGGTTGAACCATTGCATGGGTTGGTGAAATTTACTAGACCAACTATGCTCCAAGAAGCTATGGAAAGGGCTAGGGACATACAACTTCCTTTACCCAAGGAAAAGGCCCCTTTTTAGCAAAAGATCTCCTCTTACACAAAGGAGAATCAGGAGAAAAAATCTCTTGATAATGGTTGGAGAGATCTAAGGAAGAAAAAAATTTGTTTCACTTGTCGGGATTCATGGGTACCAAACCACCAATGTGTTGCAGGGAAGGCACATTGAATTGAGACATTTTCTGATGAGGAGAAGGAGACCAGTGTTGTAGCAGCAGAAGGAGGTGCACCACCCACGGGAGATGTAGTAGGGGCATTTTCTCCAATGGGAGGAACTCTTGCAGCTTTGAGGGGAGTTCCGAAGTATCTAACTTTAAGGGTTAGAGGCACTAGTTTGGGGCAAAGAGTATCAGTATTGGTAGACAGTGGAGCTACCCATAACTTTATAGACACATAGTTGGTGTAAAGGAGGGGCATTCACGTAGAATATTTTGAGGGTTTCTTAGTTTTGGTTCTGGGAGCTAGAACCATGCAGTGTGCCAAAAATGTTTCGGCATTAACCATAACTATGGGAACCTACACACTGACATACCACTTCTTTGTGGTTGATATTCCAGATACCAATGTGATATTGGGTGTCCAGTGGTTAATCACCTTAGGGAAGGTTACCACAGACTTGGAAACAATAGAGATGGAATGGACATAAAAAGGGAGTGGTAAATAGCAAAAAATCAAAGTCATACACACCTATCCACCCCAGATTGTCTCAGCACACAGGATGGAAGCTGACTTACGTAGAGGGGACATAGAGTGGGAAGTAGAACTATGTTTTTTAGAAGCAGAGAGCAAGGATTCACTAGTACATCAAGATGTACAATATATTTTGGACCGATACTCCACAGTATTTGGAGATATCCCACGTGGGAGACCTCCTAACCGAGGATTTTAGCACACTATTGAGTTGGAGCAGGGGATCCAAGCAGTGATCACCACGCACTATAGGCATCCCAATGCCTATAGATATGAGATTGAAAAGGCCATTCAGGAGCTTTTGGACTTGGGAAACATTCGATCCATCATCATTCCTTTTTCCTCTTTAGTGATCTTGGTGAAGAAGAAGGATGGTACATTGAGGATGTGCATTGATTATATAGCTTTGAACAAAAATACCATGAAGAAAAGATACCCAATTCCCAGGATATATGAGTTGATGGATGAACTAAGAGGGTTCAAGTCTTTTTCCAAGATTGATTTGAGATCGGGGTATCATCCAATCAAAGTGAGGGATCAAGACATCCCCAAGACAACATTCTGATGTCACTATGGACATTTTGAGTTCTTGTAATTCGTTTTGGGCTAACCAATGCTCCGGAAACATTCTAGTCTTGCATGAACCACATTTTCCATGGTCACTTGAGGAAGTTTTTATTTTTCTTTTTTTATGACATTCTCATTTATAGCCGCACATGGGAGGAGCATTTACAACATATTGCGGCAGTATTACGCATTCTTAAAGAGAAACAATTCTATGCTAAGCTCTCTAAGTGTGGGTTTGGGCTCACAGAGATGCTCTGTCTAGGCCACATCATTGGAGTATATGGGGCAAGATTTCATGAAGAAAATATCCATGCTATCAGAGATTGGCCCGAGCCAAATAATGTCACAGAACTTCGGGGGTTTTTAGGCATTTGTACCTATTACCAGAAGTTTGTAAAGGGGTTCTCTCAACTAGTAGCACCACTTACAGATCTAACTAATAAGGGAGATTGTAGTTGGACAGCCAC
Organism: Pinus albicaulis; assembly: GCA_034641835.2. Taxonomy (NCBI): domain Eukaryota; kingdom Viridiplantae; phylum Streptophyta; class Pinopsida; order Pinales; family Pinaceae; genus Pinus; species Pinus albicaulis. The sequence continues at coordinate 57,151,086 of CM076573.1, read as the reverse complement.
AGCACAGAGAGATTTTGATAAGCTCAAGGAGGTGATGAGTAGCTGCCCAATATTGGTTCTTCCTGATTTTACCCAACCCTTTGTGTTGGAATGTGATTCTTCAGGAGAAGGCATTGGAGTAGTATTGATGCAAGGAGGACACCCCATAGCTTTTGAGAGTTGGAAGTTGCTACCACATGAGAGGCTATAACCCATATATGATAAGGATATGCTGGCTATTATGCATGCTTTAGCAAAGTTTTGACAATATTTGGTGGGTAATAGATTCTGAGTGAAGACTGATCATAATAGTCTTCGATTCTTTCTTGAGCATAAGCATCTTCAGGAGAGGCAGCAGAGATGGGTGAGTAAGATCCAATCATATGAATTTGACATAGAATATCTCAAAGGGAATATTAATGTAGTGGCAGATGCTCTATCTCGGAGGCCAACAGTGCTATCCTTGATGGTCATGGATACGTATTGGAAGGCTCAGTTGCTAGTGGAATAATCCAAATACCAATTTGCATGTGAGATCGTAGATGGATTTGTTACACCATTTTTTGGTCATCTCACCTTTTCTTATTAGATGGACCCAAGTACACCATGTAAGACCAGTTTTACCCCAAGTAAAACTGCTTTCACTATGTTAATTAAGGAAACCCCAAAAGGAATAATTAATTAAACCACAATTCAATTATTATTCCCAGTCATGTTTAACCCAAAAACAAAGAAATTAATGAGATACACCCATAGTTATCTTATTATTTTCTAGGAATAATTATTTAAATAATATTCCTTGTTAAATATGACCAAATCAACCACTATTAATTAAATAAATCATTATTTATTTGATTATGTCTCAACCACTTCATAAAAGGATAAATAAATCATTTATTTATTTATTCTTCACTAATCAGTTTGACCCAAGTCAAAGTCCTTTCCCTCCAACAAATAATAACAAATATTCCATAGAATTGGATCTAGATTTGGTTAACATTATTTTAATCATGCACAAGATCTAGAATATTGTATTTTGTTATAAATAGGAGGGTTTGCCCTTCATTCTTCACCTTTGTTGCATACTAGATCTTGCCTACTAGATCACTACGGATCTATACACTTGGTCTCATTTTTACGCCATTTTGCTCCCATTGAGCTCTACCTTCTACATTGGGTTTTCTACATCTACAAGAGAAAGCTTAGATCTGAAGTCTTGAGGACTACAAAGAACCCATCCCATTGAGGAGATACGGATACACCTTCTTGTTTCCTCCCCGGGTGCCTACTGTAATACAAAAATTCTTTCAAAAAATCGTTCTGTCTTGTCTATTGGTACATGGAGCAAACCCTTATTTTTACTGCTTAATGTCTTTTCATATATAGATCTGGTTGTTTGCAGCTCTTTTCTTGTTCTACTAACCGCAGATCTGAAGATATTGGCAGCCACTTTTGTTGTTAGGGCTATTAGTTATGCGTAGCTAAAAGGGTCCTTTTTCGTACACTTCGACAAAGGATTCATACTAACAAATGGCGACTCCACACGGGTTTTAAGTGGTATTGTCGTTTTTCATATTCTGCATATCCGGCTAGCAGGCCCTAGGGCTTCTTTTAGGCCTTAGTTTTTCTCTTTTTATGTCATTTTTCTCACAAAACCTAAAAACCTAAAATTTCTACTTCCGTGTGTTTACGGCCCTATTGCGCAGGTTAGCGACACCCGGCCCATGGCGAGACGGCAACTTTTCGGAAAATCTGGCCAAGGCTTAGTAGGAAGGCAGGAGAATTAGCACCTTTTGGCCCAAAACTGCGACACAGGACGCACCTTTGGCTGTTCTGCGTCTCTGACTCGGATCGAGGTCGAGCACTGCGACTGCCTTTTTTCCGAGCATTTTTGTGGTACACAGGTTACTGCTTTGTGACCTGCAGGGAGTTTCCGGCCTCTTGTCTCCCGGCTAGCCTTGAGCTGGTCGGTCTGATCTGATCTGTTTTTACTCATCTAAGTGGGAACCCAGCCCCTTAGGGCTTTAGTACCCTACACTTTTTGTGGAAGAGTTTCAGCTGTTTCAGCCGTCGGTTTCAGAGCTTCAGCCCCCTCTTTTTCTAGATCTGTTACCTCACTTTCAGATCCTTTGAAATCAGCCTCTTTTCCTTTCAAATCACCTCTTGTCGTTTTGTGTGGACCTCTGCTAAAGGCCTCTGCCTTGCCCTCCCCCCGGTTTTTTGTTGATTTCCCTTTTTCCAGCCACCTTGCCTCTGTCTCTTGGCTGTGATCTGCACCCCTTGTCTGCAGCTTTATCCTCCAGATCTCTGTCCCCTTTGACCCTAGGTCTGTTGAGCTTCCTTTGTGTGTGTTTCCATAGTTTTTCCCTTTCTTTCTAGCATAGTTTTGAGAGACCCACCTTCTTGGGTTAAATAGACGCATACGTAGATGTTATTTTTCTGTTATTTCAGCATTTTATTCTGTTCTCTGTAGGTTTATTTTTCAGCTACGCAGCACACTTTTTTGCTCTCAACAACGGAAAGGGTTTAAAAAATAAAATTAACGCACACCACACACTGACCTTAAGTGAAGAAGCGCCTGGTTTACACCGCCTGGCAAAGACTCTAAAATCAATCGTCACTGCACCTTATCTGCCCTTGACCTTCTTGATTTTGTCCCTTTCTGCCCTTGTCGGTTTCCTTCTTTCTGTCATCATTGCGCCCCCAAGGCGCCTTTCCCGGAGACTTCTTGGCCTTCACCCTCAGTTTCCGGTTGATCGACCTGCTCCGCACCGCCGTCGTCGAGCCAGTCCACCTTCGAGTCCGCACTCCGACTCCTCTCCTGATTCATCGGGTCCCCCTCCTCCTTCCGGTTCTCCCCCTTTTACCTTCACCATGTCCGGATCAGGGCCTAATGCTAGCGGTTCTCCCGGCCCCAATGCCGGCCCTACTTCTAGCGGAACCGTCACAACCACTACTCCGGCCACCCCTGTGCTGCCGTACATTGCAGGCCTCGGCCTCCCCGATTTCCATCAGTTGATTAATGACCCCATTCACCACAATGCTACCTGGCCCGCTATGCCCACCAAGCTGCCCTCTGATATCCCTAAGTTCGAGGGCCTTAATGGAGAAGATCCAACCAATCACGTCCAGTCTTTCCACATGTGGTGTTCCTCCAATTCCATTACCGATGACTCCATCCGTCTTCGTTTGTTCCAACGCACGCTTACCGGCGAAGCTTCTAAATGGTATGTCGAACAGGCCACTTCCTCCCATACCACGTTCGAGACTCTTGCCCAAGCCTTCTTGTCGTACTTCCAGCTCCCTCTCCGATACGACACTGGTACGGAGCTCTTGACTTCATTTAAGCAATCCTCTTCCACACGCCTTTCTGCCCATGTTCAGGAATGGCGACGAAGACAGAGCTTATGTCGAGCCCCTCCCTTTGAAGATCGGGTTTACATGGACTGGTTCCTTCGCACCCTCCCGTCTCCCATCGGCAAAGATGTCGCCTCTCACTTTCCTCAATCTGAAGAAGCCGCCCTCCAAATAGCTTTAAAATATGACCTGATCTACGCTCAATCTGGTTATGTTTATGCCGTTCTTCCTGACATCCCCAGGCCCGGTGGCGCTAACGCCCCGGGGGCATCTCATTCCGCCGACGGTATTGTTGGATCTCTTTCCCACCCCTCTGCTCACCCTCCTATGAGCCATGGCCCTCCTCAGGGAGGGGCCAGCACCTCTAGCACTCTGCCCCCTCCCGGCAACATGTATCCAGGATACGGCATGCCTCCTCCTTTTGCCCAACCTCCTGCTTACCTCAATGCTGCCCAACCCAACCCTTGCTTTTATCCGCAGCCTGGTGCGCCAACTCCTCCAGCATATGCGCTTCCGCCTCCCTTGCCTCCTCACCACCTGCAACAGCCCTTACAACCCCCTCCAGGGCAAGTATTTGCACAGCAGGGTGCGTTTATTCCCCCTTCTTCTCCAAGAAGGCGGAGAGGCAACCAGAACCCATCTGCCCCCGGTAACCGAGGACCCAATTCTGGTATGGACCCTAACACTAGCAACCAGCCTCAGGGCATCCCGCCCAGGCCGGACAGGTCGCTTCGCACAAACAAGCCCTGTTCGTGTTGCAGTGATTACGGCCACTACACTCACGATTGTCCTCTCTTACCCCAGATGCGACAGATGTGGGAGTCTCAAGCCACATTGCGTGGACAACACGCCTCCCCTCACGCTCCTCCTAATGTGGCCACTACCCAGCCAGCTGTGTTCACTGATCCTTTCCCTCAACAGGGATTCGTGGCTACCCAACCCCCTGACAGCCATACAGCCACACCCTCGTCCATTTCTGGTTCCTCTGACTACCAGATCCTCATGATGCACTCCGATCCGTCCCCTTCCGTCGACCTTCACCTTCAAACTCGGTCTCACCAGTACCCCAAGCCCCCTGCTCAGTCTGCTCCCGAGCCTCCATCTTCAGGTTCTACAGAGCCTCTTTCGACATCCAGTGGCCCCTTACACATCCCTCAACCCAAAGTTGAGGTTCACCCAAAGATTCCAAAGGGTCCATTACGCCGAAATGCTACTTCCGGTCGAGCCGCTCAATCGTACAGTATAGTAGATGATTTGGCACAATCCCCTGCTGCCATTTCCACACTGGAACTCCTCCAGTCGTGCCCTTCTCAAAGGAAGGCTCTACTATCTGCCGTGGGCACTGTTGATCCTGCTGATGACCAAATGATTGTTTTCGACGCCACTCACTCGGACCACCCTCCTCTTCCTCCTTCCGTTGCTTTCCAAATCCCGGTCAAAATCCGGAACGCCACTGTATCCCGGTGTATAATTGATGAGGGGGCATCCACCTGTGTGATGTCCGCTTCGGTTTGGAAGCAACTCGGATCCCCTGAGCTGGCCCCTTCCACGATCACCCTTCGAGCGTGGGACGGTCATGCCTCCCAGCCTATTGGCTTGTTTCGTAACTGTCCCATCACCCTCGCCGGTAAGACTGTTTGCGTTGATGTCGAAGTCATTGACGCCCCTCTAGACTACAACATTCTATTGGGGCGAAGCTACACCTATGCCATGTCTGCTGTCCCATCCGCGGTCTTCCGCAAGATGTCTTTTCCACATAATGGAAAGATAGTCACCATTGACCAGCTATCGTATCATGAGCCGCCGTCTCCATCTGCCTCCGAGACGACCATCTCTTCTGTAGCCAACAAGCAAACCGTCGATTCTTTGACCAGTGTCTCCCCCGGCGTCTATAAAGATTCCACCCTGCTTGGTACTTTTCCTCACCTTCCTCCCCCTCCTGTTACTGATCCCATCTTGTCAAATGTTTGCATGATGAAATCGTCTCAGGCTGCCCATAAACGGCCTGCCTCGGCTAGCCCGCACCCTCCTCCCCGCCCTCCGCAACCCGCTCCTAGCCATCCATCTCAGCCAGCCAGACCTCCTCTTTCTAGCCCTCCCCCTACAGCTGGCACCCCCGAACCTCTCTATCCTCCAGGCTCGGTCCCCCCTGGCCTTAACCATCTTGGAGCCGTTCCTCCTGGTCATTACCCTGCTGGACAGATCCCCTTCTTGGCTCCCCCTCCCGGAGTATATTCCGTCCCGGTCATGGCCACCCTTTCTCTCCCTAACTTGACCTTGGGTATTCCGGTTTGGTACCTTGACCCCCCAGCCGCCACCCCCCCTGGTCACCCCAAACCTTACATGGCTTTGACACCGGTTCAACCGGTCCCCCTCGCTTCCTCCATAGCCAACGTGCCCCCCGCACCTCCACAGGACCCTTCTCCTGCTGAGTCGGCTCCCGGGAAGAAAGGAAAAGCCCGCAAGGGGGCAACCAAAGACCAAACCACCACAACCACCTCGGCTCCTCCCCCACCCTCGAAGCCTTGTGCCTTATGTGATATCATCGGTCATGCCACCCATGCTTGTCCCGAGTTACCCCGTATTCGCCCCATGGTAAAATTTGCGTTCCCTGACACTACGGTCCCCGAAACTCCCATTACTGCTTCGACCGTCTCCAAGAACCCCAAGACTCTCCGCACCAACAAGCCTTGTGCTTTGTGTGGTGTCCATGGCCACTACTCCCATCATTGTCCTCACCTGACGCATTACCGTGTCTCCCTTGAGGTGATCCGCGAGTATGAGGTTGAACAAAATCAATCCGCCTCTCCCATTCTCGCGCAGTATGCTGCAGCCCAGCCTGAGGATTCCACCGATCCCATCCACATTCCCCCCCCTGATGTCCAGATGACGGAGTCTACGGTCACCATTCTTTACCTATCCTCCTCTGCACGACACTTGGAACCTAGCCCGTCTGCCGCCTCCCCCATTGTGTCCCTTGATACTCGAGATCACTCCACTTGTGTCTCTGTTGACCTTCGCAGCCCGAGTCCTCGCCATGTTTCCGATAGTTCTCATACATCACCTTGTTTGAGTTTTGTTCATCCTGCCCTTTCCCCCTGCCATTATCGCTCGATGACTTTTGTCCCCTCACGCTGCCGTCATTTCCTTTCATCCCCTCATGTATTGTCTTGTCACACCACCTTGCGCATCCCCCCGTCCACATCCTTTATCGGTTACGCCGATGGTGCAAGTCGCTACTCCAGGAATCTTGCCTCGGCAGGGTGAGCCATCTTCACCCCCTTGCATGACCTCGTTCTGTCTAACGGGGTATGCATTGGTTCTGCCACCAACAATCAGGCCGAATACGATGCAGTGCGTGGCCTACTAGCTGATGCTTTGCTGCATCGCATTCGCCATCTGCACGTTCGTTTGGATTCCTTGCTTCTTGTCATGCAATTAAATGGTGTTTATCGTGTGCATAACCCTGTGCTGTTTAAACGCTATTTACGAGTAAAAGTCTTAATACGTGCGTTTGACACCATAACTTTCAACCATGTACCTAGAGACCAGAATCACTTCGTAGATAGTATTGCAAACCATGTTCTAGATTGGCATTTATCACACACAATTCATACAAGACAATAACATTAAATCAACCATCAGAAGACGATGCATATCCATAATATGTGTCGCAAACCATATATTGATGAGTCCATCTACTCTGATACACATGACATGCCCATAGCATGTTCCAAAAACTGGGGGCACCATACGCCCCCCCATACAGATACATACGACATGCCCATAGCATGTTACAAACAAAAACTGGGGGCACCATATGCCCCTCCATACATTCTAGGGGGCACCACCTGCCCCTACATACATCAGAAGGGGTACCATATGCCCCTAATCACTATCTGGAGGCTCCAGGGCCAATGGCTCTGCCCCGGCAGCATGTAGATCCCGCATAGTTTGACCGGCCATCGCCATGCGCCGCATGATACCTCGCCACTCCGAGGGGAGACCAACACATGGCTCTATGTACTGGTCGTCTAAATCCTGCCACCCGCGCTCTGATACTCCGGTCAACAGCTGCTCACATCTACGGCGGAGGTCCTCCAGTAGGGCGGCTGCACCATCATTTTGCGCTGCTCTCGATCCACTCGGACCCGTAGCTCCAGACGCTGCCGGTCGTCCCATATATCCGGCCGGTTTTACCGGTGCTATATCTACATACCAAAAGTCCCTGAATCAGTATCATTATTTACTATTCAAAAAACTTTAAACATGCCCATATAAGAATAGCAATTTGTCACTTACCATCGGGCCCCCAAACTCGACCAGCCGGAAGTGGCAAATCCGGATCCCCATAGTAGCTCATCCCACTATAAGGGTAGTCGTCTATGTGCAACGGCATCTGATCCCAATGGGCAAAGAACTCCGGTCGAAATGTTCGCCCGACCGCCCCTCCTCCTCCTTTGCAGAGTAGTCGTCCCCAACGACGCATCCTGGGCTCTCTCAGGCCCCCATTCGGAAGCTGCACGCGAGGCCTCAAGGTCGGGATCTTCTCAAAGAAGAAGGCGCACAACAAAGTCCCATATGAGCAATCATGATTCACCTGCCGCTTGCATAGCGACAACTGTCGCTTCAGCGACACCAACATCATTTGGGCCCACCCAAAGTAGGTCCCACTCAACACACTCTCCACTATCATCATCTGCCCACCGGTGATGTGATGGAACGCCTGGGTGCCCAGGATTCGCAGCACAGCTGCGGCCACTGCACGAGTTTCTAGCCTCTCTAGATCCCCGATCGATATCCGAGTCCCCTTGACTTGGAAACCCGGTCGACAATGGCGTTCCACAAACTCCATGATATGCCGCCCCCGCGGCAACACTGGCTGCATGTCTCCCACTATCCCCAATGGTGGGAGGCCGGTCAGGAAGTACACATCCTGGACCGTCAGTTCGATCCTGTGCCCCTGCACTACAAAGATCTCCTGATCTGGATCCCAGTAACTGATAATCCGGGCCAGTAATGGTTCCACTGCTCTCATCAACGGGTTCTCCACAAACTTGAGAACCCCAAATCTGGCCAATACACGACGGACGCCCTGATCCGCCTGGATCTCTGCCCGAAGTGTTCCCAGATCCCTCTCTCTCCAGTTGACCCGTAACTCTGCCATACCTGCACACACACATTCTCTTTGTCAGGGTACAGATCGGGCAAACCATAACCACACACAAAAACCCAACTCCCAACCATCAAACAGCACCAAGCCCCCCTCCCCTCCCCGGTCGCAGTTTTCTGCCCATTTCTGGACCAGGTCGCACTTTTTGCCCTCAAACCTGCGTCCTGGGTCGCACTTTTTGCCCCAAAAAGTGCGACCCGACCATAGAGAGGAGGGAGGGGCTGTTTCTGGGGTGTTGGGCCCTAAACTGCAAATCTAATCCATCAAAATGCAAGAGAAAGGTTAGGCCTCTTACCTCCAACTGACAGATCTCGAATCCAACGGTCGGTTTGTCCGCTACGTTCGCCGCAAGATTTAGGGCCTTCTCTCCTCTCCACATTCACCACAGCAACAATAGCAGATGAATGATTTTGGAGGGAAAACTGCCTCATTAAAAGAGAACCCATGTTTCTTCTTTCGACTGCTGCGACCACACCGTAGCCCCGTTCGACGAACCGTCAGCACCGCTGGATAGATCTCACCGAGCTCTCAAATGGGTCTTACTTAGTTTTTGGTGATTTGATACTTCACCCGGACACATTTTTTCCACGAAGGGTCACTTCACCACTCCTTAAAATCGAATTTCCTCACTTACGACACTTGTACTTGGGGCACCACATCGCCCCCTTACTTGTCCATGTTTGTGTTGATTTTTCGTCATGAGTGCCCACTTTGTACTCATGTTTCTATGACCCCCCATTGGGGCCTTTACTGTGTGGCAGCACTCTACAGTCGTCCTTGTTTAGAGCATCCAAGTCGAGTCATCATTGCATTCCTGGAGTCTATCCTGCGTCCTTTTGCACCCCACTATAGCCCTCCATCCTTCTTTGCTTGGTTCCTCCCTTGTGTCGCATATCATGACCTTCAGTCCCACTGTCCCCTATCCATTTCGATATTGTGTCAGTCGCTGCCATGTCATTCATGCCCTTTATGATCTAACAAGGGAAGTCGTCCATTCGCCACTCCATCCTCCCCCTTTCCACTATCATCATTGGTGTCAGTCTGTCTGTCGCTCTATTGTTCTTCTCTCGTGCCTTAGTTGAGGGTCTCTTATTGCCTCACCTACGGCGGACCTCCTTCTGTCGACATCGGCGCATTTATTCCAAAAGCAAGGTCTAGAGGGCGGTGTACCTTGGTTCCAGCTTCCACTCTTGTTCGGTGCCTCGGATCAGGCAGGGGGATCTCTCACTTCCCTTTGACTTGATTACTTCTCCAGCTCCTTTCAGCATGATCGAGATGAGTATACTGGACAGTCCAGTGACCCAGCAGCAGCTCTTGATGATTCCCGGGCGTGTGTGAGATGTCTCGGCCCTCATGAGGGGGTGGCCCTGCAGGTAGCCCCCCACATGCCCGGATGACCTCTTCATTGCAGCCTTTGATGCCGCTCCAGATTTTGATGATGTTGGCCTTAGCCACCTGCAGCGCCTCCATGATTTGCATGTATCAGTCAGATTTTGTGAGCCCTTCCCCATTTACAGGGGGAATTTGGGTTGTATTTATCTCATGTACTCAGATATTATTGTACTAGCCCTGGCTGTTATCCCAGGCACAGCATGTATGTGAGACTCTTCATTGTATTTTTATCTGGCCCTTGATTATGCCAGCTGTACTCTATGGTTCGGCCCCTTGTTTACTGGACACACTATTCTTTGTACTTTGTCACGGCGGGCATAGGTATGCCTCCCCCGCCGCCTTCAGCACAGGTACCCTCTCATAACAGAGACTTGTTGCACCTGCGAGTCTCGTCTCCTCAGGGTCTAGTCCTTCAGCACACTATCTACCTCACACTTCTCTCTCTGACATCCCCTTTCGTTGTCTGGTGATTGTATTCTTACAACGTACTTCGGTCATACGATTTGCTCCTGACACTCGCACGCTGGGGGGCAATCTGTTACACCATTTTTTGGTCATCTCACCTTTTCTTATTAGATGGACCCAAGTACACCATGTAAGACCAGTTTTACCCCAAGTAAAACTGCTATCACTATGTTAATTAAGGAAACCCCAAAAGGAATAATTAATTAAACCACAATTTAATTATTATTCCCAGTCATGTTTAACCCAAAAACAAAGAAATTAATGAGATACACCCATAGTTATCTTATTATTTTCTAGGAATAATTATTTAAATAATATTCCTTGTTAAATATGACCAAATCACCCACTATTAATTAAATAAATCATTATTTATTTGATTATATCCCAACCACTTCCTTAAAAGGATAAATAAATCATTTATTTATTTATTCTTCACTAATCAAGGGATTTTGACCCAAGTCAAAGCCCCTTTCCCTCCAACAAATAATAATAAAATATTCCATAGAGGTGGATCTAGATTTGGTTAACATTATTTTAATCATGCACCAAGATCTAGAATGACCCAATATTTTGTTATAAATAGGAGGGTTTTCCCCTTCATTCTTCACCTTTTGTTGCATACTAGATCACTCTGGATCTATACACTTGGTCTCATTTTTTCTGCCATTTTGCTCCCATTGAGCTCTACCTTCTACATTGGGTTTTCTACATCTACAAGAGAGAGAAAGCTTAGATCTGAAGTGCTGAGGACTACAAAGAACCCATCCCATTGAGGAGATCTGGATACACCTTCTTGTTTCCTCCCAGGTGCACTGTAATATAAAAATTCATTCAAAAATCGTGTTCTTGTCTTGTCTGTTGGATGCATGGAGCAAACTCTTTACTTTACTGCTTAATGTCTTTCTATTTATAGATCTGTTTGTTGCAGCGCTTTAACTACTAATTGCAGATCTGAAGATTTTTTCCAGCTTGTTAGGGCTATTAGTTATGCATAGCTAAAGTGGTTCTTTTTCGTACACTTCGACGAAGAATTCATACTAACAGGATTGGTGACCGATGAGAGGTATAGAGTGATGGATCAGGTCATCTTTTACCGCGATCGAGTCTTCTTTGCTAGAGAATCTAAGCTCAGGAAAAAAAAATTGCAGGCATCAAGGATTCACCAAGACATACCGGGCTATTCGGGAGAGATTCTCATGGAAGGGTTTCAAGGAGGATGTGCTCCAACACATCAAGGAGTGCATAGTTTTTTAGCAACAAAAAGGAGATCACAACCATCCCGCAGGATTATTGCAGCCACTCCCTATTCCAGATGGAAAATGGGAAAGTATTTCCATGGACTTCATCACTGGTCTACCTACAGTTTAGGGTAAGGATTGTATCTTTGTAGTTGTTGATCAACTAACAAAGAATTTACATGTATTTGCTATTTCTGTATGATATACTGCTTCACAGGTAGCTAATCTATTCTTTAGGGATGTGTTTAGACTCCATGGTCTTCCAAAGGCCATAGTCAATGATCGGGATAGCCGCTTCATGGGTGGCTTTTGGCAAGAGATTTTTTGATTAGTGGGTACTGAGTTGACACCAAGTACCAGCTATCACCCACAAACCAATGGAAAGACAAAAATAGTGAACAAGTGGTTTGAAGGCTTCTTGTGGAACTATATTTCGGGGCAGCAAAGAGCATGGTTGCATTGGCTCCATCTGGGGGAGTATTGCTACAACACAACCTTTCATATGTCCATTGGCATGACCCCATTTTAAACCCTTTATGGGTATGATGCAATATCATTTTCTGATGTGTTTTTTGGGGCAAGTAAAGCTCCTAGAGCAAAGGAGTGGATTCAAGAGAGTCAGGATATACTCCGGGCCCTCAAGGGCAACATTGCTACAATGCAAAACCAACAGAAGATATATGCAGATTTTGGTCGGATAAAGAGGCAGTTTGAGGTGGATGATTTGGTCTATCTTCATCTTCATCCATATAGACAATCTACACTTAAGGATAAAGGAGCTAAGAAGCCTAAACCTCAGTTCTATTGGCCATATAGGGTGATCCATCATGTTGGAGAAGTAGCATTTGAGCTAGAGCTTCTATTGGGAGCAAGATCCATAACATTTTTCATGTCTCATGCCCCAAGAAGGCCATTGGACAACATGTGGTTTCCACTATGGATCTCCCACTTATTGATAATGAGGGCCATCAATTTTTGCAACCAGAGGCTATTTTGGATACTCGGGAGAGGTAGCTAAGGAGCAGTGTGATTAAAGAATATCTGATTCGATTGAGGAATCTTTCTGATGAGGATTCCACTTGGGAGGGAGAGAATATTTTGCAGCATCCTTATTTACTGTTGCTTGAGGACAAGAAAATTTTTGGAGGGGAGGATTGTAACATTCCCAATTAGCTTTCAACTAGTTGGAATATTATATGTTGCTTCTATTTTCAGTCTAGAGGAATAAGTGGGGTAGGGAGACCCTTAAATCTCTTTAGTAGGAATAAATCACTTTGAATATGGATGTGGATCAGTTTATATAGTAAAATAAAGCCACATTGGGTGTAAAAGGGGGCAATGCATGTAGACTAGATCAAGGTTGACCAAATCAACAACGTTGCCAAAGAGGAGAGTGGAGCTAGTGGGGACAACACAGTTTTGGAGGAGGAGTCTTTGCATAGAAGTTAGCTCATAAATGAGTGAGGCCAAGGGTGAGGAAGCTCACCAAGTATGTAAGGGAAGGGATGGAAGCCATGAGAAGCATTCGGAATATTTTTTATTTTTTAATGTTATGACTTATTGCATGCTTCAGCTGTTTAACTGGGTTTGCTATACTATTTAGTACAAGGGCATTTCCATGCGGGAATTCCCCACTCTATCTTGGAGGAATTGAGAAGGAAATCTAAGAGGAGTATTCTAGGCTTAATTTCCACCATCCAGCATTGAGCCAAGTAGTCATCTATAGCCACAGTGCAGTCTCCTTAAGGAACTGCGTTATTTTTCATGGTGTTGCAGTGGAGGGGTGTAAAACCCTGTTTATGAGCTCGTTTCCTAATGAGAGGAGTAGCCTTCCACCCAGAAAGCTAGGGAGGAGAAGTTAAAGCCATATATTTGTAATCTCAGCCATTTTTCATCAGAGATTTAGTGATATAGTGTGATTCATCTATAGAGTTGCAGTCTGCACTTTTTGCATCTTGTGTATTTCAAGAAACCCTTGTTGGGTTATCTTGGGATTGTGTTTGAGAGACTAGTTCTTCAATTTCAGCTCCTTTTGAGTAATATATTAGCAGATCCATTCATATTTATTTTTCTGTAGCAGTTACCCTCACTAGGACTACGCTGTCATGTATTCTAGCATTTCTATGTTGCAACATCCCTTGGGATTCTAGTATTTCTGGGCTTTGGAGGCTCGTTTGCCTAGTTTGAGTGATTTGTCCCTCAACGCAATCTATATTTTGCTGCTATAATACATATTCTAATGGATCTATGATTTTCTCATATTTTTTGTATCATTATTTGTTTTAAATTTCAGTTTAGTGTTCAATATTGTTGTCTTTCCTAAATTGGAATATTACAAGGTGACGGAGCTACCAACTATGGCGGGCTCTACCCCCCATTTAATTTTCCTAAAAATACATTAACCATAAAAAAATACATCTTCCCTTATTAAAACAATGATTTCATTCTATATTCATGGTTAGCCAGATTTCTTGAAGTCATTGCCGAATTTGGAGGTCAAGGGTTCAATTCCCTTGTACCCCTTTTTTTGCAAAAACTTCAACGGAGCATAGAATTCACATACGATGTCCATTTTTCGTGTCGTTCATGGCGTTGGGTGCATATACTCGATCACTTCATTATTTTAACATGTGCCAACACATTTGAAGCCTTTTGAAGATGAGCGCTTGCATTGATCCACATGGATTAGGAGGGGTGACCTCTATTATCATCTATTGTGTAATGTGTTTGTTGTGTGTTATTTCTCTGTATTTTATTTTTTGTACATGAGTTTTAAAAGGATAATTAACTCGTCATCAAATATACTTAAAAATTGACACATAAAACCCTTCACAATTTTATAACTTGAGATGATCCTAAACACACTATTTTTAAACTGATGAGGGAGCTAGCACAAAAAAACTAGTTTGCCCATATTTAGATCAAGTTGGTATCAAAGCATAGTTTAGCTCATTTTAGCCAACTTTATCTAGAAGAATTAGTTATTGGTTTTAAATTTGTGCAAGGAGAATTTAACTCTGTGAAAGTTTATGTGTGTGAAGAGAAGGTCAATATTGAGATCTCAGTTCTCAAATCACAGCAAATAAGATTTTTATACATTGCAAGTGTGATGGCATATTCATCAAGCATTGCTTCTAGTCAATATTCCTTAGAAAAACTCTTTGATAAAGAGATGGTGTAGAAGCTCTGCATCATGAATGCTATGGTGTAAGAGATGTATGAAGATAAGACGAAGAGCATTGCACTTCAAAAGAAGTTGATTTCCATGAAGGAGGAGAAGCAAGAGTTTCTTGAAAATATGCATGAGATGGAGACTCGGCTCCATATTGCAAATGAAACCCTTGAAAATATGCATGAGATGGAGACTCAGCTCCATGATGCAAAAGAAACACTAGCCAAGTATGTGCATGAAAAATAGGCATGCAAATCAATTTTATCTTCAATTTCCTCTCAAGATGTATGTGTAGGTGCTTGTTGATGAAAAATGAGGTCTCTAGGTAAGACCCAGGTTTAGGGTTGAGACCAACAAGGTTTCCGCAGTAGTCTAGCACAACACTAGCATTTTCACCTTACTCCATAAAGTAGAGCATCTCACCCGAGGCGTGTTGTGACCTTAGTAAGATTAGAAGCTAGATCAGGTAGATGACAAATGCAACCATAGAGAAAAGCTATGGAAACTTGGAAGAAAAAAACATATCTCAACTCTCTGTATAAACTATCACTCATAAAATTCTGTTCAGAAAGCTAAATTAAAATTTAAATTGGGCATACATTAATCATAAGAAAATAACTATCAATCAACTCATAACATTACACACATTAAAAACTAGATTTCATTATCATTAACAGAACAACATACATCTACTCCACAGAGTCTATTACAATTTGATTAAGTACAACAGATTTCTCACAGAGCTCTCCTAAGGCTCTGCTCTTCCCTATCGGCCTTTCACTGCACTGACTAACTCCCTAACTCTACTGGCTGACTACCTATTTGTTCCTCTTCCAATGTGACTATAAATCCTTCTTCTTTTCTTGCTTCGCTACTTTCCGCTTCTTTGTTATTACTGGGAGTTCTACTGATTGTTCTTGTCTCCTATATCTGTCATCTTCATTGTTCTCTACTAATTCCATGCCACCTATATTCATGCTTTCTGGAACCGTGACAGCTCCCTGTCTACCTTGATTGCATTCTGCCACCTGTCCTCCAACCCTCTA
The DNA here is from genome assembly GCA_034641835.2 of Pinus albicaulis. NCBI lineage: Eukaryota > Viridiplantae > Streptophyta > Pinopsida > Pinales > Pinaceae > Pinus > Pinus albicaulis. The sequence goes on along the minus strand of CM076573.1, from coordinate 57,135,264 downwards.
CAACTCAAAACTGTTATTTTTCAAAACAAAGGACCCAACTCTAAAACCTTGCTCAATGCTAAGGACTTGAATTCTACAAACTGAGTGATTGCTTGCTGCCACTCTTTAATTAGCTTCTCCTTCTCTGTGGTGACTTTTTCAGCCTAAGTTCCACTCACCACAAGTGGAAGTTTGTTGAATAGCTCCGGTATCTTTGGCTCAGCTTCGGCCGACATCTTCTGTATTGCCTCTGCTTTTTGTTTTATGGGTAGCCTTAGCTCTCTGATGACCTTTTTCTTGGCCGCTGAGTGTTCTTATATTTTATGGATTTTGGTTTCCAGTACCCCTGCCTGGTTGTACAACTGGCTTATGCCGACTGGATCAGTGGCTTCTTTGATTTCTCGAGAAATTTGGTGAAGTTGTGCTGAGATTGGGTGGGCTTCCATTTTTAGTAATTTGGAGCATTCATGTAAATTATTTAGTAGGCTATAAGCCTCTTTGAATGTTTTCCCCAAGGTTTCCTTCATGTCATTTACCTAATTCTGTCTCTCTGTGACCTTCTCAGCATATACCATAGCAAGGTCTGGTAATTTTGGTTTGGCTGCTAGTGCCTCCTTGAGCTCCTGGTTTCCTCTACTCAGATTTGTGCATGCAATTTTCACTCGGATGGACCTTTCGAACCTTGATCAGACCGATATCTCTTCTATAATTTTGCTATCCTGGGCAAAAATTGTCGGCCACAGGTCTTTGAATATTTCTGTCACCTTTTATAGCTACTCTTGTAGAGTATCCTTTTCACTTTTAAGTTGATTTTTCTCCTCAGTAAGTGCGATGACCTGCTTTTGTTTCTACTCGAACCTCCATTGGAGGTCTATGTGAATTCCTTCTGCTTGCTGTGTTTTTAGTTGGATAAACTTGGATAATTGGCTAGCCCCCCAACTTTGCATGTTCTCAACGCCTGACATCTCCTGGGTCGGTTGTCTTTCTCTGAGTGTTTTCCCACTAGCGATTTATCTCTCTAAGTGCTCTTATGGGGATTTTGGCTAGTTCTATTGTGGTAGAGGAGGTTTAGGGATGCTCATGCTAGTGGATGGTAGAATCTGCTGCAATATAAGGTTGGCTTGCTAAAAAGGGTTTAGCTCTGTTGACGAGGGCATTGTATTAGAAGTAAAAGACCCTCCTTGAACTAATATCTCTAGGAAGGTGCCCTATCCCACTGAGGTTTCGTCAACCTCAAGTACTCCAGCCATACCTGAGTTAAATTTTGCCTCGGTGTCACCATTTTTCTAGTTCCCTAGTGATCAAGAGCTCAAGTCCGAGCTATGGAAAAAGCTCAAAATTTAAAGTGTTCAAAATCACTTGAAACCTAAATGACCGGATAGGTCTCGGCGATACGATCCCGACGCCGTGAGCGGCACTCAAATCCGACACTGTATGTGAAATTTATTCAAGTTTGAAAATTCACAATTTCAGGCAAAAGACCAGTTTGACCAAGTCTGACTTCCAAATGTGAAAATTTAAAAAGGAATATTCCTAGAATATTTCTTAAAATATTCCCTAGAATATTCCTCGAAATATTCCAATTGGGCCTCTTCGTGTCCCGTGTTTTGATAGTTTGGCAAATCAAAAGACAAGGCAACATCAGAACCAATCTTTAGAGTTACAGGATCTAGTCCTCCTGTTCTCAGAGAGGGATCTCTCAAATGTTTGTTTGCAAAAATTTATCTTGTGTGCTTATAGTATTGATTTTAGACTAGTTATTAAGTGCAGGTGTTGTTTGTTTGTTTGGTTGGATTGAATTGATACAACAGAATATGAAAGGTATAGGAAAGATACATAGAATGGAGAAACATCTAGTTCATTGGGCAATGGAGTCAAGAAAAGGTCATAGCAAACTCATCAAAGGATATGGGATATCAAAGGGAAAATCTAACTTGGCCACGACATCCTTTTGTTTTTTGGAATGGGATGAACATTAACGATTTGGAAAGAGAAATTGAATTCTCAACAAAGGGAACTTGAAAACATAATTTAAACAATAAAGAGATATTTGATAGACAGGGCTAACCATAAATTCTAAAAACATTATTTAAGCAAATAATGGCTTCAAGACAACTTTCAAAATGAAATCTAAGATTCGGGGAACACCCTATTTCCTCAAAGATTTTATTCTAAAGGGCTTTAGAAAACATAAAAGATTTACTGATAATTACATTCATAGAAGAGGGAACACCTAAAAACATTCATAGATCATAATTATAATGACCTTTAAGTCAACCCAGATAAGTGAGGACAAAGGGCAAGATCAGAACAACCTCTTTGATTCACTATAATCAAAGAAGACCCCAAAAGGGAAACTTAGTATTGCCTTTTAAGTGGTCATATACAAAGAAAACCAGCACCGTGCCGAAACCAACTGCTTAAACTATTAAGGAAATAAACAAGCATGAAGACTAAAGAGAAAGTTTAAAGCCTCTAAAATACTTCAGCAGAAGAAAACATAAAACAGTGAAGGATGAACAGGTCTAAGGTGCTTCCAAGAGTCATTTCTTGGCCTAAAACTTTCAACCTACTGTAGTAAGAAATTATGGAACATAATGAAAACAGGGGAAAACATAAAACAGTTCAGAATACTTCACCAACAGCCAAGCTCATGGATCCAATGATAGAGCCTTCTCAGGAACAAGCATGCAACAACATCATCAAGATCTCCAAGACTTCAATTTGTTCTTCTACTTCAACAGACTATGTATTTACTTCAAAGATTTTTAGTATTACAGCTTGTAATCAAATAATAACCAACAATTTCTCATCTTCTACTACAACATTTATAGAAGAATGAGGAGGTGAGACCTAACAAAATATCTCAAGGATAATTAATACAGACTTAAGATTTCTCGGCCTTTTGAGGGGCTCGATGGAAAAGTTTACAAGTGGATCGCTGTATTAATGTTTTACAATTGATATCAAAGCTCGATGGGAGCTTTGTTGACTTTGAGGCTCTGCATAATGTGGAGTAACTCTGCAGATATTTGTTGCATTAGTTTTCCTGTGGCAGAATTAACTTCATGGCAACGCTGGAGGCAGATGTTTCTTTTAGCAATAACTTCGGCCTCTGTTTTGAATGGTTTGAGGCAGCAGGTGGCTCTTGTGGTAGCTGAGGAATCAATTCGCCTCAGTTGAAGTGGTGGAAACCTTTCTGTCAGTGAAAAATTTATGATTTTTCTGTTGACTATATTCTAATTCAGGGAATTAGGCTTTTGATAATTATTTTTAGCCGTAATTCCCCAGATCTGTCTTTAATCTTCTTCTTGCTGAACTCTGTTCTTCAAAACTTATAATCTTTTTAAATCGCATTGAAATGTAGTGTCTTGTCAATGTCCAGAGCCACGTAGGGCCTTTATGGTATCGGTGCCCATGGAACGTTGATAAAACGTTTGAATGGAGCCCTGCGAATGGTTTTCTTTATAGGCCGAAAGCACGGGAATCGTCATTCCCAACTCCTGGCCTTTCTTCAATATAACGACGGAGACCTTTTGAAACCTACATAAAACATAAAATTATAAAGAAATCCTGCATTTTTAGGTTTAAACTGCTTCAGATGGCAGGGAAAGGAGCGTAGCCGTTGGATGAAAGCATCCAACGGTGGAGATCTGCGCAAAAAGGAAAAAGGAGAGCGGGGAGAAGAAATAAGGTAGGGTGATTTTTGGACCGTCCGAGCTGGACATGTGGACGGTCGAGATTCAATCAGCAGATCGAAATCAGGGAATCAAAATCGGGGGTGGCATACAAATGGGCCAATCAAAACATGCGATGCGATGAAGTGGAGGCTGTCAATCTCCAGATTAGATCAACGGTGGAGGACAAATCGGGTGAGAGGCCAATCGGCGGAACAAAAAAGTGGATGCGATGGAAAAGTTGTGATACGATTGCGCAATTGGGAGGGCAGAAGCGATTAGGCGATGGCCGTTCGATCTGAGGATCAGATCAATGGCGAGGAGCGGCTCGGAGGGAAGTTGCAATCGGAGGTCGGGAATAAGGTGATGCGATTATGCAATCAGAGGAAGGGCCGATGCGATTGCGCGATCGGCTAATCGCAATCGGTAGTAGTAAGTACCGAAACCGCACCAAAGAAAATCTCCGATGCGATTAGGTTCCCGGTTATGGGGCTTGTTTTATATAAATCTCCGATAGGCCCGGGCTTATGTATATATGGGTTTATCGGAGTCGGGCCTTCGGACTTGGGGCTTTTCAATCAACCCATTAAACCTTTTTCTGACGCGATAAAAGTTTTGGCCTTTGTGCTTGGTTTTACAAAGGAAACAAAAGACCGGGGGCTATAGATATAAGACCCAATCGCATCAGAACCTTTGATGCGGGTCTTCTCGATTAACCCATTTGAATTTTTCCGATGCGATTGCGCGTCGGTCTTTTTAATTAACCCATTTATATCAAAACACGTGACTCGGGTTTTTAACTAAAAACTTTGGAAAGGTGGGTTTTTCAACTTTACAAAGGAAAAGGGTGATCGGGAAGAAAATTCATAAGGTTTTTAAGTGCCAAGGCAGGTTTTATGGTTTATATGAAAAATAATATAATCGGGAGCTTTAACACATAAAAAGCCAATCGCAATCGGAACTTTCGGTCCATGGCACAAGACTTGCGCACTTTGAAAATGTGCGATGCGATTAGCGCCGAAAGGCTTTGGCGTTTGGTTTTAACGCATGGGCATGTGGGGGGGAAGTGGTTAGGACTTAGCCCAAGGGGCTTAAGTCTATATAAAAACTTGTTTTTTCACGAATCCTTCATAGTTTTCAATGGAATTTGATGGGTTTGAAAATAGTTAAAAAATGAGTTTTTAACATATGGAAGGGGGTTTTCATGAAAGGAAAACATGAAAACTAGAGGAAAATTATGGGGAAAAAAGGGAGAGCAAATGAAGGTTAGTTAAGAGTGAGAGAAGGGGAAAATGATGGTTTTTGGTAGTAGTTTTTCTCTTCGGTTTTTAGCAGAATTCTCAGAGTATCAAATGGAAACAACAAATGAAAAATTTGGATAGAGGCATGAGGCCTTTCAAGACCCAACACTTTTTTGCAATAAAATATTTTCCTTGAAGGCTCCAAAATCATTTAGCCACCATTATGACAAATTTTATAGGTGGCTAACAGGGCCAATCAGATTGCGACAAGTGTCACTCGACGATTGGATTAAAGTTTGACTTTTGTTTTTGGTGGCCAATTGGAGGCTGCCACATGGCAAGCTCGAAGGCCGCCACGTGGCCCCAGGCCCTGGAAGAAATTGGCGTTCAAAATTTTTGCAAGCCCATGGGTTTGAACCGTGGAGCTCACAGCCACAAGAGCCACGACTTACCATTGGGCCATATGTTTCGTTCTTAATATATGTGGTGGAGATATAATATTTAACGTTTGATGAATGTTTGGGTGGCAGCCAAAGGGGGCCAGCCCCTAAGGGCTAGGCCCCTATACATATGACTTAGAGCCGAAAACCAGGAGCTCCGAAAGTTGAATGAATTTTTTTTAAAATTATGGTTTAATTAACCAATAAAACATGGTTTAAGCCACTAATCTTGTTGTTTAGCGCGCAAAACTTGCTTATTGTTAAAACATGACTATCCCCTAGTAAATCTGGATTTATGTTAAGCTAATCCATCATTAAAGGTTGGCAGAAATTATGGTGGGCATGCCATTTTTGGCAGGTTTTGCTAAATTTAGTCGAGTTAACTCCAGTTTCTCCACATTTGGTGGAGGTTTTCAAAGGCGGATTGGGAAAAAATGGTTTTGGTCATAAATTTTGAAAGGCTAAACCTTTTGGAACGAATTGATTTTTGATTTCAGGTATTCAGAGCATTCTGAATCCATTGGAATAGGTTGCAGAGCCATTGGAGTTGATCTTCAGTCCCTTTTGCTTCAGGGAAGCAATGAGAGCCATGAGGGCCAAGAGGGAGTTGGAGCTGTGTTGAGCTATGGTTAACAATTTGAGGTGAAACAAAAGTCATTTTTGACTATTTTAAGCATTCCAGAGCTATTGGGATAGGTTCCAAAGGAGTAGAGGTGTTCTACAACCATTTAGCTTCAGGGAATGTTTTTGAGCCATGAGGGCCATTTTGGTAATAGAGTTGTATTGTGTTGTACCTTTCTGTTTAAGGTGAACCAAAGACCATTCTCAGCTATATAATACCTTATGAAACTAATGAAATAGGTTTCATACTTGTTTGAGGACTTCTACAACCCGAAAATCTATAGAGGATTTCAAAGAGCCATCAGGGCCTTATTGAAGAAATCACTGTTAATGGTAATTCTTCACTGTTTAGTGAATTTGGAAAGGCATTCTTAGGTTTTTCATGTATTCTGAATCAGTATTTGCGTTCATATTTTTCTATTGATACACTTTTAAACTTGTATTGTAATTTTGAATCATTTTAATACAAGAGGACAAGCTCATTTTGGGAGGCTTGATCCAGCAGATGTAGCCCAGGAGTGGTGAAATGCTCATCAAACATCTGTGTCATGTTATGCTGAAGTTATCTTACTGAAAATTTCTGATTTAATATGTTAAAAAAAAAATTAAATTAACTTTCCTTCAAACATAAACTCTTATACAGTTTCCATAAACACTCTGTTTCAATTGCAAGACATGAATAACAGTTTGCACATATATTTGATGGAAATTGTGAGTGTTAACTTCTACAAGTTCTAAATATAGAGTCTGTAAAGGGCCAGGTAGCCTCTGGATCTCATCCTTTTATCAAAGGTGACATATCCAGTAAATTCCCCTACATTCAATCTCTGGATTAGATCTAAGTAGTTGTTTTATCCAACAATACATGGAGAATTTTGCACACATTTAATTTAATGGAAATGGATACCTTGCACACATTTTCAAGTACTTCCATTTTCAGATCAGATGGTATCAGAGCTTTGGTTAATCTTGGTTGTGCTCAGTTCGAGCATTTTTTTTTGTGCAAAAGGTGTTAAAACAGTGTAAAAGATTGACTGTTTTATTGGTTGCAAAATGGTTGCTTGTATGAGTTTTCTTGAGTTGAGAAGATAGTTGTTGATAGCTAAATCTTGGAAAGGAAAAACGAGTTGTAGGCTATTTCCTTAACCTAGAGTACCTCAATATTATCTTTGGAAAACAAACTCACTTGATTAGTGTTTGCTACAAAGCTATTGGAGTTTGTGTTTTGTGGCTGCTTGATTAAGAAGGGATCTTTACTGACATTTGGTTAAAAGCTTGTCATTTGTTCGAAAGCTTTGAGAAATTTTCTTCAAAAGTTCATTTTGTTAATTTGACCATTTACATAATTTCAACTTCTTCTACAAGTGAAGTTTCCTCCTTCACGAGATTATTCAATGATGACATGAAGAATGAGTTCATTAAGGTGAAGGACATGGTGCAGATTCTCATTGAGGATCAAAGAGAAAGTGTTAAGCTTCATGCACAATTGTTGGCTATGAAGGATGAGAAGGAAAAAATTCTCCAAAGGTTGCATGACATGGAGAAACAACTCCTTCAAGCTCAAGAAGCTTTGTCCAAGAAAATTCCCGAGGAAGAGGTAAATCATTCCAAGTTGTCTTCAATTTCCTCTATTGAAAAGTGTGTTGGTTCTTTTGAAAAACATACAAGGGGAATCGGGTCCAAAATAATGTTTAATATGGGCTATCATGAAGGCAAAGGTTTGGGCAAGCATGCACAAGGCATGATTGACCCTATTTCAGTTGTGGAGCGACCCAAGAATGTTGGTCTTGGTTATGTGCAGTTTAATGGCGAAGACTCCAAATCCTTGAATGCATGTGATGCAAATTTAAAGAGAACTTTTATTCCAAGTTCTTCTATGCATATATGTCAACATTGATTTAAGGATGATTGCCATTTTTTTAAGCCATCATTGCAGCAAGTAGAGGGTAAACATGTCACTTATGGCAAGCCTTCAAGTTCAAACAGTTTTCAAGACAATAATTGTGATGAAAGTCTGAAAAGGAAAGTTGTCTCCTCTACTAGTTCATCGTCTTTCGAAGACAAAAAGGATGGACATTCCATGCAGCAAAAGAGGTATAATTATTCACATGATCAATTTGATTATGTTTTAGCAAAGAATGATAATTTTTCTTGTTCAAATGAAAGAAAGTTTTGTTGCACATTTTGTGGTGGATTTAACCATGTTGCTTCAAGATGCTACTTGAAAAAGAAAGCACACAGGAAGTAGAAGAGGCAAAGAGAAATTTCTCAGAAAGTTCTTAAGAGTTGCACATTTTTTCAAAGGAAGGGACATGATGCCTCTCATTGTTGGACCTTGCATCCAACAAATCGTCCAAAGCAAATGAAGCTAGAGGACAAAAATCTTGGCGTAAGTGGATCTATGGAGTCCATTATCGATGTGGAAATGGAAGATTCACATGAAGGTTTATTGCAGTCACAAAAGATGCCATGGAGTTGGCTTGGTAATAAGTGGATTAAATTCTTAATGCAGTAAGTCATCTTCATTTTGTACATGCAAATTTCAGATTTGTAAGCATGTATTTCAGTTGAACGGTTGATGCAAGATTGCATGTAAAAGTAGTTTTAGCTGAAGGAATTTCTATGTTGTTGAAAAATTTCACCATGGAGGTGTAAAAGATGACTATGTTACTCACTTGTATTGCAACAATTTCTTTTGGTTCAGCTCTTAGTCACCCACATGTTTTTGGGATGATGTACTTGTTGGTATTTGAAAAGACGAGTTGAAGTTTCACATGTACTTAGAGGTTGTATGTGTAAATAGCGAACTATATATAGTTCATTGTACATGATACATACACATGTGTTTGTCAAGATGTATCTTGTTGTTTGTCGACTTGTGTCGAATGTGTTACACATGATTATTGACTTGTGTTGATTATGTCACACCTGTTTGTCGACTTGTGTCAATTATGTCACACATGTTTATCAACTTGTTTCGATTGCGTCATGCATGTTTATCGACTTGTGTCGGTTGTGTGCACACTTGTTACAGATTTTTTGTGTCGATTGTATAGCACATTTCATTGTCAACTTGTTGTTGATGTCATATGTTGCACAAGGTGCCTTTGCTATTGACTGGTGCAGAGAACGAAGTGTCAGTGAAAAGCAGTGCAATATTCCATGAGATGGAAAGGCATGCAAGCAAAGAGGGCACAATTTTCAGCAAGGTTCATTGTTGGTTTCAGAATGGAAGATTGGTATGGCGAGAAAACTTGGTCGAGCTTCAGCACAAGTACATGGCTCATTCAACAAAATTTTTCATGAGAATAGTTGGAAAGTCAAGAAAATTTTAGAGGCTGAAGAGAAGAGGATGTTGTTATTCTGTCATTTTTTGTACTACAGTTGAGTTTCAGAATTTCAGTGAGCTTTTGGGGTCCAAAAATTCTCATTTGGGAGGTGTGATTAGGAGCTCAAGTCCAAGCTATGGAAAAATCTCAAAATTGAAAGTGTTCAAAATAAATTGCAACCTGAATGACCAGATAGGCCTCGGCGATACGATCCTGATGCTGTGAATGGCACTCAAATGTGACACTGTATGTGAAAGTTATTCAAGTTTGAAAATTCACAATTTCAGGCAAAAGACTAGTTTGACTAGGTTTGACTTCCAAATTTTGAAAATTAAAAAAGAAATATTCCTTAGAATATTCCCTAGAATATTCCTTGAAATATTCCAACTGGGCCAATCGAATTGCGACAAGTGGCACTCAACAGTTGGATTAAGGTTTGACTTTGGTTTTTGGTGGCCAATCGGAGATTGCCACGTAGCAGGCTCGGAGGCCGCCACGTGGCCCCAGGTTGTGGAAGAAATTGGCATTCAAAATTTTTGCGAGCCCGCGGGTTTGAACCCCAGACCTCACAGCCACAAGAGCCACAACTTACCATTGGGCCATATGTTTGGTTCTTAATATATGTGGTGGAGATATAATATTTAATGTTTGATGAACGTTTGGGTGGCAGCCAAAGGGGGCCAGCCCCTAAGGGCCAACCCCCTATACATATGACTCAGGGCTAAAAACCAGGAGCTCCGAAAGTTGAATGATAAATTTTTTTAACTATGGTTTAATTAACAAATAAAACATGGTTTAAGCCACTAATCTTGTTGTTTAGCACCCAAAATGCGCTTATTGTTAAAACAGGATTACCCCCTAATAAATCTGGATTTATGTTAAGCTAATCCATAATTAAAGGTTGGAGAAAATTATGGCGGGCACACCATTTTTGGCGGGATTTGCCAAATTTATTCGAGTTAACTCCAGTTTCTCCACATTTGGTGGAGGTTTTCAAGGGTAGATTGGGCAAAAATGGTTTTGGTCATAAATTTTGAGAGGCTAAACCTTTTGGAACGAATTGTTTTTTGATTTCAGGTATTCAGAGCATTTTGAATCCATTAGAACATGTTGCAGATCCATTGGAGTCGATCTTCAGTCCCTTTTTCTTCAGGGAAGCAATGAGAGCCATGAGGGCCAAGAGGGAGTTGGAGTTGTGTTGAGCTATGGTTAACCGTTTAAGGTGAACCAAAAGTCATTTTTGACTATTTTCAAAATTACAGAGCCATTGGGACAGGTTCCAGAGGCAGTAGAGGTGTTCTATAGCCATTTTAGCTTTAGGGAAGCTTTTTGAGCCATGAGGGCCATTTTGGTAATATAGCTGTATTGGGTTGTACCTTTCTGTTTAAGGTGAACCAAAGACCATTCTCAACTATTTTCCACCTTATGAAACTAATGAAAGAGGTTTCAGACCTGTTTGAGGACTTATATAGCCTGAAAAGCTACAGAGGAGTTCAAAGAGCCATGAGGGCCTTATTGAAGAAATCACTGTTTATGGTAATTCTTCACTGTTTAGTGAATTTGGAAAGGCATTCTTAACTTTTTCATGTATTTTGAATCAGTGTTTGCATTAATATTTATCTATTGAGACACTTTTAAACTTGTATTAGCATTTTGAAGCATTTTAATACAAGAGGACAAGCTCATTTTGGGAGGCTTGATCCAACAGATGTAGCCCAAGAGGGGTGAACTGCTCATCAAACATATGTGTCATGTTATGCTGAAGTTATCTCGCTGAACATTTCTAATTTAATATGTTAAACAAAAAATTAAATTAACTTTCCTTCACACATAAACTCTTATATAGTTTCCATAAACACTTTGTTTCAATTGAAAGACATGAATAACAGTTTGCACATATATTTGATGGAAATTGTGAGTGTTAACTTCTACAAGTTCTAAAGACAGAGTCTGTAAAGGGCCAGGTACCCTCTAGATCTCATCCTTTTATAAAAGGTGACATATCCAGTAAATGCCCCTATAGTCACTCTCTGGATTAGATCTAAGTAGTTGTTTTATGCAACAAGACATGGAAAATTTTTCACACATTTAATTTAATGGAAATGGATACCTTGCACACATTTTCAAGTACTTCCATTTTTAGATCACCTAGTTTGACTAGATCTGAGATAGTCGCTGAGGTGGACGGAGTGTGGGTGGAGTGGTCTTTGGAAGTGAATGAAGTGTGGGGTGACCAGTTGTGATTATGAGGTGGGGATGATGTCTGAATGTTTAGAACCGAGGACAGATCAAACACAGGTAGCGTAGAGGTTACTTGTGTGGTTCCCTATGGCTCTTCTTGAATTGGTACACCTGTATCCATAGGTTGGGTCTGATCTTGCCTTGTGAGATCAACTACTTGCTTAGGTACCATAATTCGTGATTTCTTTGGCTTGGGTGCAGCTACCGGAGGCTTGGGTGCCTTGATTTCATGGATTGGTGTGACTATGGTTGCTGGAGGGGAATTGAACATGGTGGAAGGTAGGGCAGTAATGATAGGGGTTGTTGTGGATGGCAATACAAAATTAAAAGCCTGGAAGTGAGAAAAATAAGGAAACACAGTATAGGCACTTGTGAGAGTTTTCATTACTAGATTGAAGTCCTTCACCCTCATGTCGATCTGGTGCAGTAAAGGTCGTAGCTGTAGCTGGGAAATCCTCCTCATTGCTTCCTCTGGTGACTCCCTTGGGAGTGATTTCGGTAGCATCACCTTGAATGAATAATGGAGTATTCTGCTTTTGACTTCCATCACAACTCCTGGCCATGAGCAGACTTCAATGTGGAAGGCTTCTTCTTCTACTTGAAACTTTAGTGGCCGCATTTGAAACATGGTTTCGTCCATGCAACTAGGTCTGATATAGGTATGTTTGTGGGTTACCCCGAACCATATCTGCGAAGAGTATCTATACAATTGATCCCTCAGAACCCTTTGCTAGCTCCCCACCACATCTACCATCTTCCTATACTAGAATGAGAAAGCCTCTTCGTTGACCTCCTTGGTTCTGGGATCTCCCAATACTTTCTAGGGCATAAATATTAATGCCATTTGTTGGTCATGAGTGATTTCTACGAGCTTCCTAATGCCTAGGTGAGTCCATCTCCACATTGAAAATGGCATAATGAGATAGCCATAGATGAATCTTGTGGCTTGCCTATAATTATCCTCATAGGCCTCAAACAGTTCCTTCAATAGGAAGGTGCACCAGTTTAGCTGTGCTCCCTGGATGTAGTGTTCCACGACTGAGATGGTGTCGAGGGTGCATTCTCCTTTTGTGTAATGCCTCATTGTTTTACGTGCTATTAGATAGCAGGAAAAATTCACTACTGGATTGTTAATGAGGTCGATCTTCACTCCCTTCCCTCCTCTTTTCGTCTCATACTTCTTGTAATAATCAAAGTCCCCTGACTTTTTGGCTCTTTTAGACACATTCTAGAATGTCATTGAGATTTCATTCCCCTCTGCTGATAATCTCATAAGTATATTAATTTCCTCTGCATGGATAGGTATCTCTCTCCCCAACCATAATGATCCATTCTAAACTCTGCTCATCAGGAATTTTGTACAGTACATTTCCGCTCCTATTGTTCCAAACACTGGGACGTTCCTGAGGTTCAGTATAGTCGACCTTTGAATACCTCTGAATTCTGGATTCATCCTTCACCTCCTCCCTCTATGGCATAATTCTCCATATACAATTGTCCCTTCATGGCTAGTAATTGATAGGAGTCTGTGAAATCTGTATCAATTAACGAAGCATTGTCATACTTGCCGATTAATGATTCTATCCTCTGGATTCTTGCATCAAGCTCGGCCTCGATGACTGATGTTGAAATCTTCATCATCTTTGTTATTCTGTTGTATACCTGAATTGCTATTACTGGTCTATTGCTGTGAATTCTTGTTGTTGGTCTGCTTCTTTGAACTTCCTTTGCTGAAATCTTGCTTGTTGTTGTAGTTGTTTCTGTTTCCACTAACTCAGAATTTTCCAACATTATGGTGCTTTTCTTCTTTCATGCGGGTTAAGTAATTCTACCAGCATGAATGAGGTTGATATGACCCCATAACTAATTAATTTTTTGTTGTCTCTCCCGAGGCTATAATCGTGTAATTAGTTACCGCGGTGAGGTGTATTCTGACATTTTTTATTGTGGCTTCAGGATTTGGGTAGACATGATGAGTAATAATTATGGCTTAATATGGAAAATTTATTACGGTATGGGGTTTACTAATTTTGACAGTTATTTTTCAAATTCGGGTGATCCTATGGACTGAAAATGGTATGATGGGTCATTATGAATGAATGATATTTGATACGCATGGCTTTCTGACACGCTAGACTCTACCCCCACCCGACCACAATTGGTTGTGATGTGGTCTCCACATCGCAACAGGTGCAATTTTGTTTTTTGCGCCATTTTGCGGTCTTTTTATTCGGATTCCTACTCTATGTCTCATCTTGGGTGTGAGAGAGTTATTGATTCTATCTATTTATATTCTACCCTACTGACTGCTCTTGGTTGCGAGAGTTATTTGAAAAAATAAATAGTGGAACTTACTTATGAAAAGGCTTCATGCATGCGCCATTCACCCATATTTGTAGTATTTTTCCATCCAGTTGCGCCAGTCGAACTGTGCCTGAGTCTTTAATTTCTATGACATGATATGGTCCCATCCAGTGAATTCTGATTTTGCCTGGGAACTTTTGAAATTTTCTGTCGTACAACAGGACTTTTCCTCTAATAGTGAACCTCTTATGCTTGATGTGACAATCGTGCCATGCTTTCTGTCTTTCCTTTTGCACTGTCTGATGAAAGTCTACAAAAAATATATCTTCTTCAAGCTCCTGTAGCTCATGGAGGTATTTAGTGATTGATTCTTTGTCTGTCATATGCACCGTTGAAGCAATTAAGAGACTTGGTATGATAAATTCGACTGGTACTACCGCCTCTCTTCCATATACCAGCTGGAATGGAGTCTGATTGTGAAACCTCTTTATGGTTGTCCTGGTTTCCCACAATGTAGCTGGTATCATTTCATCCCAGTCATCCTGGTTGGCATTTCATACCTTGGTTAGTCCTTTTTCTAGGATCTTGTTGAATGCCTCAATGGTTCCATTTGATTAAGGGTGGTACGGGTTGCTTTTGTGATGTTATACCATAAAGTTATCTAGCAGAGATTTAATTGTTGCATTAATTAAGTGTGTATCTTGATCACTTTTTATGATTCTGGGACAGCCAAATCTGATAATGATATTCTCGAAAATAAACCTGGCTACTGTGTCTATTGTGCATTCTAGTACTGGTTCTACCTCTGCCCATCTTGTGAGATAAACCATTGTAGTTATTATATACATTACCTGTGAATGTCATGCCATTGGTGCAATTGGCGCTACGAAGTCAACGACCCATTTTTCAAACGACTGTAGTGCTCTTACATGTTGAAATGGTAACTCATCACGGTGCAACGGACATCTCGTTCTTTCGCAGAAATCACATTTTTTGACATATGCCTTACTATCTTTGTGAACTGTGGGCCACCATAACCCTGCATGTAGTATTTTCCTAGCGGTGGGTTTTGTGCTGACGTGGCCTCCCACAACTCCGATGTGAAACTCCCATAAGATATCCTCTCTTTCATGGTCCATGACACATCTTCCCAAGACATGATCCAATCCCATTTTATATAACTGTCCTCCTATCAATTGATATTCAGTTTCTCTCATTACGATATGTCTTCTTTGAGTTTCCAACTATTCTGTTGGGCATTTCCCTATGGCTAGATACACTGCTATCTGCTCTAGATAATCTAGGATGGCTTCTACTCTAAAAAGATCAGCATCTGGAAACTGGTTGTCAAGGGATCCCTCGTTCTCTCCGTTCTCCAGCCTTGATAAGTGGTTAGGACCCATGTTTAACCTCCCTGGTTTTATTATTACTTCAAAAGTGAACTCCTAGAATAGTTGGAGCCATCTACAGATTCTCCCTTCAAGGACAAGTTTTTTTACCAGGTATTTCAATGCTGAGTGATTCGTGAATAACTTGAATGTACCTCCTAATAGGTAATGATGAAACTTCTGAAGAGAGTATACCATCGCAAGAGCTTCTCATTCTGTTGTTATGTAATTCCTTTCAGTTGTAGACAACTTCCTACTTGCAAAGTACACTGGATGATCAATATAAGTCTCTCCTGGATGAGCTAATACCACTCCTAATGCAATACTGGAGGCATCAATATGGACATGGAACTGTTTTTCCTAGTTAGGATGAACCAAGATGGGTGGACTTTCTATTTTTTCCTTTAATGTATTTAGGGCATTAGTGCATTTGTCGCTCCACATAAATTTCTTTGATTTCTGCAAAAGTTTTTCTAATGGTGTTGTAACCTTTACATATTTGTGGATGAATATTCTGTAGGGAGTTGTCTACCCAGGAAATGGAATAGCCCGGACGACAGTTTTTTGTTGGAATCCGGTCAACTAAAATTCAAAAAATCAGGGAGTTGGAGTGTTTGGAATCCATTTTTGATAGTAGAAATGGGTTCAGCACTATCAAAAACCCTTAGGGCATTCAAAATACTAAAGTTTACCAACTGTAAACAAGATTTTGATAAAATCTTTGCCGGATTTTGGGCCATTCCATTGCCTGGGTAGACTACGTGTATTCTGTAGTACCCTGCATTAGGGGAATTTTGAGGCCTAAAATGGACCTCCTAAGGAAATAATAAAATAATAACTAAACCAATAAAATAATATTTATGAATTTTGCAATTCACTTTTTGCACCACAATCCATGTAAGCATGATTAAATTAAATTCAAAAATTGCACCAAAATAAAATTAATAAAAAAAGTGTATTGATGTGACTATAAATAAGAATGAATTTTTCAAGAAAAAAGTCATTATCATTTAACAACTAATGCATTTGTCCTTTATACTTAAATAACTTAAAATAAAATATAAATATAAATTCATAAATTCTTAATTATATAATATGTTATTAATTAAATTTTGTATTATTTAAATTGTATAATAACATGTAATTAATGTGCTATATAAAAATAATATAATATAATATAATAAATGTAATATATTATTTTATGTATGAATTTCATATTACATATTAAATTGATTTGATTTATAACATAAGAATAAATAATATATAATATAAAAAGGAATATAATATATATTCTATATCATTTTTATTATTTTTCATAATATTATATATAATATTAATATAATCATAATGAAATGAATTGAGTTATATTTAGAATTAAAGAAAAAATATATTGAAATAGATTTAATTTAAATTTATAAGTATAGTATAAGATTTATATACATTGATATTTATATTTTGTTTTGCTCCAAACTATGTTGAACCTAATATAACTTTTTCAACATACAAAACTAATATATTCTTTTTCTTTATACAAAACTAAAATGTTTTTTTTATTTTTTATTATATTGTTATTAATATTATAGTAATATTATTTATAGATTTGATTTGTCCTAATATTAAAAAGTTAAATTTTTATTTATTTTGATTTCATATGTATAATATATATGTATAGATATTAACTTATAACTAATTTTAAATTTAATATTAAATAAAATGAGATGAATATATAATTTTAAAATACATATAAGAAAATATAAAAATATAATATTTATTCAAAGGTGTGTAAAGACTTGAAGATTGTGTAGGGATATGCATTGTTTCTTTCAAAAAATATGAAATGACAATAATAATATTTTATTCAAAAAGTGTGAAATGACATTTATTATGAGTACTTTACTTTATGACTTTAAAGTACTTAGAGAACTACAATGGTTAACCATGAGTTTTTATCCACCATTGAGAATGTGACAAGTAAGTACCTTTAACTCAATCAATGCCACCTCAACCATTAGGGATAATGTCATCTCCTAAAATATGATTGGTCTTCATAAAGTGAATTTTAATTGTACATTTTTCTTAGGAGGCCCATTTTAGACCTCAAAATTCCCCTAATGTATGCCTGAGTAGTGACCTCAACTTTTTTACAATTTCTGTTGCTTCTATAGTAACAATGACCGCTACTTTTGTTGGATCCACACAAACACCCTGCTTACAAATGACATGTCCCAGAAGTGTCCCAAAAGGTACTGCAAAAATGCATTTCTTAAGGTTGAGGGAGATTTGGAGTTGTCTGCATCTGTAAAACATTATTCTAAGTAGAGTTGCATGGTTTTTCAGTAAGCTATAAACTATCCAATCATCCATATATAACTCTAGGAACTTATGGATATAATCCCTAAATGTTTTTATTACTATTCGTGAAAATACTGCTAGTGCATTCTTTAGCCCAAAAGGCATGACATGGTATGAAAAATATCCCCATTCGGTTGTGAAAGTGGTATTCCTTTTGTCTTCTTCTGCTATCCTCACCTAATGATACCCATAGAATCCATATATGGATGAATAAGCTTTGTTTTCTGCTACATTGTCAAGAACCTCATCGCTAAATGGGGTAGGAAATGAATCATGAATACATGCATTTTTGAGACTTCTGTAATCTACGCATACTCTAATATATGATTTCTCCTCTATATTACAATGGGACTGACCCATTCTTCTTCCTCAACTGGAAAAATTAGGCTTGCCTTCAGCATTTTATCTATCTCTGTTTTAACTTTTTCCTTTACTCTTGGATTTAGGTGGTAATGCTTATGTTTTACCAGTCTTGCATCGGGTTTTAAGACTATGCGCATTTCTACCATGTCTCCTTTAATCCCCTTGAGCTCTACTATTGAATATGGGAATAAATATTAATATTCATGTAATAGGTCAACGATTTCCTTTGTTGTTTCTATATCCCAATAATCTTCGATAGACTCAATTTTGGGTTTCTCTGTGCTTCCAATATTCAGCTTCTTTGTCTTCAAGGGCAACAGGTGTAGTCCTTCTGTAGTTGGTTCTTCATGTACATCCCGCTCCCCTTCTTTCCCTTCAAAGTATAAATGTCAGAGATTCTCTAAGTCATCATCATCCATCTCGCTATCTATCCATTTACATGCTACTGATTCTTTAATTTTCTATTCTAATAATGGTAGTTCTTCATCGTCCTGAAGCTCTGGAAAGAATAGTACTCTTCTGATGGCTTGGAGGGCATATGTAACTGGTTCTGTATCTCCTTTGAAAGAAAAAAATTGCGTGAAACTTTTCGCAACTACTCGCTAGGTGCCAATTTCTCTCTTCTTCTCCTCCATCAAATACTAGGCATGTGGAATGGTGTCTAGTGAATGTATCAAAATTGTGCATCCAAAGAGATTCTGGATATCCTGCCTTCTTCCAGTTATACTTGCAGTTCTTTAAATGATCTGTTATCACAAAATTGTTTCTGATAGGTTGCTAATCAGAGAATACCATGTAACTATTTCAAACCAATCTTTTGACTGAGGCTTAGCCTCCTCAGTCTGAGAGGGCTCTCTCAAGATTAATGATATTGAATAAAGATGTAGATGGATAACTATATTTAGGAAATAACTTGCTTCTGATGAGTGTAGGTTGAAAATCATATCAGTAGGTATACATTGGGCTTATTGATTCAATCATTTGAGTAATTTAGTGAGTTCACTTGACATGGAAGCTGAGATAGGTCAGAGTTTTTATTAGTATATCACACACACATGAAACAGGAAAATACACAGTCAATTCATCTATAAAGGAATTCAAAGCATTGAAAGAATGAATTCTAAGTATTATAAATGAAAACCACTGCACATGAGATACATAAAAGGTATATATAAGATAGGAAAGCACTAAAAAATCATTCAGAATCTCAGGTTGGTCAAGTAACAAATCTCTGTATTACTGAAACATTCAATTTACAATAAGCTACAATTTTGCCAAAATCTCCAACCCTTAACAAATTCGACCCAATGGCCTTTAATAGAGTTGTTACATCATGAGATGATTAATCTCCAGGCTATATACATTGAATTTTTTCCTAATGACACCTTTCATAACCATAAAGCATCAAATTAATGACAAACATACACCTATCCTACTTGACAGTCCTATTCCTACTAGGACTCAAACTACTCCTTATTGCCTTTAACAAACTTATCTACTAAACAATTAAATTCTTTGATAGGTATGTTGTCACATGTTTGAATTTAGATTATGGGATTTGTTATCACTCTATTAAATTCTTAAGTTGTGGGATTTTGGATTTAAGTCAAAGAACTCTAGATTTAACCACAAACCTACTTCAAACTCTAGGATCTAGCCTTCATAGGGTTCAGAGAGGGCTCTCCCTTTAAAGTTTAACTTTTTTTTTATTTATAATATTAGGCTAGTTATGAAAGTACAATTTGGTTTTTTTTTAAATGGTTTGGTGGGAAAAAATCACTTGGAGGTAAGATAGAGAGAAATCTACTTGTCCATTTGGCTATGGACTCTAAATCAAGCTAGCAGCACTAGAAATCAAGGCCAAAAAGGTACAAATATATTCAGGGCAAGATAGATAACCCTCAGAGATTTGGGAAAGTGGTTTTTTTTGAGGTGGTATGATCGGGATAAAGGGCACTTAAGGATCCTTTGATCCGAAAAATGGAAGTAGAAGGCAGAGGTCAAACAGGAGAAGGAGCAATTAAGGGTTCCTTGCACTGGAAATCAGAAGAAAACATTAAAATGGAAACTAGTTAAATATAGGCAGCACTTGACTAATCCTGTAGTAATACTCCTAGTTACACATTTAGATAGAACAAACATAAAATGAATGCATGAATCTTAGAAAAGGAAACAATGACAAGTAGGAAGTACTTCACTCATCAGCTTATCATAGGGATCTTGAATTATCATGTCAGTCAACTTGTCCAGTCTACTAATTCGAATTCAAACACACAATAGCCTCGACTGTTCAACAAAAATTTCTATAGTAAATCCAGCAATTTTATTCCACACTGGTTACTTTTGAAATTGAAGTATTTATACAAAAAGTATTACAAATATCCTAGAAGAGTTCTACGAATAAATTTAAGAAAAAGAAAATATCATTACATAATGAAAGGGACAACTACTTAAAAAATCAGTAAGTTGTCCTCTTTTATCAAAAATAAATAGAACTGTTTTGCTAACAAGGAGCTTTTGGTTGCCTATGTGTCCTCCTTGCTGGTTGTTAGATATTTTCATGCATTTGACTTGCCTTCGTTGATACTCTTTCCTGCTGATACTCTTTAACCTGATACTCTTTAACGTTGATACTCTGTGACAATTAGTTTTACTGTTTTACTGATATAAAATTATCTTTTAGCAGTAAAAAAAAAGCAAACTATCTTTCTTTTGATTGTCTCTAGGTAACTTTTTCACTGTTTTTACCTTCTACCTTTACATCAAATCAATGAAAGTTTGCCACTCTTCTGATTTTGGAATTTTGACATTTTTCAGCTTCCTAAAGTTTTCATCAGCCTATGTGTATCTTGCAAATGTAGGCTTGATGAAAAAGAGGTGCTTAATTTCATGTTGTAGAAAAAATAATTCCTCAAAATATGGAAGTAAAACTTTGCTTGTAGGAGTGCCTTGTGCTAGTGGCTTGTTTAATTGCTCTTTAGCAAACTCCCTAATCTTTTTTTCATAGTCCTTTTGTGGCATAAGTTTCTCATTGAACACATGTATGTTTGGTAAGCCTTTCTGTCTAATATATGTATACTTTACCATAAGTCTAGTTATGGAAAGGTTCATTGTTTCACACCTTTCTTCAAGATTGTTCATTAAGCTCTTTTTAGTGACAACATTCTTGATTTTCAAGATTGTCTCTGTCCTGTCTAATATTTTCAATTCTTGAAGTTCCTCCCTGTTTTTGCTATTTAGAAATGTAATGAGTTTTAAATCCTGTGCAAGCTTATCAGTCAACTCATCTTTTGTCTTTTGTATCTTTTTTCGGCCTGCTAATAACAATTCTTTATGCTCATATATAACCTGAATTGAAGGCCATTGATTATGAATAGATTTTAAGAAGAGTAGTGCTTTAAAAACCCGCCATTGACAGGCCCCCCAGCACATGGTTGTCTATCAATTTCTTGCAAAATGTAAGTATTGTTCCCATGGAATCCAGCTACTTTGAATGGACCCTTCCAAATGTTTTCAAACTTACCATGTTTTCCCTTTTCTTCAATCATGGCCTCCCATTTCAAGACCACATCTTGGATTTGAAAATTATCTTCCTTAACCTTCTTTTCAAATGTCTTCTTGATTATGTTTTGAGATTGTTGATCATTGTTGTAGAATTTCTCCCTCTTCTCTTGCAAAGCTATGAGCTGATTGATTCTTCTCTGAATTTCATTTGGCTCCTCCTCCAATCCTTGCAGTAGCTTCATGACAGGCATCCCTAAATATGTAGGAAATATGGCTTCAGCTCCATATACCAGCTCATAAGGTGAAGTTCCAATTGACCTCTTTGTGCACACTCTATCAGCCCATAGAGCATACTTCAGCTTTAAATTCCATGACTTCTTATTTTCCTACAACACCTTCTTAATAATCCTTACAATGCTTTTGTTAGAAGATTCAACAAGACCATTCCCTTGTCGATAATATGTAGTAGAATGCCCAAGAGAAATATGATATTGATAAAAAAAATTAATCAGCTTCTTAGACTTAAATTCCTGAGCATTATCAGTGATGATCTTCATAGGACAGCCAAATCTAGACAAAATATTATTTTCCAAAAACGAAATGATAACAGGATCATTTTCTTGCCTAGTTGGGATTGCTTCAATCCATTTGGTGAAATAGTTAGTTGTTGTCAGAATCCAACAATGTTGACCTGATGATAATGGATGAATCTCACCAATAAAATCTAGCCCCCACTGCTGAAATGGCACCTCAAAATAGATAGGCATCAAAGGTAAAGGTACAAGCTTCTTCTTACCATAAAAAATCTGGCATTCATGGCAAGTAGCAATCTTTTTGTAAACATATATAAACATTGTAGGCCAATAGTACCCAGCTCTAAGAATCTTGTTCACTGTAGCCTTCCAATAATGATGGCCTCCATAATCTCCTTTGTGGAGCTCCTTAATCACTTTATCAGCCTCCTCTTCCAGCAAACAATTCAACAAAATACCACCAGTATCCTTCCAATACATATTTTTGTCAATGATGCAATACCTCAAGGATTTTAGCTTCACAAATCTTGCCTTGGACTTTTTTAGCTCAGCAGGTGCTCTCTGATGATGTAGGACAAAATCAATATCCTTATACCATTCTAAAATGATATACTTTTCTTCAATGGGGATCAATTCTTCCTCTTCATTTGAAATTTTTGATAGTTCTGCAATTAAATTCATGTCAAGACAGTCACAGTTTGATTGTGCCATCAGCTTTTCTAGACCTTGTCCTTTGACCAATTTTTTTGGCTTGATCTCTATTTCATATTCCAGCAAGTTTGTAGTCCATTTCCCCCTCTTACCATTAGGGTCAGCTTGAGTTAGGATGTCTTTCACAGTAGAATTAGGAACAAAAGATATAATATGAGAATGCAGAATGTAAATTCTGAAATCTTTGATGGCCTTAACTAAGGCATAAGCTTGTTTCTCTAAGATGTTGTATATTAGCTCCGAGTTAGCTAATGTCCTACTAAAACATCAAATGGCCTACTCAGTTCCTTGTTTTCCTTTCTGCAATAAAACTCCAACAATTGTATTTTCTGATGCAAAAATAAAAACCAGAAATTCTTTTGAGAAATCCAGGCTGATCAACACTGGTGCTTGGGTGAGTACCTTTTTCATCTCCTAAAAAGAGTGCTTTGCCTCTGTTGTCCACTTGATATCATCTCCTTTCTTCAGCATCCGTTTTATTTCCTTTACAATCTCAGCAAAGTTAGGAATAAATCTTCTTACAAAATCTACCTTTCCAAGAAAAGACTAAATCTCCTTTTTGCTCCTAGGAAAATCCACTTTATGAATTGCATTGACCCTGTTTGGATCAATATTAATCCTATCTTTAGAAATAATGTGTCCAATTAATTTACCTAAAGTTAAAGAAAAAATACTCTAGGTGGGATTGAGAGAAATTCCAAACCTTCTACTCTTCAGCATAATTTTTTCTAGGTGCTTCAAGTGATCTTCTTCCCTCCTTGAGAAAATTGTTATTTCATCATGGTAAACAACCACCATATTTTCCTTTTCTTCAACAAAAGCAATATCCATTGCCCTCTGAAAGTAGCTCCTGCATTCATGAGACCAAATGGCATCTTGGCATACATGAATGTGCCCCATGGTGTAGTAAAGGTTGTTTTTTCCTGATCATTCGGATGCACAAGGATCTGCTTATAACCTGAAAAACCATCAAGTGTAGACATCCTTTGGGAACCAAAAATGTTCTACAAAATTTGGTCCATATTTCGGAGTGGGTAGTTGTCCTTCAGAGAGGCTTTGTTAAAGTCTCTGAAGTCAATGCATCTTTCTATTTCTCCACTCTTTTTTCTGACTCGAACCAATTTTTCAAGCCACTTTGAGAATCTGATTGGAACATTTTTTTGCATCAAAGAGATTCTTGATTTCCTTCTCAATCAGAGGCATGAGAAGTGGATTAATTCTCCTCAACTTCTTCTTGAAAGGATTTTCATTTTCTTTAATGGGAATAGTATGCTGGATGATAGTAGGGTCATACTTCTTCAAATTAGCATAACTCCAAGAAAAAACATCTATGAATATTTTCATCATCTCAATATATTTATACTTCATATCAACTAAAAGAAACTTTGAAATTTTAATCATTTTTGGCATAGATATTGTACCAAGATTACAACTCTCTACCTCCTCATCATCAGCTTGTATCCTAGGATATTTGAACACATCATTCTGATCAAAAATATTCTCAAAGGGTATGAGGCCTTTGGGTATAGAGTTATTCTTCAGCTGTAATGCTTCAGAATTTCCCTTAGATTCAACAAGCATGTTTTGCTGATCTACTTGTATATTTTCAAACTCTTCTTTCAGCTCAATAAATTTCTTAACTTGTTGTTCATCCTAAAATACTTTCCAATGGATAATGTTATCAGGTATAGCTGGTCTATGGCGAACCTCAACCTCATATTTTTCAGTGGAATGTATGAGAATGATGAAAATACTTGCAGAGACCACTAGGGAGTCAGCAATGGAGTTTTGGTCTCTAATCTTAACAATAAATGAATGTTCTTGGAAGTTTTCCAACATGTCCATGACTAAGTTTATGTATGCCCTCATTCTCACATCCTTTGTTTGATACACACCTTCAACTTGTTTAATGAATAATTCAGAATCTCCACAAATAGAAATATTTTGAGCACCCATTATTTTCAAAAGTTCTAAAACCAAAATCAAAGATTCATACTCAGCCATGCTATTTGTGCAATCAAAATTCAGTTTGTAGGAAAAGAACTTACTTTCATCATTTGGACTTGTGATCCAAATCCCTGCTCCTGCCCCTCTCTTCCTGTTGATCCATCAAAATGCAACAATCACCAACCTTTCGCCTTCTCATCACTGATTTGTTGATATTCTATCTGTTGAATTGCAGATTGCTGATTTTCTGCCTTCTTCTCATCTTCTACTTCATCAGTCAACTCATTGAAAAGAATAGCAGTTCCAATTTCAATATCAAGAGCGTAAATTGGAAAGTTCTTAGGTTGATATTTACTACTCACAATGTAATCCATTCTTTTCTCTCTATACATCCTCCTTTTCTCACCAAAAACAGGAATGGTGGCATAAGTAAGGTCCATCTGCATTGTACCTTTGATTTTTGTTGCCCATGACCTTGAGAATAGCATGCCAAAATTTGGTGGAATGTCTGCTACCATATTTTCCATGACCACTGTCTTGGAAAGGACTTGTGTAAGACCAACAACAACATCTTTAATTAAACCAATGCACTGAAATATTTTTGAATCAAAAGAAAACAAGTCCTTATATGGTCTAGTAATTTCTAACCCCATCCTCTCCATGATTACTTTGGGCATAAGATTTTGAGAAGCCCCTGAATCCAACATGGCATTATGCAATGTCATATCATGAATACTTAAGCTAACATAAAAAGGAGGCACTTCCCCATTTTGTTCATCTTCTAATCTTGCACCCAAGTATATGGTTGTATGATCCTCTTGAATATTTAAAATATCAACAGCTCCTGGTTGTGAATTCAACATTTTCACAATATTTCTTCTATATTCATTTACCTTAAGAATATCTCCAAAAGGTACTGGTATTTTAATCTTAGAAATTTCACTCTCCAAATTGAAAACAAAAGAAGATTTTTTGAGCTTCTTTGATAGGAGGAGGAGGTGGTGTATCTTTCTTACCTTGAATAGCCTTGGGCATATATTTCTTAGCTTCAGTATCTTTAGGAGTATCTTTCTTAGGTTGTGTTTTGTTTGCAATGATTGGAAAATTCCTATTTCTGAGATTGTATTGTTTTTGCATCTCTAAAATTGCATGTTGATACCCTTTAAAATAATCTGATGGTTCTTCTTCATGATTACTCTGGTCTGACTCATCATGTTCCTCCTTAGTCAAGAAAATTCTGGACATGTCTTCATCAAGACAATGAATGGACTCTTTTGGAATTTCAGGTTCATCATCTTCATCAACTAAGTTCTGCTAAAAAGAAGGTCTCACTGGAGGGTCAGGCTGTTGATTTATGTTTTCCCTTGGCCTTTGCTGGTTTTGAGGTCTTCTGAATTGAGGATTTCTAAACTAAAGCTCATGTTGTGCAGGAGGAGAAGAGGTGTTCCCAAGGGCCAACCTGTCCATCAACTTTTCCATTGTCTTCATCATTGAATCAAATTTGTCATCAGAGGTAGAAGGCTTATATTCTTCTTTCAACTTATTCTTACCCATCTTGGACTTTTTTGCTGCTATCATATTAACCTCCACCTTCATTGCATCATTCTGCATTTCATCAAGTGAAGGGGATTCTCTCTCTCTTAGCAGTATATAAAAATCATAATCAAAATATTCAAATATCTCATCTGATCTAAGGCTTATGGAGGTTTTAAATGGGCAAGAATAGAGTCATAAATCTTGTTAAATATTTTTGAAAATTTTTGGACAATTTCATTAACAACTCTTCTCAAAATATTGTACTCAGTGAGGACTTGCACAAGATTAGTTCTATTTCCCCACTTCCTCAAGAAACTATCTTCGATTTCATTCCAATTATGAATGCTTCCAAGAGTAAGGGCTTTGAACCATTTAACTTCACCAGTAAAGCTCTGAGAAAAAAATCTCAACTTGACATCCTCATGGTCAACCTCCTCCCTGTCTATAAAATCATTAAATTGGTCCACATGTTCTTCTGTTGTAATATCTTCATCACTTCCACAAGTTTTAATTCTAGCAGAGTATTTTCTAGGAAGGGAATGTAGGACAGCTGGAAGAACAAGAGGGGATATCTAGCAGGTGCAGCAGGTGGAGGAGGTACATTTCCAGCCATGGTAAATGGGACTATGGTAGTTTTAGGGATAACAGCAATGGAGGAAGAGGCACTGTTAGAAGGAGGATTGTTTGGTCTTGGTTGTCCACTTACAATTGAACTCTAATTAGGAAGAGGAAAACCAATTTTACTTCTCAACAACATTTCAAAAGGGTCAAGCTCCTTCAACCTATCTAAAGACTCTCTTTCCAACAGCAACTCAGAAGTGACTGCTTCCCAAAACTCTTCTTTATCTTTCTGTGTCACTAAGGTTGAGGTATCAATACCTCTCCTATGTAGGTCTAAGACAATTTCAATTAATTATTTTTCACTTTCAGACCTAAACAAGACTTCCTAAATTTTATCATCAAATATTTTATCTTCTGGACTTCTTAAAAATTCAGAGGATAAGGATTTTGTATGTAATGGAGTACTTGATATTTCATAAATGCCTTGATTGCCTCTGGAGATGGTGTTTGGATTTTCCACGATGGTAGGTGGATCCGGGTCAAGATTAATCCTTGTGTATCTCATTCTTGAAGCCACCTTTGATCATATGAGTTTTTAATGGATTCACCAAGGTAGATGCAACATCGATCAACTTCTAAGCTCTTGCTACCTTCAGAAGTTTAGCTTCAAAATTTCAGGAAAGTATAATCTTCAGGCTCTCGGCAGACGCACCAAAATGTTATCACAAAATTGCTTCTGATAGGATGCTAATCAGATAATCTCATGTAACTATTTCAAACCAATATTTTGACTGAGGCTTAGCCTCCTTAGTCTGAGAGGGCTCTCTCAAGGTTAATAATATTGAATAAAGATGTAGATGGCTAAATCTATTTAGGAAATAACTTGCTTATGATGAGGGTAGGTTGGAAATAATATCAGTAGGTATACATTGGGATTATGGAGTCAATCATTTCAATAATTTAGTGAGTTCATTTGACATGGAAACTGAGGCAAGTCATATTTTTTAGCAGTAGATCACACACACATGAAACAGGAAAATACACAGTTAACTCATCTATAAAGGATGTCAGAGCATTGCAAGAATGAATTCTGAGTATTATAAATAAAAAAAACTTCACATGAGATACATAAAAGGTATATATAAGATAGGAAAGAACTAAAAACGCATTCAGAATCTTAGGTTGGTCAAGTAACAAATCTATGTATTGCTGAAACAGTCAATTTACAATAAGTTGCAATTTTGCCAAAAATCTCCAACCCTTGACAAATTCGACCCAATGGCCTTTAATAGAGTTGTTACATCATGAGATGATCTGCCTCCAAGCTAGATACATCTAATTGTTTCCTAATGACACCTTGCATAACCATAAAACATCAAATTAATGACAAACAGACACCTATCCTACTTGACAGTCCTATTCCTACTAGGACTCAAACTACTCCTTATTGCCTTTAACAACCTTATCTACTAAACAATTACATTCTTTGACAGGTATGTCGTCACATGTTCAAATTTAGATTATGGGATTCATCACTTTATGACCACCTAACTAACCTCCTCAAAACTAGGAAACAAAACCCTATTTTTTAGGAAAATGGTCTTCTTCTTCCATGAATACTTTGGCTGTCAGTTTATCTTCAATTCATGATCCTTGAGTGTTGAATAACTTCTTTTCATGGTCTTTAACTCTTCCATAATATCTAGATGTCCAAAAGGTACTCCAAAACCTACTAAAAAGGCTCAAATAAAGTGCACTACGAAAGTAAGGAAATTTCGTAGCACACTTTCATAGCACTGCAAAACATGCCTTAAACCTCAAGGTTCTTGATTCTTTCCATTATCATAGTGTTCATCATCATTAAACACATATCCTATACCATTTCCACCTCTTGATAGCATTCAAAATTGGTCCAAAAACTCAAAAGAGCAACTACAGTAGTTTCGTACCATTTTGTTGCCCTTCAAGCCTAGAGGTGCTACGAAACTGCTGAAAAGTGCTGAAAATGCAGTTTTTTGTGTAATTTTGAAAATTGAACCCTATTAGTGAAAAAATCTTGTCTCTAATCATTTCATTAGCCTCAATCAACCATAAAACAACATTCCTTATGCTCCTTGAGGCATTCCCTCCTCATTTACAATTGGTTGAGCTATTGGCTCTTCAATTACAGTCATTTTAAGACCTTTTTTCTCTAATTTTTCATGAATCAATTCAAGTTTCTCTTGAAGATCTTTAACCTGGTCTTTCAATCTTCTATTGGAGGCTTTCAACTGTGTTTTCATCCTCCTGACATGTTTGGCTTCTTTCCTTGCTGGAATTGTCCATTTGATGGGTTGTTGTGTGTTGTACAAAGTCTTAGAGACAGTATCCACTTGTTCTTCCCAAATTGCCTTCATTTTTTCAAATTGAGTATTTTATACACTGTGTTTTCTTGCTTCTTTTTTCATGACAACAATTTCATCATTTTCCACTTTCAATTTTTCTTCAAGGAGATGCAACTCTGTTTTTTCCATCACCTTCTCTTTTCCCTTCTTAGATTTGCTGACTGTATCCTTATCTGGAGGTGATGAAAGGTAAATAACCTCTTAAGGTGGCTGAGCTGTGTCAGTGAGTGGTTGGAATTCTTTACTACTCTCTAATAGCTTCCTATCATGCCTTGTCATAGGCTTTCTTGCTTGGAACATGAAGCCTACATCTTCTCCCTCAAACTCTAATTTCTTTGTATATTTAGCCTTATTTAACTTCTGCCCACCTTCCTCTATAAACTCAGCTTGAACAATAGGAGTTTCCTCTATGTCAATGGCATGTAAAATATCTTCTAGATTTCCCTTGGCTTCTGCTCTATCTTCTACAGCCACTATCTTATATTCTAAAACCATTGTTTGGCTCCTGGTTATCCTTTTGGTTCCTTGTCTACTGATAATTTGTTTCTGTTTTGCAGGTTTGACCACATTTGACTTCTGTTTTGCAGGTGGGAAATTTGGTGTGTCAAGACTCTGCATTTTCTCTAGCTCCTTCATAGTTGTCTTACCTGATTCTACTCTTTCAGGTTCATTTGGTTTTGCTACCAATGGTTGGCTCTGTTCTGCTGCTAGTGGTGATGGAAATTTCCTAGGTTTAGGAGTTCTTGAAGGTGTAAGAGCATCTAGTTCAAAACCACTAACAAACAAGAATGAGGACTAGTCTCTCCCTAACCTTTGAATTTCATCTAATACCAATAATTTCTTTAAACCATGATGAAATAAATAAGTCTCACTCCCCGCAGACTTTGCCTGGATCTTATTTGCCATTTTTGCCAAACTTCTATGCAAATAAAAAGGTAGATCAAGGGAAATCTTAGCAGTAAAGCGCAGAAGTAATTTGAAATGATATGGATACACTTTTTGGAATCTCCCTTCACATGTAAAGTAATTTTGGATGATGAGAAACAATTTTGAATAGTTATCTTTATTACAGCTTCTTGGAACAGCATTCGTGAGGTCCATTTCAGAATATTCTGGCTTCATAAACTCTTTGCATGGCTCCATGTTAAACTTGAAACCTTTGAACCAGGTCTCCTGACCTCTTGGAATCTCTGTAGCAACAACAATAACCTCTGGTGTTGTGGAGAAATTAAGTATTCCCACTTTAGTGGTTGTTCCAGAGAAATTCATAGAAAATGCCTTGGACACCTGCGTATGACAGCCCTGTAATTTCTCACAAAACTGTAGGCAACCTGCTCTTCTGAAAGCTTCTACTATTGTTGGGTCTTCATTAATCAAATTCATGTCTGCATGTTCATATCTTAGGCACTGTCCACCCTTGTGTGTTTTTCTTTTCTCTGCCATACTTTCTCTAAGAATTGCTCAGCCTCTCTTGATGAGTTTGCAGGCTTGCTTGAAGATGTTCAAAGTAAACCATTGAAGAAACCAGGCACAACTTTGGCTTAGTACAATAGCTCTCCAGAGCTCAAATATTACGTAAGGAGGAAAAGGAAGTGAGAATGACTGAATTAGGAAAGTATTTTAAGTTTAAATGTCTTCTCATGACTCAATGATGACTTATACATTATCTAAATTGGCCATGATGACTGCAGACCTAAGCAAGTACCTTGATTTTATCCCTCCATGACTCGAAAGCATCTAACTTACCCTTTACCAAATGATTCTGACACCTAACAGTTAGAATGACAAGACAAACAGGAAACCGCACTTTTGTAGTGATTTTAGTGTTAATTTGACTATTTTTTCTACAAAACTATCAGCAGTTTCGTAGCGAAAAGTGACTTTTTGCAGTGCAATATGCTACGAAACTGTGGTTTTTTGGCTAATTTGACATTTTCGGTACAAAAGCTTTGGATAATGAAATAAGTTAGAGAATGATGAATGATGTGACATGAAGGAGTTTGAACAAGAGTGGGTTTAGACCTTAGGGTAAACTTAAACCATAAAAATTTAATATTTCCCTTGCAAAAACTTAAAAATGAAACCTACAACCCTATTTTGACACATGAACTTATTTAACCTTGTCAAAATGATGTTTCAAATTTTTTTTGGCTGATAACATGCTCTATGGGGTCAGAATCCCCTTGGTACTTTTCGATGAATTGTGGTCCTAAAGCTTCTTGGAATCTAGCTCTTAGTGCTATTACAACATCTTCCCATTGCAGAAGAGAGTTGTGATGGTTTTCCCACCATCTTGCTGATGTGGATTGTAGTGATACATCCATAAGAGGGACTCTATGTTCTATTGGTACCTTTTCTTCTACATTTGTAATAAATGTATTTATAGCATGAATATTTCATATAGTCGGATATCCTCTTACCTCAGTGCCAATCCAGTTGACTCCCTGAATTTTAGCACATCTTCTAGTGTTGGTTTCATATCCTCCCTATTGATAATCATCCCAAGCTATTTCTGAGCCCAAATCAGAACTCTGAACACTTCTCCAGCTTATAGTTCCTCTGGTTTTCTAATTGATATATTCTCCTCTCTTTCCTGCCATCATATGGTAAAGATGATATAGAAGTTGAGTGTCCTCTCTGTTGTTAACAGTCTCTATATATCGAGGTCCTTGATATGGGTCAAGTGGTTGAATTACCCTGACTTCCGCATCTTCGAATATCATCAATTCCTCTTCCAAATCAATTATTGCATAATTCTCGAAGGCCCAATCTATCCCCAGTAAATCAGGATAGGGATCCTTGTCCCCCATGATGTTTATCACCTCAAAATCTATATATGTTTTCAATCTCATGAAAACAACTTTGAATTCCTCTACCGTTCCTATGGGGACAATACCGTACTCATTTTCCATTCAGAGCTGTATTGGTGAGTATGTAAACTTTGGCCTCCCTAGTGCTTCCCATGTCTTTCAAGGTAGAATGTTGACATCTGATCCTAGATCGATCATTGTATATTTCATTTGAAATCCCACGACTTGAGTATTCACCCAGAATTCCTTTCGAGTTCTTCTCTTATTTCTTTTTATCCTTCTTATGTACTTTTCTATTGAATTTATTGACTCTCCCAGTTCTGCATTTTCTTGCATCACCAACTCTATATTTTGCTTTAATTGTTCCAGCATTGGTGCATTGGTTACAATTTTTAGGAACAGTCAGAACCATTCCTCAATCAATGTAATTTTATGATTCTCCTTCTCTTTTTCAAAGGCTGGCTGTGGAATTTCAATACTTCTACTCCCCCCTATCTGGGAAAAAATTTCCACCACCTCCTTAAAATATTGCTTCTGTATATCTAGTCTGAAATCATTCTTTGGATATGTAGGCTTGATCATATTTATCAGGTCCATACTGTGTGTATCCTCCCCTATTTTCTTCCCTCCCTAGGTTACTATAGCTATGCTTTGCATGGGTTGAGCTTCTACTATTCTCATTTCTGAATTAACCAGATTATATCCTCTTTGTCTGGCTCTTTCCTCCCACCTTTTAATCAAATTTGGGCAGTCTTCAGTTGTGTGTATTTTAACTCTGCATTGAGAGAACCATGGTCTTCTAGGTAGCATAAATTCCCTGCCTACATGCCCTTCTTGATACAATTATAGCACCTTAATAGTCCTCTTCCTCCGGTTCTGCCACCTCTCATTCATCTGTAGAAATTTGAATAACTGAGATATTATTCACCGAGATTCTCCTGATCACACACTATTTTAGCTTCATGCATAATACAGAATCTCTTCTACCATTGATCATCACATGTGGAAATAAAATCAATTGCATGCACACATTAAAACCATAAACAATCACACATATGAACACAGTATTTAATGGGAAAGCTTAAAGCTGAAAACCCCAACTATCTGTATATTATATGTCATGGATATCATGTAACAATAATAGTACAAAGCTCCTCACAAGCTCTCAGCACCACCTCCAATTGCTACACCCTATCAAGCTAGATCTAGCAAAACACATGCTCCAATATTTTTCCACTTGATAGCTAGCCTCTATTGCGTAATTAATGCTATGGGATGGCTTCATTAAATAGATAAACCACCTGGCTTGAATTGTGAAATCCTCATGGGCTTCTCCACCTATATGTGTGTTGCAAATAGCAACTATATAGTAACAAATGATAGTTAACCTGCTCTTTCACCTATCTCTGCACTGGTCTCCACTGAAACTGTCCATGCACTGAAGTTAACTCATGTATTATTTATTTGATTAATGAGTTTATAATTAGTGAATTAATTAATAATTAATTCACACCACTCTCACTAATTGTATCAATTAGTTAAACTGAATACAAATAGCTCAACTATGTTTATATTAGTTAAACTGAATACAACTCCACTAACTTCCTCAATAAACTCCACCAAACTCTGTCACATGAGTTCTAACTGAAGTATCCATGCAATAGCTCCACATAACCCTTAGGAATAGCGTAATTCCTTCTGTCAGCTCCTGTGCCACATCTGTGCACTTAACTGAAGTGCTCCAAGAGAATAAGATAATGTTTAGAGTCCAAAATTATTAAGAGCTAATAATTTGTTATTGAGCATATCTATCAAATTTTTGGGTAGCAATCAAAAATAGATTCGCTAAATAAGTCTAAAAATAGACTTTGTGCCAAAAATAGCCTGCGGGCCCACTTAGTGAAGGCGACTCCTTTCCACTAAGCTCATCATCTTGTTTCAATCTCAACACTCCCTCTCAACAAGATAAGGATTATCTGCAACCCCTATCCTGCCCCTGTGGTATTCGAATTTGCTCCTGGTGAGCGCCTTCTTCAAGATATCAGCATCCTGATCCTCCGTTGGAATGTATGAAAGTAACATGATCTTCTGCTGCACACAATCTCTGATATGATGATACCAAATTTCAATGTGTTTAGATCTATCATGAAATACTGGATTAACCGAGACTTTGATGCAACTCTGATTATCACAATAAATCACAGTAGGATCCAAGTGTGAACCGAACAACCCGACCAGGATCTTCCTCATCCATATAGCCTCGCATGCAGCCAAACTTGCTGCCATATACTCGGACTCTGCTGAACTGAGTGCCATGGATCTCTGCTTCCTGCTGTACCAAGAAACTGCTGTCGACCCGATACTGAAAATCCCTCTAGATGTGCTCTTTCTGTTCATTGGGCTCCCTGCCCAATCTGCATTCGTGAAGCCACACAGCTTCACCTCATCCGACTGTCTGTACCATAATCCATATCCTGATGTGCCTCTGAGATATCTCAATACATGCTTGCCTGCATTCCAGTAGAGCTTGGTAGGCTTAACCATAGCTTGTGAAAGCTAGTTCATAGCATAGCATATGTCGGGTCATTTATTGACCAGATACATAAGTGACCCCAACGAATGTCGATAAACAGTGGCATCCCCTACCTCCGTTGAAGTAGCATCCTTCTTCCTCCAACCACCAGGAAGAGGATTATCAACAGGCTTGCAGCCATGCATGTTGAACTTCTCCAGTATCTCCCGAGCATACTTGCCTTGAGAAACAAATAGTCCATCACTGCGCTGCCAAATTTCCAATCCCAGGAAATAATGAAGGAGGCCCAAGTCCTTCATCTCAAACTCCTTTTCAAGATCATCCTTGCATGAGAGTATCAATAGTTCATCACCTGTCAAAATCAAATCATCTACATAAAGTACAATGATCAGCAACTTACCCTCCACCACAATCTGGTATAGGTTAGGATCCGCCTCACTCTTGGAGAATCCAAGTTCGGTGAAATAACTGTCTATCTGTGTGTACCAAGCACGAGGTGATTGTTTCAACCCATACAACGCTCTCTTGAGCCTGCACACATGCGAATCACTACTAAAGATCTCGAAACCTTCAGGCTGCTCTATGTACACCTCCTCCTCAATGACTTTATTAAGGAACGCATTCTTCACATCCATCTGATGAATGTGCCACCCCATCTGCGCTGAGAGAGAAAGAATCGTCCGTATGGAAGAATACCTTGCGACGGCTGCAAAGGTCTCCTCATAATCAATCCCCTCAATCTGTGAAAAGCCTCGGGCAACAAATCTTGCCTTGTACTTCTCCACACTCCCATTAGCTGCCTGCTTCACTTTGTAGATCCATCTTGAACCCACCACTGATTTCCCCTCCAGCCTTGGGACAATCTCCCATGCACTGTTTCTGACAATCGAATCATACTCTTCCACCGTGGCATCTGTTTGGTAAATTTAGTGTGTTCTAAATTGCTACATTTAATTTGTCAATCCAGGATTCGTAAGCTGACGAAGTGTGGCGCACTATATGTGCAAGATAACCTATCTCTTACTTTTTTGTCGTTTTTGGATTTTTGTGAAATTCTAAAAGACAAGTATGGAGACAATATTCAAGACAACAATGTCTTTCTAATGATTTTCCAAACTTCAAAAGAATTTTAAAAACACACAATGAAAAAATTAATTCTTCAAGGAAAATGAAATTGCATCACTACTCTAGTCAAACAAACAATGAACTACTGATCATGAAACTCATTATTCTTGCTGCTGTTCAAACATAAAAAAAAACTATGCTGAAAGAAATCCAAAAGTTGCAACAAAGTAAATCTAAATCAAATTACATCAACTTATCTTCTGATCCCTCATCATTAGTCCAGCTATGATTTTCGGAGGTAACCATAAAGAACTTGAGTAACCTGATATCTAACTTGCAGAAAGTAAACTAATATCAAACTACACATTCATAATTCAATCCCTCACCATCAGTCCAGCTGTGGCTTTCGGAGGTAACTGAAGATGTCATGAGCAATTTAATATATCTAATTTGCAGAAAGTAAACTAATATCAAACTACACATTCATGCATAAATCCTCCTGTGATCAGTGGCTTTAGATGGCAGAAATGACATGAACAATTTTCTGATATCATCTAAATTACTCACAGAAACCAATGTGCAAGCGATTATGATAGGTAACGTCTTAAATTATCATGAGAAACTAAAAGAAAAAGTAAATTAAGCAAATAGACTAATATTAATTCCATGTCAATAGTCAAAAAGTTATGCAAATTCCCGGGCTGCCTATCTATACCCTGACACAAGAACATTGATCAGTTAACAATAACATAAGACATGAAAGATTATGGACAGAAGCAAGATGTAAAGCATGAAAGATTATAAACAGAAATGAAGCATATATACCATGAAAGATGCAATGTATAAACACATGAATGAATTATGGCACAATGAGCTTAAAGAAATAAAACAAGAACTATACAACAATGCACAAAACCTCGGCGTGTGCAGGGGCCCTCTACACCAGCCTTGGCAACAATATTCAAGTATGAATTACGCTTGGAAACAGAGTCTTCTTATATATTAAAATGCAGTCATAACAGAAAGGTGATATTACGGCACAGTGGCAACGTAATTACATTACAGAGCTATCTGGAAGCTAATGGAGACTAATAAAAACTAACTCTTATGCGTATGCAAACGCATTATTTATACTGAAGGTGATATAACTAATTTCCTAAAGTTTATGCTGATAGAGAACACGTAAACCTTTACGTCCAGAGATCTAGGATCATGGCCGCGTTGAGGAGTAAATCTATGAAGAGTGGATGTTTAAATTCGGCTTATGGAGCCATGTACAGGTGTTGATTTGTCTCTCGCAATTCAGAAATGGCCATATAAATCTCCACGTGACGAGAAACAGAGTCCTGTCACCGTGGGACTCTACGGTTGACTTCCACTTGGCCACCTTTGACCGTAGCCTCCTTAGGTGAATTTTCTCGAGCCAATAGGACACGATCCATGTCCACATCATTTCTGACTTGCCCATGTGGCTCGTTTTTCCTGAAGACACCTGTAACATAGACTTTCACAAAATGGCTGCGGAAAGTTGCAGCGGCTGCAGAAAGTGGCAAGATTCCGCAGCTAAATGAGAAAAATCTAAATCAAACAGCAGACACAAAAATATAGTTAAAACCATTTTAGATGCTCTTTTGCAATTAACATACAATGATATTGACAACTTGGGAGGTTCAGGTGAATGAAAAAGGTCTAGGAAGATGTATAAGAACAATGCAGATTTGAGACTCAACAACATCTACCCATGCGGGATCCTCCACATCTTCCTCGAAAGAGGATGGCTCTGTAACGATACACTTGCTCATAAGAGCCATGTATCTAATGTATTGGTCAGGTGACTATCTCTGTCTGCGCTGTGATGTATGTGCTCCTACAACCTTCTCTGCATCTTGAGCCAGTCGCTCAGCTTTTGTAGTGCACTTCCGCTCTCTGATGGTTGGCGCTGCCTGAGTGGTCTCTTCCACTCCATGAACCTCATCTTGTGGCTGATCCACATCCTGAGACTCATCCCTAGGAACTAATAACTCCTCATATACATGCAAGTGTGGCTCCCTCTCAAGCAAACACTTCATGGCTTTCTCCTCCTGAAATTTGATATCCCGTCGCACAACAGTCTTGCGACTGTTTGGAAAATACACATGATAGTTATGGGGTGTATCAGTGTACCCCACAAATATCCCAACCTCTGCAGTCAGCTCCAGCTTCTTCCTGGCATCCTTCATCACATGAATGTAAACAGGTGAACCAAAAATCCTCAAATGGGAAATATCAGGCCTCTTACCAAAAAATGCCTCCTCGAGTTTACTCATGCCAAGTATCCTGTGAGGACAACGGTTCTGCACATATACTGCAATATTGCATGCCTCAGCCCACAAGTGTATGGGTAGGCCCTGATCATGCAACATCGCCTGTGCAGCACCCATGATCATTTTTTTCTTCCGCTGAGCAACCCCGTTCTGCTGTGGGTTATGAGGTGTTATGAGCTCTCTTTGAATTCCTTCTGCGCTGCAAAAGTCCTTGAATTCACCATAGATGAATTCACCACCATTGTCGCTCCTAAAAGCCTTCACCTACTTCCCTGATTCTTTCTCAACTAGTGCCTTGAACTCACAGAACTTTGAGTATGTCTCTCTCTTCTTCTGCATGAAGAAGATCTAGCACTTACGAGAAAAATCATCAAAAAATATCACATAATACCTGTGCTTTGCTATCAAAGCTACTGAGAAAGTTCCACACACGTCTGTGTGAATTCTCTCAAGGATCGTCGTGGCGTGACTATCCTTCTCGTGAAAGGTGGCTTTCACAAATTTTCCCAAGGTACACATTGCCCCGATCGTGCAGTGCCCATGGGAAGCCCGGTGAAAATCTCTATGGGTTTCTTGAGCTCTATGAGTATAATAACAACCCAGTCTACGGTGCAACTGCCCATCATCTGACTCACCATCCTTCTGTACTGCCATTCTCTATATGACCATCTACCTACAATTGATAAATGTTCTTAACTCGAACCCCTATCCTCCGAGTCTCACCAATTGCCTTACTGAGCAGGAAAGCCTTTCCCTCGCTAAAGAAAACATCATATCCCTTGTCTTCTAACATCGCCACAGAGATAATATTCTTCTTCAATCTTGGAACATGCATCACTTCCTTCAATACGAAGGGTTTACGAGACTCCCTCTCAAAGGAAATGGTATCGATACTAGTCGCACTGTATCTACCATCATCACCCATCTCGATGTGCACTCCAAGATCTTTCTCATCTAGATCAGTAAACAAATCTCGATCTCCTGTCATGTGAAAAGACACACCACTGTCAAGAAACCACACTGATCCCATCATAATTGAGACCAAGCATTCGATCAACGAAAAATCCAGCTCAAACTGCGAGGCTAAGGCCCCTCTAGCTGCAGTCCCAACAACCTGCTTATTTTTCTTCTTCTGTGGACAATTAGTGGCGTAATGTCCCTGTTGGTGACAGTGAAAGCACTTAACCTTGGACATGTCTTGCTTCTTGCCTTTCGCACTAGAATGAGAAGCTTTCTTGCTCTTCCCCTTCTTTTCTTTGGCAGCCAAAGTGTGATTCTCTTCATCAGATTTCTTTGATGAAGATTCGTCCCTGGTACTCCGCCTTATCTCCTCTTGCACAAGATCCGACCAAAGTCGCTCCCATCCTGGAAATTTCTCCTGACCATTGACAGATTCCTGATAGGAATGCCAACTCTTCGGAAGCCCAAGGAGAGCCAAGCTCACCAAGTCCTCGTCATCAACAGTAACCCCCACACTTCCCAGCTTATCCCTGCATTGGATGAACTTCGTGAGGTACTTGGGCATACTGTCGCCTTTCTCCATCTTTATGTTCCTGAGTTTTTCCTTGAGTGCCAACTTCCTCTGGTCGCTCTTGCTTTGGAATAAATCTGTCAAAGCTTTCCACATCAAGAATGGAGAAGATTTCCCATGAAGGCTGGATACTATGTGATACTTCACACCTTCCAACAGAATCCTTCGACACTTTGCTGTCTTCTTTTTCCATGCATCAAGTACGGCATCATCACTAGAAGTATTTGGAATTTCTGCATCTATGAACTCCTTCAACACATTGTCATCCAGCACCGCCTCCATCATGTCCTTCCATGCAATAATTCGAGCTGCCCTCAAGGGAATACTCCAATTGCAATCCGTTGAAAGACATCTCAACTTCGACACCAATAAAACACTGCTGCAAACTCGAATTCCACCAGCACAAAACTCAACCGCTTCAATGTTTTGCAATTGTTCCAATGATCAATATCACTCTGATACCATGTATAAATTTGAATAACTGAGATATTATTCACCGAGATTCTCCTGATCACACACTATTTTAGCTTCATGCATAATACAAAATCTCTTCTACCATTGATCATCACATTTGGAAATAAAATCAATTTCATGCACACATTAAAACCACAAAAAATCACACATATGAACACAGTATTTAATGGGAAAAATTAAAGCTGAAAACCCCAAATATCTATATATTATATGTCATGGAGATCATGTAACAATCATAGTACAAAGCTCCTCACAAGCTCTCAACACCACCTCCAATTGCTACACCCTATCAAGCTAGATCTAGCAAAACACATGCTCCAATCTTTTGCCACTTGATAGCCAGCCTCTATTGCGTAATTAATGCTATGGGATGACATCATTAAATAGATAAATCACCTGGCTTGAAATGCGCAATCCTCATGGGCTTCTCCACCTATCTGTGTGTTGCAAATAGCAACTGTATAGTCACAACTAATAGTTAACCTGCTCTTTCACCTATCTCTGCACTGGTCTCCACTGAAACTGTCCATGCACTGAAGTTAACTGATGTATTCTTTAGTTGATTAATGAGTTTATAATTAGTGAATTAATTAAAAATTAATTCACACCACTCTCACTAATTGTATCAATTAGTAAACTGAATACAAATAGCTCAACTATGTTTAGATTAGTTAAACTGAATACAACTCCACTAACTTCCTCAATCAACTCCACCAAACTCTGTCACATGAGTTCTAACTAAAGTCTTCATGCAATAGCTTCACATAACCCTCAAGAATAGCGTAATTCCTTCTGTCGGCTCCTGTGCCACATCTGTGCACTTAACTGAAGTGCTCCAAGAGAATAAGATAATGTTTAGAGTCCAAATATTATTAAGAGTTAATAATATTCGACATATCTATTTTTAGAGTGGCAATCTAAAAATAGATTCCGCCCAATATGTCTAAAAATAGAAGTTTGCGCCAAAAATAGCCTGCGGGCCCACTTAGTGAAGGCGACTCCTTTCCACTAAGCTCATCATCTTGTTGCAATCTCAACATCCTCCTCGTCATCCCCTTGGAGTTTCATTCACTCTATAAGATGGTCTATCTAGTCATTCTACTAGCGCATCGAAGGCTCTACATTGCTTTGTATTATGCATTGTAGAAGCACAAAATTCACAATATATATTGTTTGGAACATTAGAATATTTTTGCAAAATTGGACATAGTTGTGGAGGATGACCAATACCTTTGCATATTTCATAGTAGTCGGTTGTTGTCTAATTTTGCTGAGTGGGGAACCCTGGAAAGTGGGGTTGCGGTTGGTATAATCCTTGGGTATTTATCTGGAAAACTCCCCCAACTAATGGAGCCCCTTGTTCCCCTGTTGCTGAAGTTCCTACATTTTTTCCTTGCAACCTCGGGCATTCTGTGGCCACATGTCCTTCCATCAGGCAATGGGTGCACCACATGTTGGGCCTTGCAGGTCATATCGGTTGAATGTATTTCATCTTCTCCATTAAACTGGCTATATGATGTTGTAGCCCTATTATGGAAGGATATTGTACTATTTCTCCTCCTCTGAACTCTTGCGGGTACCCCACCATAGCTTCTATTTTCATGGCTTGCTCGAGGGCATCTTGTAGGGTATCAATGTTTTGTTGCGTCAGTGGGGTCCTTGTCAACGGGAGGAGTGCCTTAATAAACCAACCTCATTGGTGATTTAGATCAATTGGGTAACTTATCTTCCCAATCGCATCCTTGAATCTTCTCATAAGGTCCCAAGAAGTTTCTCCTTCCTGCAGTTTGATTTCCCACAACTCGGACAATCTCTGTTGATCTGTTTGAGATAATTTAAATTCTTTGAAATTTTTTTTTTCTTCACATTATCTATTGTTGGGTTTGGATGAGATTTTGACCATTTAATGAACCAGTGAAGAGCTATTTCTCTTAGAGTGGTCTGGAACTCAATCAACATAACTTCCTCTAGTGTCTGTCGAGTTCTCCAAATTACTTCGCAAAGATACCCGTGTTGCTCCACATCATCGTTACCTCTCCTGGAGAATTTTGGGTATCAGGTAATGATCATGCCATCTTTCCTTGTATGGGTGGTACTAAAATAAAGCCTCTACTTACTGGCTAAGATATTGTACTACTAACACTTTGGCTGGTAGATATATATACTGTAGACTTAACACTACTCAACTTGCTAAACTCTCATAACTTAACAAAACATTTATTAGGTGGATGATAGAGTACCACGGGAAGGTGGGGACTAGAGCTACTTGAAATTTTGGGAATAGCATTACCTTGTGTTATGGGTGTCGGCCTCTCTCGAAATAGTTGCTCCATCACAACATGCAACTCACATTAGAGGTCTCCTCGGGGCACGCATCCTCCTCATTGGACTTTTCTCCCTTTTCTCTTTGGGTTGGGCTCCTATACACTTGCCTAACTTCCTTAATGGACCCTCCTATTCCATGGGATCCCATCTGACCTTCCCCTTCCTTTGTCATATGTGGCTCCTTTTCCTTGTCCTATCGATTACTCTCCTACTTCTCAAACTCTTTCATCACCCTTTCCTGCCACTTTTTAGAAATCTGCGCCCTCCGATGTGCTCGTCACGCTCTCAATCTACTAGAGGTTCCAACATCCATATCCCTATACCCCCTTCTCACCTACTTGTAGCATATTTCCCCCAGTTCCTTCCCCCAGTACTGGAGGCTTAAGTTTCCATCTTAGAATTTGAAATGCCATCAAACCCTCGTCCACCATTAAAGCTTTGATCCACAACAGGATTTCCTTCAACAGTTCTCACCGCAATCCAGATCTGAATATATCTTCGGTTTTTTTAAAATATTGGTAACACTCGACTGCAAATTCAACAATGTATCCTTCCAAGGTAGATTTTACCCAAAAATCTACAGCTCGAGTCAAATCAGTATCTAACCGATGGAGTGCTACCAGATCCGTGTGCGTTCACTTGCGACAGAATCTATGCAATCCTCCTAGGAGTGACTTGATTTGGAGTCTCCACAACCAATTATAAATCTCTTCAAGAAAATTTCCCTAGAAAATTTCATACAGGTCACTCGCAGATGCAGAAAATAAGACTCGATCTTTAACAATATTTTCCCTCTGTTGTCGAAGCTCTGCTTGTTGCAACATGAATTGGTCTAAATGATTATACCACCAGCTTCGTAGTTCCCTCTCAGATATCCATGATACCATGATATAATGTTGGGAAAAAATACTGAGAGGGGGGGGGGGTGAATCAGTATTTACTGCATATTCAAAATTTTTTACTTTTTCATTCCTTAAAACCCATACGCTACTTTCCTTTATTAAACTCGCGTATACACGCAGATATCCTTCATAAAACTCGCGTATTAACAGAGATCTAATTATGTAGATATTTATTAACTTAGTTCTTTGCAACATTCATTCATCTGATATCAATAAACATGTGCAGTAACAACAGAATAAACCATCACACAAAGAATCACACATGAACACCAGGATTTTAGGTGGAAACCCAAGTCGGGAGAAAACCACCGCTACCGTTGCTCATCCTTCAATATTTTATTATAGAGAAAACATCTTACAACTTATGCGGCACGGTTTCCTTGTACGAGCAGAGCACCCTGCGCTCATTTCGGCCTCTCTGAGAGCTCCAACCGCCTGACTCGTTTACCGGCCTCTCCTGGAAGGGAGCTACGACCCCCTGATCTCGTTTACCAGCCTCACCTGGAAGGGAGCTACAACCCCCTGACTGAAGGCTACAACCCTCAGCACCTCTATGGACCACGTTTCATCAATTTGCACACTAGATCCAACAACAGATAGAGCAACACTTGAGGCCACGTTTCATCATATTTTGTTGGACCCACTTCCCATATTTAAGCTCAATCCTTACTCCAACGATTCTGAACCTTCAGACTGCAGAAATACGATCATGATAACACGTGAGAATAGATCAGACATTTCCTTACCACTTCATGTTCTAATTTCTCTTTTTCTTTCACTGATGTCGCGTATCTACGCGCTTCCGTCCACATAAACCTGCGTATACATTTGCACATAAAATTCACTGTGCATATGCGCTTTTCCTTCAGCGAAGCTGCGTATATACGCGCTTCCTCTACGGCGAACTAGCGTATAGATCTTCAACCATTACAGAGCAGCATACTTCTTTAGATCATATATTCAGTTCAGATTTAACCCTTTTACTTCAGACAGATGTTCGCCTCATCTCAGATCTAATCATTCCATAATAGATCTAGAAAATACAAATATATTTCAGATCTAGATTCACTTCTTCATTATTTCTTCATAGGTGCATCATGCTTTCAGATCTATCATTCAACTGTTACCCTTTCCATTCAGATATACTTCAGAGAGAAGTATTCATTCAAGCTCAGAGACATGCTGCACCCTCCCCCCTTACTGTGGAATTTCATCTCCTTAAATAGGTTTATACACACAATACCATGAGCCAAAACCACATTACTTCCGATGGTATTCACGGAGCGGGGTCATTTAGACGAATCATTACTAATCTGATAGGTCAATACCATGAATAGTTACCCTGGTTTGCACTTTATGAGAGCACTTTCTCTCTTTGTGACTTGGCCCGTACTTTACCGCGTGCATACGCGTCTTCTCCTAGACAAATCCGTGTATGCCTTGAGACATACTCTTTTCATCATAGATCTAGCACATATTGAATTCCAACTTTCTGTTACCTTAGCAGCCTCACTGTAGATACATCATATTTACATCATTTAGCAAGATTATCAAGACATATTCTATCAAGCACAACTTCATCAAGTAGGTTGTCATTCAAGGACAACACTCTATCAAGTGGGTTGTCATCAAGGACAACACCCAGCATCATATTTCCAACAAACATCATATCACATCAAATTTACATCATTTACCAAGTCCATCAAGTCATGAATAACTTCATCAAGTGGATTGCCATCACGGACAACACATGTCAACAATCTCATGTCTTCATCTTCATTCAGTGGGTTGCCATCAAGGACAACACTCTGCATCATATTGCCAACAATCTCCCCCTTTGGACTTGATGGCAACCTCGATGGTGTTTGATCATTACAACAGATAGGTACATTAAGAATATAATGACACCAT
Organism: Pinus albicaulis; assembly: GCA_034641835.2. Taxonomy (NCBI): domain Eukaryota; kingdom Viridiplantae; phylum Streptophyta; class Pinopsida; order Pinales; family Pinaceae; genus Pinus; species Pinus albicaulis. Next base: position 57,090,299 of record CM076573.1, on the reverse strand, counting down.
GTCACTCTCCCCATTTTTGACACCATTCTTTCTCTTCATTCAAACACCATGTCACTCTCCCCCTTTGACATCAAGGGAAAAGGGCGGATCAAAACCAACACACTCTCCCCCTTAGTTCATGCTGAATATTCAAACATATTTTTCAATGAAGTACATGACTCATACTTACATCAAATATCCAACCAAGTGGATTTACATATGAGACTCAAGTACCCAACCAAGTGGGTTTACACATTTCAACTCAGCTACCCAACCAAGTGGGTTTACAAAATTTGACGCAGCTACCCAACCAAGTGGGTTTACAAATTTGACAAGTCCTTACATGACTGAATATTACAATTTTACATCATGGGTCTCAACAATACCTTTTCATCAAATTACAAATATGACCATTTATGACCAATACTAGAAAGTCCTCAAGAAAGAGAACATATTTCAGAACCTTCATAATGCCAACAATGCATTATACTTGGCAAAGCTAATGCTCCTCCTGAATCTGTGCATCCAAGCATCCTTTCCATATGACTAAGGCTCCCCCCTAGTTTGTGCATCCTGAACACTTTCATCAACAAATCATCAAGGCATATTTATCAAAACATTAGAAATAGAATTATGAGAACTGAAACACCACCAGAGATACCAAACAGTATCAGAGATACCAAACAGCACTGCATCTGTGCTGAAGAAAGCTGACCCCAAACAGAAATTTGTCAGCAACCATCCATACGCGGTTTTATGTGCACTAACTCACGTATATACGCGACTGTGTTTCAGGAAATCCGCGTATCCAATACCATCTTCTATATTTTAACCAGATCTGATCCTTTGTGAGGAAAAGACAGTGTTCAGGTTCTTTCTGAGATATTTGAATGCTTCCCTGGAATACAGATAGATACAACAGTGTAGTTGTGTCTTCAAGTGTCATCCAACGGTTGTAGCATAAGCTCATTAGTAACCAATCCTTCAGATTCTTTCCAACATCAATACATTCTCTCCAAGAGAAATTATCATACCAGAACAACATCTTCAAATATGTGTCAAGAAATCATCCATGTGGTCCAATATCATTAAGATCTTCAAGATTTTAACATGATGTAGCATATGTAGGGAAAAGGTCTCAATCATAGTAACAAAATATGCATGATCCATTCTTATTTCTGAATCATAAGACTTCCAACTCATCCATGTGTGAGCACAAAAGATACTTTTCAGCAAACAGGGCTCAAAACCAAGTCATCATCATTTGAGCATGAGTATCACAATAACCAAAGAATAAGTAGTCATAGTGCCAACAATGCAATCATTAGTATTCAACCTGCTGCTCCCCCTGAACCAGCGCTCCTCCTTAACTTGTGCAACCTGAATACGTTCATCAGCAAGTCATCAGCAACAATCTCTGCATGAACTGTCCTTATCTCCGAATTATAAGACTTTCATCTCAGCAACGAATACTCTTCAAAAAACAAACAGGACTCATCCATTATCTTCAACATAAGAAACCAAGTATCATATCATCATAATTTAGAACTGAGAAACTAAGCTGATACTAAGTCAATAATACAGTTATTAACAGTCATACTAATGCTCCCCCTGAATTTGTCCTTCCTGTACCTGTCTTCTTCATATCAGATGCTCTGTCAGAAATACATATAACCAGAATAATCAAATCAACCATGAGAGTCATCATTCATTGCTCCCCCTGTGACGATTCATTACTAAATCTCATAATGTATCCCACATCATTCCTGCAGTCAACAAGAGAAGTAAGCTTCAGAAGCGGATGACTGCAGTAGGGTCAGAATTCCCTACGTTTCTGATTGGTCCTCCTTCTTTTTCCAAATTTGCTTGAACTTCCTAACTGTATGCTGAAAATTGTCCACTTTCTCAGATCTGTTCAACCTGCATTCCTTTTCTACATGTCCATACTTGTTACAAGAATAACATCTCATGTGTCCAGAGAAATAAGGATAAGAATCATAATGAGTATTTCTAATCTTCCTCCTTTTACAATCAGCTGCTTTATGTCCATACTTGTTACATGAAAAACAATATCCCTTGAAGAAACCAGAGTACCTTTCTATGTAGGAACTGTTTGTTTGAGGCTTAAATGATCTGCTCCTGCAATTTGCTGCAACATGCCCATAATTATGACATTTAAAGCATTCAACATTATTGACATATTTTCTTTGAGATTTCATCATTGTTGGTTGACCTTTTGTCTCTTTCAACACTTCAGGTTTTGCATTGACATCCTCTGAATTTTTAGCACTTCCTTGTGAGCTAGATTCTCCTTTAACAGTTTCATGGAAACCAAGACCAAGTTTGATAGCGGGAGACCTTTGATTACTCAAAATATTGTCCAAAATATTAGTACTATCTTGAAACCTCAAAAGTTTAACCTTTTCTTCTAATTTACCTTTGAGAATGTTTACCTCAACCTCCAAGGCTTGACATTGCTTTGTCATGCTTTCTTCTTTCCTTCTTCCATCTTCTACTTGATCCTTCAGATTTATAATTTCTTCTTTCAACCAATTTTCGTTTTCTTCACATGTTTGTTGCAGCTCTTCATTCTTCTTATTTGATTTTTCCAGATCTTCTTTGAGAGAGATGATTTATGCTTCAAGGCCTTCCTTTTCAAATGGTTGTAGAGGTTCCTCATTCTTCTTACTTGATGCTTCAAGATCTGCTTGTAGAGAGATGATTGCAACTTCAAGTCCTTCATTCTTCTTGCTTGATTTTTCGAGATCTGCATTTAGATCGTTGATTTCTGCTTCTAGTCCTTTAATTCGATTGGATGCATAAGTATGAAACCTTTGATACTTGTCCACCTGTCCATTCAGCATTTCTATTTTTTCTTTCATTTGAGAGATCATCTCTTTGTAGATAGTTTCTTTCTTTGCACAAAGAAGATTATTACAAGGACCCCAATCACTACCTGATTCATCTTCTTCAATTTCTGCTATACATGTTTTCTGAGATATCTCCTTGCTTCGAGTAGCCTTCTTCTTTTTCTTCTTTTCCATGAGCACTTTCAGATCATGGTCAGAATCTTCTTCATCTTCACTGGACACTTCATCATCATCTTCATTTGCATAATAACTCTTCCTCTTTTCAAATTGTTTCCCCTTGGCATGTTTTTCTCTATAAGGACACTTAGTAGCATAGTGACCAACTTTTCCACACTCAAAACATTTGAAGGGAAGCTTACCTTTGAATCTTCCAGTACCTAGTTGGAGTTTTCTCATGAAATTCGCTTCTTCTTCATCGGATATATAGCTGGATTCTTTGACAACGTCCTTTTCTTTTCCTCTTGCAGATACCTTAAAAGCAGCTTCTCTGATTTGAGAAGGACCTCCTTGTCTCATTTCAAAAGCAGTCAGAATACCATGTAATTGAACAATATTAAGAGTTTGCAGATCTTGCCTTTCTTCAATAGCTGAAACTTTAGAGTCAAATTTTGAAGTCAAGGATCTTAAGACTTTTTCCACCAAAGTAGTATCAGTTATGGTTTCACCCAAATTTATCATCCGATTTACAATATCATCTAGATGAAGAAAGAAACTGGCAACACTTTCATCACTATGCATCTTCAAATTTTCATATTCAATTCTAAGAGTTTGGAGTTTTGCATTTTTTACCTTTGTATCTCCTTCATAGCTCAGAATGATTTTGTCCCATATTTCTTTTGCTGAATGTAGCTACATCACTTTAGCAAATTCTGATTCAGACATGCTTCCTAATAAGACATTTACTGCTTTGGCATTGATTTCATACTTCTTCCTTTCAGCCGCATCAGTAGGAATACTTGCCGGATATTGATAGCCTTCTTCCACGATTGCCCATACTTCTGCACCAAGACTTTGTAGATATGATTTTGTTCGTACCTTCCAAAATATCAGATTGCTTCCATTGAATAGAGGTGGCTTTAGAGACATTACTCCTTCATGACTTCCCATTGTGACGGATCTCCTTCAAGCGATCAAGATTCTGTAGAAGAACCTCCTCTGATACCAATTGTTGGGAAAAAACACTGAGAGGGGGGGGGGGGTGAATCAGTATTTACTGCATATTCAAAACTTTTTACCTTTTCATTCCTTAAAACCCATACGCTACTTTCCTTTATTAAACTCGCGTATACACGCAGATATCCTTCATACAACTCGCGTATTAACAGAGATCTAATTATGCAGATATTTATTAACTTAGTTCTTTGCAACATTCATTCATCTGATATCAATAAACATGTGCAGTAACAACAGAATAAACCATCACACAAAGCATCACACATGAACACCAGGATTTTAGGTGGAAACCCAAGTCGGGAGAAAACCACCGCTACTGTTGCTCAGCCTTCAATATTTTATTATAGAGAAAACATCTTACAACTTATGTATTGGCGCAGACTCATACCAGTACGCAGGCACCCACCTGCGCTCGTTTACCAGCCTCTCCTAGAAGGGAGCACCAACCCCCTGACTCATTTACCAGCCTCTCCTGGAAGGGAGCTACGACCCCCTACTCTCGTTTACCAGCCTCACCTGGAAGGGAGCTACAACCCCCTGACTGAAGGCTACAACCCTCAGCACCTCTATGGACCACGTTTCATAAATTTTCACACTAGATCCAACAACTTCAATAGAGCACAACTTGCAGGCCACGTTTCATCATATTTTCAGACTGGACCCACTTCACATATTTAAGCTCAATCATACAACAAAATAGATACAGAAAACTCAGAACTGTAGAATACAGATAGTAGTAACACAGCAGAATAGATCAGACATTTCATACCCCATGCTTCAGCAAACCCTAGTTTGCATACGCGCTTTCCTTTCATTGATACCGCGTTTACACGTGCTTCTGTTCACATAAACCTGCGTATACATTTGTTCATACTTCAGGACAGATACGCGCTTTCGCTTTACCAAACCCGCGTATATACGCGCTTCCGCTGTTCCGAACTAGCGTATACATCTTCAGTCATTATAGAGCAGCATACTTCTTTAGATCAGATATTCAGTTCAGATTTAACCCTTCACTTCAAACAGATGTTCGCCTCATCTCAGATCTAAACATTCCAACAACAAATCTAGAAGATACAAATACATTTCAGATCTAGATTCACTTCTTCATCATTTTCTTCATAGGTGCATCTCAGATTCAGATCTATCATCAAACTGTAACCCTTTCCAATCATATATACCTCAGAGAGAAGTATTCATTCAAGCTCAGACATCTTGCACCGCCACTCACACCCTTGCATAATGAATTTCTTCTCCTTATATAGGTTTACCCTTTTTCAATACCATAAGCCAAAACCACATTACTTCCGATGGTATTCCTGGACGGGGTCATTTAGACGAATCATTACCCAATACAATGGGTCAATACCATGGTGGTTACCCGAGCGCTTTTTCCCATACGCGACTTGGCACGTTATTTCCCGCGTGCATACGCGACTTCTCCTAGAAAAATCCGCGTATTCCTTGAGACATACTCTTTTCATCATAGATCTAGCACATATTGAATTCCTTTCTACATTACCTTCTGTACTCACTGTAGATACATCAGATTTACATCATTTAGCAAGATTATCAAGACATATTCTATCAAGCACAACTTCATCAAGTAGGTTGCCATCATCTTCATCAAGTGGGTTGTCATTCAAGGACAACGCTCTATCAAGTGGGTTGTCATCAAGGACAACACCCAGCATCATATTGCCAACAAACATCATATCACATCAGATTTACATCATTTACCAAGTCCATCAAGTCACGAATAACTTCATCAGGTGGATTGCCATCACGGACAACACATGTCAACAATCTCATGTCTTCATCTTCATTCAGTGGGTTGCCATCAAGGACAACAATCTGCATCATATTTCCAACATATAACTCGTAAATAAATTTTCAGGTCCCTGCAATGGAACCATTTGTTGGTGAAAAGGGAGGTCTCTAGGCAAAACACAGTTTCAAGGTTGAGGCCAACAAGGTTTCCGCAATATTTTAGCACAACACCGGAATTTTGACCCTACTCCAAAAAGTAGAGCGTCTCACCCGAGGCGTGCCGCGACCTTAGTAAGATTAGAAGCTAGATCAAGTAGAAGACAAATGCAACCATAGAGAACAACTATGGAAACTTGGAAGCAAAAAACATATCTCAACTCTCTGTATAAACTATCACTCATCAAAGCATGTTCAGAAGGCTACATTCAAATTTAAATTGAGCATACATTCATCGTAAGCAAATAACTATCAATCAATTCATAACATTACACACAACAACAACTAGATTTCATTATAAATAACAGAACAACATACATCTACTCTGCAGAGTCTATTACAGTTTGATTCAGTAAAATAGAGTTCTCATAGAGCTCTCCTAAGGCTATGCTCTTTCCTATCGGCCTTTCTCCACACTGACTAACTCCCTAGCTTCGTTGGATGACTTCCTATTTGTTCCTCTGCCATTGTGACTATTAGTCCTTCCTCTTTTCCTTCTCCGCTGATTTCCGCTTCTTCGTTATTACTGGGAGTTCTACTAATTGTTTTTGTCTCCCATATCTGCCATCTACATTTTTCTCTGCTAATGTCATGCCACCTACCTTCATGCTTTCCGCAACTGTGACATCTCCATGTCTACCTTGATTGTGTTACGCCACCTGTTTTCCAACCCTCCGCAACTCAAAAATGTTCTTTTTCAAAAAAAAGGCCCCAACAGTGCTTTTGAAATACACACTAGAGGAATAGGGTCCAAACTATTGATGAAGATGGGCTATGAAGGTAAAGGATTGGGACAACATTCATAAGGCATAGTTGAGCCAATTGTTGTAGAGGAAAGGCCTAAGTATTTGGGTCTTGGTTATGGACAATATGATGGAGAATGCTCCAAATCCAAGGAGGCACATGAAGGTGTTCCAAGAAGGACTTTCATTACATGTTCATTACCTCAATCTTGTGAATTTTTTGCTCATAATTAATGCAAACGTTTTGCACCCACTTTGCAAGAAGATGTTCATAAGCATGCAGTTAATGAGTATGGAAAACAAGATGATGTTGAAAACTCTAAAACCATTGAAACAATTGTTGGTATTCTGAAGAGAGCCACTTCTTCTTCAAATTCACCTCCTTAAGAAGGCGACAAAGGTAAACGTTCAAGGTATAAATATGCTTTTAATCAAGTTTCTTTTTATTATGATAAACACAGCATATTCTCACATAATATTTGGAGAACGTTTGCATGTTCCTTTTGTGGTTTGAATAACCATACTGTTTCGAGGTGTTGGAAGAAGATAGCCATACATAGGAAACTTTCAAGAAAAGGAGGCATAAAGCTAAAGGTCCATTGGACAAGGAAAACCATGTTGAAAAGAAGATGCAATTTTTTTTCACTCATTTCCATAAGGTCGTCTTGTAGAAAAATGTTGGACTTTGTATCCAACAAGTCATCCATGAAATTTGAAGAAGGTGGAAAGATATATTAATAAGAATGGAAAAGAGGATCCATAATTTATGTGGGTTAGGATGATTTTCATGATGATGTGCAGCTGAAGAAAAACCATTGAAATGGTTTGGTAAGAGATGGTTAGATTTCTTATCCAATTAAGGCTTTGCATGTCTTTTGATGATTGATGCATTTCTTTGCCAATTGAATGGATGTTGCATGTTTACATTAGGAAGGTGTTTGAAAGGAAGAAGAATCATCAAGTTATTGTAAAAATCATGTGCAATACTTTTATTTAACTTGAGATTTAGTTTTTTGAAGAGGCATGTTTTTTCAACTTATATTTGGTCGATGGTTTGTACACCGAAATGTAAGAGTAGACGAGGATGTTCACATGATGTGAAATTTGTTTCTTTGAAGGGGAAAATGGATATGTCATCGAGTTATGTTTCTTGCATGATGTGTTTTTTACATTGATGGTTGTGTTTGTGACAAGATGTCAAATAATTTGCAGTCATTGTAGATCATTTTATGTGCTGACACCAAGAAGAGAAAGAGATGGCGAATGCATTCTTCCAGATGTGGAATTTGGAACCGTGGAGGTAAAAAGTATGGTCATTTATTTTCTTGTTATTACTAATGTTGGTACTCATTGTTGTAGTTCACTTAGATGGCTTAACTTGGAAAAGCGGTTTCCAAGGAGAAGCTTGTATCAAATGCATGTTTGTGTAAAGGAGGAACATGATTCTCAGCGGGTAGGAGATTGGACAGTTTTCCAAGCACAGAGGGATCACTTTGGTACAAAAATTTGTTTTATTATTCAACAAGTAGCCAAAAAGTGTTGGGTTGGGTCAGCAACAAAAGGAGGACATTGGTTGAAGCACTAAGCCATTTGAAAGGCAAGGCATGCTATTGAACCCAAGTGGTTGTGATGGAGATTTTTCCAAGTAGAATCAAGATGAAAGAACTTGGGAAAGAGAGGAGTATTCAGCTCTTATCAGATAACAGGCTTTTGCGGGTCCAAAAGCATGTCAGTGGGAAGGAGTGATTGAAATCTGGATTGGGGGCAATTATTTTCCAAAAATTCAAAATGCTCATAATTGCACCAAATTAGAACGACCAGATTAGTCTTGTCGCCAAGAATCTAGAACAATTCATTTCACTCAAAACGGAGTTTGTATGAGGAAATTAGAGCCCACTGATCGTCGTGTCAAACAAGAAAATTAAAAAAATAAAGGTCAAACAGAGTCAAAGGAAAAAAAATGGGTTTTTATCCAATTTCACCCAATGAAACTGTGACAAGTGTCACTACAGGATTTGCTGGAGAGTTTTTAAGGTGAAACTTTATTAGGTTATGAACCAAGGTTGAATTTGATTATTTTAATGGTGGGATGGATTTTTTTGTTATGGTTGGGGACAGTCTAACCAGAGGTTGACACGTGGGATAGCTAGGGGCTGCCACGTGCCCCCTCTGGTGGACCAAGGCATTGTATAAATGGAAACTATGGTGAAAATCTGAATTATATTACAAAGGTTGGATATTGCATATATGGTGGTGGATTAATGTTATATGGTCCGAATTGCAATTTTTTCAAAGTTCGAAATATTTCATTTAGACCAAGGTTTGAACTTCATATTATATGGGTCATATTTTTAATATAGTCCAAATTTAGGGTTATGATATTTTGGCGCAAAATTTTAATGTATAGTCTGGGCGGAGGTCGGGGCTCGACCCTGCGACCTCCCCCATACAACGCGCACCCGCATACCACTACGACCAAAGACATGACTTAATAGTCATAGTGCCAAATACATATTTGAGTTTTAAATTTCGATTTAGCTTGGGTTTAAAGGGCCAACCCTTGGTCCATGGGACCATGCCCCAAAACCAACGACGGGGCTTAACACTAATGGTGCAGATTAGTGTTTAAAAATGGTTTTATTAACCATTAAAACTTTGTAATTAACACTAATCCGATTTTTAAACCTTTTTTTGTTAACTAGGCTTAATGCGCTAATCTCGCATTTAATGCAAACTTAAAGTCCACTTATGTTTAATTAAACACGTGTTTAATTCGATAGAGGTTTTTGCGGTTCCACCAAATTCGGCGCCACTACCAATTTTAGCGGCCTTAACTAGAGATGTTCAAAATTTGGAGGAGATTCCTAGGTAAAATTTGAATGAAGCACAAATTTTGCTATTTTCGACCAATTTTAGCTCAAGAAGAGTCATTCCTAGATGATTTTCATGCTCTGAAGCTGGTGGTGTAGGTGTCAAAGGTGTTGGAGCACCAGGAGAGCAGGTCATGCCTAGATCAACTGAAGACCATTTTCAGAGATTGAAGAGACTATTTTGAGGTTTTTGGGTCTTCTGAATCCAATGGCATAGGTTTCAAATTCATTGAAGCACTGTAGCTACATGTAATCAAACAATTGACCATTAATCCCAAGAGGGCCTAGCTAGTTGAAGCAGATCCATGGAGATGTAGCCCAGGAGGGGTGAACTTTGTTATCAACTATTGTGTAATATGTTTGTTGTGTTTTATTTCTCTGCATTTTATTTGTTGCACATGAGTTTTTAAAAGATAATAAACTCATAAATTTTTCACCAAAGACACTTCAAACTTGACACATAAACCCCTTCACAATTGGCTAACTTGAGACGATCCTAAACACACTATTTTTAAACTGATGAGGGAGCTAGCATAGAAAAAATAATTTTCCCATATTCAGATCAACTACATCTTCATCATGTAGTTGATCGAGGCGGGGAATTGAACCAATGACTTCACATCAAAGAATGCCTTAACAGAGCACCACGATCACCGTCTATCCAAGACTATGGAAAATTACCTATTATAATTATAGTCAAGAATTATAGCTTAAAATTTTCCATAATTTCCAAATTTATTTAATGAATTATTTAAATTTTATAAATTTTAATTTTAATTTTAAAATTATATATTTATTCTATTTTTAGTAACTTTGAATTATTAGTTTAAATGATATATGTATTTATTTTCTCCATCGAGTTTTGGATAGAGGGTGATCAGGTGTGTTGTAAAGGCAATCCTAGATGTTAAGTCACCAATCTAGTTTCCTCACCTATTCACTTGTTATTATTGAATATGACCATGATGTAACCTAATAATTGCCAAAAAAAAATTAATTCTTTAATATGTACTATATTAATAATGATGATATTGTTTGGAATTTTTTATGTTTATTACAACTTATTTGATAATTAAAAATAGTTAAATTAAATATTATTCAAAACATTATTTATAGACATGAATCTATTGAAAATGGAAATATCAAAGTTGTTATGAATTTTGTAGTATGTTTACCACAATAAAAATGTTTTAAACTAATAGTTTTTTTCCAATTAAATTAAATTTACTATTTTATTTATAATGTCATTTTTATGGAATTGAAATAAAATATAAAATTAAATTAAACAATTTTTTTTAATACAATGAAATGAAAATATGAAGTTATCATGATTCTTATTATATTATTATATTATTATTATTATTTAGATAAACTATTGAATAATTTTAATAAAATATCAAATTAAACTAAATTTATTATTCATATTAGTATTTTATATTATTATTGTGCCGAGAAGCATATTTTACCAGTCAGTATGATGTGTAAGGGTGTTCGTTAGTCATCAAAGTTGAAATTTTGTTTATGTCCTCCAAAATAAAATTAAAAAAAGATAAAATCTAAAAATGAAAAAAATTGAATAACTATAACAAACATTTAAATAATGTGTGCTCATAAAAAAAATTTAAATAACTATATAAATAAATAATTAAAAATCCTTCAACGTGCAAACCTTCTATTTGGAGTGTATAATTTGAGGAAATGTTTGCGCCTCTAGGGATAAACATTCTTTTTGGAGTGTATAATTTGAGGAAATGTTTGCACCTCTAGGGATTTGATCCCTCTCTTCTCATGATAGATCAGAGTTAGATGGATCTAGGATGGTTCATTAGCGTTTTTATTTAATGGAAATGAAAAATACCAAATTATCATGACTTTTTTATTATATGGATAAAAACAAACATATTTATTATTTTATATATATATATATCAAATAAAAAAATAAGTCAAACAATATTTAAAATATAATTTTCATATTCCAAAATTATGTATTTTAATATTCATAAAATTGATTATACAATTAAAAATAATTTAGATTCATCTTCAATCTTTTATGTATCACAAATTTTATACATTAACTTATTTCAGATATTTTGGATTAATTCAAGTATCCATTTCACTATAAAATCATAAGTATTTCCTCAATCGATGTGACAGATTAGTGAGCTTTGGGGAATTTAAAATGGGCTTGCCATCCTACAATCTCTCTTGACATCAAGTAAGTCTTTATGCGGGAGCTCGGAAACATGCACGCCCATGCGAAGACTTGTGACAGTATAGGGTGGCAATTAATGACACTTACGTTGGTTATTTTGTTAATTCGTATTTTGTACTATAGGAGAGGGCAGTGGTTTTTTCGACAATGATCGAGGTACCAAAGTAAAATGAGTGGAAGCACGTTTGGTAGTTTGTATGTTTTTGTGTCGAATGGTGAGGAGGACTACAAGGGGAAGGCTCTTTGTCTCATCCCAGGAATGGAAGGGGGAATCCTGAGTGGAATTAGCCTTGAGAATCAGAAAGAGCAGGATTTCCAGAGTGAGGGTAAAAATAAATTTGAAATTGAGCACGCGGTGGGAGAGTTCTCGAGGAGTAACAAGGCCATATCACTGGTGCAGACTCCTTGTATTTATTCTTAATTTTTTTGTGGGTTATTCATAATAGGTATACTTTTTCAGTGTAGTTGTTTATTTTGCACTAGTTATTTGTATGCTTATAAGTTCTAGTCTCGTTGGAGGTGTTGGGGTAAGAGGGGCTTGCAAGTAAGGGCATGTTTAGCTTGTCGCTTCTGTATGAATTGGGTAAGTGGAGAGGTTTGGAGGTACTAGTAGGTGGCGAAATATTACTTTGGGTGTTTGAGTGGTACGAGTGTTCTAGATTCCAGTTGTATATGAGTTAGGTGTCTCCACGAAAGGAGGGAGCCAGCTTGGATAGTTAGAATTATGGATCTGAAAGCCTTGGTTTTTTGCACACACCAGTTTGAGCTTTATTTGACCTCTTGGGGTGGTTGGTCGGTGTATCCTGAATTGGATGTTGTTTTTTCACAAGTTTCAGTGGTGTATGTGGTGGCTTGTGGGGGTCTCCCTGGAAAGATGTTTTTGTATTGGGGGACATGATTTTTTATGGCTCGTAGTGAGAAGAAGGGGAATTCCTATTCATTTAATTAGATTAGTTGGTGCAACAAAGACGCTTTCTCCTTGAGATAAGAAGGTCAAATGGGGGTGATGAATATGCATCCTCAGTGAGGGTGGGCACATTGAGGAATGGAGGCAAGGGAATTTTAGGGGCAGGAGCAGTAGCAATAGGAGCAGGGACATGAAGAAACTATAGATTAGCTACTCTCTTATTCCTTTCCCTTAGCAATGAAAACCTCCTCACTGGAAGACAATCTAAGTATCTTTCGATAGTTTAGTAGTTCCTTGGACCAACTCAATTGTGCTCGGCAAGATGATCACAATGACACTATCGACTTCATGAATCACATTCAACAAAACTTGTGGGAGATGCGTGATAGACTAGTCAGTCTATGGAGAGGGAAGCAATGTATCTAGGATTAGCTCAGCCATTTGGAGACCAAGTTGGCACACATGGAGGGGCATGTTCATTGTGAATTCAAACCCCTCCCATCCCTTGTCTCAGGTCCAAATCATCTTGTCTTGATAAACTTTGATGATGTCTGATGATTTTTGGCTGCCTTTTGGTTGTATTGGTGTTTTTACTTTTATGTAAATAGTTGTCATTTTAGAAATTTACTATGTGTAATATCCCAAATTATGGAAATGCTACAACAATGAGAATATCTTAAGATATTCTAAAGTTGGATATCTAGCAATATGCAAACATAAAAATGGAGTAGCAGTGACACTCAACTCATAGAAATGTGAGAAAGATCCATAGACATATTATTAAGAAATAGCAGCAACCAATGAATACAAGATCTTGAGGAAAATGCTACTCAAGATAAGCAATGCTCAGCCTCAAGAGACAAGTACATAAAGCATGATAAAACACTGCTACACAAGTGTGTCCAAGCTATGACTGTGCAGCTTTATAAGAGCAACTGAATGCTAACATATTTCAAATACATGGATATACAAATACATGGCCTATAAAACATTGGGAGTGAAGATCTCAGCTCCCAAAGGCTACCTCAAGTCAATCCTAGAAGGATTGGCTATAATATACAAAATCTGCAAAATGTCGAAGTTGTTGGATAGCAGCTGCAACTCAAGAACTAGGAATAAGTGGAGAAGGCTGAAGATGTTGCATCCAATGAAAAGACCTCCTCCAATGGATCTCTAAAGTGAAAGGTTGATCCTCTCACCTAAGATCTCAACCTCCAAACATATCTGCAAAGCCCCACAGTTATTTCTCACTAGAAATAATGTAGTCACTGAAGAAAACTGCATTGTAGGGGCAAGGGAATGAGTTGGCCTAATTACAAGATCTATAATAAGCTATGAAACCTTCCTCACTTTCTTCCCAAAGGAATGGAGACTCCCTCCTTTGAAAATCAGCTCCGGAAATGGTGTTGAGGTCCTCCACTGCAACACCCTACAACACAACGTTACACTTGAGCAGAAATAATGTTGTAGCTGGAGGAGGTGGCTTTGGCCTTGAGCCAAGAAATGTGGAGAGTGAAGAACAACCCCTCAAGAGGCCTCTCAAGAAGGAGAAGGAATCATAAACAGGAATTCCCCGACAACTCTGCTAAATAGTAAGAGAATGCATAATGTCTGCAAAGATAGTGAAATCAATATTCCATAACATGAGAAACAATGGTTGGCTTGCCCTCCTTTTAAATAAGTGAAGGCCCCCTCTCCATGGGTCCTGTTATCACTCAGGTTTTCCTAGAAGTTGTGTAAGAGGAAAGTATACCCGAGGTAACCACAAACCAACCTTTTAGATGCAGAATCTAGCCAATCTGCATCTAGAGAGGGCTCTCTCTTTATGATTTCTTTTTTGCTTCTGGAAGGTTTTAGGCTAGTTATAGATTCAAAGTTTGTTTTGGGAAAATGGTGGAATCCACAAAACTAAGGGCAAGGTTGAGAGCTTTTAGTCCATTGGGCTATGGAGTCAAAGGATGGCTTTACCGGATTTATATTAAGCACAAGATGGTATTACAGCAAGATAGCTAGACAGAGAACAATCCTTAAAATTTAAAGTGGATGGGATGATCTTGAAGGGATGAAAGGCGCCTAAGAATCTTTCACTATATTCAAGAGAAAGAAGTGAAATGACTACAAACAAAGAGCAATGAAGAATTATTTATTATTGTTATAGCATCATTTCTCACCTTGACATGATTCATGATTGCTACATGGCTTTATGGGCACCCATTCCTACAGACTTGGACAAATTCACTTAAAAACAGTGGAAAATCCTTCATACGCGACTATGCCCGTGTTTTTCCGCGTGTATACGCGCGTACAGCTAGACTTTTCCGCGTATGCCATTTTAATGATTAAAAAATATATAAAAATCCCTAATTTCGCGCTGGGTTGATGGTTACTCAGGTAGTTCAACCACCCCAGCCTGTGGCCAACTGTTTCCAACTGCTGAAACTACTTGGAGGGACTATAAAAAGACCTCATATGTATGGCCTAAGGGAGAGAGAGAATTATTATTATTATACTCTGTTGGTTCCCTATCCAAGTCTGATTCCCCGTGCCTCCTGCACTTTCCCAGTTCATTTCAGGAAACCCTTGTTTCTTTGAGATACACATCCCTTTATATGTTATCTCGTGTGCACTCATTTGGAAGGAGTCTTAGCGAGGCAAGGGCTGGACGGATTCGGACGACGGTCTGCGAAGGCCTTGGAAGGATCAGGTGATCTCTCCACTTACTTTTGTACGTACTATTTTTATAATACAGAAGTATCATGCTGTTCCCGAAGTAAACGTGTTAGTGAATGCTTTAATGTATGAAGAATATTTGTTATACAAGCATTTATGATGATTTATTTAATGTTTTATATGAATCTCACTAACATATAGAGTAGAAATATACTGTGCAACTTGTCCTTTGTGCTGGTTTCTTCTTGTATTTCAGGTGAAAGAGGAAGGACGGTTGCAGGGAGTTTGAACTCCACGTGGATCTACTTCAAACGTAGGACCAACGGGTAAACCTCTCGTTCTACTCGATTTCGTTTTTATGACTATGCATGATCGTGTGAGTCTCTGTTAAGTAGTACGCCCCTGCTCTGTGGAGGTTGAATCCCAACCAACCTCTAGGGTGTTAAATCCCCGAAACAGAACTGGCGACTCCGCTGGGGATCACATTTTCGTGATTCTCCTGTTGGGTTGTTTCAGCTGTTTGGTAGGTTGCCAACAGTTTCTTCTGTCTTTTACAGTCCAGTTTGCTTTCTTGCAGTCAGTCTGAAGCTTTTATACCTTTCCCAGACTTGTATTTTTTATTTTTCATTATCTTTCTTTGTATACGCAGTATTTCTTGCACACAGTCGCGTATACCCGCGAGTTTGTGTAGAAGGAACCGCGTATACGCGGGTTTCCCTCAACACAGACGCGTATACACGCCTGTTGCATAACTGCAAGGTCGCGTATACCTAGGCTGAATTTGAAATTTCAAGATTCTCGTGTTTTTGGTCTTTTCTGGCTGTGGAGGCCTGTGTCTGCAGAGTCTCTGTACTTACTGGAGTGTGACAGAAGTGGTTTTAAGTCTTGGTTCTCTTTCGTTTGTCCGAAAACTGATCTTTTTGGCGAAGTGTTCTTGTTGGTGCTAGCACTCCTGGATTGAGTTCCAAGATCACTTTCTGAGCGTTCTTGGCTGTTCTGCTTTACCAGAACAGAGAGCTTTTGCTCACTGACTCACTCCTGTCTTTGTGTTGTGCTTCGCATTGCGTTCTTTGCTTTGTTTTCGATTGGTTTTCTTGAGTTTCATAAGCTAGGGTTTTGTTGCATTTTTCGAAGATCTTTTCTTGTTTCTTTGGAGTTTTGTATTGCAACAAATTTGCACTATTTCTCTTGGCTGTTTGATTGAGTTTTTAGTCTTCCGTTGCCCTTATTGATCTTGCTGTCATTAGTTTTATAAGGTTTGGGGGCATAGTTGGAGTTTATGCTTCAAATTCGGTCTCGTTTTGGCTTGGATTGAGATAGTTGTTCTTGGTTTTCTTGAAGCTCTTGTTTTATAAAACTGAAAAGCCCAAAAAACATTTGTTTTGCTTTTTGTTTTTGCATATCAAAAACTCAAAAAACATTGTTTCTTGTTTTTGTTTTTGTTGTTGCCTTTTTCATTTTCATTTGACTTCATCTTTTGGGACTTTAGTGAAGTTTCTTGCTTCTAGTTTCCCGCTTGATTGTGAAGAGAAGTTGTCTTTTGATTTCTTCTTCTTCTTGTTGAGTATTTTGGTGTCTTATATTAAGAGTTCTTGTTTGCAAGAATTAGCTTTCTGGATATCAAAAGATTAGTTGAAACTGGAGGAACCTTTTGGGAAATTTCACCTTGTTTCAAGGGACTTTCTGCATCTTAGAATTTACATGCTAGTGGTCATTTGCATTAGGTGCATTGAATCATTTAGTTAGCTTCTTAATTTTTGTGCGTGTGAGTTTGTAATTCGAAAAGAAAAATACATTTTTAGCCTCGTAGAACTTACATAGAAATTGCTCTTCATCGAAAGACTAAGAACTGCATGTGCATGTAGTCAGGTTTTTTATTAATTTCTTTTGCGTCAGAACATCATTGGTTTCAACTCCATATCCTTATGACTTAATACAACAGCCCTTAAAATAAGCGATTAAATCTAAAATCAACTAGCAAGTTTTATTTAGTGTCAATCACCAACTAGCTAGGTTGTAGGGCCTTCGAATAGGAGAGAGGAGAGTTAACTCTCCAAGGCCGCTCAAACAGACATAGAAGTTTACTAATTGAGCGAAATCCAATTCCGTGAGGTGGACTGGGAAAGCTCTCATCCGAGAGTCAAGCGCGAGGGGAAGTGAAGGTTAAGAAGAGGGATACCCCCCCTCCGATTAGCTGAATCTAACCTCAAGACCATTCCGCCCAGCTTCTGATACGGATTGGTGTCCATAGTTGCCGTTCCTAGGTTCCACACAGGTGACTGCGGGGGGGAATACCCGTGGTACCCGAGGCAGACGTCGCATCACTTTCAGCAGTACTTCTGGGGGGTGCCCTTGCGAAGCTTGGGTGCTTGAGCCGGCAAAGGCTGTCGTTAGGAGGTCGGCGTAACTGTTTCTGATACCTTCGCTAGTTTTTCTGGGCCCTAATCATCCCAGACTGCTTTCGGAAGGTCCTATACTTCGCTTTCCTGTATTTTGGTGTCCGGTCCTCATCACCCGGAGCGGAAATACTTGGAGGCTGTTTGTTTGCTGTTTCTCAGGGTTTTGATTTTAGTGAGTGCTCTTTGCTCCTAGCTTGCCTAGCTTTACACTTTTCTTGAGTCTAATATAATAAATTTGTAAAAGTGGCTGATCAAGCGCCTCGACGTTCGAGGAGAGTCCGGGGGTTATCTCCCGAGAGTGCAGAGCCTTCTTCGAGAAGGCGTAGGAGCGATCTAGCAGGTGGTTTTCACCCCGTAGAGTCTGACGCTGTGGAGAGAGATCCTCCACTAAGGTCTGAAGGTTTCATTGCTGATTCCGGTGTCGGTTCCGAGAGGAGCGTTTCGCTCACCTCGAGGGTATTGTTTCCTCAGGAGGAAGATTTTCAGATAGAAGATATACCTGAGCCTGCAGCTACAGGTCCATCTCCTCTTCCTCTTGATCATCCGTTTTTTATAGAGTACATCGGACCGGAGTCTGAGAGACCGCCGGATCTTCCTTATCTTTCTTATCTTTCGATGGCCACGACTGGGAACGCGGCTTCTACCGTGAGTGTTGCGGGCATTCAGACCCCTGCTTCTGTCGAGGCAGGGGGCACTCTTGCTCTATCTTCGAGTGCTTCTAGCACTGCTATGTTTGGCTCTGGGTTCACCCAAGCATATGCTTCTCAATCTGGTCCCTTCGTTTCAGGGATGTCCATTGCCGGAAATCCCTCTTTTTCCTTTACCGCCGGTGCAGCTGGATCTACGCCCATGTCCAACATGGCTAGTGGATCAGCTTCTTTTCAGGGTTTCCCCTTTGGGACTGGGCATATTCCTAGTCCTAATCCGTCTTTAGGGTCGTTTCCTTTTACGTCCCAGACCCAAAGTTTTAATCCTTGGGCTCAGGGGCCGAGTTCGGCTTCTTTTACAGGATGGAATCCTATGTTTGCAACGTCGGGGGCAGGGAATCAGTTCATCGCGAGTCATCCAGGGAATGCTTCCTTCCCTGCATCGAGTGCTTATCAGTCTTTTTCTCCTCTATCTAATGCATGGAACCCCTACCAGGGGCTTACATCTTCAGTCAATACTTCAGCGGGGGGAACTAGTCTGGGTCTTGGTAACTCGGCGTGGGGAGGAGGTTCTTCTCCGTTTTCTACGGTTTCTTTCTGGCAGCCTGGTGCCTCATCAAATCCAGGCTATTCTTTTCAGAATGTGGGAAATCCATCCCATCAAGGATGGAATTCTCAGGCTCCGCCGCGATTACCATTTCTGGCAACGTTAAACTTGCCAGACTTGGCGAAGTTAACTAATGACCCGATTCGATATAGTCCGGGTTGGCCTCCGGTTCCAACCAAACTTCCTTCAGATATTCCTAAGTTTGAAGGTAAGAATGGTGAAGATCCGGCAGACCACGTCACCACATTCCACTTATGGTGTTCATCCAACTCTCTGATCGACGATTCGATTAGATTGAGATTATTTCAGCGCACCTTAACCGGAAACGCCGCGAAGTGGTATATAGAGCTTACTGGGGGCAGTTTCGCCACATTTGGAGAACTGGCTGTCACTTTTCTTAACCATTTTCAGTTGCCCGTCAGATATGAGGCTGGGACCGAACTCCTGGCTAATTTTAAGCAGGATGAGGCAACTCACATTTCTGATCATATTCATGAATGGAGGAGAAGGAAGAGGCTAATTAAAGCCCATATTCCAGGTGAGTTCCTTCTCGAGTGGTTTTTGAAATCGCTTCAGTCAGATATTTCAAAGGATGTATCCATGTCAGGGGTATATTCCGAGGAGCAGGCCATCTTTAGGGCCCAGCAGTTAGAGTTGATCTATTCTCAGTCCGGCATGCTTTACAAGTATTTGCCTAATGCTCCTCGCTCCAAATTGGATCTATCGAAACCTAAACCTGGTCCGCATGGTGACAGACTTGTCGGATCGGTCAGTAGTAGTGCAGCCAGCCTGCTTTCTCAATTGCAGCAGTTGTCTTTACAATCTGCTTCTTCTGGTCAGGCTGTGCCTGCTGATTCTTCACCTTCCCAGTCTTTGTCCATTAATGCTTTCCAATCTTCTGAACCCAAAGGGAATCAACAGTCCGATGGGAAGAAGAAGGGACGTAATAACAAGAAGAAGGGAAAGAATGGGAAGGGCAATGCAAATAAGACCAACGAGCGTGTTGGCGAAGGGCAAAAGGAGAAAAAGAAAGTTAAGTTTCCGTGCAAGCTTTGTGCTGGAGACCATCTCACGCATCTTTGCCCGAAAATTCAGGATGCTCAGCGCCTGTTATCTCCGCAAGGTTCTTCTAGTTCCCAGGCTGTGCTAACAAACCCTTTTCCCCAAGGGCAGCAATTAATTGCTGGCGCGAATCAAAATCCTGGGGCTTCCTCTGGAGGTCCTCAGGAAGGGGAAATTCCATCGAATATCTTTATGATGAGTGCTCACGTGGATGTCGCTACGAGATCCCGTGATTATGGCGGAGAGGAATCTTCGAAAGCCAAGGAAGTTCCTGATGCTACTGAGCCGCTTCATATCACGAAGCCAACTGTCGAGTCTATGCCTCGGATACCGAAGGCATCCTCTAAGCGGTCAACAATTAATCCGAACATGAGGGCTGCCCAGAACTACTCGATTGTAGAAGATCTGGCGCAGAGTCCTTGTGCTATGTCAGCTTTAGAGGTACTCCAGTCTTGTCCGGCTCAGCGCAGTGCTTTGCTCACTGCCATTGGAGCTATAGATCCGAAAAATTCTCTTCTGATTACCTTTGATATGAAGAATTTTAAGAAGAGACTTCCTCATCATATGGCCTTCCATATTAAATCATTGTACCGGAAGACTAATATCTTTCGCACGGTCGTTGATGAGGGTGCTTCTACTTGCGTGATGTCTCTCGCATGCTGGAAGACACTAGGATCTCCCAAAGCCGTTCCATCTAGCACTATTCTTACTGCATTCGATGGCCATTCTCATAGGCCCCATGGTATTGTCCCGGCTTTGCCCATCTGTGTTGGGGGCAAAACCGTTAACATAGAGGTTTAGGTAGTAGATGCAGCCTTGGACTACAACCTTCTGTTGGGGAGGAACTGGATATATGATATGGATGCCATTGCATCTTCACTATTTCGGATAGTATGTATCCCCCACGAAGGGAGGATAGTTACGGTGGATCAACTGGACTGTCCTCCTGTAGACCTGGATGCGCCTCCTGACTCATCTGTCCCTAAGTTGGACAATACTAAGGCACCTATCGAGAATCTCGGAGTTGGAATGTATTCTTCCCTGATGGGATCTTTTGATCTTCCTCCTCCTAAGGTGTCTATCAATGCTATTTCATCCTCCAAGGCTCCCCTTCGAAGAGAGTTCTTTCGAACTCATTATTTTTCGAACCCTTGGACCTTACCTTCCCCAACTACCACTTTGGAGGAAGGGCAAGTGGGTGGAATGGCATTCCTGATTTCTGTAGCTGAGATCGCATATCAGTCTATTGTTGACACTGCAGAGTCTGATCCAGCTCCTCTTTCGCCGGAAGAGTTGGATGGTGATGTGGCTCCGGCTTGGACGCTTACTTCTTCTTCCGCCCAGGATTGTCTAGATACCACTCTTCCATCTGAAGAGGCCATCCTGGAAGCAATGACAGGTATAGAGAGACCGTGGGATGACTTGCATCATCGGTCTTACTTCCTACCTGACTTGAGCGAAGTCGAAGCTAGTTTTCCAAGTCCTCAGTCTCTTGGACCTGTTCACCCAGTCTTGAGCCCCTTAGCACCATCACAGGTTTATGCTGAAGGGAACATGGCTGTGATCTCTCCGACTATCCCGGTGAACATCTCCAGGAATCCTAACATTATCGAGAATGTTTTCATTGGAGCTGAATGTTCCCGTGAAGAAGTTCAAATCTATACCGAGCTCTTCAAAGAGTATAGGGATGTTTTTGCTTGGTCTTATGAGGAAATGCCTGGCATAGACCCATCTATCGTCCAGCATGAGATCAAGATGTATGAAAACGCTAAGCCGGTCAGGCAAAAACTTCGTCCGGTTAATCCTAGGAAGGCAACAGCTATCAAAGCTGAAGTTGAAAAGCTGCTTAAGGCGGGATTCATTTTCCCAGTTCCTCTGACTGAATGGGTTTCAAACCCCGTTCCTGTTGATAAAAAGCAAGGAACAATTCGAGTGTGCATCGATTTCAGAGACCCGAATAAGGCGTGTCCTAAAGATAATTACCCCACACCCTTCATTGATCAGATTATTGATGAGTGTGCCGGTAACGAAATTTTTTCCTTCATGGACGGTTTTTCTGGTTACAATCAAATTACTATCCGTCCAGAAGATCAACATAAGACCGCATTTATTTGTCCCCGGGGTACGTTTGCATATAAGAAAATGCCTTTTGGTCTGAAAAATGCTGGAGCCACTTTTCAGCGGGCCATGTCCTACGCCTTCCACGACATCAAGAAAATTATCGAGGCATACTTAGATGACCTAGCTGCTCATTCTCGAAAGAGGATGGATCATCCAGGACACCTCCGGCAAATATTTGAGAGATGTCGTTTTTATAAAATTCGTTTGAATCCGAACAAGTGCGTTTTCGCGGTAACATCCGGTCGGCTGTTGGGATTTATCGTGTCCAGTGAAGGGATAAGGGTAGATCCCTTCAAGGTTGAGGCAATACTTCGATTGCCTCCCCCGTCTTCAATCCGTCAACTTCAAAGTCTCCAAGGGAAGTCTAACTTTCTTCGGAGGTTTATCGTTAACTATGCTGAGATTACAAAGGGATATATGAGACTGTTGAAGAAAGGAGTCCCTTTTCTTTGGGACGACTATGCTCAACGCTCATTCGATGCCTTGAAAAAGGCATTGACCTCTGCTCCTTTACCGAGTCCACCCGATTATAGCAGAGATTTTCTTTTGTATCTGGCTACAGCAGAATCTACCATTGGTATGGTTCTGGTTCAGGAGGATGATGCTCTGGCTGAGCATGTTATTTACTACCTTAGTCGAGGACCGGTAGGACCTGAACTGCGATACACCCCGATAGAAAAATTAGCCTTAGCAGCAGTTCATGCTGTGCAGCGACTCCGGCATTATATTATTCTTCGCAAAACTTATGTCTTGGCAGCTGCCAATCCATTTCAGTCTGTCCTCAGCAGGCGAGTGATTGGGGGCAAATATAATAGATGGATTGTGATTTTACAAGAATTTGATCTAGAGTTCATGTCTGCCAAATCCAAGAAGTCATTAGTTTTTGCGGAATTGATCTCCGAGTTGCCTTGTGGAGAGGCGATGATCTATGATGAGTCCTTTCCGGACGAACACTTGTTTCTGATCTCTCCACAAGATCCTTGTTATGGGGACATCATTGTATATCTCCAGACTGCGAAGTTTCCCTCTTCTTTTTCGAAAGATGAGCGTCGTAAGCTGCGTCACTTAGCTAAAAGTTATCTGATTATTGGTGATGCTTTGTACCGTCGAGGGGTTGATTCAATCCTAAGACGCCGCTTAACTTTCGAAGAAGCTGAGGCTGTGCTCAATGATTCTCACGGTGGAGCTTGTGGGGGTCATTTATCAGGGCTTGCTACAGCCCAAAAGATTTTGCGTGCTGGCTACTTCTAGCCCTCGATTTTCAAAGACTGTATTGAATCGGTCAAGAAGTGTCATCCTTGTCAAGTGTATACTCGAAAAATGCGCGCTCATCCAGCTCCGCTTTTTCCAGTCGTTACTGTCGGGCCCTTTACAAAGTGGGGTATGGATTATACTACTTGTAACCCGCCTTCGGCAAAAGGTCACAAGTACATTATCGTAGCAGTAGACTACTTTACGAAGTGGGTTGAAGCTATGCCTACTTTTGGGAACGATGGTGAGACTGCAGCTCTTTTCTTCTTCAACCAAGTCATTGCTCGTTTCGGTATACCTAGAGAGATTGTCACTGACCATGGCAGTCACTTTCAGAACAGTATGATGGCTGAGTTGGCTCTTAAATTGGGTTTCCGGCAAGAGCATTCATCTCCATATTATCCTCAGGCCAATGGCCAGGTGGAAGCCGTGAATAAGTCCTTGAAGACAATTCTTCAACGGACGATTGATAAACATAGATCCAACCGGCACATTATGCTATATCCTGCACTCTGGGCATACAGGACGTCAGTGAAAACTGCAACTGGCTTTACTCCGTTTCAGTTAGTCCACGGGGTGGAATCCGTATTTCCCATTGAATGCGAGATTCCTTCCCTTAAACTGGCTGTTGAGCTTCTTCCCGACACTTCTAGTCTGGCAGAGCGGCTTCTTCATCTGGAACATCTTGATGAGCAGCGTCGAGATGCCGCCACGTTGAACGAAGCACATAAAAACCGAGTCAAAGTCCAGTACGATAAGGCAGTCAAGCCTAGGGTCTTTTCCGAAGGTGACCTTGTTTTGGTCTATGCCCAAGAAAAGGATGCCTTGGGGGCAGGAAAGTTTAAGTCGATGTGGTATGGCCCCTATATCGTTAAAAAGGTCCTTAAGAAAGGAGTGTATACCTTGGTTGACTTCGAAGGAAACGAGTTGTCGGAGCCCCGAAATGGGCTCTATCTGAAGAAGTATTATGCCTAGGCTTTGGCCTGGCATTTTGCTTTGTATATAGTAGTTTTTGTCTTGTACATATCTGTTTGATTTTCGATTTTTGATGGGATGGTGATGTTTTTGATCTGCTTTGGCAGGTTGTGTTGATGTCATGAGTCATTATGGTTTCGCCGATGGTGTTAGTAGACACACCCGGAACTTAGCTTCCGCGGCTTGGGTGCTTCACTATCCTTCCGGTCAACTGTTGGTATCAAGAGGGGTCTGCATTGGTCCTGCTTCCAATAACGTAGCAGAATACACTGCAGTCATTCATCTACTCTCGGAGGCAATATCTTTGGGTGTTGATTCGTTGGTAGTTTTCTTGGACTCCCAACGGTGGTGTCGCAGTTGAACAACACTTATCGGGTACGAGATCCAGTTTTATTACGATTGTTCTTGAGGGTACGTTTGTTACAAAGGTCATTTCAATTTTTAACATTCATTCATATTCCTCGAGCTGACAATTGGTTTGCTGACTCATTGGCTAACCAAGCTTTAGATTGGCATATTAATCATTCAATACAATAAAATCTAATCATCAAAAACATCATACATTTGATACATTTATCACATCACATCAAAAATATCGCTGCATATATATCATCAGTATGTCAAAAAACTTTACAAAATTTTGGATCCATCAATGCCGTACAAAACTTGGGCTTATGCCCCATCATGTTCAGTCTCAAAAAATATACAGTCATCCAATATGAAAATCTGTCTAATCCTGAGGACCCTGCCCAGCATTCCTATAGAACATCACTGCAGTGGCCACACGGCGGAACAGTCTAACCCAGTCCCGGGGTACTCCTACAACCCGTCTCTGGACGGTTTCTGGCAAGTCCTCCACAGCAGCCAGAGGGATTTGGCGGGTTAGTCCCTCCAAGTTTCTCTGCACGGCCTGGAGGGTCCTGTCAGAATCCGATGTCTCTGCTTCACCTCTGCGGCGCTTGTGACGTGCTAGGCCCTCAGGACGCACTGGTCCAACATCTGAAACATGATCATTTTTTGTCAGTCATTATGAATCCAATCCAAAAACATGTTTGTTTTTCATTTTTCATACATATTTGAAAAATCCAAAAAAAATCATATAAGTTAAAATTTTTGAAAAAACTTACCGACTGCTCCCCATGCTGCACTGGGTGGAAGTACTAGATCCGGATCTCCTCGGAAATCCATCCCGGCATAGGGATAGTCATCTACTGCGATGATCTGTTCTCTCCACCATAAGAAGAACTCATCATCCCAGGTAGTTCGGGGTACCTCGCTGCCCCCCAGTCTCTTCATCATGTCTGCCCAACGGGCAATTCTTGGGTCCCGAGGGCTGCTGATAGTTGAGATGACTTTGGGTCTCAAAGCCGGAACTCTCTCGAAGAAGAATGTAGTCAAAATGGTTCCATAGCCAAAGTGTTTTGTATGTGTTTTGCGAATGGAGGTCAGTTGTTCAGTAGCAAGGCAGTGCACCAATCATACACATGAATTAAGCACTCTACAGCTATGCTCATGTGCGCCCTGGACGCCTGATGCAGTGAGGCAGATCCTGCCACTCTGTCGATGGTGAACAGGAGGATCTTCATGTGCAAGTCCCTGATATCTCTGATTGCAATCTGTGTGCCTACTTTCTTGGAATCTTCTATGCAATAGAGTTGGACATAGTCCTCCACGGTTAACCCTCCCAGGGGCCTTCCGTGCAGATCCACTGGGTCTCCCCTTCTGGAGAGTCCAGTGATGAAGTATATATCTTCCACCTCTATGCGTAGTGGCATTTGATCAATGATGAAACAATCCCGATCCGGTTCCCAATAATTTACCAGCATTTCAAGCAATCTCACATTACTTTTCATATTGGGCATTTTGAAAAATTTGAATAATCCACAGTTTCGGAGGACGTTTTGTGCTGCGCGGTCTTCCATGACCTCTTGGTCTACTGCACTATGCTCGCGTTCCCTCCATGAAATTGTCATCCTGCAAAAAATTCATTAAAATTTGCATTAGAAACTCATTTTTGAAATTCGGACTTGCGCATACGCTAGTTTCGCTGTGCACAGTCGCGTATACACGCGACTTGCCTTCTTTGAACCCGCGTATGCGCAGATACGCGTTTTTTAATAAGGGTTTCCAGGTAAAAATCCACTTAATTTTAAATTTTAAACGGACAAAATGAATCATCAGGATGAATAAGGAGCCTACCTGAAGTTTCGCTGAATTCCGACGGTCGGTTGTTGCTGATTTGACGAAACAAGTTTTTAGCTCCAGAGCTCTTTTCCAAATCAGCTATGCAATAATGAACCAATTGAGAGGTAATTTGTGTATTTATGGCTAAAAATTGAAAATTTTCGCAAAAATTTCCTTGTGCTTATTTTTTCGATCTGTCTTATGCTGTATAACTCGATTGCTTGGAAGTGCCCAGTTTGGTATATTTCAGGTACATTTTGACATTTTCGAGATTTTTCCTGGTTTCTGGCCCATGTGTTCAGACTCTTCATGGCAGGTATATGATCTTCACTGGCATATAGGTTAGGGAATCACTTTCCGTTGCATCTTGCATTCTAGCCTCCATACTGATCACTTGCCTTAGGGTCGATCCCATCAGGTCATGAGTATTATACCCATTTCACTCGCCGATTTTTTAAATCATGACTTGATGGTAGAGCCTTTCTTTACATGGGCTTCCTAGTTAGTTCCTCGCTATCACTTGTTGCCCATGTTGCTTTTTATGTAGGCTCGGGAGTCCTCTTTAGTCCCGCCATGTCTTTCGTGTTGAAGCTTCATTCTTCTCCTTCATCACTTATCATTTTTCTGGCTTATACCCTAGAGGCTCCCTGGTGTCGTTAAGTTGTATTACTGCATTGCATATTGGCTACTTGTTTATCCCGGCCTTTAGCCGGCTTCATTTGGACTCGATGTTTAAGCCAACTTTTGACCTTGACTTTCTGTACAAGTTAACCATTGCATGCACTTAGCTATCACGACTTGACACCTTTGTACCCATGGATGGAACGTTCCTCTGAGTATCACTGACCAGTTTTTGCCACTTTGCATTGAGCATAGGATTGTTCCAAACCCCGGAACTAGTGCATCTGCTTTCTTGATACTCGTTCTATCCATTGTACCATAGCATTCTTTTATTCTTTTTCAGGCTTATTATGAAAAAGACAAAAAAATTAAATATAACAAAAAGAGCGGGAACGGGATGTATCTTCGTTATTTCGATGGCAGTACAGAGTCAGTTTGTCGCCCTTGAACAAAGCACATATACTTATATATATATTTCATTCATTTGGGATGGTTCTAGTTTGACCTAGGTTCAGCCTTTACCATGTTTCACTTGTCAGTTCTCCCCCGGTTGGTTATCTCTTCCAATCATATGGAGAGTTTGTTTTTCCTCCTGCAAGACAGACTTATACAGTGTCACTTTTTTACTGCCATGGTCATCACAGAGTCGTGCTTTTGTTCAAGGGAAGTCTAGCCTGAGTCGGCCATTCTGCGGTGTCTCTTGACTCATTATTCAGTCGGCCTTCCCGGTCTTGTCAGTATCATGTTCTATCACATCAGATGTTTCGATCTTCTGCTCGTGCTGGTTTGAGAAGGTCCCCATTGACTTCTTGCCGGCGGGTTTGTCTCTTATCGACTACGACACATTGCTCTGAGAGCAAGCCTAGAGCCGCACCTTGGGCCTATTTCAATCATTGATAGGTGACCTCGTGCTCAGCATTTGATCATCATCATGGGTCTTTGACTGAGTGGTTTCCCCTGTGTTCGACGTCAGCACACATTATCACACTTGGGATTCGTGCAGTACCTGGATTTCCATTTGACCCTATCGGTGGATTTCTCGCCTCCGTGTCAGCTTTCATTATTGGTTGGTTCAGAGGGTTTCTTCCGTGCGCTAGCTTCATCTTGTGCACGTCGGAAACGTACTTCGGTTTTGGTTCCATCACTCTCCTTCGTTCGATTCCTTCCAAATCTTGGCCTGCGGGTTACACTCGCGCTGGACTGATGTGGGATGCCTTAATGCCTTCCTTCCAGCAGATCTTTTCCCATCGACTCCGACTCATTGCTCTGGGAACAAGGTCTAGAGTCTTTTGTCAGTACCTTAGGGTTTGCAGTCATCAGTGGCAGACTCTTCGCTATCGACAGTGAGGATTCATCATTGCCTCCTGATTGGTAGATTCTTTCAAGTGTTTGACTTCAACTCATTCATTCACACTTGTCAGATTGTACTGGGGCACCTTGACACTCATTATCATTATCGGTGGGTTGTCTCGCGTTGGTTAACGGGAAACATCATTGCCCGCTAATCCAACGATTTCTCACATGGTCGACTTCAGCTCATTTATTCCCAGTGTGTAGAATTGTGCCGTTGTGATCGGTGAAGACCTCGGGTTGCATCAGCATTTCTCGGTTCACTGCTGACAGTTCTCTCAGTTTCTGCCAGTGATGCCGTCCACCCTTATATGTTGCAGTTCAGCACAGCAGCATCTTATATGTTGATCCCCGAGTTGCGTGATTGTACCGTTTGATCCGCCTCTTATGATCCGGTACTTGGAGATTCAGTTACTTGATCAGACATCCAGTTGCACTATCTTTGATCAGCTTTCTATATGTGATACTTGGACATTGATATAGATTTGTCTTTCCGGGCCCTGCTCAGATGATTCACTATGTACTTTCAGTTCAGTTATACTTGTATACATGTTGGATCTATTCAGTACTTTCTATATATATGATGTATTTTTGACTGAGCATGGGTATGCCCGCCTCAGCATGTGTTGACTCTCTAGTTTCTTTCATTGGTTTTTGGCAGGCTGAAATCTGGTGAAGTCCTCTCTTGTCCTTGTGAAGTTCTTTCTATGTGCATAATACATTTCGGCCATCATGTACCCCTTCTAACCTCATATATTAGGGGGCATCTGTTATAGCATCATTTCTCACCTTGACTTGATTCATGATTGCTTCATGGCTTTATGGGCACCCATTCCTACAGACTTGGACAAATTCACTTAAAAACAATGGAAAATCCTCCATACGCGACTATGCCCGTGTTTTTCCGCGTGTATACGCGAGTACAGCTAGAATTTTCCGCGTATGTCATTTTAATGATTAAAAAATATATAAAAATCCCTAATTTCGCGCTGGGTTGATGGTTACTCAGGTAGTTCAACCACCCCAGCCCGTGGCCAACTGTTTCCAACTGCTGAAACTACTTGGAGGGACTATAAAAAGACCTCATGTGTATGGCCTAAGGGAGAGAGAATTATTGATATTATACTCTGTTGGTATTCCCTATCCAAGTCTGATTCCCCGTGCCTCCTGCACTTTCCCAGTTCATTTCAGGAAACCCTTGTTTCCTTGAGATATACATCCCTTTATATGTTATCTCGTGTGCACTCATTTGGAAGGAGTCTTAGCGAGGCAAGGGCTGGACGGATCCGGACGACGGTCTGCGAAGGCCTTGGAAGGATCAGGTGATCTCTCCACTTACTTTTGTATGTACTATTTTTATAATACAGAAGTATCATGCTGTTCCCGAAATAAACGTGTTAGTGTATGCTTTAATGTATGAAGAATATTTGTTATACAAGCATTCATGATGATTTATTTAATGTTTTATATGAATCTCACTAACATATAGAGTAGAAATATACTGTACAACTTGTCCTTTGTGCCGGTTTCTTCTTGTATTTCAGGTGAAAGAGGAAGGACGGTTGCAGGGAGTTTGAACTCCACGTGGATCTACTTCAAACGTAGGACCAACGGGTAAACCTCTCATTCTACTCGATTTCGTTTTTATGAATGTGCATGATCGTGTGAGTCTCTGTTAAATAGTATGCCCCTGCTCTGTGGAGGTTGAATCCCAACCAACCTCTAGGGTGTTAAATCCTCGAAACAAAGAGCACCCATTTATTCCGAAAATCTCAATGTTACAGCAGAGTAATAGAATCCACCCCAAACGCTTCCAAGAGTGGAGTATTTATACAAATTCTAAACTAAAATATCTTGAAACAAATATCAAAATTGGTTCACAAATCTCTCCAACTATTTACATAAATAGAACTTAATTAAAGGAAACTCAAACTAATGCATCTATTTGGCACTATTTTGTATGGATAGGTGATGAAAAAGAGGAGAATTCTAATTTGATCCAACTTTTAGCTGATGATGAGGCATCCAAGTCACTAACTGCTTCCCTTTTTTGTGAATTCTGCTCCAACAATTCGGCAAACTTGGGGTCCAATGATACCTTGTTATTTCTCAATCCGTAATAGATATGTAAAACGTGAAAGAGGTTATTGTATATAAATATGTTGGTGAGATAAACCTCTTTTACTTTCCTAAAATGTCTCTCCAGCTGTGCGCAATAGGCTCTGCAAAAAGATGTGTAAAACAGAGTTTTACAGAGTCTTAAAAATAACCTCTAAATATGTGCATGTATCTCTCACCCTGAAATAACTGTGGAAACAATGAGATAGATTTTTGTAGACGGGTCTCTTAGGAACAAAAACCTCCTTCAGTTTTGTAAAATGTATTTCTAATTGGCCACAATATTCTCTGCAAAATGATGACTTAACAGGAATTTTCTGCAAAAAGTGCTTTCCAACATTGTTTAATATTTCCAAAACCATAATGGCTGTTAGAAAAGTGAGAGAGGTTTTTGTATATGGACCTTTTAAGAACATAAACCTCCTTCAGTTTTGTAAAATTCATCTTTTATTGATCACAATAGTTTCTGCAAAACTATGACTAAAATATGGAATTTCTGCAAAAATGTTCCTTCTTGTTATGTTTTTTCATCTTTTTACTTTCTTACTCTTTTGACTGTTTTACTTTCACTTTAGACAAATCTAAATATTGGTGAAAGTATTCTCGTCTCTTTTTACCATTTTACTACCTTTTGTATTTACTTTTACTGTTTACCTTTGACTGCTCTGTAACTTCATTTTAACTTTCACTGACTTTTACCTGATACACTTTAACCACTGATACTCTTTAGCTGTTATGCTTTCTAACCTCTGTTTGAATAGATTTGATAACAATCTTGGAGTAAACAAATATTATGACTAGTATTAAGACTGTTTATCCAAGTATGTGATCTTCTGATCACCTCTTCAAAGGACAACCGAGTAGATTTTTCAAGCAATTCCCCAATGGACAAGGGAGTGAGGTTTTGACTAGGTTCAAAATGGAGCATTGTATTGATAGCTTGGGGAGTAATGGGGAAAAGAACACTCTGGTCAGGAGACATTACTGCTCTTTGAGTTGGATCATAGTTAGAATGGCAGTAGTGGATGATTTCTGGGAAAATAAGGACTGAGGGGATGAGATATCTCGGGAAATTGGATTCCCACAACCCAATGACATCTTGCGCCTTCGAAAAATCGTCTCTGCAGCGACAATAACTCAGAAGGGGACTTTCATCAAAATGCAAGTCTTTAATTTGGAAATATTTATCTACCAAAGGTAAATATTCCAATTCACGGTGAGGGGCATTCATTGGAGTTATATTCAAAGCTGTCGGGGCCTCCATTTTGGTTCTTGTGGATTCAAAACGGAGGTTTCTGGTTTTCTTCACAGGCCGGGCGTGATTTTGATCTTACTGAAGGAAATTGGCACAATTGTAGGTTCAGGGAGCAATTGCACAGTTTTAAAACCTCTGGGGAAGATCTCAGTGATGAGTTTTAATCACTAATTCAGCGAAAACAAAGAAAACGGAGTTTTTCTTGCAGTTCGGGGCGGAGTAGGATAAATACCTGTTCTTGGAAGAAAGCTTGTTCTTAACAGGTAACAGGCGGTAGCAGGAGGACGCTTGAACGCAGGTCTGGCGGATTTATGGAGCGAAATTGAATGGAACAGTGGATTTCAATGAAAATTCAAAAACCGTAGCAGAGAGCACAGTCGCGTTTAAATGGTGAAAATGACACAAAAACGCGAAATTTTGTTTTATTTCCAAAGTCAAAAAGGGGGTTTTTAGTTTTTCGAGGAGTGACGTCACATTGGTACGGGCTGACGTGTGCAGGGGTCGGGCGGTAAGTGGTTTAGTCCCCGCACCGCTTATGGACTAGAGTGGTTTTGAACGCGGGGGGAGCAATTCCATTGAGCGATGGACGCGTGGCAGGTGAACAGTTCCAATACCACCAATCCCCCGCTCGTTAAAATGCTGACAAGGGATGGGTAGCGGGATTGATAGGGAGCGTTGATCTTTGGAAGAGTGATCGGACGATTGCAATGACGGGGAATAAGCGGAGGATTAAGGTGTGGGCCCGTCGGGTCTTTAAAACAATTAAAGTTTAATCTAATCACCCCGGGAGGCGTCTGATAGGCGGAGGAGCATGGTTATTAATTAATTCAGATAATTAATTAATCCCACAGTGATAAAGAAAATAGGGGTCGCGGTGGGGTTAAAACGTCGGGTGAAATGCCAGGTGGATGAGCCACGTTGGCGCGGGATTTTTCCAAAGTTTAGTTTCGAAAATAAAACTTCAGGTTTTATTTATATTTTTGGGTTTAAACATATATATCGTATGTTTAAAGTTTATTTTTTATATATATGTTTTATTATATGATAAATTAATTAATATAATTAACTTACCATAGGGGCGGGATTAATGTATAATGATATAATTTAACCAAAGGGCTTATATAGTGGGTTTTTATTTGAACACATGGGGAAATAATTACTTTGGTTAAACTTTATAATAGAGGGGTTTTTGGGGTATTTATAAAAAAGGAGTTATATACTTAGGACAAGGTACTTTCACTAGGGATTTAGTAAATAGAGTTAAATGTAAATATGACAAAGGGACAAGGGAACTCAAAACACTTTGCACATCTAAGAAAGTGATAATTTTTGAAGTAAATTGCAATATCTCATCTTCAACACTTAAACTTAGAATAGTAAGTTATTTTGAGGGATTTTTATGGAATTTTGCATAATTTTCCTAAGCCAAATGAGATTTTACTTAGGAAAAGGTTAAAGATGAATCATTATAATGATGAATTATCTCAAGTACTTAGGTCTTTTTGATCATTAGGCCGAGGGTCCGGTCCCTCCAAAAGTCAAGGAAATGCCTTGAGCCCTTTTGATCTCCAAGTACCCTAGTACTTTGGGGGAAATTAGTAAAACTTAAGGGGAAAGTGATGAGGGAAGTTAATGAGTTTGACTTTGCTGTGATTTTCCAGTGTATTTCCTGCTTTAGTACTTGTGATGAAAGTAAAGGATCAAAAACATGTAGCAGCATCATTCATCAGATAACACTTTGCAGCACCATCTACCTACCCTATCTACTTAACACTACCATTTTCTCTTCTTTATTAGGGTGCATTTAGACTTGCAAACCCTTTTCAACCTTTTTCTTTTTACATGATAAATCTATCTATTTCTACCCTTATTACATCCAAGGGCTCAGATTAAACTGTTGAGCACCTTTTATTAACTCTACCTATCTACTTATCTGCCAAGATTAAACTGTTTGGTCAGATATTTATTCTCTATTCTATAACATGACATTGAAATATGAATAAGTCAAGTTTAAACAGTTTGACCCTTCATAAATTGTG
The DNA here is from genome assembly GCA_034641835.2 of Pinus albicaulis. Taxonomy (NCBI): domain Eukaryota; kingdom Viridiplantae; phylum Streptophyta; class Pinopsida; order Pinales; family Pinaceae; genus Pinus; species Pinus albicaulis. The sequence goes on along the minus strand of CM076573.1, from coordinate 57,056,260 downwards.
GCAAAAGTTTGACAAACTGCACACAATTGCTTATTTACAAAAATGAACTAGTAGTGGCATTTGGATTTGCACACTTTCCTTGGTCTATTTTTTGTTTGGGGTTCATTTCTTTCACTTTTTTGACCACTTTATTTTTTCTTACCCTTTGATTTTTCTTTTAGGGTATACCCTCTTTACATTTTTTGAATTTTTTGATTTTTTGGTTTTTCAAGAATATGGAACACCTTTGCTCAAGAAAAAGGTTTGAACATATTCCATAGTTCAATCAAGACAATCATGAAAAATGACACCTATTGGTATAGGAGACTAATACTGGCTCCACTTGGGGATGGCTTTTCCTTGTGAAAAGTCAAGAACAGCAGGTCAGATGCCTCAAAATGTCTTCAAACTGAACTATGTAATCTCCTTCTTCTGGTAGCTTTATTGTACATATGATAGTGAAACTTTTGAAGCTTAGGGCCTTCACTTCGGGCTTCAACTCTAGTAAGTTACTATCCACTCAAAACTTAAAACTTTGTTGCCCAGTTAGGAATTTTCTGCCTTGTTCCAATCCCAAACATGCATTTGCTGTGGTTGAAAATCTTGAATTGAATATAGTCCTTTTTCTGCAACCTGAAATCTGATCTGAAACTAAAACAACACACAAAAATTTTCAAACCAACTTAATGAAAAACTAGCTGAAAATTGAAAACTAAAAAAATGCTCAAAATTCTAAGCTTATTAGCACTCATTTACCTACTCTAATCTACTAAAAATCTTATTGAATCAGGTAATACAAAAATGCCAATGAAGCCAATCAAGTAGCTGTAAAAATAAATGGATAACTTGATTTCTTGTGATCAAAATTGGAAGTATGTTACGATCATGTGCCTTTATAATAAATAATATGATGTGTAAAGGCCACTTTTGATGTATTTGATCCTTATAGAGAAAACATGTTTGCAAATTTGGGCTCAAAAGATTCTCCATATAATCTGATATAGGATCAATAAAAGCATGATGTATGTTATTTACTTCTAGGCCTTCAATGACTAATTTTTCAATTGAATTATGAATATTAGACCATGAACTTATTTCTTCAGTCTTGTGTTTGAAAGAATAATCATCTTCAATATGTAAGTCAAAAGATAGTACAATTTCCTCTTGCTTTGGAGAAGGAAGATTTTCAAAGAATTCTTTAGGATTTCGGAAATTGTATGACTGAATTTGAGAATGCAAAATTTTGATTTCATTTTCATAATTTTCAGAAATTATATCAAGAAGCCATCTTTTAACTTGAGGAGAACATTTTCTTGACTTAAAAATAAGAAAGAAAGCTCTTAGAAAATTCTCATCAAGTTGAAGTTCTAATATCTCATCCCTCAAAATAGCTAGTGATTGTTTTGTGAAATTATCTTGAATTGGGAAATCATACTGATCATATTTAGGCAAATCTTCAGAATAAGGAATGTCATCAATTATAATCATCGGATCAACATACTTCTCTTCCAACAATCCTAATATATCTTGATTAGATTGGTTGCATTCTGTTTGAAAATCATTTTTTTGTTCAATAGGCGTGATATTAAGCAATGGGCCTTTTTGGGAAGGTATAATAACATGAGCATTAACTTTTTCTTCTGTCCCTTCATGGATAAAAACCTTTGTACATTCATCAACATTAGAAGAAGTAGAAACAATTTCTTCATTATGTAAATATTCTGAGGATGGTTGCATGTTTAGAAGCAAATTGATTTCTTCTTCGGTGAGGGGGGGTGGGAATCTCCGAATTCTTAGATTGAAATGACAATTGTTTTTTCCCTTATCTAAAAGTTGATCATGAGGTTGATTATTGTCTTTAACTCCATTCAAAACATTAAATGAAACATCATTTGTTAATACAGAGGGGTTTTGTGGATATTGATTTATCTCCTGACTTATTTCATCTTTGTTTAAATCCTCTTGATTATTATGACATTTAACTTGAGAATGAAAGTTTTGGACTTCTTCTAATAAATCTTCAGGAGACCAATTTCCAAAATCTTCATCAATATTTTTAAGGTAATTTATAAGATCTTCAGCTCGATCACAACAATTTTCAGCTAATGATAAAGATGGAAAATCTTCTTTGTAATGCTCATAAAATACCTTATGAAAATATTTTAGAGAAAACAAACTTGCAGGTTTAAGAGCTTCGTACCATTCCCTTGCTTTTACTTCTAAGGTTCCCATGAATATCTTCATGAGGCAATCCTCATGCCAATCACCTTTCAATCTTGACGAGTGTATATGAAATTTAATGAGATGTAGTAAAGGATCATCAATATTCTCATCTTGAAACATGGGCAGATTTTTACCCCAATTTACCTTCGGTAGTTTGTGTGGAAATCCAGGTATGTGATCTCTGCTCATGGGAGCATATCTTCGTTTTATTCTTGGATCATCTTGAAAATCAGCCATAATGAAAGGCCACGATATCTATAAAACCAAGTTAGATCCTTATATAAAATACAATACATATTGAAAACCATTCTTAACGTGAAAGAACATAATGTCTTGGATTAAGATCCAAGTTGAAAGCCCGATCTTTCCATATTGTTCTTCCAGGTTCATTCCTCCAGTGGAGTCTTGATTGTGAAATGGATTTGGAGTCGCCAGGTGGATGATTTTAACCTTTGTGTGTCTGATCCCTGTCCACCATCATAGATCAGATCTAAACCTGTAAAACAATTCTGAAGAAAAAGTTAGTTCTTCAGGAAACCAAATTTTGAATATTTTATGATTATTTTATTTTTATGAATTTTCAAAACAACTTCTATGATTTCTTTAAGAAATTTAAGATTTTTAATTAAAATTTTCTCAAAGATTTATTGAACTAGAGAGTCTGATTGAATGTTTTGAATCCAAAGTTCAGTTTATAAGCTAAACCAGAGATAGACTGAAGCAGCATTTGTTTACTATGCAGTTGCAGCGCAAAAGCATTTCAAAGGCTACCTGGCTGATCTTCAGACTCTGTCTATAGCTTATAAATCAAACAATAGTATCAATAAAATGATTCAGGTCCCCAGTGGAGTCGCCACTATGTTATCACTCAGGTTTTCCTAGAAGTTGTGTAAGAGGAAAGTATACCCGAGGTAACCAAAAACCAACCTTTTAGATGCAGAATCTAGCCAATCTGCATCCAGAGAGGGCTCTCTCTTTATGATTTATCTTTGTTCTTGAAAGGTTTTAGGCTAGTTATAGATTCAAGGGTTTGTTTGGAAATTGGTGGAATCCACAAACTAAGGGCAAGGTTGAGAGCTTTCAGTCCATTGGGCTATGGAGTCAAATGATGGCTTTACTGGATTTCTATTCTAAGCACCAGATGGTATTACAGGGCAAGATAGCTAGACAGAGAACAATCCTTAAAATTTAAAGTGGATGGGATGATCTTGAAGGGATGAAAGGCAGCTAAGAATCTTTCACCATGTTCAAAAGAAAGAAGTGAAATGACTACAAACAAAGAGCAATGAAGAATTCTTTATTATAGTAATCAACAATGTTTAAATTAGCAAAGCAAGAGCATTTAAGAATTCATGCTTATAACTAATTTAGAGGAAAACATTAAGAACAATCACATCTGAAATCAGAGTACAATTAAGTAAATTTTGATTCAATCCTTTATGTAAATTATTCAGAAATGGACATAATGATATTATAAACTGATATAAAACTTAAGACAAAGGGTAGAAAGACTTATTGAACTGCAGTCCAACACATGAATCCCGCAAAAAGTCCTGAGCTTCAAATCGTCATCCAGTAAGCCACGAATAAATTTCTCCAAAATGCTTTTATTCCGAAAATCTCAATGTTACAGCAAAGTAATATAATCCACCCCAAATGCTTCCAAGAGTGGAGTATTTATACAAATTCTAAACTAAAATATCTTGAAACAAATATCAAAATTGGTTCACAAATCTCTCCAACTATTTACATAAATAGAACTTAATTAAATGACACTCAAACTAATGCATCTATTTGGCACTATTTTGTATGGATAGGTTATGACAAATAGGGGAATTCGAATTTGATCCAACTCTTAGCTGATGATGAGGCATCCAAGTCACTAACTGCTTCCTTTTTTTGTGAATTCTGCTCCAACAATTCTGCAAACTTGGGGTCCAATGATACCTTGTTATTTCTCAATCCGTAATAGATATGTAAAAAGTGAAAGAGGTTATTGTAGATAAATATTGTATTGAGATAAACCTCTTTCACTTTCCTAAAATTTCTCTCCAAATGTGCGCAATAGGCTCTGCCAAAAGATGTGTAAAACAGAGTTTTACAGAGTCTGAAAAATAGCCTCTAAATATGTGCATGTATCTCTCACCCTGAAATCACTGTGGAAAAACTGAGATAGGTTTTTGTAGACGGGTCTCTTAGGAACAAAAACCTCCTTCCGTTTTGTAAAATGTATTTCTAATTGGCCACCATATTCTCTGCAAAATGATGACTTAACAGGAATTTTCTGGAAAAAGTGCTTTCCAACATTGTTTAATATTTCCAAAACCATAATGGCTGTTAGAAAAGTGAGAGAGGTTTTTGTAGATGGCCCTCTTAAGAACATAAACCTCCTTCAGTTTTGTAAAATTCATCTTTTATTGATCACAATAGTTTCTACAAAACTATGACTAAAATATGCAATTTCTGCAAAAATGTTCCTTCTTGTTATGTTTTTTCATCTTTTTACTTTCTTGCTCTTTTGACTATTTTACTTTCACTTTAGACAAACCTCACTATTGGTGAAAGTATTCTCATCTCTTTTTACCATTTTACTGCCTCTTGTATTTACTTTTACTGTTTACCTTTGACTGCTCTGTAACTTCATTTTAACTGTAACAGAGTACAATTAAGCAAATTCTGTTTCAATCCTTTATGTAAATTATTCAGAAATGGATATGATGATATTATAAACTAATATAAAATTTCAGACATGGGGTAGAAAAACTTATTGAACTGTAGTCCAACACATGAATCCTGCAACAAGTCCAGTGCTTTAAATCGTCATCCAGTAAGCCACGAAAAATTTCTCCAAAATGCCTTTTTATTCCGAAAATCTCAATGTTACAGCAGAGTAATAGAATCCACCCCAAATGCTTCCAAGAGTGGAGTATTTATACAAATTCTAAACTAAAATATCTTGAAACAAATATCAAAATTGGTTCACAAATCTCTCCAACTATTTACATAAATAGAACTTAATTAAAGGACACTCAAACTAATGCATCTATTTGGCACTATTTTTTATGGATAGGTGATGGAAAAGAGGAGAATTCGAATTTGATCCAACTCTTATTTGATGATGAGGCATCCAAGTCACTAACTGCTTCCCTTTTTTGTGAATTCTGCTCCAACAATTCTGCAAACTTGGGGTCCAATGATATCTTCGTATTTCTCAATCCGTAATATATATGTAAAAAGTGAAAGAGGTTATTGTGGATAAATATGTTGGTGAGATAAACCTCTTTTACTTTCCTAAAATTCCTCTCCAGCTGTGCATAATATTCTCTGTAAAAAATATGTGTAAAACAGAGTTTTACAGAGTCTGAAAAATGGCCTGTAAAGATGCGCATGTATCTCTTATTATAAAACTACTGTGCCAAAACTGAGATAGGTTTTTGTAGATGGGTCTCTTAGGAACAAAAACCTCCTTCAGTTTTGTAAAATGTATTTCTAATTGGCCACAATATTCTCTGCAAAATGATGACTTAACAGGAATTTTCTGCAAAAAGTGCTTTCCAACATTGTTTAATATTTCCAAAACCATAATGGCTGTTAGAAAAGTGAGAGAGGTTTTTGTATATGGCCCTCTTAAGAACATAAACCTCCTTCAGTTTTGTAAAATTCATCTTTTATTGATCACAATAGTTTCTGAAAAACTATGACTAAAATATGCAATTTCTGCAAAAATGTTCCTTCTTGTTATGTTTTTTCATCTTTTTACTTTCTTGCTCTTTTGACTGTTTTAATTTCACTTTAGACAAACCTAAGTATTGGTGAAATTATTCTCATCTATTTTTACCATTTTACTGCCTTCTGTATTTACTTTTACTGTTTACCTTTGACTGCTCTGTAACTTCATTTTAACTTTCACTGACTTTTACCTGATACACTTTAACCACTGATACTCTTTAGCTGTTATGCTTTCTAACCTCTGTTTGAATAGATTTGATAACAATCTTGGAGTAAACGAATCTTATGACTAGTATTAAGACTGTTTATCCAAGTATGTGATCTTCTGATCACCTCTTCAGAGGACAACCGAGTAGATTTTTCAAGCAATTCCCCAATGGACAAGGGAGTGAGGTTTTGACCAGGTTCAAAATGGAGCATTGTATTGATAGCTTGGGGAGTAATGGGGAAAATAACACTCTAGTCAAGAGACATTACTGCTCTTTGAGTTGGATCATAGTTAGAATGGCAGTAGTGGATAATTTCTGGGAAAATAAGGACTGAGGGGATGAGATATCTCGGGAAATTGGATTCCCACAACCCAATGACATCTTGCGCCTTCAAAAAAATTGTCTCTGCAGCGACAATAACTCAGAAGGGGACTTACATCAAAATGCAAGTCTTTAATTTGGAAATATTTATCTACCAAAGGTAAATATTCCAATTCACAGTGAGGGGCATTCAGTGGAGTTATATTCAAAGTTGCCGGGGCCTCCATTTTGGTTCTTGTGGATTCAAAACGGAGGTTTCTGGTTTTCTTCACAGGCCGGGCATGATTTTGATCTTACTGAAGGAAATTGGCACAATTGTAGGTTCAGGGAGCAATTGCACAGTTTTAAAACCTCTGGGGAAGATCTCAGTGATGAGTTTTAATCACTAATTCAGCGAAAAACAAAGGAAACTGAGTTTTATTTGCAGCTCGGGGCGGAAAAGGATAAATACCTGTTTTTTGGAAGAAACTGAATTTTAACAGGTATCAGGTAATGGTGGGACTGTACTCAAACACAGGTGCAGCGGAATCTTGGAGCAAAAACAAATAACACAGTGAATTTCAGTGGAAATTCGAAAATCGCAGCAGGGAGCACTGTCGTTTTCAAATAACGAAAATAACAGAAAAACACGGAAAATTGGCTTTATTTACAAGTTGAAAGGGTTTTTTAGTTTTCCGAGGAGTGACGTCATTAATGTATGGGCTGACGTATGGTGGAGGGGCCAGGCGGTAAGTGGTAAGTCCCCGCACCGCTTATGAGCAAAGGCGGTATTAACCGCGAGAGCAGCGATTCCACAAAGTTATTGACGCGTGGACAGGTGACTAGTCAAATACCACTAATCCCCCGCTGGTTAAAATGCTGACAAGGGATGGGTAGCGGGATGAACGCTAGCCGTAGATCTGACAGTGGGAGATCGGACGGTGGAAAGGACGAATAGATGGTGGGGTTTTCGTGTGCGGGCCCGGCGGGTTTTAAAACACAATTAACTCTATTTAAACATCCCGGGGGGCATATAATAGGCGGAAAGGTATGATTATTAGTTAATTCAGATAATTAACTAATTCCATGGTTATAAAGGAAATAGGGGTCGCGGTGGGGTTAAAAAGTCGGGTGAAATGCCAGGTGGATGAGCCACGTTGGCGCGGGATTTTCCAAAGTTTAGTTTAGAATAACTTCAGGTTTTATTTATATTTTGGGTTTAAACATATATATCGTATGCTTAAAGTTTTATTTTTCATATATATGTTTTTATTTTATTATATGGTAATTTAACAAATGTAATTAACTTACCATAGGGGCGGGTTTACGATATAAAGATATAATTTAACCAAAGGGCTTATATAGTGGGTTTTATTGGAATGCAAGGGGAAATAATTACTTTGGTTAAACTTTATAATAGAGGGGTTTTTGGGGTATTTATAAAAAAGGAATTATATACTTAGGATAGGGCATTTGACTAGGGATTTAGTAAAATAGAGTTAAACATTAATATGTGACAAAGGACAAGGAAACTCAAAATATTTTGCACATCTAAGGAAGTGATAACTTTTGAAGTAAATTGCAATATCTTATCTTCAACACTTAAACTTAGAATAGCAAGTTATCATGAGGGATTTTTATGGAATTTTGCATAATTTTCCTAAGCCAAATGAGATTTTACTTAGGAAAAGGTTAAAGATGAATGATTATAATGATGAATTATCTCAAGTACTTAGGTCTTTTTGATCATTAGGCCGAGGGTCCGGTCCCTCCAAAAGTCAAGGAAATGCCTTGAGCCCCTTTGATCTCCAAGTACCCTAGTACTTTGGGGGAAATTAGTAAAACTTTAAGGGGAAAGTGATGAGGGAAGTTAATGATTTTGACTTTGCTTGCTGTGATTTTCCAGTGTATCTCCTGCTTCAGTATTTGTGATGAAAGTAAAGGATCAAAAACATGTAGCAGCATCATTCATCAGATAAAACTTTGTAACACCATCTACCTACCCTATCTACTACTACCATTTTCTCTTCTTTATTAGGGTGCATTTAGACTTGCAAAACCTTTTCAACCTTTTCTTTTTACATGATAAATCTATCTATTTCTACCCTTATTACATCCAAGGGCTCAGATTAAACTGTTGAGCACCTTTTAATAACTCTACCTATCTACTTATCTGCCAAGATTAAACTGTTTGGTCAGATATTTATTCTCTATTCTATAACATGAAATTGAAATATGAATAAGTCAAGTTTAAACAGTTTGACCCTTCATAAATTTTGGAAAAAGTTTGACAAGCTGCACACAATTGCTTATTTACAAAAATGAACTAGTAGTGGCATTTGGATTTGCACACTTTCCTTGGTCTATTTTTTGTTTGGGGTTCATTTCTTTCACTTTTTTGACCACTTTATTTTTTCTTACCCTTTGATTTTTCTTTTAGGGTATACCCTCTTTACATTTTTTGAATTTTTTGATTTTTTGGTTTTTCAAGAATATGGAACACCTTTGCTCAAGAAAAAGATTTGAACATATTCCATAGTTCAATCAAGACAATCATGAAAAATGACACCTATTGGTATAGGAGTCTAACAGGTCCCACTCCTTTTAGGGTTTCCTCCACAAAATAACCCTCTTCCCATTCACACTGCGTTGTTTCTCTAAGTGTTCTCCACCTCTTATCCCAGCGTTGTTGACTTGGTCAAACTTGACCTTGTCCACTTGCAAATGACCCTGTTCACACATGAGGGTGTGAAAACCAGCTCCAATGATGATCCCCTTTCATACTATGAGGGATTTTATTGATATTTTCATTATGCATGGGCCTCCTTACCCATTTATTCTCCTCCTAGGTGAAATCAGCAAAAATTAATATTCCAATTTATTTCAGGAAAATTTTGGAATATTACAGTCCTCCCCTCCCAAATGTTGCTTATCGTCAAGCAACTGCAAGAATAGAACTAGAAATCATTCTTCTAAGGCATGGAGTCTATGATGTGTTGAGGAATATCTTCCTCATGTGGATCCTCTATCCCCCCAATCAATCATCCATGCAAAATGAGTTACCTTCCAACATGGCAACTCCTGAAAGTCATCTTCCACCTTTAGCCCTGGCAATGTAGGTGGGCTGAAAATCTGATCTTGGTAGAAAAAATAGCCTACCCCACTCTGCCCTACTCTCCACTTAGGATAAGTGGAGAGTGTATGCTGATCCTGGGCTGCAATGATATTTCCCTCAAATGGAAATATGGATTTTAGACATCTAAGGATCTCTCCTCCAACGTTATGAAACATGTTGGACCAAATCATCTCATATGTGATGAGTTGGAAGTCATCATCATATGGCATCACATTTCTCATATGGCTCACCTCATAAGGAAACAAATGTGCTGCTGTAGTGGCCATACCATCTCCCATGCTCCCTTTAGAACATGTAGTGCAAAGAGTGTGGGAGTTCTCTCCCTCCAAGGACACATTCACCCCATGTGCCTCTCCTCCAATCATGCTCCCAAGAAAATCTTTAGCAATATCAAACAAGGGAACCATAAGGAGAATCATGTTGTCTTCCATGTGAATTAAAGGAGAAGGAAAATGGTCCCTCAAATGTAGCCAACGCAGTTTGACTCTCCACTGCCATAGAAAATAAAATGATGGGTAGCCTCCCCACCATTTGCTTGTTGGCCCAATCTCTTCACAAGTCTAGAGAAAGTGAATGATGTAATGTGAAATGTGAGTATGTTCTCCATGATAAATATCCTTCCCATATCCAATTAGGGAGTGATCATCCACAATGGCCTTATGTAGACCACCAAATCTAGAATGAAGAATATCCCTCCTTTGAGCAAATCCCTGCACATATATGGTTAAGAGATCCATGCATATAGACAAATTACTATGCAAATCAACAATAATATTACCATATGTTTTGATCATATAAATGGAGTGGCTCATAGATGAGTCTCCCCTTATCCTCAAAGGGAAAAGAGTTGGTTGTGCTAACTCCTCCATTGTAATGTCCCAAATGGGGAAATTTCTGCAATGCCGGGAACATCTTGAGATATTCCTATTCTCCATCTCCGGAAGTATTAACAATCAACACTGAAATATTTCAAAGATTGATTGTAGGGGCATTACTGGATATTTCACCTTCATAAGTAAGGATGATATCCAGAGGCTACCTGGCCCACTAGCAGACTCTGCCAATAGAACTTGTCGAAGGCTAATAATTCCCTTCAAGGAATTTCTGCAATAGCTACCCATGAGGACGTTGTATAAGGAAGACATTGTGAAAATAAGGAAATCCAATGCTGAGATGCCTTAGAATATGTCTGGTACAAACTCCCTGCAGAATATAAGCTCAAAGAAATAACCCTAAGCAAGTTATTCAGATCTCCCACTAACAAGTATACTGAAATAATGCTCAATGAGAAACCCTTTAGCAGTATTAAACCTCCAATATGAATAGCAGTGAAGAATACATCATTTAATGACAGAAGAGTAAAAATTTGATACATAATGTATAGCAACAAATATTATACAAGATCCTTGAGGAAAAGACCTCTCAAGGTGAGTGCAAATCAGCCTGCAAGGAAAATGTACATAAGCAAGAGAATACATTGCTGCATAAAACCAAACTACTCTATAACTACGCAGTCTCTAAGGGAAAATTACTGTAGACTGAAATATACAAGATGATATGACAATACGAGCTCAAATAAAGATAGGGGAGAAGATCTCAACCCTAGAAAACATTATTTCCTCAATCCTCCAAGGGATTGGCTAAAATACATAAAATATAAAAATGTCGGAGTTACAGTGTAGCGACTGCAAATCAAATATAATATAACATAGGAGAAGGGAAATAAATGTTGCAATGACAATGAAACCTCCTCCAATGATCTTTGAAGTGAAGGGGCTGATCCCCTTACTGAAGATTGCACTCACTAGTGCAAAAAATGAGCTCCACCTGCAAACCCTCTCTGAGAATAACGTTATAAGAAGAAGGGAATGCATTGGGCATGAGAGAAAACATATGGCCTGATGCCAAATCTGCAATATGAGCTCTGGAAATCTCCTTTGCTGATTTCCTAGAGAAGGAATGAGCTTCCCCTCTACAAACTAACTCCATAAGTGAGATGATGAAGGTCCCTCACTGCAACACCAACAACTCCAGCGTTCTCTTGCTGCAAGAATAACACAGTAGCTGCAAATGACTGCTTTGGCCTCAAGCCATGATGTGAGGAATATGAAGAACAATCTCTCCATGGCCTCCCATGGAAGAGAAGGGCATTCCTAAACAAGAATCCCTCTTGTGCTAAACAACAACAAGTTGAAGAGAGCTTCAACTTCGAATTCTATCTCCAAAAAATCTCTCCACAATATCTCTCCTTCATCTTTTATGAAAAGCATGCATGGACCCCACTCACATTAGGGTTTCTCTCTCATTTCAAATTTCCCTCCACTCCACTACACAATCTTCTTGTGCAAGCTTCCCCTCTTAGGGTATGTTGTTGACTTTGGCCAACCATGGTCTAGCTCACTTGCCTTTGGCCCTTTTCACACTTGGGGCTGCTATCTTAAGCCACTTAAGTGAATTTTGCACCTTAGGAGTGCTTATTAAGTTGCTACAATGGGTTCCCTCACCCATTTTATTCCTTTTATTAAAATAGAAGAAAAATTAATGTTCCAAATACTTTATTGCAAAATTTGGAACATCACATCCATCTTCTCATGATCCATGGAGTGCCTTCTCAAATTCTTCAAGTGGTTCCCCCCACAAGAAGAAAGGAAATTTAATGTGGCAATCATGGTTGGCCCATGGTTCCTCCTAATATGTACAACATGTATAGTAGGGAGAATCATGCTCCCAATGGGCATCTTCAGTCTCAAGCCCACTCTCCAATCAAAGCTCCCCATGAACATAAACATATCAACAACACATGGAAGCAAGGTACAATAAGGACAAGTTTCCAAATGACAACCGAAGAGTGAATCATAGTTCCACCCATGGAACCAGCGCAGTGCATCCTTTGCCTGCATGAAAATGAAAAATAAAAATTGCTTTACCAGCCACTTGTTTGCTGCCACAATCATTTTACAAGATATAAGCCTGAAAGTACAAAAGGGTGCCAATGGTGCACACCAAAAATCATGTGGCTTTCCCCACAAACCACCAATGAGATACCCAATCTCAATGCTAAAAATGGCTTCAAGTACATCATCATACCATATGCAAGAAGAAATAATCCTCCTTGGGACAATATGTTACTCATAAAAGAACATGAAGTACAGAACATAAGGTGAAATTGTACATCCTCCATTATGTACTTGAGGACTTGAGCTGAAAAGGCTCAACTGAGAATGCTCCCTTACTCCCAATGAGTATGAAGGTGGCTGTGACATCCTCACCATCATCATCCAGGCTATGCATCTCTCCATATGCTGAAATATGTCATGCTGGATGCCCTCCCAAGTGAACTCCTTCATCAAATGGAAATACACATCAAAGTGCATAGAAGAGAAGTCCTCCTATGCTGCAAGTAGCAACTTCTCCTTGAGACTAGAAGCTTTAGTTAAGAAGACTCTGCCATGTGAATATATGACCATATCATCCACTATATACTCATCATCTCTATCTGGGTCATTGAGAATCATGCTTGCACCAAGATCCTTGGAGTACTCTACTAAGAGCTGAGATCTCCAGTAAGGATCAATCCTCCTAAGAGACAGCGCTGGTGATCTAGCATGTGAAGATCTCCTCATGCTGCTGCCTGCTACTTTGACATCCCCCATGCCAAATTTATCCTCAAAACTCTTCACCTCTCCAAAATCCAAGAGCGGTGAATCCAAAGACAATATGTCTTCCATCAATGGTAGATCTGGTGGCTTCCTAGGTGGAATGCCTCCATGTAGTGAGACATCAATGTCAAGAGTGGACTGTACATATGAATGGATAGACTTGTCCTTGCTCTCACTGCGAAATACAGTCTCCCTCTTAGGTGTATCAACCTCATGAAATAGGCAGGGATGTGTTCTCCTCATCACATGATGCTGATCATCCCCCCTGTCTCCTCCTTGTATCTCCATAGTTCCACACCTCATCATCAATGGCACATGTAAAGCATGATTTGTGCCTTGATCTCCACACATGAGATCTTGGGGACTCCCTTACAAAGATGCAATAATCCCTTTAGTTGGATCGAGAGAAACTCCTTCCTCTACATGAGGTGCTAGATCAACTCTAGAAATGACAGCGCTATTGACCTTAGCCTCCTCAACATGAGTGGGCAACCCTCCAATGATTGGATCCTATTTTGGAAAAAGGATATTTTTTCCTCCTTGTGCCAAAATAAAATATGAAGTTCTTGCTTCCAACAAGGGATAATGCAAGATATTAGCCTCCTTTATGGTTCTCTGAAGTGATTTTGAGTCTATGGTCTCCTCCATCACATGCAAGGGTTTTGTTTGTTTAGATGAGTTTGTTTCCTCCACATGTGTTTGAGTCTATTCCTGCAATCTCTATCAAAGTTTCAATAGACATAGGAAAATGTTTGCATTTACTAACATTTTAAAGTAAAGGACTCAAATAACCATGCATAGACCTTACCTCCAAAGTGTAGCGCTGCTACTCTGATGGCTTCATCTTCGGAAATCTCATGTTGTTGCAGAAAGTTGTTTAGCTCTTCCACCGAAGCCCTGGCTGAACATGTAGGGGACCCATCAAAGATAGATAGAAGAAATATATCCATATAATGTTGCTTGGTCCTCCTCACCATGATCTTGCAAAACTCCAGAAAAGTGATATGATCTCTAAACTTCTAAGTTTGAGATTCATACTCATGCATGAAACCACTAAGAGTTCCCCTCTTCGGCATTCCTTCTTCTTCTCTCTCCCTTATGGAAAAACTGACCAAGTGACTACACTGTGCATCATAGGGTGTGGCTACATGCTCACACTCCCCATCATAAAATCTAGAGTTTGACTCAGTTTCAAACCTTCTTAGAGATTCTGTACATATCTCCCTCCTTATCTTCTTGAAATCTTCATGAATGTTCTGTACAGATCTTGGAATAAACTTTGTAAGCATATCTTCCTTCCTCTCTCCACATAATGGAGTCTTCATCTTCTATTTTCTTGATAGCATCATGGCTAAGATCCACAGTCTGAGCCAAGATTGAAGCTCTGATACCACTGCAATATCCCAAATTATGGAAATGCTACAACAATGAGAATATCTTAAGATATTCTAAAGTTGGAGATCCAGCAATATGAAAACACAAAAATGGAGTAGCAGTGACACTCAACTCATAGAAATGTGAGAAATATCCATAGTCATCTTATTAATAAATAGCAACAACCAATGAATACAAGATCTTGAGGAAAATGCTACTCAAGATAAGCAATGCTCAGCCTCAAGAGACAAGTACATAAAGCATGATAAAACACTAATACACAAGTGTGTCCAAGCTATGACTGCGTAGTTTTATAAGAGTAACTGCATGCTAACATATGTCAAATACATGGCCCATACAACATTGGGAGTGAAGATCTCAGCTCCCAAAGGCTACCTCAAGTCAATCCTAGAAGGATTGGCTATAATAAAGAAAATCTGCAAAATGCCGGAGTTGCTGGGTAGTAGCTACAACTCAAGAACTGGGAATAAGTAGAGAAGGCTGAAGATGCTGCATCCAATGAAAATACCTCCTCCAATGGATCTCTAAAGTGAAAGGCTGATCCTCTCACCTAATATATCACCCTCCAAACATATCTTTAAAGCCCCATAGCTATTGCTCACTAGAAATAACGCAGTCACTAAAGCAAAGTGCGCTATAGGGGCAAGGGAATGAGTTGGCTGGTGCCAAGATCTGCAATAAGTTCTGAAACCTTCCTCACTATTTTCCCAAAGGAATGGAGACTCCCTCATCTAAAAATCACCTCTGGAAATGGTGTTGAGGTCCTCCACTGCAACACCTACAACACAACGTTACACTTGAGCAGAAATAACGTTGTAGCTGGAGGAGGTGGCTTTGGCCTTGAGCCAAGAAATGTGGAGAATGAATAAAAACCCCTCAAGAGGCCTCTCAAGAAGGAGAAGGAATCCTAAACATTAATTCCCTGGAACCTTTGCTAAACAACAGGAGAATGCACAATGTCTGCATAGATAGTGAAATCAATATTCCATAACATGAGAAACAATGGCTACCTTGCCCTCCTTTTAAACAAGTGTGTTAGCTCCCTGTAATTAGAAAGATTGGAAAAATTCTAACTGCAGGGAGAACACTTATTTCAACCACTTTGGGATTCTAGGATCTAGCCCTCCTGAATCTGGAGAGGGATCTCTCCAATAAAGTGCAAAGGTTGATTTATCTTTAAAAAGCTTTTGGGTGATGATATTAGGCTAGTTATGAAGGCCAAGGGTTTTGTTTTGTTTTGGATGGTTGAGCATGATTATTATTTGAGGGAAAGTCCTAAATGGAAAGAGTTTCAAAGGTGTGAAGTTGCAAGCAATAAGAACAAGCTTTGGCTAAAAAGATAGATATAACGCTGGTTTTTAGTCCATTGGGATATGGAGTCATAATAGTGTTTAATTGAAACAACAAGGTTCAAGAGTGGTCCATGGGGCAAGTCATCTATGTCTAAGGATCTCTTTAAAGTTGATTTTATGGAATGAAATGATACAACAAGAAGGGGAATTTAAATAGATGAAGAACAAAGAGCAGCCTAAGATCAAGTAAGTACTTTGAAACTATCCTACTTTCGGCATACACTTAAGAGAGACATAAAATTAATCTAAGATTTGGTAAGTACTTCGAAACTAGCCAACTTTTGATGCACTTTCAATAGAAAAACATTTTAAACACAAAGGGAAACTTTAAAAGAAACTGTTGGAGAAGAAACTAGAGGACATGGCTCACAATAAATTTCCCTAGCTTTGCTTTACTTGGTAAACTTTCAAGACAGACACACAAGATAAAAAATAATGGTCTAAGATCAGGTAAGGACTTTTAACCTAGCCTACTTTCAACACACTCTTAGGGAAATTTTCAGCTAGTTTTTGGGGATAAAACTAAAGGACAGGGCTCACCATTACTTCCTTAGTTCATCTCTACTTAACATAAACTGAAAATAACATTCAAGAACAACATTCAGCTGAGACAGTAGGAGGAGGGAACACCAACATTCCTAACTGCTTAAATTGAATTAAATCATTCCTAAACAACAAAATTTGGAAGAAAACATGTAGATAAAGTTTATCAGTCAGAGAAGAGTACTGATATACAGTAAATCCTAAATCTATGCTTGTTGTTATTTATCAAAGAAGATGGACAAAGTGAAAACAGAAATAAAATAACAATTTACAATAAGAAATAACATCACCGTTGACATAGACCAGGATCCCATAAATCAGCTTGTATTGATGCTTCAAACCAGTTACAACTTTAAGTCCAACGTTTCAGTTTAGCAATCATATTCACTTTTCAGCCTAACTTATTTGATCACAAATAGAGCTTCAAGAGCCCGTGCACACTATTTACAAGTAGAAGTTTCAAGCTCAAGTATATTTCAAAGTTCTGCAACCAACATTTTCTCATCTTCTACAGGAGTATTTATAGAAGAAATGAGGAGGTGGGATTTGATTAAAGATATCTTGGGTTAATTAATATAGACTTTACTACTTCTCGGCCTTTGATGGGCTCGATAGAGAAGTTTACATATGTTCTATCTGTATTAACTGTTTTATATTTAAGAATTAAACTCGTTGAGAGCTTTTGTTGACTTTAAGGCTCTGTTTCATGTTGTAATAACTCTGCTGGTATTTTTGCATTAAGTTCCTTTGGAAGAATTAATTATTCGGCTACATTTGAGGCAAATATCTGATTTTCTGATCATACTTCGGCCTCTTTTGAATGCTTTGAAGCTACAGGTGGCTTTGGGTAGTTGAGAGGAATCAATTTTCCTCTGATGTGGCAATGGAGTCTCTTTCTGACTAATAAATATTTTGATTTGTCTTTAACTGTGTTTCAATTTGGAGGATTAGGCTTTTGATTTTCAATCTTAGCCTTAATCCCCCAAAACTATGAAAACAGTCTTCAATCCTCTATTATGTTGTGTTTAAGTCTTCAACACTGATACTCTTTTTAATTTTATTGCATGTGTCTTGTTGATGTGCAGGTTCTGCAAAGGGCCCATATGGCATCAATGCCCATGAAGCATTGACGAAACGTGAAGTTTGAACCCTGTAGATGGCTTCTCTTTTATGAACAAAGGCGTGAGGATCATCATCCTGGCCTTCATTTTCTTTTAAAATATTTTTAAAACCTTTGAAACCTGCAAATAACAACAAAAGTTAATAAATCCTGCGTTTATGAGGTAAAACTACCTAGGAGGCCATGATTAGGAGCATGGTTGTGGTTACGAGCATGGCCGTTGGATGGCAGCATCCAATGGTGGAGATCGTGGATAGAAGTTAAAAGGAGAGTGGTGGGAGATTTTAAGTTAGAACCGTTGATCTATGATTGACCAAGAAGATCAACGGTCGAGATTTGCAGTGAATTAATAATGCGAAGGGGTCACATTATTTGCGAAAATAGAGGAAAATGTGAAGAAATAAGGTTAAAAACCCTTTGGCAGAAGAAAATTCAAAGGAAAGAAGATTGGGGTTGACGGATAATCATGGGTCATCGAATGAAAATAGGCCATGAGATCAACGACGGAGATCGCACGTTGAAAACCTTTGGTAGAGGTGAAGGGCGATAGTATAAATGAGAATGATCTGGGATCGTTGATCTGCAGAGATCAACGGTCGAGGAGGAACGCAATATGATATAGTGGAAAAGGGGATAGGTGGTTTCGGGAAGGAGAACCACGGGTTTTGCATGATAAAAAGGCGGGTAGGCAGTATTTCCTTTTTGAACGCGATATGTGTTAGGAGGTGACACGTGTCTTTTGAAAACAGCCTATGTCGTGTAATTTTTGGAAATTAACCTCCACGCTGAAAGTTATGCGAAATTGCACTTGAACTGTTAGATCTGAGGTCTCAGATCTGGCGGCGGAGAGCGAGCGCGAAATTGGAAAGATGTGCGGGCAGAAGTGGGAAGGGCAGTTTTATTATGGACCGTCCGATCAGGGGATTGACGGTGGAGATTAGATCTGGAGGGAGGCAGGACCCACAGGGGTCGGGCCTGCCAGGGTTAATATGAGCCGTTGGATGTGAGGATCAATGGTGGAGATTTAATCTGGGTATTAAATGGAAATAATACAAAGGCAAAGAATGGGTTAATGAGGACCGTTGATCTGCAGAGATAAACGGCTGGGCTTTGGCCAAAAATATTATGAAGTAGGGTGCATAAATTTTAACCAAAGTCGGGAGATGCAACCTAGACCATCCGATCTGGACACGTGGATAGTCCAGATGAAATCATAGGCATGCAATTGGCGAGGAAGAACTTTGGAATGGCGCCAATGCGATTTAGCGCTAACCGTCGATATGAGGATCAGATCGACGGTGGGGAGTGAATCATAGGGGTTCAAAAGGCGGAGGAAGGGTTTATGATCGGAGCAAATGAGGGCCGTCGGATCTGGGAAGGCGGGGAGGAGATCACCAATCAGGGAGAGGTAAAAATAACATGGAATGTGCCCTTTGAATTTTTGCCCATGCGATACTGCGCGACTCGTTGATCATTTCAGATCAACGGTGGATATTGTTTTAAATCATGCACCGACGGAAACCCTTTAATACTTATGAAAACCAAAAATTTTATGAAATGAAAAGGTTTTATGGCTCGGGGCGGGTTATATATATGTAGATTGGCGCCCGATTGTGGGGCCTGTGGTTTATATGAAATGCGATAGGCCCAGGGCTTATACATAGAAAGGGCCAATCAAGATCGGGCCTTCGGGCTTGGGCTTTTCAATCTACCCATTTAAAATCTCCGATGCGATTAGTGCTTCGAGACTTTAACTCTTGGTCCCGGGCATAGATTTATATGGAGAAAAGTGGAGGGCGGGAGTTTATACAAATGGATCTTAATCGCATCGGAACTTTGATGCGGGGCTTTTCAATCTACCCATTTATATTAAAAAACATTACTCCGGCGGGTTTAGACAAAACTTAGGAAAGTGGGTTTATTGAATTTACAAAGGGAAATATGCATCAGAGATGGGTTTTAAACAATTCTTAGCACTGAATGCAGGCTATGTGGTTATATGAAATAATAATAAGATCAGGGGTTTATAGACGAAGGGCTTAATTGCATCGAAGGTTTTAACATGGCAAATAGACTTGCGCACTCTTATTTCTCCGATGCAATAAGCGCCAAAAGGGTCTAGCGCTCATTCATAGCATCGAGGCAGATGTGGGGAAGTGGTTCAAGTTTAGCCCAAAGGGGCTTAAGCCTGTAGTTCAAAAACTTATTTTTTTATGAGATTTTTCACATTTTTTGGATGGATTTGGGGGTTTTGGCAAAGTTTAAAAGTGAGTTTTAAAATTTGTAAAGAGGATCTTATGAAGGGGAAATGGAGAAAAACAGAAAAATAGAGGAATTCCATGGGGAATAAAAGGGGTAAAAATGAAGGTTAGTTTGAAGTGAAGGAAGGGGAAAAATGGTGATTTTGCAGCAGTATTTTCTCATGAAATCAGCAGAATTCCAGAGTTTAAAAATGGAAATAGCAGTGAAGGTTTAAACAAAGGGCATGATGTCTTTAAGAGTCTTCAAGAGATAACATTTTTAGCAATAAAAATATTTCTTGAAGGCTCCAAAATTTTTTGGTCACCTTTTGATATAACAAATTTTATAGGTGGCCAACAGTGGCTCCACTTGGGGATGGTGCCTTCTTGAAGCCATCAAGAAATTCAGACTTGCATTCTCTGGAGGCTGATCAGTGCCTTATCCATTGGGCTACCTTTCTTTACTTGGATGATCTTCCTTTGCTCTGAAACATGTTAGAAGCCATGAAAAACAATGGATCTTTCCTCAACAAGCTTTCTACCTACCCAATCCTACTGATCTAATATTTTTTCATCTTTTAGAGTGCACTTGGATTTGGCGAACTCTCTTACAAAATTTAATTCTTTTGAAGGAAAAACATCTAATCTATTTCTACTCCTTATTTCTCCATGAACTCAGATTAAACAGTTGAGTTCATATGCTTCTCTACCTAATCTACTAATCTGTTAGGATTAAACAGTCTAACAGGTTTTTATTCTCTAATTTCTAAAACAGAAATTTAAAAACAGACAAGTCAGGATTGAACAGTCTAACTTGATGCTGATCTATGGCATAAAAAACAAGCTGCACATAGATATTATTTTGCAGAAAATTAAATCAAAATGGAAGGCTTAAGATCTGAAAGTTTCTCAACACAGCCTTCTCTTTTTTCAGCTCTGTTTTTACTTTTGTTTGAGTTGTTCTTCGCTTGTTCTCTGGTTCAAATTTTGAGCTGATTAGAACCAATTTTGCCTCTATTTTGACTCAAGAAATAAACAAATTTGAGTCATCTCTCTTTTGAAAACTAAGGTTCGGATTTTGAACTTGTTTGAACCTTTAATTTCTATCCTAATCTATCTAACTGATAAGCCAAGATTAAATTGTTTGGCAATCAAATTTACTAACCTATCAATAGTCAATTTAAAACTAATTTAGTCAAGATTAGGCTGTTTGACTAATTATAAGTGTGTTCTTAGGAGTGGCATTTGAGCTTGCACACTTTCATATTTGCTTCTCTTTTTTGGTATGGGGTTGTACCTTTATTGTTTTTACAATATGCCCTCTTTTCTTTCTTCTGATGTTTTTGTATTCTTGTTTTTCTAACTTTGAATGCAATGATGGATGAAATATTTATAATGGAAAAAAGATAAAAATGCTTCAAAACATAACATGGATCAAGAGAATTAATGCTTAAGCATATTTCCATTGACAGGACCTCCAAACAGTTCTGCTCCATTCAACTCCTGCAAAAAATAGGCATTGTTACCAGTAGCTGAATGAATGAGATAAGGGCCAAGCCATAAGTTGTCAAATTTTCCATGTTTTCCCTTGTCTTCTCTCCTTGAGTCCCACTTTAACACTTTGTCCCCAACATTGAAATTTTTGGCCTTTTTTGTTCTGTCAAAAAGCTTCTTAATGCTGTCCTGCTTTTGTAATTCTTTGTTATAAACCTCCTCTCTGGTTTGCTAAAGGTGAATGGTCTGATTTATTCTTCTGATCATGTCATTATCTTCAGTTTGAAACTCTTGAATCAAATTCATAACTGGTACACCAAGGATGGTTGGAAAGATTGCATCAGTACCATACACAAGATGGAAAGGTGACATTCCAATATATTTCTTCAATGTCAATCTGTCAGCCCAAAGTGCATGAACTAGCTTTGTGTGCCAAGACTTCTTGTTGTCCTCCAATAGCTTCTTGATTATGTTCACCAAAATTTTGTTTGAGGATTCTGTAAGTCCATTACCTTGAGGGTAGTAGGCTGTGGAATGACCCAATGTTATCTGATATTTGTGATAGAATTCAACCATCTTCTTTGATCCAAATGCTGCAAAATTATCAGTGATTATCTTGGTAGGGAAGCCAAATCTAGAGAGAATATTAGTCTCCATGAATTTTATAATGACAGAATCATTGGCTTGCCTACAAGGGATGGCTTCTATCCATTTGGTGAAGTAGTCTGTGGCAGTAAGAATCCATTTATGTTGGGCAGATGAAGGTGGATGGATTTCTCCTATGAAGTCAAGTCCCCACTATTGAAAAGGAGCTTCAACAGTGATTGGATGTAGAGGTAAGGGTAGAAGCTTTCTTTTTCCTTTAAAAATTTGGAATTTATGACAAGCAATGATCATTTTATGTACATCAAGAAAGAGAGTAGGCCAATAGTAACCAGCCCTTAGGATTTTGTTGGCTATTGTCTTCCAGTATAGGTGGCCTCCACATTCTCCTTCATGGAACTCGTGCTTAACCTTTTGCATCAAACTCAGGCAAACATTTAAGAAATATCCCACTTGCATTCTTCCAATAAAGACATTTATCTATAATGCAGTAGTTTACAGCTTTTAACTTCAAAAACCCTGCCTTTGTTTTTGATAAACTGGGAGGTGTATTCAAATTAAGCAAAACAAATAAGATATCAGCATACCAAGAGGAATTCATAAAATGGTCTTCAACAATGGGAGTTGAGAATTCTTCTTGGTCATCTAAAGCATTAATCATATTAATATCAAGAACTTCAAAATTGGATTCAGCCATCAATCTAGCTAGACCTTGGCCTTTGATGAGTTTAGTGGGCTTTATTTCTAAATCGTATTCAAGAATAACCACAATCCACTTACCTCTCTTACCATCTGGATCCTGTGTTAGAATGTCTTTCACAACTGAATTTGGGACAAAGGCAATGGTGTGTGAGTGAAGGATGTATACTCTGAAGTCTTTTAAAGCCTTAACCAAAGAAAAGGCTTGCTTTTCCATAATGTTATACTTCAAAGGGGCATCCCTCAATGCCTTGCTAAAGAATGCAATAGGTTTCTCTTATCCTTGTGATTTTTCTGTAAAAGGATAGCAGCTATTGTATGTTCTGATGCAAACGAGAAAATATAAAAATCTTTTGAAAAATCAGGACTTATTAGAACTGGTGTTTTAGTTAACTCTTGTTTCACCAGCTCAAAGGAATTCTTTGCTTCCAAGGTCCATTTTACCCCTTGCTCCTTCTTCAACATGTTTGTTATATTCCTAAGGAGCTCAGCTAAGTTGGGTATGAACCTTCTCAAGAAATTGATCTTTCCAATGAAAGATTGTAATTCCTTGATGTTTTGAGGATGAGAGATTTACAATATGGCCTCAATCCTCTTTGGATCTATCTTTATACCCTCTTCTGAAATAATGTTCCCAAGGAGTTTACCTTCTTGAAGCCCAAATAGTGTTTTCTTAGGGTTTAAAGATATCCCAAACTTTTTGCATTTCTCGAAAAATTTTCTTAAATGTTCTAAGTGCTCTTCATCTGTCTTTGAAAACACAATGACATCATCAAGGTAAATAATGATGAAGTAGCCTAATTCTTCCAAGAATGCTATGTCCATGGCTCTTTGGAAAGTGCTCCAACATTCACTAGACCAAAGGGCATTTTCACATACATGAAAGTGCCCCAAGGTGTGGTAAACGATGTCTTTAGTTGATCATCAGGGTAGACTAAAACCTGATTGTACCCTGAATAGCCATCAAGAAAAGAAATTCTTTTTGAACCAACTACCCTTTGTAATATGTGGTCCATCTTGGGCAGAGGGTAGTTGTCCTTGAGTGAAGCTTTGTTTAAGTCTCTAAATTCTATACAAAGCCTAATCTTTCCTGTTTTCTTCCTAACCGAGACCAGATTAGACACCCACTCAGAATATCTAATAGGGACAATAATACCAGCTTCATACATTTTCTTGATTTACTTCTCAACCAAAGGCAACTGAACAGGGTTTATTCTATGCAGTTTCTATTTGAATGGTTTTTGGTTTTCCTTGAGAGGGATTTTGTGCTGAATTATTTCAGTGTCATAGGATTTCAGATCTTCGTAACTCCACGCAAAAACATCAGAAAATTCTTTAAACAGCTCTATGTATTTGAGTTTAATGTGAGCTGGTAAAGTCTTAGATATTTTAATCATTTTCAGTTTAAGTTTACTTGCTATATTACACTCTTCCACTTCAGTCTCTACAGGCTCCAGTTTTGCATTTTTTTCCACATCGTTGAAATCGAACAACTCTTCTAAAAGGGACAGACCCTTTGGCAAACTTTCATCATTTGACTGCAAAGTTTCTAAGTCCTTTGTTTCTATCCCTGCAATCACTTCTATTTTGTTTTCAGGTTTGCTTGACAATAGATTTATATCAGCAAACTCAGGAGATGGTTCTTCTTCTCCAAGAAAATTTTCTTCACTAGGACAGTCTATTTCATAATCTGAATCCGAATTATGAAGTTCAAATTCATTTCTAAACTGCATGAAATCTTCTATTTGTTTGTCTCCATCGAAAACTTGCCAATATTTGTCATTATCAGGAAAGGCCGGTCTAAATTTAATCTAAGCTGAACATTCTTTGGTTTCGTATGGCGTTAAACATGTTCTAGCTGCAAAAGCTAAGTTGTGGGCTATGTTATTCTTTCTTCTTGGGACAAAAATCAATTGGGACTCCTCAAAAGTTTTTAACAGATCCACGACATCGTTTCGGTAGGCCCTAAGTCTTGGGTGATTCGCGTTGTATTCCCCGTTGACCTGCCTAATGATTAATTCCAAATCCCCATGCACTCTGATTCTTTTGGCTCCTAATTTTTTCAACAAATGTAAGCCTAAGAGAAGGGATTCATATTATGCTATGTTATTCGAACACTGAAAGTTTAATCTACAGGAAAGGCTTTCTGTGTGGTTGTTTTCAGTGTTTCGTATCCAGATACCTACACCAGCGTTGCTCCTAGTGAAGGACCCATCAAAATACATACTCTACAAAGGACTAGTTTCGGGTTCTTTTGTTTGATTACTGTCCCCTTCAACAAGTGTGCTTTTAATTTGTTCTTGAAAATCAGCACTCTGTTGTATTTGATTTAATTCCTCTAATTTTTCACTATGTTGAGGAATGATTTCTTGACTCTCAAGGTTAAAAAGCAATGGACTAATGATTTGTAGCTCAAGACCCGTGTTTGGTTTGCTGAAGCTTACGGGTTCAACAAAATGTTTGGACATTTATGTGGTGTTTACCTCCTCCTCTCTATCGGCCATTAACTTTGTTAAAGTGACTTGTTCACTAAACGATTCATCGTTAAACATAATAAAATAATCAAGGCTTGTATTTATAGAATACAGAGGAGAGTTTTGAGCTCTGTCTTGACTAGTGACCATTTAGCCATAGGACGTCCCTGACCTGCGATTTTGACTTACCTTACTGAACCTGAGGTATCTACCCACAGATCTTTTTCTTTCTCAAAATAAACAATAGCGAGAGCATAAAACATAAAACAGATAAACACAGAGATTTTCCCCTGGATCCCAAATCGGAATGACCAGCTTGATTTTTCATTATATTCCTTTTAGTGTTACAACACATATATATACATGCCGAAGCATACATAAACCCCAATCCATTAACCCTGGATTAGAACATAGCCGTAGTTCCCTTGACCGGATCTACAAAATACCAGGGGCCGAAAACCATCGTACCCCAAAACCATGTGCAAACTCATGCACAAAACATGGGTGGGTCCACCTATGAGTTGGTCTACACACCAAAATTTGTTTCGCTGGGGCGCTGCCCCAGACCCCAACAGTGGGGGCTGCCTCCCCCCTTGTGACCCCCCTACTGCGCCCGGCGCAACGTACAGCGTGTGGGGCTAGTTGTGGAAAGAATATAACACATACCCAACATTCTCCCACTTGTTGTTTTATTTCCAAAGGGGGCCATAGGAGAGCTTAGTCATTGGGCCAATTATTCAACACCCATTGTTTCTCTACACCAAGAGAAATTCTGAGTGCTCACAGACTTCGTCAATGCATCTGCAACATTCTTCAAAGTGTCCACCTTTACCAGCAACACCCTTTTAGCCTCAACCATATCTCTAACAAAGTGATATTGAACATCAATGTGCTTTGTCTTTGAATGGTAAGCAAGCTTCTTAGCCAAGAAAATTGCACTTTGGCTATCATAGTCTATCCTTATAGCTTGCTATACCAACCCCATACTTGAACACAATCTCTGCAACCAAACTGCTTCCTTGCTTGCATGAGTGGCTGCTATGTATTCTGCCTCTGTAGTTGAAAGAGCCACTACAGACTGTCTTTTACTCATCCAACTGACTGCGCCTCCAAATAGGCTAAACACATACCCACTTGTAGATCTTCTTTGGTCGAGATCTCCAGCCCAGTCTGCATCAACAAAACCACGAATGTCCAACATTCTTTCCAATCCTGGTCTTCCCTGGTAGCACAAGCCATAATCACTAGTGCCACGTAAATATCTGAAAACCCACTTCACTACTGTCCAATGCTCCTTCCCTGGGTTTGACATAAACCTGCTCAATACTCCCACTGCATGTGCAATGTCTGGTCTAGTACAGACCATTGCATACATCAGGCTACCCACTGCACTTGCATATGGAACACATGACATATCCTCCTCTTCTTCTTGTGTCTTGGGACACTGTTCAGCAGACAACTTTACACCTACAGGAATAGGAACCTTCACCGATTTACTATCCTGCATATTGAACCTCTGCAATATAGTCTCGACATACTTCCTCTGGTTTAAACAGAGCTTCCTCTTTGCCCGATCTCTCTTAATTTCCATGCCCAAAATATAGTTTGCAGCACCAAGATCCTTCATGTCGAATTTGGAGAATAGTTGGGTCTTCAAATCTTGGATAATTTCTTTGTCATTTCCAATAAACAACATATCATCCACATACAAGACCAAATAAATAACATGGTCACCAATTAATTTAAAATAAACACAGTGATCCTCCTTTCTTCTGGTGAAGCCAAGTCCCCGTATATAGGTATCAAATTTCTGATACCACATCCTTGGTGACTGTTTTAACCCATACATAGACTTCTTCAACCTGCATACCAGTTCTTTCTTACCCTACACCATAAAGCCTTCAGGTTGCTTCATGTAGATCTCCTCTTCTAGATCCCTGTGAAGAAATGTTGTCTTCACATCCATCTGTTCTATCTCAAAATCAAATGCAGTAGCAACAGATAAAATTAATCTAATAGAAGTAACTTTGGCAACAGGAGAAAAAATATCACCAAAATCAATTCTCGGCACTTGGGAATAACCTTTTGCTACCAACCGAGCTTTGTATTTCTCCACCTTGCCTTCTACATTTATCTTCTTCTTAAACACCCATTTTCTCCCAATGGGCTTCCTTCCAGCCGGCAACTTCACCAGATCCCATGCCTCATTTTTGTGCAAGGATGCCATTTCATCAACCATGGCCTCCTTCCATAGTTTTCCATCCTCGGAATCTACTGCCTCCCTGACAGTTCTGGGATCATCATCAGTTATAGTTAAGGCAAAACCTAAACAGAAAGCAGATGGACAATACCTTTCTAGTTGACTTCTTTCCCGAACTGATCTTCTCAAAGCTGGAGTTTGTGGCTCTTCCTCTTCTGAATCTTCTTCTGTTGTAGAGTTTGATTCATCCTCCTTTAGCTCAAACTCTATCTTCTCAGGTTCCTTTGGTATGATTTCATGTTTAACAACATCTTTCACCTCTCTAAACACCACATCTCGGCTGTACAAAACCTTCCTTGTTTCCAGGTTCCAAAGATTGTAACCTTTTAAACCATCCTTATACCCAATAAAGATGCACCTTTCAGATTTATTATCCAACTTGGTCCTTTTCTCCTTTGGAACATGTACATATGCATCACATCCAAATACCCTTAGATGTGAAAGAGAGGGTTTCTTACCAGTCTATACCTCATGTGGAGTCTTATCCTCCAACGCTGATGAAGGTGATCTGTTAACTAAGTAACATGCAGTCTCCACTGCCTCTGCCCAGAATTCTTGTCCTAACCCGGTACCACTGAGCATGCTTCTTGCCTTTTCCATCAGTGTTCTTTTCATTCTTTCTGCAACTCCATTTTGCTGAGGTGTGTATGGAGTAGTCTTCTGCCGTGCTATACCACACTTCTTACAAAACTCTTCAAATTCCTTCTTGCAGAACTCCCCACCATTATCTGTCCTCGGCGCCTTTATCTTCTTCTCTGTCTGGTTTTCCACCAGAGCCTTAAATTCTTTAAATCTGTCAAAGACTTCAGATTTCTTCCTCAAGAAATATATCCATGTATTCCTTGAGAAGTCATATATAAATGAAACATAGTACACAGACTTTCCCAGTGATGGAACTGACACAGGTCCAAACACATCATTGTGCACAAGTTCTAATATCTTGTTCGCCCTCTTAGCACCAGAAGGAAAACTCACCCGATTCTGCTTCCCATATACACAATGTTCACAGAAATCGAAATCCAGAGAGCAATTAGACATACCTTCTACCATACCATTTATATGCAGTATCCGAAGGCCCTTCTCTCCAATATGTCCAAGCCTTTGATGCCATAACATGGTATTTTCTCCAGAGACAGCTAGGCTTTCCACTTCACTTTCAGGAACCACATAACTACTACACCCATCAATAACAGTGCTACCTTGTAGCTTGTGTAGAGTTCCAGTCTGAAATCCCCGCATTAATACTAGTGCTCCCTGAACCATCTTGCAGGCATCTTTCTCAAACATTGTTTTTACACTTGCATCATCCATCTTGCTTACAGATTTCAGATTTTTGGACAATGCAGGAATATGAAAAACACCAAGAAGTGTTCTAATCCTTCCACCTTGCAGCTTCAGCTTGACCTTTCCATGTCTAACGATTCTGGCCTTCCTATCATCCCCTAGGAAGACATCACCATCATATTTCTCATACTCGCAGAACCACTCCCTATGGGGAGTGAAGTGAAAGCATGCACCTGAGTCAATCAACCATGACTCATGATCTACATGTGTATTTGAAGAAGAAGCCAAATACACATCCCCACCTTCATCCGAGGTGGTTTTTTCCTCTGCAGAAGGAGCATCATCGGATCCCTTTCCTTTCTCAGGAGCTTTAGATCTGCAGTCCTTTTTGTAGTGCCCTTCCTTTCCGCATTTCCAGCACACCTTTACAAACTTTCCAGGAGATTTAGATCTCCCTCTAGATTTGGATCTCCCACTCGAAACCTTATTCTTGTTTTTGTTCTGGGACCTTCCTCGTACAGATAAGGCATCTCCATTCTGACCCTCCATATTTCTCCGTCTCATTTCCTCCGACAGCAAGGCTGAGACAATGTCATCAAAATTCAAGGTAGTTGTATTACTACCTATTGCAATAACCAGACTGTCCCACGAGTCTGGTAGAGAACACAACAAACTGATGCACTTATCTTCATTTGAGATTTTAATATCAACAGATGACAGCTGACTTACCACAGTATTGAAGACGTTCAGATGCTCTGTCACCAAGTCTCCATCCTTCATCCTCAGGTTATACAACTTTTTCCGCAGGAAAAACTTATTCACCAGAGACTTAGATTGGTACAAAGTCCCAAGTTTTTCCCACAAATTCTTCGCCGTAGCTTCCCCAGATACATTCAACAATACTGAATCTGAGACACACAACCATATTGTTCTCTTAGCCTTCCGATCCAGTTTCTTCCAGTCTTCATCTGACATTTCTGTTGCTTTAGTACCTGTATCTACCACAATCCACTGATCTTTATCCACCAGCAGATCCTCCATCTTGAGCTTCCACAACTCAAAACTCGATCTCTATCTTTCCGCCACTCGCCATCTTCTTTCACCGCAAAAATCGATCCCGCAGATCTCCCACTGAACAGGGTCTACCTCAGGCCCGAGCAAAAAACCCTCAGCAGCAAAGGTGTCCCCTTGAAGCCGAAACAGCTCTGATACCAAATGTATGTTTTAACCCTAAACAAAAATTATCTACACATGAATCTTATAACAGAAAATAAACAATAGCGAGAGCATAAAACATAAAATAGATAAACACAGAGATTTTCCCCTGGATCCCAAATCGGGATGACCAGCTTGATTTTTCATTATATTCCTTTTAGTGTTACAACACATATATATACATGTCAAAGCATACATAAACCCCAATCCATTAACCCTGGATTAGAACATAACCGTAGTTCCCTTGACCGGATCTACAAAATACCAGGGGCCGAAAACCATTGTACCCCAAAACCATGTGCAAAATCATGCACAAAACATGGATGGGTCTGCCTATGAGTGGGTCCGCACACCAAAAAAAAATTCTCCGAGGCGCTGCCCCGGACCCCAACAGTGGGGGCTGCCTCCCCCCTTGTGACCCCCCTGCTGCACCCGGCGCAACGTACAGTGCGTGGGGCTAGTCATGGAAAGAATATAACACATACCAAACACATGTAAAGTATTCTTTTCTAATTGAAAACAGATATGGTCGCATAGGTCACGTCCATCTGCATATTCCCTTGTAACTTAGCCCTCCAAGACCTCAATAACAACATTCCATACTTTGGGGGCACATCAGCCACAACTATATCCATGACCAAACATTTGGCTGGAATCTAGGCTAAGTTAACGGAGAGGTCTGTAATTAAACCCAAACATTTTACTCTGTTGGAGTCAAAGGAGTAAAGGTCTTTATAAGGTTTGGTGATTTCTAGACCTAGGCTCTCCATTACAGCTTTTGACATTAAATTATGAGAATCCCCTGAGTCGTGCATAGCATTATGCAAAATCTTATCGTGAACGTTTAAACTTACATAAAAGGGAGGAACATGTCCCTCTTGATATCTACCTTCAATCTTTGGACCAAAAATAAGCTCAGGTTGGTCATCATTAAGATTGATTGTGTCATTATTATCCTCTATGTTTAAAGCCTTCAAAATTTTGGTTCTATATATATTTTGGGCAGCTAGTTCGGAGAGAGGAACAGAGATTTTAATTTTGGAAATTTCCTGCTCCAAACTAAAAGGAATTTGACTCTTTGAAATGTTTTTTTCATCCTTATTAACTGCCATTCTGTCAGAAAGTTTTTTTTGCTAATTTGTTCTATTTACATTTGATAAAATTGTTTTAACAGGAGTACTAGCTGAAGTGTTAGTACGGCTAAGGTTTGCACTCTATTTTGCATTGTTTTGAGTGCTTTTCTCTTTACCTTTATAAGAATTTCTAGCCACTGCTTAGTCCTTTATCAGAATTTGCAGTGTTGTTTTGTGAAGATTTTTCAGAGGTTTTGTTGTTGGGAGTTTGTTGATTGGTTTTACTTCTAAGGTCATACTCTTTTTGAGACTCTATAATGACATTCTCCATGTCTTGATAATAACTTTCATCATTATCTCTTTTGTCATCATAAGGTGTGTATAGACCTTGTTTGCTATCATAATGAACCTCCAAGTCATCATTATCTACTCCCAGCATGTTGATATCATCTTCCTCTATTTTCTCATCTGTTTCTTCAACCTCACTTACATATTTTTGATGAAAGGGAGGAGTGATCTATTGATCATCCTCCCTAGGTCTGTTTGGAGGTTGGTTTCTTCTAAAATTCTGATTCTGGTTTTGATTTCTGTTTTGAGGAGCAGTTTGGTTTTGACTTGCTTGCGCTCTCTCAAGGATGCTCATTTTCTTCATCATATCCTCCATCATTCTTTCCATCTTTGAGCTAGAACTAGAAGGTGTGGACTCTTCTCAAAATGATACTCTCTTCTCATTCTTCATTCTTGCTCTTTTCTCCATAGTTAACTTCCATAGCAAGAGCCCCTTTTTGCATATATTCAAGGGTTAAAGGATCTCTTTCTCTTAGCTGATAGGCCATTTCAGGGTCAAACCATTTAGGAAACTTGTTTAAAGCTAAGCCTTGTGGATATTTTAAATCTGGGGGAAGGGAATTATACACACTGTTAAATCTAGTGTAGTAAGCTTGTACACTTTCCCCAGTGTTTCTGTGGAGATTTTTGTAATCAGAAAGGATTTGAAGAGGATTTTTCCTTACTTCCCATTTGTTTAGGAATGTTAGATGGAAGGCTTGGAGATCAGTTATACTATGGGGGGTTAAGCTTTTAAACCATTTTCTTACTTCTCCCCCCAAACTCTGAGAAAATAGTCTAAGCTTGATAGATTCATCAATTTCATTTATGTCAAAGTAGTCATTCATCTTATCCACATGTTGTGATGCAGTTGCAGTATTACTGGCATCATACAATGGTATTTTGGACTGATAGTCCTGTGGTAGATTGACTAAGGGAATAGGAAGGACTAAGGGAGCATACCATGCTGCCATGATATGTGGTGGGGGTGGATTTACAAGAGGTGGATTAACAAAAGGGAAAGTGGGTCGAAGTGGAGTGGTTTGGACAGTGGATGTTTGGTGAACAGATGTGGATGGAACAACAGTAGATTGCTGAGCTGATCTTGGATGAGAGACACCTAAATTGTGAAGGAAGTGTAAATCAAGTGGTGTTGTTTCTCTACTACCAGGATGTTCACTTGTTTCAGGAGATGAAAGTGAAGACTTATAATCTAGCTGATCTAAATCATCAAGAGACCTAGTTCTAAATGGATTTATTAGATCTACTTGTGATTTTTGTAGAGCTGCAAGATTTTCAGGAACTGAATTAGCTATCAAGGGTGATCTGAAAATAGTTGAAAATTTTATCTTAGGAGACTTCCTAAGGATACTTTCCGAGTTGTCAACTATCTCAGGTGGGTTTGGGTCAGGATAGGCTCTAGTATGAATCTTTCTAGGAGCCACTATATTTTGTTTTTCAGATCCAATTAAACAAGAACAGTTTAACCAGATATGACAATCTTTGAGAGGTTAACTAATCTTTTTTAACACAAATTTTAATCCTAAAAATCATCTTACTGAGTTTAAATGAGGTTGTAATGAGAATGGTTCTTCCCAATGGAGTCTTAAGGTCTGTTTAGGATTGCAGAGTCGCCAAGTGGATTTTTTTATCTCTTTTCAGAGGTAAAAGGTTTTATGGTCCACCACCATATTTATTAAATACCAATCTGAAATATTTTTGGGTTTTCTGAGTTATTTTTCAGTCCTATTGGTTCTAAGAGTGTCCTAACTCTGTTTCAAAACTTAGCTATGGTTATGAGACAAAGACAGTCTACTCTTATGGCTAAGCCAGCTGATATTTCAAGGTTAGATAAACTCTTATGAGAATCCTAGGGTCTACCTAGTTTGTCACTGATTCAAACAAGTTTTACCATGATTACCATTGCTTGGTAGTGCTTGAATAGGGCTGTGTTTACTCACTGCAAAATGTTCTTGAATCAATGGTTTCTTGAGGTATTAAAGGTACATAGGCTAAAAAGCACTCAAAAACTCCCCAATGGAGTGGCCAGAAGATGTTAGGCTGTGGTGGCTCAGCTGATTAATATGCCAAATGTTTAGTGAGTAAAGGGGTTTTTGAGATATCTAAAGTATTCAACAAGAAAATAACTCAAAGTCCCCAGTTGAGTCGCCAGAAGATGTTAGCTCCCTGTAATTAACAAGATTGGAAAAATTCCAACTGTAGGGAGAACACTTATTTCAACCACTTTAGGATTCTAGGATCTAGCCCTCCTAAATTCGGAGAGGGATCTCTCCAATAAAGTGAAAAGGTTGATTTATCTTTAAAAAGCTTTTGGGTGATGATATTAGGCTAGTTATGAAGGCCAAGAGTTTTGTTTTATTTTGGATTGTTGAGCATGATTATTATTTGAGGGAAAGTCCTAAATGGAAAGAGTTTCAAAGGTGTGAAGTTGCAAGCAATCAGAACAAGCTTTGGCTAAAAAGATAGATATAACGCTGGTTTTTAGTCCATTGGGCTATGGAGTCATAATAGGGTTTAATTGAAACAACAAGGTTCAAGAGTGGTCCATGGGGCAAGTCATCTATGTCTAAGGATCTCTTTAAAGTTGATTTTATGGAATGAAATGATACAACAAGAAGGGGAATTTAAAAAAATGAAGAACAAAGAGCAGCCTAAGATCAGGTAAGTACTTTGAAACTATCCTGCTTTTGGCATACACCTAAGAGAGACATAAAAGTAATCAAAGATCTGGTAAGTACTTCGAAACTAGCCAGCTTTTGATGCACTTTCAATAGAAAAACATTTTAAACACAAAGGGAAACTTTAAAAGCAACTGTTGGAGAAGAAACTAGAGGACAGGGCTCACCATAAACTTCCCTAGCTATCCTTTACTTGGTAAACTTTCAAGATAGACACACAAGATAACAAAGAATGGTCTACGATCAGGTAAGGAATTTTAACCTAGCCTGCTTTCAACACACTCTTAGGGAAATTTTCAGCTAGTTTTTGGGGATAAAACTAAAGGAGAGGGCTCACAATTACTTCCTTCATCTTTACTTAACATAAATTGAAAATAAAATTCAAGAACAACATTCAGCTGAGACAGTAGGACGAGGGAACGCCAGCATTACTAACTGCTTAAATTGAATTAAATCATTCCTAAACAACAAAATTTGGAAGAAAACATGTAGATAAAGCTTATCGGTCAAAGAAGGGTATTGATATACAGTAAATCCTAACTCTATGCTTGTTGTTCTTTATGAGAGAAGATGGACAAAGTGAAAATAGAAATAAAATAACAATTTACAATAAGAAATAACATCACCATCGACATAGACCAGGATCCCATAAATCAGCTTGTATTGATGCTTCAAACCAGTTATAGCTTTAAGTCCAATGTTTCAGTTCAACAATCATCTTCACTTCTCAGCCTAACTTATTTGATCACAAACAGAGCTTCAAGAGCCCATGAACACTATTTAAAAGTAGAAGTTTCAAGCTCAAGTATATTTCAAAGTTCTGCAACCAACATTTTCTCATCTTCTACAGGAGTATTTATAGAAGAAATGAGGAGGTGGGATTTGATTAAAGATCTCCTGGGTTAATTAATACAGACTTTACTACTTCTCGGCCTTTGATGGCCTTGATGGAGAAGTTTACAGATGTTCTGTCTGTATTAACTGTTTTATATTTAATAATTAAGCTCGGTGAGAGTTTTTGTTGACTTTAAGGCTTTGTTTCATGTTGTAATAACTCTGCTGATATTTTTGCATTAAGTTTCTTTGGCAGAATTAATTATTCGGCTGCGTTTGAGGCAAATATCTGATTTTCTGATCATACTTCGGCCTTTGTTGAATGCTTTGAGGCTACAGGTGGCTTTGGGTAGCTGAGGGGAATCAATTTGCCTCTGATGTGGCAGTGTAGGCTCTTTTTGATTGATAAATATTTTGATTTGTCTTTAATTGTGTTTCAATTTGGAGGATTAGGGTTTTGATTTTCAATCTTAGCCGTGATCCCCCAAAACTGTGAAAAAAATCTTCAATCCTCTATTATGCTATGTTTAAGTCTTCAACACTGATACTCTTTTTAATTTTATTGCCTGTGTCTTGTTGATGTGCAGGTTCTGCAAAGGGCCCATATGGCATCAATGCCCATGAAGCATTGACGAAACGTGAAGTTTGAACCCTGTAGATGGCTTCTCTTTTATGAACAAAGGCTTGATGATCATCATCCTAGCCTTCATTTTCTTTTAAAATATTTTGAAAACCTTTGAAACCTACAAATAACAACAAAATTTAATAAATCTTGCGTTTATGAGGTAAAACTTCTTAGGAGGCCGTGGTTAGGAGCATGGCCGTTGGATGGCAGCATCCAACGGTGGAGATTGTGCGTAGAAGTCAAAAGGAGAGCGGTGGGAGATTTTAAGTCAGAACTGTTGATCTATGATAGACCAAGAAGATCAACGGTTGAGATTAGCAGTGAATTAATAATGTGAAGGGGTCACACTATTTGTGAAAATAGAGGAAAATGTGAAGAAATAAGGTTAAAAACCCTTTGGTGAAAGAAAATGCAAAGGAAAGAAGATTGGGGTTGACGAATAATCGTGGGTCGTCAGATGAAAATAGGCCATGAGATAAACGACAGAGATCGCATGTTGAAAACCTTTGGTAGAGGCGAAGGGCGATAGTATAAACGAGAATGATCTGGAACCGTTGATCTACGGGGATCAACAATCGAGGAGGAATGCGATATTATATAGTGCAAAAGGGGATAGGTTGTTTCAGGAAGGAAAACCACGAGTTTCGCGTGATAAAAAGGCGAGTAGGCGGTATTTCCTTTTCGAACGCAATATGCGTTAGGAGGTGACACATGTCTTTTGAAAACAACCTATGTCGCGTAATTTTTGGAAATTAACCTCCACGCTGAAAGTTACGTGAAAATGCGCTTGAACCGTTAGATCTGGGGTCTCAGATCTGACGACGGAGAGCAAGCGCAAAATTGAAAAGATGCACGGGCAGAAGTGGGAAGGGCGGTTTTATTATGGACCATCCGATCAGGGGATTGACGGTGGAGATTAGATCTGGAGGGAGGTAAGACCCACAGGGGTCGGGCCTGCCGGGGTTAATACGAGCCGTTGGATGTGAGGATCAATGGTGGAGATTTCATCTAGGGATTAAATGGAAATAATACAAAGGCAGAGAATGGGTTAATGAGGACCTTTGAGATGCAGAGATCAACGGTCGGGCTTTGGCCAAAAATATTATGAAGTGAGGCGCATAAATTTTAACCAAAGTTGGGAGATGCAACCTGGACCGTCCGATCTGGACACGTGGACGGTCCAGATGCAATCGGAGGCATGCAATCGGTGGGGAAGAACTTTGGAATGGCACCGATGCGATTTAGCGCTAGCCGTCGAACTGAGGATCAGATTGACGGTGGGGAGTGAATCGGATGGGTTCAAAAGGCGGAGGAAGGGTTTATGATCGGAGCAAATGAGGGCCGTTGGATCTGGGAAAGCGGGGAGGAAGTCAACGGCTCACGATTGATCGAGTGATCGCCAATCGGGGAGAGGTAAAAATAACATGGAATGCGCCCTTTGAATTTTTGCCGATGTGATACTACGCAGCCCGTTGATCATTTCAGATCAACGGTAGATATTGTTTTAAATCATGCACCGAAGCAAACCCTTTAATACTTATGAAAACCCAAAATTTTATGAAACGCAAAGGTTTTATGGCTCGGGGCGGGTTATATATATGTAGATTGGTGCCCGGTTGCAGGGCCTGTGGTTTATATGAAATGCGATAGGCCCAGGGCTTATACATAGAAAGGGCCAATCGGGATCGGGCCTTCGAGCTTGGGCTTTTCAATCTACCCATTTAAAATCTCCAATGCGATTAGCACTTCGAGACTTTAACTCTTGGTCCCGGGCATAGATTTATATGGAGAAAAGCGGAGGGCGGGATTTTATACAAATGGAGCTTAACCGCATCGGAAATTTGATGCAGGGCTTTTCAATCTACCCATTTATATTAAAAAACATTACTCCGGCGGGTTTAAACCAGAACTTAGGAAAGTGGGTTTATTGAATTTACAAAGAGAAATATGTATCGGAGATGGGTTTTAAACAATGCTTAGCGCCGAATGCGGGCTATGTGGTTATATGAAATAATAATAAGATCGGGGGTTTATAGACAAAGGGCTTAATCACATCGGAGGTTTTACATGGCAAATAGACTTGCGCACTCTGATTTCTCTGATGCGATAAGTGCCAAAAGGGTCTAGCACTCATTCATAGCGTTGGGGCACATGTGGGGAAGTGGTTCAGGTTTAGCCCAAAGGGGCTTAAGCCTGCAGTTCAAAAACTTATTTTTTTATGAGATTTTTCACAGTTTTTTGATGGATTTGGGGGTTTCGGCAAAGTTTAAAAGTGATTTTAAAACTTTGTAAAGAGGATCTTATGAAGGGGAAATGGAGAAAAATGGAAAAATAGAGGAATTCCATGGGGAATAAAAGGGGTAAAAATGATGGTTAGTTTGAAGTGAAGGAAGGGGAAAAATGGTGATTTTGCAGCAGTCTTTTCTCATGAAATCAACAGAATTCCAGAGTTTAAAAATGGAAACAGCAGTGAAGGTTTAAAAAAAGGGCATGATTTCTTCAAGAGTCTTCAAGAGATAAAAATTTTAGCAATAAAAATGTTTCTTGAACGCTCCAAAATGTTTTTGCCACCTTTTGATATAACAAATTTTATAGGTGGCCAACAAAGTGAAGGCCCCCTCTCCATGGGTCCCACTCCTTTTAGGGTTTCCTCCACCAAATAACCCTCTTCCCATTCATATTGCGATGTTTCTCTAAGTGTTCTCCACCTCTTATCCCGGCGCTATTGACTTGGTCAAACTTGACCTTGTCCACTTGCAAATGACCCTCTTCACACATGAGGGTGTGAAAAACAGCTCCAATGATGATCCCCTTTCATACTATGAGGGATTTTATTGATATTTTCATTATGCATGGGCCTCCTTACCCATTTATTCTCCTCCTATGTGAAATCAGCAAAAATTAATATTCCAATTTATTGTAGGAAAATTTTGGAATATTACACTATGTATTTTGGTATGCATTTGTTTCCCAATAAATCTAATAAGAGTGAACACACCAAATTTTTGAGAATAGAATAAAGAAATGTAATCTTTGACATTAATAAGAAATCTTTGATTTAAAAAAAAACATAAATATTGATCATAATTTTAAAAATAGTCATTTTTCTTTTAAATTTTATAATATTGAAAATTAATAATAATTAATATTTTATAAAATCATTGATATTTTATTTAATAAAAAATATTCTTTATAATAAAATTAAAACAATAGGCCTTAAACTTGATTAACAATACTAATTAAAATAGGCTTGTTATTCAAATATCTAATAATAATTTTAAACTATATAAAATTACATCTAATTTAAAACGTTGATAGAAAGTCTTCAACAATGTTGGAATTTTACTCCCAACCACCACCACGAATAAGGAGTGGCACAACCCACAAATTCATCATTTGTTTATTGCAAAGAAGGACAACAGCCGATCCAAGAGCCGGAGGCATTTTCACGCAACACAACAAAACAGAGTACCCGAGCCTTTAACTCTGCGTTTAGTCCCAAACATCGCATTGAATTACATTTTTCCTGCAAGCGCATCTCGCAACATTTAGCATTTACCCATAATCATTTTCCATTGATAAGTTAAGTATCCACCGATGCGATATCGGCGGGACCCACCTTACCTTTACCACATGAACCAAATCTTGCATTCTGCCTTATTCCGTTGTATTTTTCATTTTGTACTTACCGCACTCACCAACCTTTACTGTCGCCCGCACATCGCAAATTTTATTTTTTAACTCTTAAAGACTGCATGTTATGTTATTTTACCACTGATGTGATATCAGTGGGACCCGCCGTTTAAGCCGCTCGCAGAGCGCAAGTCGCAAGTTTTAAGTTTTAACTTTATGCCGCCCACAAGTTATTTTATTTTGTTTGTGATGCGATCGCAAGAGGGGGCACATGTCAAAGATCAGGAGGGTAGCAAATTTCACCGAGCGCAAGTTTTACCACTTACCTTTCCAGCAACTGCAAGTTATGTTATTTGATTTGCGACGTGATATCGCTATCGCATATCACATGAGCAAAGATTTAAGTTTACCCCCGGACCATCACAGGCTAAGTTGTTTTGGTTGTGATGCGATAAGTGCCACATCACTATCGTATATCGCAGGTCACACAGTTTAAAGTATAGCACGAAAGCTAAAAGTTATTTTTCCTATCAGCGTGGACGCGATGTGGACCAGGACCATATTGCATAAGATTTGAAGCCCGCCAGTTTGTGGTTTGAACTCGTTTTTGCGTGTTTTGTGTATAAGCAGAAATACGACCTACGTGCCAACTTAATAAAGATATGGGTATTTTGACAACCCAAGGACAATTGGTTGTTGAACGTTCGTTCGGTAATTGAATTGCATTGATTAGAATTAGGTGTTTAGGCTTCGACCATTTTGATAAAAAAAAAAAAAATCTAATTTCATTTTAGAGATAGAATTGAATTAAAAATAGAAGTTTCAATCCTTCTCCTGTGTATATCGCTGCCTGTGTATTCATTAGGCGAATTTTGAGGTTTAAAATGGGCATTCTAAGGAAATAATAAAATAATAGCTAAACCAATAAAATAATATTTATGAATTTTCAATTCACCTTTTGCACCACAATCCATGTAACCATAGTTAAATTCACTTCAAAATTTGTACCAAAATAAAATTAATAAAAAAATTGTATTGATGTGACTACAAATAAGAATGAGATTTTCAAGAAAAGGTCATTATCATTGAACAACTAATGCATTTTTCCTTTGTAGTTAAATAACTTAAAATAAAATATAAATATAAATTTATAAATTGATAAATTCTTAATTATATTATATGCTATTAATTAAAATTTATATTATTTAAATTGTATAATGACATGTAATGAATATAATATATAAAAATAATATAATATAATATAATAAATGTATAGGGATGTTCATTGATTCTTTCAAGAAATATGAACTGAAAATAATATATTTTTATTAAAAAAGTGTGAAATGGCATTTATTATGAGTACTTTACTTTGACTTTAAAAGTACTTAGAACACTACCATGGTTGACCATGAGTTTTTATCCACCATTGATGATGTGACAAATAAGTACCTTTAACTCAAGCAATGCCGCATCAACTATTAGGAATGATGTCATCCCCTAAAATGTGATCGGTTCTCATAAAGTGAATTTTGATTGTACTAGCACAAGAAAAACATGAAGATGTATGGTTCTTAGACTCAGGTTGTAGCAACCACGTGACTAGAAACATAGCAATGTTTTCCAATCTAGATGAAGATGTGAAATCTGAAGTGATAACAGGAACTGATAGTAGAGTCTTTGTCAAGGGAAAATGAAGAGTATCAATACTCACAAGGAAGGGAGAAAAGAAATTTGTGCCAAATGTATATTATGTACCTGGCCTGAAATGTAACCTTCTAAGCATTGGACAACTCATGAACAAGGGCTACAATGTGTTCTTTAAGAATGATGTGTGTACTATCATGGACATACCTCCAAGTAAAAGGGTCATTGCAGAAGTGCATATGACAAAGAATAGGATGTTTCCTCTCAAGCTCAGAACAGACTTGAAGGAAGGTGGTGTGGTAGCAGCAATCACACAAGAGGTCTTTCAAGAAGAAGTGAAAGACGAAAACTGGTTATGGCATTTGAGATTTGGATATCTCGATTTTGGAGGTTTGAACCTCTTGCATAGAAAAGGGATGGTAAAAGGATTACCACTCATAGAGAAACCTGACAACCTATGTGAAGACTACATCTTGGGAAAACAACATAGAGAAGCATTCCCAGCAGAGAAGAGTATAAGGGAAAAAACACCCTTAGAGATTGTCCACTCATATTGCACCAATGCAAACACAATATTTAGCTGGAAGTCAATATGTTTTGACATTTATAGATGATTATACCAGAAATACATGGGTGTATTTCTTGAAACAGAAGAGTGAAGTGTTTGAATAGTTCTGCCACTTCAAAGATTTTGTCGAGAAGCAGAGAGGGCACTACATCAAAGCGCTGAGAACTGACATAGGTGGAGAATATATCTCCAAATATTTCCTACGTTTCTATAGAAAGAATGGCATACACACATAGTTTACCACAATGTCCAACAACACCACAGCAAAATGGTGTTGCAGAAAGGAAGAATAGGACCATCATGGACATGGTCAGAATTATGTTGAAGGCAAAAAAATTTCCAAATGAGTATTGGGCTGAAGATGTAAATTGTGCAACGTATATTTTGAATAGATGCCCAACCAAATTTGTTATGAACAGAGTTCCGGAAGAAGCATGGAGTGGAAAAAAAACATTTTGTCACTCACATGAAAGTATTTGGATGTGTGGCTTATGCACATGTCCCAGATCAACTAAGGAAGAAGCTGGACAACAAGGGGGAGAAGTGTATCTTTGTTGGATACAGTGATGAGTCCAAGGCATACAAACTCTATAATCCATCCACCAAGAAATTTATAATTAGCAGAGATGTGCAGTTTATTAAGAAAGAATCTTGGGATGGAAGCTTAGAGAAAATAGTGAATGTGAAGACATGTGTGTCTCACAAAGAGCAAGAGGAATTGATTGC
The DNA here is from genome assembly GCA_034641835.2 of Pinus albicaulis. Classification (NCBI taxonomy): domain Eukaryota; kingdom Viridiplantae; phylum Streptophyta; class Pinopsida; order Pinales; family Pinaceae; genus Pinus; species Pinus albicaulis. The sequence continues at coordinate 57,014,217 of CM076573.1, read as the reverse complement.
AACAAATAATTCCTCCACGGTGGTTCCTCCTCCACTTACACAAGCACGACAGAGCACACCACAAGAAGGAAATAGAATAGACTTGAGAAATCAAGGAAGTGCTTCTCCAAGCACACCACAGGGATCAGAAACTCCCTCGAGTTCAAGTGGAACTCCAAGCACACAAAGAAGACCAAGATTTAGAAATTTGAGTGAAATTTATGGGCAAGAAGCTGATAATGATAATGGTATGAACTCTTTATTTTCTTTGTTTTTTCATGTTGATGACCCAATTCATTTTGAAGATGCAATAAAACAAGAAAAATGGATTGAAGCAATGAATGAAGAGATTGGTACACATGGGAGTTAGTGGACCTCCCAAATGGTAAATAATTCATTGGAGTAAAATGGGTCTATAAGACCAAGAGCAATGTTAAAGGCAAGATTGAAAGACACAAAGCAAGACTTGTTGTGAAAAGCTAAAAGTAGCAGCAAGGAAGAGATTATGAAGAAACCTTTGCACCAATTGCAAGGATGGAAACAGTGCGGACAATGTTGTCCATTGCAGCACAACAAAAGTGGAAAGTCTATCAAATGGATGTGAAATCAACATTTCTAAATGGAGTGTTGAAAGAGGAGGTATATGTTGAACAACCTCCAGGCTATGAGATTGAAGGCCAAGAGCACAAAGTGTGAAAATTGAAGGAACTTTTTTATAGGCTGAAGCAAGCACCAAGAGCATGGTGCAACAAAATTGATGCTTACCTGACAGAAAATAGGTTTGAAAAATGTGATGGTGAACCCACCCTCTACATCAAAGAAAATGATGGTAAGATCATTATCGTTGTTTTATGTGTAGATGATTTAGTCTTTACTGGCAATGAAATTTCTCTCATTGTTGATTTTAAAGCAGTCATGAAGAGTGAATTTGAAATGACTGATTTGGGTTTATTGAGATACTTCTTGGGCATACAAGTAAAGAAAAATGAAAAGGGAATTTTTATTTCTAAAGCAAAATATGTTGTAGAAGTTTTGAATAGGTTTAACATGCAGCACAACAAAGCAGCATTAACTCCAACTGTCATGGGGTTAAAGTTAAGCAAAGAAGATTGCAGCAAAAATGTTGATCCGACATTGTATAAGAGCATAGTTGGAACTCTCATGTATTTGACTGCAACTAGGCCTGATATTATGTATGTTGTAAGTTTAATTTCCAGATTCATGGAGACACATTGGCAAGCAGCCAAAAGAATTTTGAGGTATGTGAATGGAATGAAGGAGTATGGTATTCTATACTCCTCACTTGATAATTTTAAGTTGTTTGGTTATACTGACAGTGATTGTGTTGGAAGTGTATATGATAGGAAGAACAAATCTGGGTATGTGTTTCATTTGGGATTGGGAGCCTTTTCATGGGCTTCCAAGAACAACCAATAGTTTCTTTATCAACAGCAGAAGCAGAATATGTGGCAGAAATAGTAGCAACATGCCAAAAAATATGGATGAGAAGGATGTTGAGAGATTTATGTCACGAGCAAGACATGGGAACCAAAATTTATTGTGATAATAGATCAGTATCATTATCAAAGAATTCTCTTTTTCATAAGAGAATAAAGCATATTGATGTAAAATATCATTTTATAAGAGAATTGGTTAACACTGGTGAGATTGTTTTGCAGCACCACAGGACAGAGGAACAATTTGTTGATATCCTCACAAAGCCATTAGCACAGAAGAGTTTTGAGTATCTCATAAAATGTATGGGAATGATTGATGGCGGCACCAGTTGTGATTAAGGGGGAGTGTTGGAATTTTACTCCCAACTAGCGCCATGAATACGGAGTGGCGCAACCCACAACTTCATCAATTTTTTATTGCAGAGAAGGACAATAGCAGATCCAAGAGCCGGAGGAATTTTCATGCAGCACAGCAAACAGAGTACCCGAGCCTTTAACTCTGCGTTGATTCTCAACCACCGCATTGACTTACCTTTTGCCTGCAAGCACATGTTGCAACATTTAGCATTTATCCATAACCCTTTTCCATTGATAAGTTAAGTCTCCGCTGATGCGATGTCGGCGGGACCCACCTTACCTTTAGCGCATGAACCAAATCTTGCATTCTGCCTTATTCCTTTGTATTTTTCATTTCACACGTACCCCACTCACTAACATTTACCGTCACTCACACATCACACCTTTTATTATTTAACTCTTAAAGACTGCATGTTATGTTATTTTACTGCCGATGCGATATTGGCGGGACCCACCGTTTAAGCTGCCCGCAGAGCGCAAGTCACTAGTTTTAAGTTTTAACTTTATACCGCCTGCAAGTTATTTTATTTTGTTTGCAATGCGATTGCAAGAGGGGGCACATGTCAAAGCTCAGGCAGGCAGCGCATTTCACCGAGCACAAGTTTTACCACTTACCTTTCCAGTAGCCGAAAGTTACGTTATTTGAATTGCGATGAAATATCGCTATCGCATATCACATGCGCAAAGATTTAAGTTTACAGTCGGACCGCCGCAGGCTAAGTTGTTTTGGTTACGATGCAATAAATGCCACATCATTATCGTATATCGCGGGTCGCAAAGTTTAAAGTATAGCACAAGAGCTAAAAGTTATTTTTGCTGATCAACGCGGACGCGATGTGGGCTAGGACAATATTATATAAGATTTGAAGTCAGCCAGTTTGTGGTTTGAACGTGTTTTCACATGTTTTTGTGTATAAGCAGAAATATGGCCTGCATGCCGACTTAATGAAGATATGGGTATTTTGACAGCCCAAGGAAAATTGGTTGTTGAACGTTCGTTCGGAAATTGAATTGCATTGATTGGAATTAGGTTTTCAGGCTTAGACCATTTTGATAAAAAATATAAATGTAATTTTATTTTAGAGATAGAATTGAATTAAAAACAGAAGTTTCAATCCTTCACCTGTGTATATTGTTGCCTGTGTATTGACTGTTATTTCCATATTATTATTTGAAGTCTTTGTGTTGAGGGGAGCATCCCTCTGTTATTGATTTCGTTCAATATTTCCAACATAGTATTAGAGCTTGGCATTGGATATTACAACATGGTATTTTTGCTTGCCATTGGAAATTACAACAAACAATTTATAATTCAAACAACATTTGAATAAAAAATAATATATATTAAGTGATAAAAAACAGTAGTGTTAATTTTTGCATCTTATAGCGTACGCCTAGGAAGAGAAGATTCAACAATCTTAACCTATAATGTCTGGAATCAGCTGTAGGGTCATCACAAATATTAAAGGACTAAACCATTTAATTTGGACAAATTAAAAATGTTTATTATCAACGGAGGCAAAATTTAGTACGCAAGGGATCTAAAGTAAATTATTCTTTTGGTCCAGAGTTAAAAGGTTATAACAGTTAAGTTGTTTTTTTTAAATGATCGGCTACGAGTGGGAGTTAAAAGTTTATCGTTTGTCTTTTCTTTTCTTTGGAATTATGCTAAGTCCAGTTGAATCATAAAATGATTTGTCCATTAGCCGGAAGTTGGTTTATATATATATATATATATATATATATATATATATATATATTGTTAACTAAATTGAATTTCATTGAATGAAATAACTAAACCATACACAAATTAATTAATTTATACCCTCACAAATTGAAATATAATAAAGTTTCAAAACTAAAATATATATAAAAATAATGTAAAGATTGGAAAGGAGGAGGGGGAGAAGTGTTCTAACAATTTAATGTTCAATAATTTCAGAATAATCATGAAAGTATTATATAGGTGTGTCACGGGAGACCTACAGATCAGGCGGTTGGATTTTTTTAGATGGAATTAATCACAGAATCTCTTTTATCATTGGTGCTAGTCAGGTGATATATTTTAATGATTTTTATTTTCAAATCAACAGCAGGTTTTAGCTTTTAAGAAAGATATCAATAATTTTTCCAGTTAATTATCCTTCGAACTTATAACTCACATTATTCCTTGTCCTTGAAAAGGGAATCACGATATTCAAATATATAGTGAATATATGAATGTAATAAATTGGATGCGGAAAACTTTGAAAAACTATGTATTAAAGTTCATCTTCAAAAAGATCATCTATCTATTCAAACCATAGATGGATCTCCCATTATTCTTTAGTCTTGGGGTTTTGTCTGAGCACCGGCTTGGGTCTCTCCTTAATTCAAGAAATTGCTTCTTGCAGAGGTTCTTCTGTTAATTTGAACCATTATAGGAAACTGTATGTTGTAATTTGTTTTTTTTTTTAAGACCAACTTCTTGGTCTCGTACCTCTGTGCAATTAAAATCTAAACCCTCCGTTCGAGCTTGATCAAAGTTATTAAATTACTGTGTAATGATAATCCGAACCCTCTTTTCGACGTTGGATTGAGTTGTTAAATTGTATACATACAAATTGAGCATGCATGTTATTATGTATACCTGATTATGTTATTGTTTCTTCACAAGAACTCCATGGTTATCTCTTCCAGAAATGTAATGCAATGATGCTTTCTTTGAATTGTTAAGGACTTGGAAACTTAATTTTGGTAGCAATTTTTTCTTTAAAAGAGTTACTTGGTTCTTGTACAATAATCGGTTGTTGAATTTTTAAATTCAACTACTATCTTGCACAAAGAATGAAGAATGCAGAGTTTATGTTGAGTGCACTTTACTGTGCATTTAACATAGATTTTGAAAGCCTGCAAGGTTATATTTTTGTTGTTAATGCCCGTAGCCATTTTCTTGTGAATGCATTGAAGGAGCCGTGGTTCAAATACCACGCAACCACAGTTTTAAACCAGCGCCATGCCTCCTCATAAACATGCAACCACCGTGTTTAAAGCCTCACCAACCAATAGTTTTGTTTTACCGCCAAATTTTTTTATTTGAATGGGCTACGTCAAGTTGTGGATCCCACAGTCCACATCACCATCCAGGGAGCCAATCAAGTTTTGATTGCGCAAGTTCTGAGCTCCATCACCAATCCGTTCACCGATGCAAAGAACTGGACCCACTGCCAAGTCACAAGGATGCATGGACCAATCAGATCTTATCACACAAATTTTAGGCTTACGTCACGGAGCCCATTTGGTACGCGATAATTCTATGAATTAGAGCATAGTTTTTGGTTTGAAGTACGGGGATCCCACCGCTGACCAATCACACAGCAATCGCACAGGTTTGGACCCTGACGTCATCAAGGGAAAATGGTATGCGATAAAATTTTCATTGGAGTTTAATATCCAGTTCAAGTCTGCGACAAAGGTTGTTAAACATTGGTTTAAAAAGCTTTATTTTATGTGGAAATTTATATTAAGGCTTAAAACCTTAATGTATCATTTCCTTCATGTTTTATTTAATGCCGTGATGAAAAGTATTTTGACTTTGGATATACATATATATACGGTTAATATATATTTATTATAAACTCTCAAGTTTATAATATATATATAAGTTCAATAGTTTGTTTTAATGTTTTTTATATACGTTGTGCCATATAAAAGAAAAAGAGCCCGAAGGCTAATGTGTGTTGATTGTATGAAAGTTTTTGTAAGAGAGCCCAAAGGCAAAAACACAGTGAGGTGAGAACAGAGCATTGTAAGCACTGTGTGTGCAAATTTTGCAAGAGACGGAGAGGAATTTGAGGAAACTGTGTGTGGAAAGCAGTTCCATTTTGTAATCCCTCTGAGGAGGAAGAATCAGTTTGTAATAGATTTTTAAGTTAATGTAATAGAAGTTGTTTGTGTGCCATCTCTGTCCATCAAAACTTTAAAATAGTTCTCTGTGTTAAGAGGAGAGATTTTTTTCTCTCTGTGTGTTTTGGAATGCTCAGAAATTCCAACATGGTACTGGAGCTAGTCCAGGCTCTTTGAATTTGTCAAAGAAGCTGAAGGAAGGAGTTTTTGAAGCATTTCTCCAGCAGTGTGAAGGCTCAGCAAAAGACCAGGTATTTGCAAAAACAGAGCTTTTTGTTTTATGTTTAAAAAAGTGCGGTCCAGAGAAGTCTCTTTAAAGATAGAGTTTAAATCTCAAGCAGTGAGAAGGTTTATTTAAAAAACACAATCAATTTTAGAGCATAGTTCAGTGTGTTAGCCATGGAAGGAGCTAGCACAAACATGAGTATTGGAAATACTCAACTCCCTCTGTTGGGCCAGAATTGTAATCTACGGATAAATTATGCTTCCCTAGATAGGTGATAGTCTAGAACAATAGGTGAAACAATATACAACTATTTCTCCTAACTCAGAACAGATACACAGAGAGGATTGGAGGCTTACCTGTTTAGTCACTTCCAAATGGTTCCCTCTATCGCTTCCGCTATAGCTTCAAATTCAAGTTGTTTGTGAGATGAATGCTTCCTGCAAGAAAGAACACTGAAACAGCAGAAGATGCAATAATATAGATATCTATTCAAGTTAGTTAGCTAAATCAGTAAAGCATAAACCATACACATCAACTAAGATCTTACAACATGAAAAATCAAAGCCAATACAAATCTATATAGGGAAAAATAAGCAGTATTCTTTATTGATGATAGAAGGAGAGGTTACAACCAAATGACTAATTTGAAGTGACCCTTCCAGCAACGATCCAAAGCCTCATCACAGTATAAATCTCTCTAGCCATATCTTCACAAATCAAGCTCTCAATTGAAAATTCTCCAGCATTTCTCTACTCAAATTCTTCCTTCTCAAACACTTAGATCTGTGTTTAATTTATAGATGTACTGTAGGTTGTTTTGCGATAAATAACTTTCCAAAAATAGGCAAGACATGTTTCCATTCATGTAGATGGTTGGAAATGGACACTCGAATCAAGTCGATACATGTGAATTAGAAGGCATTGCCAAGTGGAGATTCCGAATAAAGGAGAATCTCGCCTCCCAATGTGACCAACGCACTCCGTGAATGTTGGGAAGTGCTTTAAAAGAGTGTACCTTTCTAAATGGGGCTACCTACATATGAAACACACTGAAGCCCTCGGAATATGCGTTGGTGAGCTCTCATGTTATACAATAAGCTTCAAACCATGGAAACCTTGTCGATGAAAGTCTTGCTTGATTTATCTTGTTTTTTGACGCAGACATATCAAATCGAAATTATAGGGAATTAGGACCCGCACTCCTACCTGGCCCGAGAGATGCTCAGCTAATTCATGGTCATTGGGAATGGCGCCCAAATTGACCTATAACAATTGCCCCCTAAAGCATGAGATCCAAATAATAAGAACATTTGATTGAGATGATTTACACTGTGATGAGCCTGGAAACAAAGCGGAGTGGTCACCTGCATCAATATTACAATACATTACATCATGATATATCCTCTTTTGATCATAATGCTGAGGGCAGGCATTCCCATAGTCAACACATAAACAATCTAATAACATGTACATAATTCAGAAAGTCGTCTACATTGGAATGTTGCCCAGATGCAGACATGTCTACAGATATAGGCCATGTTTGGATGAAAATTTTTATGTAAGGTCACCGTACAGATGATGTGTACAAAAATCCTGAAATCGTAGCCCAGATGGCTAAAACTAGATCCGCGGTCTTCTTATCTCATTCACTCGATCATTTGGGTACAAGTCTAGCTATGCGAATATATGATTTGTAGTCAAACATGGAAAGACATTATTTGATTACCAACCAATGATGTGAGCTGTTAAAAAAAGTGAGAGAACCATCATTAATGTCAACGACCCTCAAGGTACTGCAGTACATTTTGTAATGCGTGAGTAGATGATTTGATGTCGAATGCCAAACAAAATATTTCGGTCAAAGGTCCGAAAGCGAGGATATTGTCGATGCTGTAACAAGCCTCATGGTACTGGAATCTGATGTTTCTAAGTGAACTTCTTGGATATTGATTTTTCATCGACATGAAGTCACTTTATTGCAAAATTGGAGTTACTAATTTTGGAGACAAGGGTATGACTTGATATAGCAATTTTTCAGGGATGACGGTCATGAAAGTGAAGGTTTATGAGTATTGCAGAAGGATGAATTTTTAATCACTAGATGACTTCTCTTGAACATATCGGCGACCCTGTGATGAGTTGGAAGCATTGACCCAAAACCGAAGTGAAGGTATGATGAACCATAGGTGTGAATGAACCATCAAGATGATTACCCAACCCAAACAGTCACAGACATGGAGTGAAAGAAGTGTCATGTTCAAGAGAAACTTGCTACCAAAAAGAAACTTCGCTTACTTTTCCCAAATTTTCCCCGGTCATTTGTCGACCAGTACCTCTTTATTTTTTAACAAGCTTGAGGAGGATAACATTTGCTTGATCTATAATTCAACCCTTCGGGCGGATAAAGTATCGTTATTTAATAATTCAACAAGTCTAGCAATGAATGAAACTCGATTCTTTCCATGATTGACAAGACCGTCTCTATTTTAAGTTTTAACAAGCTTAATGACAGTGATCGCCCAGTCCTTTTTCATATTCAGAGAGTCTAAACAAAGAGGACTAAAGAGAACTCCATAAGTACTTTTTCGTAAATTTGTCTCTCAGATCCAAAAAAGTGTAAAATAATATCTGAAAGAACCTCTTTGGTCATGTTTATCCAAGGTATTCCTTTTTCGTAATTAATCCATCTCAGTCTGGAAAAGGGTTAAAGTTATACTGAGCAGATATCGATTCATTTACTTTAACGAGCTCGAAATGACAAGTGCTCGGCAATCTTTTCACATTGTCAGAGTCTGAAAAGAGCTAAAAGAAGACTCTATGGGTTCCTTTTTCACTGTTATCAAAGCTTGAAAAAGAGATAAAAGTATGCTTCAAATCCTTTTCAATTTTTAACAAAGCTCGAAAAATGAGGAGAAAAAGTATGCTTTGTGGTCAAGTCTTTCTTTGAAATAAATCGGCATGACTAATCTGTTCATCAGTTGTATTTCCTGTTTAGAACAACATCAAATGGATTAAAAATACATGTTTCATGATAAAAACGTAATAAAACCATAGTCATAGCAATAAATTTAACTTGCAAACAATTAAATGACTATATAAAGTAGTTTCACTATTCATTTTTACCATTCCATAGTTACCATTTGCATTTTGGAGCTCTGAACTTGATTTTTTACCCCGAACTTCAGTCATTGATTGCGGTCATTTTGATGGACAGATTTCGTCGCCGTTTGATCCATGTTAGTAGCATGAACCTCCTCTTCCTTTTAGTATTCATTTCATTCCCATTCCTTGGAAATTTTTATGGTTTTAAGGCCCCTAGGGTAAATTCTGCCCAAATTGAGGGCAACGCACCCTTGAACATCGAAACCTGCATTGCATAGCAGGTACAGTGAAGGGTACTTGCATATGCAACACACTGTCTCAACCCATGGAGTGCGTTGGGCGCAGTTCAAGTTTTTGATTTTCATGATGTGCTCAAAATTTGCCTAGTTTTTGCAATGAATGGTATCTAATGGATCTAATGGTTATATTTCAGGTTTCCATCAAATTATAATGATGATTACATGGAGGGAAAGAGAACATGAAGAACAAGATATGATTGCCTTGAATGATCTAGGTACTGTAAGAGCCTTAAGATATTGCAGGCTACTTAAGTACTTCAAATTGTCAGGAATGAGGCAACAAATAGAACTCTTAGAGTTCTTAGTTTGAGCATGGGATCTGGCGATAGGTGCATTACACATAAAAAATCAACTGTTTTCCATAATAGTTGAGGATGTGTATTTTCTCACAGGTTTATTGAGGAGAGGTTTGCCCATTTCTCTCACATGGTATATCGTTGGAGGAGAGACAGTGAGGGACTATGTTATGAAGTATTGCTATCTAGGGGTAGAACCTAGCAAAGATGGAAAAATAAACATCCGAGATGTCAAGGATTTTCCTTTGAGAACCATCATTTTCACGATCGCTAAACTTGCTGGCACCGTTACACTACATGTAGCGAACTGATCGTATATGCAGTATGCACTAGATTGCTTAGAGCCAACAGTATTCAACTGTTCTAAAGCTATTCTATCTCAGATAAAGGAAAAACTGAATAAAGCAAAGGGAGGAAGGAAGAAAAAATTCAGCTATGGTTCAATCCTTATCTCCTTCACTTTGGAACAGATTCCACTGATGCAGCCACAACATGTAACATTGGATATATCTAGTCCTAGAGATCCTCGAATGCAGATATGGGTAGAACTCATGGGTTGGCATGCAGGCCAATCGACCATTGTGTTCTCTACTACATTCTTTTCCTGGTTCCGGCGATAGATCGTCACCATCAATGAGTATGCATACGCGGGCGTCGACTTCCGAGGAGATCCAAATCTAGTATTACCAGAAGGCGCTCAATGGGGTGCAATGGGTAAGAATGATTCGACCATGTTTTTTATTTTTATAAGGTTTATACAATGTTTTTGTGTTTTTATTTCTTTCCAAGTCTAAACTAAATTTTTTATGTAATGCAGATATTGGCCGTGTTCAACTAGTAGAGGAACTAGAGCGCGAAGTAGATGCACCAGTAGAGAGGGCTGTCGGGAGAGCAGTCCTTTAGGACCTTGATATGGCTGAGACTCTGGCTGAGCTTCAGCAGCACATAGAGTGGTTGACCTTGGGATTTCGGATTATCGGATTGAAGAGCTTCCTATGCGACTACAACGACACATAATTGGGGTTCCTAACCATTGGATGCGGTTGCTCCGTAGGATTGCTAGATCTATAGCATGTTACCATGAGCACTACTAGTTTACTTGTGAAATTTTTTCATACATTTTGAGGTCAGATGACCAATGTGTCTTGGGCACAAATTTTGTAAAAACCTATAACTAACTATCTATATGTTTTCAGAGTTTTTCCTATGTTTAATGCGCAATCCTATTCAATGTTGTGAATGTTTTCTTTACCTATGTCACAAATGTTTGTCTAAAACTTGATTAGCTAATGAATTAGTTAAAGTGTTTAGATTTCTGGAAATGTGTTGATATTTAATTAAATAAAAATGTCTCTCCAAAATTCGAACTCTTAGGAACAATCTAGGAAGTGTTGGATTTCTAACATTTCTAACAGTATAAATACTAGTAAGTTGTAGTACCACAAGTTGTGAGTCTAACCTTATGATTATGCGGTTAATAGAAAATGAAATGACATCACAGAGAAGTTCGATCAACATGCTATACTCAGCGATATTATTTGTTTATCTACCGATACAAATTCCCTGAAAACTCACTAACTCGCCGTTCAGAGCGAAAATGGCCCATGCTGCAAAGTATAGATTCTGCGTACTACGACTAGCACCATCAGCATATCCAACAAATGGTTCCGAAGATTCAGACATCTGCCATAAAATGTAAATCGGATTACTAACTTCAAGAAAACTCTAAAGAACAAATTAAGATAGTGAATGCAAATCAACATCATATAAACAATATAATACAAAAAATTACTACGCTCATGATTAAGCATAGTAACATTTCAAATAAAACCCATTTCTAGGCTATGCCAATGGAATCCCATCATAATCAACTAACTCGTAGGCACCCTTAGCAAGAACTCTTTTGACAATATAGGGGCCATGCCATAATGGTTCAAATTTCTCTATACCTATAACATCAACTTCTTGATCATAAAGAAGGATGAAGTCGCCCTCTGAGTAGATGCGAGGTTGGACATTTTTGTCTTATTGCGCCTTTATACGTCTCTTATGTGCTTCGTTGGCCAATTGGGCTTCACGATGCATTTCATCTAGATGGATGTGGTTAAGAAGACACGCTTCTTCTTCTGAGGTGTCAGGTTACAAGTCTATCACGAGTTTTAGTGATGATATTTCACATTGGATTGGTAAGATAGCTTCCAAACCATAAAGCAACTAAAAAGGAGTAAATCCGGTCACGTTTCTCACTGAGGTTCGATATGCCCACAAGGTAGAGTACAACATCAAGTTCCAGTTCCTTTTACGCACTCCTATCATTCGTTGAAGCATTCATTTAATAATTTTTTTAATAGCCTCAACTTGTCCATTTGATTGTGGATAATAAGGAGTAGAATTATCATGGGACAATCCTAACTTGGCTATCAATTCAGACATCATATGGTTGTGAAAATGCTTCCCATGATCCGTAACTATAGCCTGTGGGACCCCAAACTGTGCAATAACATGGTTGAAGAAAAACAATGCAGCTGTTTGTCCTGTGTTATTTAATGTAGGCATCGCTTCGGCCCATTTGGTAAAATAGTCAACTGCAACAATAATATAACCATGCCCCCCAAACGAAGGAGGGTTATAGGTCATGAAATCAATACCCAATTTTGTAAATGGTCTAGCAGAGATAACAGGGTGCATTGGCGCTGGCGGTTTGCAGATTTTACGGTCAACAATCTGGCATGCATGACAACTTCTGACTACGAGGATGCAATCTCGAAAAATAGTAGGCCAAAAGTAACCGACGTGGAGTATCTTCTGCGCGGTATCATATCCAGATAAATGTCCACCACAAGCCCCAACATGGCAATCATTTAACACTTTTTCAGCCTCCTCATGAGTGAGGCACCTCCTTAAAATGGTATCGACACCACGACGATAAAGTGTATCACCGACGATAAGATAATATTTGGCTTAGTATCGAATATGTCGCTGATAAGAGCGAGAGGTATTAGGTCAAAAATTTTGGGTTTGGAGATAAATGATGAAATTTCCGTACCAAGGATCAGATGATCCGATCAGAAACAGAGACTCGTCTGGAATAGATGGTTCCGATGTAGTAGACGCACTATCAGAGGGAAGGTCACAAAGAAGCTCAGCCAAAACTAAAGACTTCTTTGACTTGGATTTGATGAATTCCAAATCAAATTCCTACAAAATGACAGTCCATTTTGAATATTTCCTCCCCAGCAATTGACGTGATAAGATGTAAGTCATGGGGTTGCAATCCGAAACTATTTTTGTTTTTCAGAGCATGATATAATGGTGAAACCTTTGAACAACTTGAACAACTACTAAGGCAATCTTTTCTACGTATGAGTACTTAACTTCTGTATCATTGAGATTACGACTCAAATAATCAATCAGATGTTCAATTCCATCTTCTAATTGGACCAAAACCATAGCGATGGTCGTTTCAACCGCGACGATATATAGGAAATAATCATTTTGATAATTTTGAGGATACATTAATGACGCTCGGAAAAGAGTGTCCTTGACAGCATCAAAATAAGCTTGCACAACTTGGTCCCAATGGAAGGGAACCCCCTTTTTCAATAATCGAGTAAATCCTTTAGCCATTTCGGCGTAGTTTGGAATGAACCTTCTCAGGAAGTTAGCATTTCCTTGAATTTTTTGTATCTGAAGTAAGTTTTATGGTGTAGGAAAATCAAGAATGGCCTGTACCTTCAGTGGGTCTATTGAAATTCCTTCTTTTGATACTACGAATCTGAGCAATCGACCAGAACCAACACAAAACACACATTTTTGTGGATTGAGGTGTCGACATCGTAAGAAAATGGCTCTCAAATGCATCGGGTGATCAGTCTGATTTTGTGAATGCGCTGGTAAATCATCTAGATATGGTTCAACAATGTGCTTGATGTCGTTGAAAGAATAATCCATTGCTCTCTGAAAAGTTTCCCCAGCGTTATTTAAACCAAAAGGAAGTTTCCTATATGCCAATATGCCCCAGGGAAGATGAATGTTGTCTTTTGTTGGTCATATGAGTGGATATTGATTTGATTGTAGTCAGAAAATCCATCCATAAATGAAAATATTTCACATCCAGCACAATCGTCAATAATCTGGTCGATAAAGGGAGTAGGATAGTTGTATTTTGGACAAGCACGATTAACATCCCGATAATCGACGCACACTCTAATGGTTCATTGTTTTTTCATAACAGGAACGATATTGGAAACCCACTCAGTTAGCGGAACAAGGTAATGAAACCAGCATGCAAAAGTTTTTCAAATTCTGCTTTGATGGTAGTGGCTTTCTTCAGATGAACAGGACGAAGCCGTTGACACTCCGATTTTACATCAGAATACATATTAATAGTGTGTTCAACTATACTAGTATCTATGTCTGGAAATTCCTCGTAAGACCAAGAAAATACGTCACGAAATTCACGAAAAAAAGAGCGATATGAATCAAGTTCTAATGGAGAACAAGATACATGAATATTTTCTACAACACCAGGTTTGGTCGAAATATTGATAGAAATAATTTCTTCAGTATTTGATAAGTTTTGCTCAGAATCAATTGCATTAATTGGAAAAGAATTTGAAAAGAATGTTTTGATGGATGGTTGATATAGTTCACTGAGATTATTTTCTTCATAATTTGGAAGATGGGAACGATGATGATAATCTTCCCATGGTTCTCCTTCTGACATCATAGCTTCCAAAATATTTTCATCTGTCAAAAAATTTGAGGAAAATGGATCAGATGGAGTACCAAAATCTAAGGAACGATCAACCCAAACACTCGGCGACGCTGATTTCAGATTTTCCGCCCAAGCCAAATAGATTGATTTCTATGCCAGCTCAATAGGGCTGGGCGGTAAAAAATCATCCAACGTAGAAATATCAGAAACACTCGTACTCTCCCTTAAGCCAGATAGAGTGGAAGAGATCATGTAGCAGGTCTCTATACTTGCAATTTCTACTGACGTCGCAGGCGGCGGTAATGCAAAGGTTCATATAAGAGTGGAATCCTTTAAGATTCCTACACCAATGTTATGAATTTCTAGTTGGGGTAAGTGAACAAATGGAACGCTTCCAGTTACCTGCGACGTAGAGGAAAAAAAGGATAATTAATTAATGACTGCGATTGTACCTTTATCAAGAAAGGAAATCATTCTAAAATATGTAGAAACAATAGCAGTCATTGCATATACCCATGGTCTTCCAAGTAAAATATTATAGTCAAGGGGTCCGTCAACAACCTCAACATCAATATTCATTTTTTTGCCCCTAATTCAACATGCAAGTTATTGATAATACCACAAGGTTTATATGTTCTTCCATCAAAAGCCTTCAACGTCGTTGATGATTGTGATAATCGTGGAAAGCCAAGTGACTTGCAATAGTTTAGATACATAATGCACGTAGATTCTCCCTCATCAAAAATAGTACGATGAACAAGGTGATTGAGAACGTTTATTTGGATGGAGAATGCCAATTTTGCTGGTAGCTGTGGCACATAGCCCGTATGATTAAAGACAACAAGATTATAATCAGTTGGATCAATTCCACCAATGGCTGACAATAAAGCCTGCTTCTGAGAGGGACAATTTTGTAATACCTCAAGAACAGACATAGTTGAAGGGGATTGAACCAAATCTTCAACTATATTATAATTTTTTACAGCTCTTGCTCGAGGATTATATGTCGATTTATGAATTACTCCCTTTGGTGGCTTAATTGTCAATTTAGGAATAATAGTAGGTGGTACTGATTCATTAGATGGATTTGTTTTCGAGGTAGTAGGTTGATCAGTGGCCAGACTACCATAGTCTTTATTCCGCGTCGACACCAAAATATCTTGTGAAGGTTTTGTGGTGGATAACATTAACACTTGGGAACTAGGAGCTGGATCCATAGCAACCAAATTAGTGTCTGGATTTGGAAATGGGTCTATCAACACAGTTGATGCATGGGAAGTCTTGATGATTTTTGAGACTTCAGCACGGTGAGGAAAATCCATAACAAAGTGTTCCTCATTACAGATTATGCATGGATAACGAGGTTTTCGTGGTCCTGACGGTTGATCAGATGATCTTTCCTGTGG
Source organism: Pinus albicaulis (assembly GCA_034641835.2). Lineage (NCBI taxonomy): Eukaryota > Viridiplantae > Streptophyta > Pinopsida > Pinales > Pinaceae > Pinus > Pinus albicaulis. The sequence continues at coordinate 56,998,493 of CM076573.1, read as the reverse complement.
GTTAGAAGTTTGATTTTTCTTTGATTTACCCTTTTTCTTACTTCCTGGTTGCTTGTCACTTTTTCCTTTGTCAAATGACACGGCATTAATTTTGGAAGTAGGAGAAGGATCAGATGCAGTAGCGTGGTATGTGTTTGCAGTGCCTATCAAGCTGTCTCCAGCATGAGAGTCCTTTATTTGAGGAGGAGCATTGAAATTAGATCGCGGTGCATTAGGAATTTTTTCATAGACCATGCCAGACTGAGTGTAAATCAAGTCTAAATATTGGGCACGAGCGATAACTTGCTCTTCTGTAATGATGCCACCTTTAGCCACATCCTCAGTTATAGATGGTAACAGGGACTTAATGAACCATTCAACAAGGAGCTGATCAGGAGCAAATGTCTTAACCATTCATCGATGAAGACGCCACTCATGAATATGATCTGAAATGTGAGTAGTATTGGTCTATTTGAAGTTGGTCAAGAGTTTCGTTCTAGTTTCGTATCTGACCGGTAACTGGAAATGGGTCAAAAAGACAGTAGCTAAGGTAGTGAAATTATCAAAAGAAGCTCTCAGTAATTCAATGTACCATTTAGTAGCCGGACCTGTAAGCGTACAATGGAAAAGACGTAGTCGAACAGAATCATAATTCAAGGAATTTGATGAACACCATAAATAATAAGTCATGACATGAGTCGACGGATCTTCTCCAGGGTTTCCATTGAATTTAGGAATATCAGAGGGTAATTTATGAGGTATCACCAGCCACCAAGGATCATAATTTAAAGGATCATTGGTTAACATGTTTAAATCTGGTAATTCCAAGGTTGTAACAAAAGGAAGCTGTCTATTAAGGTTAGGTTGAGCATAGCCAGGGTAAGATGGAATTGCTTGGGCAACAGGTCTTTGAGCACCAACATACAGAATCTGTTGTTGGTAACCCAGATAGGGGTTGTTTTGCATGGAAAACGCTTGAGAATTCTGTTGACCAAAACCTGGATATGATACTTTTTGAAATGAAGTTTGAGGCATTTGTGCCTATGGCTGCCAAGGGATCTGTCCACCAATGTTATAACCCAAATTAGTATAAGTTGGATTCGGTTGATATGTATAACCAGGTTGCGTTTACGACACCCCATAAAATGGTACACCAGCTTGTGAACAAATAATTCCTAATACAGGTTTTTGTAAATTAACCAAAGGATTTTGAGTCTGTGGACCCAAAATTTGATGATATTGAGTTGAAGAGCTTGCCTGATAAGTTGATGTACAATATTTTGATTCTGTAACAGGGGTATCGACGTATTAACAAATGGTAATGAAGTGGGTGTAACAGGTTGAACCGGTTGATATGATTGTACAAACGTTTGTGGTTGGATAGGTAGAGTGGGTTGCCATTCATAAACATTCATGTCAACATTAGTTTGACCAAAAAGTGACTGAGTACTGTCATATTGGGTGACCAAAGGTTGCCCCCCAGCATGAGGATAATAAGACGGAAAATATTGTTCCCTGAATGCTGGGAGTCTAGTTGATATGGTACTTAACAGAATTGACCCATAAGGACCGACTTGATATTGCCCTGATGATGGATGTAATGATTCAATTCGTTCAGTACTAACTATAGGAATACCAGTTAAAACACCAGATGATGACATTGGAAAAGACCATGAACGTGAAGGTGCACTAGATAAAGTGCCAGATAATGATTAGTAACCTATTGGGACTGAAGGACCACTGTGCAAATATGACTCTGGTGAGGTTGTGAACATAGACGGAGTAGCGAGGGTAGGAGCTGACGTGTTTGGAACAACATACCCAACTAAAGATGCTGGTTCAAACATGGTTTTTTGACTAAATGTATACTCTCCAAAATCGACGGGAGTTTGAATGGCAATAGGATCAACAAAAGCAGATGGAAATGATTGAGGAAAAGACTAGTACAGGTAAAGGTCTCCCCCAAAATGGGTTGGACTTAAAGGTGTATCGTCTTGTGGGATTTCTTCAATCGCAATTAAACCAGGAGAAAGAACTTCACCGTCAGGCACAAAATATATTTCAGATGGTTGACTGTGTGATATAGAAGTTTCAGTGGCTATAGAAATTTGTGGAATGACCAAGGTAGGAACAACTTCCGATTGTTCGACTTCAGGATTCATATTTTCGAGCAAAGAAGGGACAGGATCTGGATCAATTTGTGATTGAACAATGCTGGGTCCAAGAGGTATGGTCTCATTGATTGAATGGATCGTGACCACGGGTAGCTGTGAAGACTCTGTTTCAACAAAAGTAAATGAACCGGGATGTGTGGAAACAATTTGAGCTAACTCTGGGTTAAAAGATGATGTTTCACCAGAGGTACGAATTGTACTGGATTCGGCAGATCGTGATCGCCTTTGCCTACTAGAAGTAACTTCCGGTGGTAAAGGTGGTTTTAAAGCTAATCTACGTGAACGATGGGGGATAGGATTGTGTTCTTCCACGATTACTGATTTATTTTATCCAAAAACAAATAAACAAAAAGAGGGTAATGCTAGGCAAAAGGGTTTACCAATAAACTGTGAACTGTAGAATACCTCCTAGTGAACCAAGAAGTACAGGCAGGTAATCTCCCTGAATGCTGTGTTTGGTGTATCACAATTTCAAGGTGGTTGACTCAGTTCACTATGGATGGATAGCACCTAAAATTTTTCCTCCCAAATATACCCGAAGGTACGTGGAGGCCCAAGTCCGTAATAGCGCTGTCTGATGTGAAACTGCACAGTGAGGGCACCCCTTTATACTTATCATACTGTAACATCGCCCGATATACCCGAGAGTACGTGGACGAGCTACGATATAATTATGTACGTGGAGTGAGGTATCACACTCGGAATGTATCGCAAACAAGTTAACGACATCTGCTATGTTTTACGACACTGGAATATGTCTCTAGCCTAGACCTTCTAAATGTTATCGTTATGGTTCCAATGCGTTGTTAAGTAAATTGAGATTTATTTTATGTTGATCTTGCTTAACAATTTTCCTTTCAGGTTCACTGCGATGATGTATATGAAATTCCTAAAATGCAAGCTAAGAATGATAAAAAAACTTTCACTTTCAGCTTTTTCAATGAAGAACCTAGCTACTAAGGGAAGAGAGAAAATATTTTGTGAGCAAACAAATCAATGAACAAAAACAAAATCAATGAATCACAAACTAAATGCAGATTTCCTAATGTTCCTTTTGCAAAACACACACAATCCTACATGCAAATGCAAGTTTTTCTTTTCAGTTTTCGTAGTGTTATGAATGCAGAAAAGAAACTATGTGCACTAGATCAATAATCCAAATGCTTTTTACTTTCGAGAAATGAAGAATACAAACAACAATTTCTCTTTTGAAGGAAAAATGAGGACTTCAACAACAATTTCTCCTATCAAGGAAATGAAGATTTTACGACAATTTCCTATTTTGAAAGCAAATGATTCTTAATGCTACCATAAAAATACTTTGAAATCAACTTGTCAATGATAAAGAAAAACTTTTCTAAACAAACATTGAACAAATTTTCAGCCAAAGGATGAAGAAGTATATAGATTCAATGGTCAATTGAGCATCAAAATTTTCCAGATACAGCAGCAAATAAAACTGAAGCAAGTTGCAAAGTCAAATTCAAGGGAATTTGGTCACTTTTAGGAGTCAACGCAGTCTCCAAGGGGAGACAGTGCTCTGCAAAGCACTGTGTCCAGTCTAAAGGTGCGTTGGGCACATTAGACAAGGAAAAATACTACTGTTTCACTCATTGTCTTTGTAAATTAACTCTGAAAAATTTTAATCTTTATGTGAAAGAAGAACTAGGTGGATGAACAAAGCAAATCAAAGGCTCTAACACCTAGATCTAAGAGAAATTCTCCCTAGTGGAATCACCATTTTGTTGGGCCAGAATTGTAATCTACGGATAAATTATGCTTCCCTAGACAGGTGATAGCCTAGACCAATAGGTGAAAGACTATAAAACTATCTCTCCTAACTCAGAACAAATACATAGAGAGGATTGGAGGCTTACTTGTTCAGACGCTTTCAAATGGTTCCTTCTGTCGCTTCCATTACTGCTTCAAATTCAAGCGATTTGTGAGTTGAATGCTTCCTGCAAGAAAGAACACTGAAACAGAAGAAGATGAAATAATATAGATATCTATTCAAGTTAGTTAGCGAAATCAGTAAAGCATAAACCATACACATCAACTAAGATCTTGCAACATGGAAAATCAAAGCCAATACAGATGTATATACGGAAAAAAAAAGCAGTATTCTTTATTGATGATAGAAGGAGAGGTTACAACCAAATGACTGATTTGAAGTGACCCTTCCAGCAACGATCCAAAGCCTCATCACAGTATAGATATCTCCAACAGTATCTTCACAAATCAAGCTCTCAATTGAAAATTCTCTAGCATTTCTCTACTCAAATTCTTCCTTCTCAAACACTTAGATCTGTGTTCAATTTATAGATGAACTGTAGGTTGTTTCGCAATCAATAACTTTCCAAAAATAGGCAAGACATGTTTCCATTCATGTAGATGTCAAATGGACACTTGGATCCGAAGCTTGACACATGTGAACTCTTCTAGAAGGCACTGGCCAAGTGGAGATTCTGGAACAATGAGAATTTCGCTCCCAATGTGACCAATGCACCTGTGAATGTCGAGAAGTACTTTGCAGAGCAGCCTTGCATGGGTCTACCTGCATATGCAATGCACTTAGGTCCCTTAGAGCCTGCGTTGGTGAGTGTAAAAAAAAAAAATATATATATATATATATATATATATATATAAACGCTCCCGAAAACGCTCCCGACCCGGAAACTTTTAAAAATGGCGCTCCGCGCTTCGCTCTCGCTCCCGCTCCCGCTTCCAAGTAACCTTGGGCTCAGTAATGTAAGTCCCTTATGCCATTCTCTTCGGGCTTTGCTCTCTTGGGAGAGAATACTTCTTCAGCCACATT